>JANBWZ010000021.1:0-665143 GCA_026743855.1 Pleurotus sapidus
GAATAGTTTCAGCTCATCAATGGGACCAAGTGGATTTTGACATCGACCAAGGGCCAGTGTTGTGTGCTGTCTATCCGTCGATGGATTTGACCGCATCAGATGTATCGAATATGTGCGGTTCTTTCTCTTCTCGCACTCCAACGTTGACACAGCGGTCCTCATTCAGAGCCTTTTCATCTTTTCCCGATTCTCCCCAGTTCGAGGAGGGAAGTCAGATGCATAGCTTCCGGCTTCGCCTCACGTGTTCAACATCGACACCATCCCCTCGAATTCCCTCTTCCTCTGCTTCCTCTTTATCTACCCCTGTGGCGATACCCAGCTCAGCAATTATACCAAACTACCATACTACATCGCAGCCTCTATTCATCAACGGATTCTCTTATTTTACTCAATCTAAGGACTCAAACAGCAGGAGGGGATACAGGCAGGTGTGTACGTATCGCACACTCGTCTTCTGTGGGATAGCAAACTAATCAAGCGGCTCCTCGGACTATAAGCAAGCCCTTGTACTTCTCACCCTTCATAGCTACCCTGCATTGTTTTCCCTTGTATTATCTCTCTTAGGACCTACATACGCCCAAAGCGGCGGCGGCGGCGAATCGACGGACATCGGAGCGCTGAAACACGCGTTCTCGAGTTGGGAAAATTGGTATGTAGATCATCGAGACAAAAGGCGTTTCTAATCAGCTCTACTGATACAGGCCTGATCATATCCCCGGTGAAAGCGTCATTCTGACATTTCTGGATACCGAAATCAAGGTTGACATACCTCATGGTATCGATGAACAGCTCTTCTGGTCGAACTCTCCCGCCGCCCAGGGATCGTCGCGTATCTACGTATGTATCTGTGATGGCGATGCTATACTTCGTTTTACTTCGGGCTTATGAACACAACCAATAGATTCCAGCGTCAGCGCCGCCAGTCCACCTCCCTTCTATAGCCGCGTTAAACGGTGGCCCGCTCGGCTCACAGACTTCTCGCGTCCCCCATCTGCTAAACGCCATTCCACTATTCGCCGCCTCTTCCCTTCTTCCGAATTTGTGGGCGATATGGGAAAATCTTGTTTTGTGCGAACCTATCTTGGTCTGCGGGGACTCGCCTACCCTCGTCAGTAGTGTTATATGGTGGATAGTGGAGCTGGGTCGAGGGGTGAGTCTCGGCTTCCGCTCTTCCGCCGTGCTCGGTTGACCGTTGAACCTATCTCATCCTGGTGGTGGCGGTAGCTCCCTCTTTCCCACTCGCATGACATTCGACCCTATATGACTATAAACGATACTGACTGTTCAGCGCTGATCAATGCCAAGCATCCGGGCAAGGCAGGCCTGGTTCTCGGTGTTACAAACCCTTGGTTGGAGAAACAATGCATGCACTGGGGGTGCGCTATCAGTTTGAGAGGATCTGCCTTCGGCTGTCAAACACCTGTTATTGGGTAAGTGGTATGAAAGGGATGTCCGAATGGGATATGGCTAACGGGTTAATACACCACTGTAGGTCCCAGGGGCATAATACGCCAATCGCAAATAGCCCCATAGGCACTCCCTCGTCTATTGGGTCGCCTATTACTTTTCAGTCGGGCCTAAAGTCAACACCAGCGTCTTCATCGAAGGCTAGGTTTATGTTTGGCATAGGCTCCGGCTCGGATCCGGCTAATGGGAGGCTCGGAACGCATGGATGGAAGAGCCGTTCCTACAAGCGTTATATTTCCAAGGATCGTTCGCTTCTCAAGAAGCTAGAAGATGCATGGAAAGGTGACAACGAGCGTGAACGTGAGTTCACTTCTCTCAAAAACATACAGATGTGCTTCCATACTTACATCCCTTGCTCCATTTGACTTGACTTGGACGCCCACAGAGGTGGAAGCGACACTGTTGCTGAGACAGCACTTCAACGCCCGCACTCGTGAATTATTGCTTCCACTCACGCGGTACCTGAACACCCTTATACCATCCCCGGCAGAGCTAGCAGCATCTTCTCGCTTGCGAGGAAGCCCCCATCTGACGCCCACATTCACGCCCACATTCACGCCCTCTATGGCTTCGTTGGTGACACCACTAGAATCACAATCACCGGCGTCTTCTAGGTCCTCTCTTGGAACATCCATTTCAGCCGCCGTGCCACGTCTCAAGCCATTCTCCCGCACCGCGTTCTTTGCCTCGCTGAAGGACCACGGATGCCCGCTACCCTTCCGATCGGCTAAACAGCGGATACAATTCTACGAGCGATGGCTTAAGTGCAAAGCTTTTGGCATTTGGCTTGCGAAGCAAGAAGAAATTGTAGGGTTCGTCTTGCAAAAGGAAAAAGAAGGTGGATACAGTACGGCTCCTTGATTATCAGAATATCATCGTCGTCATCAACATCACCCACCCCGATTGCTCGCGTGAAATCTTCTTCCAAGGAGAATGGGAATCAAGCTATCGTCGGCATTGGGAAACGCTCGGAATAGGTACAATGCAACGTGTGTGTCTGACAGATAATACGCTCCCGACTCGGATTCTCAGCAACCGGATTGCAGAAAGCAACTATCATAATCGAAGGTGACTAATCAACGCAAGCCACAAGCGCTCAGTTGTTCTTCATTTCCAGGATGCTGGTGATATCATTCATCTGCTTAGCAAGGCCGACCGCCCATGTGTCTTGCGTGGTGACAACGTTTTGAGAGTACACGCGTGTATCGATCTACCCCGCGCAGATCCATCTGATGCTACGTCAAGACTTGGCCAGGCTAGAGGAAGCGTCGTGGGGTAATCAATTATCACGACGATATCTTGAAGGTGGAATGATCACAAAAACCATTTGATGAGGCGATGGTCTATTCCTTACATCGAGGGTATATCAGTAATCGTCAAGCAACCCAAAGAGTAACGAATTCGAGCTCAGTGGGGACCGGGCCTCCGAGGTTCGGTGTATTGCCAAGTCAAGACTAGAAGCTGACGATGGGGCTACACGGCTACGATGTGGGCCTGGGCGAGGGATTACGGATGGACCGCAATCGGATAGTGGTGAAGTGCTGTATAATGAGCGGCGTATGTAACCTGCAGTAGGAAGGTCAGCGGTTTGGGACGGAGGAGGTATTACCCTTGATGGTGGCAATCAACCTAGCAAATTGTCAACGACCATGAGGCTGTCCCAGTTCCTAGGACCGGATGGTAAGATGCCGACATATTATCTTATAGAGGATTCCACGCGGAGTAGCGAGTAGCGGCAAAAGGCAAATGTGGCCTTTCAAGGAGTAATCGGAGGATCAGTTGCTCTCTTGAAATTTAGCGATTGAAAACACTAGCCAGTTTGAGGGGTTTCCGAGCCTCATGGTCTTCCATGTTTTTCAGCATCTACCTACAGACCCCTCACCTTCGTGGGGCCTTCGAAGGGTCAGACACCACGAAGAAGATAGGATTTACTCTGGAGTACCCATGTAGCGCCGTAAGTATAGGTTGTCAATTTATCAGAGCGAACATTGATTTCAAGTGTTTATCAGAATTCAACACTTGGGCCACAAATCGCACAACTTGATCTATGTAGCCTATTGGAACAATGCCTGCCCGATTTTGATTCCATCTACTCAGTAAACCCTACAGGGTCATCCTGAATATGTACAATGAGTGCCGTAAGTTTTGATAGGTGAATCGATGGCAAGTACTCACAGTTCCTGATTTTGCAGCCAGGTTGGGTACTCTTCAAGATTGGGACAAGACACGTGCAACCAGAATCTTGAAACTCAAATCACCGTGCGGTTGTTTGGCCTTGGAACTAACCATGTCGCATGCGCCGACGACGTAGAAGCAAACAAAATCACGCAAACGGAAGAAACGGTTGCCATTGACATCTGGGGCAGTATACCTCGGCGTAAGCATCGGGTTCAAATAAGGGATGTTGCCTGATCTGATATTTGCCTTATGCAGATAATGAGGTCTCGCGCTCGGCATGGCGTGGCTGAACGTTATCAATTATGTATGCCTCGAGGTGCTGGGTGCTGTATCCTCGGTTCAAGATTGACTTTTCAGTACAAGGTCACATGAAAGACTGGATGCGATCGGCGGTGGCTGCTTATACTTACCCTAGCATCATGATTCTGCTATAAAGAGTTTTTCTTCAAAGTATGGATTCTCCAGTTCAGCTCCACCATGGTTGTCGACGTCGGTTCAGAGGCCTCTCGCAATGCTACATTCAAGACCACTGGTCTCTCCTTCATCGCTCTGCCTAGCAAGGAAGAGGTGCAGGCATGCTGGGAGCTCTGCCGATTGCACAACAACATCGGCTTTTGGGTGGTGTACATCCCAACTGGTACGTTTGAGTTTCCTTCTCCCTTGCGGATCGGGGTGATGACTTCTCCAAATATAGCGTGGTCAATAGCTATGGCCTACCGTGCACAGGACCATCTGTCAATAGCTGATGCACTTGTGAGAGCTGCTATCTATGTACCTCTTTGCTTCGGCGTGAAGTCCCTCGTGAGTGGCTGACCATCCTTGATCAAACAACCTGTGACGAACAGAGACTAGATCATGACTATTGACGACATTTTGGACTACGACATTGACGGAATGGTGGAGAGAACGAAAGGCCGCCCACTTCCCCGCGGTTCGATCTCCCTTCAACGAGCGTGGCTCTTCTTTGCCATCCAGACGGTCATCGGCGTCCGTTCGGCCTTCTACTTCCTGAGTACAACTGCGTAAGCCCCCGTGTCAATTTGTCAGCGGTTCGAAATTCTTATCCATGCGATTTCGCTTCCAGCCTACACGTTTCAATGTTCGCATGGCCCCTGTATATTATCTATCCGACCTGTAAAGTGAGTTCTCGTGTCTACTTCGTCCCTGTCAATGTGCCTAAGCAAAACAGCGCTGGATGGGATTGGCGCCTATACCCTTGGTGAGTCCTAAACACCATCCAGCCCATTGGTCGTAAATCTGACCTCATGGTCACCACTGCAGGGTCTGATGTTCAACGTCGGGATATTCATGGGTTGGGGCGACTTGAGCATTAACGGCTCATTACCTTGGCACGTCCTGGTTCCGATATACATCGGTACCTGCATGTGGACATTCACATACGAAACTGTGTATCAACATCAGGTCAGCTGCCATCCCACACTCCCTCGAATTTTTCCACTGAACCGAAGTTTTCCAGGATAAGATTGATGATGTCAAGATTGGTATCCATTCGCCGGCTCTCTTCTGCGGGCGTTACACCATCCCCATATGCACTGCTACCGCCATCGGGTTCCTTGGGCTCCTCTCTTATGGCGCCTTCTTGAATGGTCAAGGCGCGCCGGTTTATATCGCCATTGCCGTCACTTCGTACCTTCTATTGAATCGGCTCCTCCAAACAGACATTGACCGCCCTGATGACTGTAAGGCGCTGTTCCTTGGAACTGTTGCCATCGGTCAAATAATTCTCGGCGGATTCATCATCGATGCCATTTCGCACAGACTGTTAAACGGAATCCCGTTGTAAATGTATCTCATTAATGTCCCTTGAACGCTTTGTAATGTCTTCTCCCTGTATGTACATTGTCCATTGTATAATGTGGTATCATCTGGAGCTTAATTGATCCCTCGCTGTAATGTTTGATTACAATGTATATACGCACGATGAATAAAGTTTCTTACTTATTCTGAATGGCTAGCTCCTTCGGGGTCACTTACGACCAAGGGCCGCCCTAGGTGGCGCTACCAACCAGCCACATTACCGTATGGTTACACATGGAGTATATAGTTCATATCGGAAGGGTTCATTCAGTTCTTAGACTCAAAGGTAGATAAAATTTGGCATTACTTTCATTACATGTCGTGAAATCGATACAACAGTCGTGTGGTATGAGTAAGTATGTGTGAGTAACTACAATCTCCGAGGAGGGTCTTACGATACAAGAAGGGAGAAAAACGAGGCGATGGAAACGTACTTGTGCGAGTGTTGAGGGATATAAATAATTGAGATAATTGAGAACCAGAATGAACAATGCATATACACCAAGAGAGGAAGGCATGTCGTATATGTTACGTTGACTGACCTTGATATTTACGAATTAAATCTCTAAGACGCGCCTGACCAAATGCAAGGTCGGTCTTTGTGCCTGAAGGAGCCCGGGCGGGAAGACCCTGGTGTGGTACGCTGACCCGAGGGGTGCTTGTTTCGAACAGGGTCGGGGGCGGCTTGATCGGGGTCTTGGCTTTCGTCACAGGTCGCGCGAGCGATGCAGTGGACGAGAGCATGGGTATAGCGAGAGAGGATGAAACCAATGCTGGGACTGACGAAGACTTCGTGACGTGCTTGGTCTTATTATCAACCGTGGAATCAGTACGCGCGGCGGCTGTGCTGCCGTCGCTGCTTGCAGCGGAGGAGGGGGACTTCTTCCTCGAGGCGGCGAGCAGCAGCGGAGGTTTCGAGCTGATCGATGGAGGGGCGCGGGCAGCAGGCTTCTTGGAGGCGAACGGAGGAGGGACAACTTTCTTGGGCTTCGGTGCGACTACTGGTTTATCAGGCGGGGGACTATCAGCCTTCTTGAAGGCACCAGCCGCCCATATGGCCGCCACAGCGGTAACTTTGCCGCCACGACCTCCTCTAGCAGAGCGGATGTCGTACTTGACTTCTGGGTCCAGAGGTTGTGGAGGATATCCCGGCATTCTATGCGCTGAATTGCTTGATGTAAGGCTGGGCGAGTTGGGGTGGTGCACATTGAATCTTAGACGGTGCTTCACAGTCACACTATCCTTCACAGAAGAGGCCGATGGTGGGGAGGCGCTTTTATCTGTGCGTATCGATTGCATAGCCATCGGCGGATTTACACGGAGTGCGAATGGCTTGGACTTCAGAATGTCGTCGCCTTTGCTGGACCACAAATTAGCTATCCCCTCTGCTTCTTCGGCGGCTGGATTAACGATGGGGCCACCGCGACCTGTGGCATAGCGTCGGAACGTATCCCGCTTGAATGTACCGATTGGAACGAAGCCTGAGGACCGTGGGTTCGGCGCAGAAGATACATCATCCGCTAGCTGCGATTCCTGTGCGTTCCTTTCGGGCGCCCCTTCCTTCGCATCAGTAGCAGCAGGGGCAGGAGCAGGAGGGGCGAAATCTTGTTTGACCAGCACATCACCGTCGTCAAAGGGCCCGGAGTCCTGATCACCGTCAACTGGAGTGCTTTCGGCGGGCGACGGCTCCGGGGGGACAGTAGGCTCGATGGCACCCAACCATGCTGCCACCCTCCCCTTCGCCGCCTTCCTCTTATTCGATTCCGTATTCCGAACTTTCTTCTTCCCGTTTCCGCCATCTCTCGTCCTCCCAGAATCGCCCTTCCCTTTGCTCGCCCCCGACCCCCGAACTCGCGCGCCCCCTTCCGGCTCCCTTTCAGCATCCCCATCCCTTTCTCTGTCTCTATCATCACCGGAAAGACTCGACCTCGCCGCTTTATGCGTCCTATCATCCCAATCATCGGGGTCCAGCCCAAGATCGCCCCCCAGGTCTCCCCCGTGATCCGCCAACGTCAGACTCGAGATCGCAGAATCATTCAGCGGCTCAGCCTTCGTATTCGGCGGGGGAATAGCAATGGGCAGCACCGTTCGCACATCAGGACGTGTATTGGACTCGATCTTCCGAGTGCCCACCGCAGCGAGGAGCCGGCGCTCCAGAGCATCGAGTCCGCTCTCACTCTCGCTCGGGCCGCTCAGGCTGAGGAGGTTGTGGTTTGACTTCGGGCGGGCGGTGGGATGGACGGCGGTTAGCGTTGGGGTGGGCGGTGCCTGTTCAGATGGTACCGGGTCCGGAGGTGAAAGAGCATCGGACACAGGAGCAACGAATAGTTGATCTACAAGTGGACGAGATGCAGAGAGCGGCGAGAAGAACGAGGCTTTCTTGACACTGCGCGCCGGAGGCGTTGGCAGGGTTTTGCCAACAACATTCGCATTCGTATACG
The DNA here is from genome assembly GCA_026743855.1 of Pleurotus sapidus. Taxonomy (NCBI): domain Eukaryota; kingdom Fungi; phylum Basidiomycota; class Agaricomycetes; order Agaricales; family Pleurotaceae; genus Pleurotus; species Pleurotus sapidus. Next base: position 7,905 of record JANBWZ010000021.1, read on the forward strand.
AGGACGGACCGTCGTGCGAGGCCTGATCTGCTGTAGCGGGCTTGGGAATGTCCGATGAGAGGTCGCGCGTCTCTTCATTTACGGCTTCCGCCATCTTCTCCAACGCCTCCACCCTCTCGCTCCGGCTGACTGAATTCTTTGTGATTGGATCAATGCTGAACGAGTGCTTCGGCGAGAGAAGCGGTCGGGGCGAATATACAACCTTGGACACGTCAGGCGGGGAAAGTGAGGGCGCATGTGCCTCGTTAGCCGGCGGCGGCGGAAGGTTCGCTAGCGTTCGTATCGTTTGTGTCTCGGGCTGTGGTTGCGGGCCTGGCACTGATACCGGGGGCACCTCGGGAATGACGCTTTCGACGATCGCGGATGGCGGTAGGGGAAACCGATGAGATGTCGGTGAAACCGAGCGATTTCGCGAAGAGAGCCTGAGATGTTGCGTAATCCTGGATGCCCGCTCGCCCTTGCCTTCCTCCGGGCCGGCGTAGTGCTCTACGCTATTATCGAGCGGGTGGAGGACGGGATTCTGATTCGATGTGATGGGGAGACCAGAGGTGACGACTTGAGAAGCCATTCGTGCGCCGGCGCTGGACGGCCTTGTGGGGATGACGTATGGGACATTGAGAGGAGCAGGTGACGCAGCCATATACGGAGGCATAGCCGATCCAGCAACCGGGTAGAAGGGAGAAGGATAATGAGTGTAGGCTTGGTTGTAGCTTGCTGGCGGTGCGAGAGGAGGCAGCCACACATGGCCTTGGTCCATGTAAGCTGGGATGGGAGGTGACATGGGCAGCTGAACGGGATAGCCATACGGCGTGTGGGGGTCGACGTAGGGAACTTGGGGCGGCACGTTTGATGCCGCGAGAGGTAGCTGCTCGATAGGAGTATATGTGTAGGGATACGGTGTGGGACCAGGTAACGCAGGCAGGGCGGCGGAGTGCGCCACAGTGACGGGGATATCTAGGTTGATGTCCTTACTGTTAGACCAACGGTTGAGGGAAATTCGTTGCGGTATCAGAGTATGAGTCACACCTTCCTAGGCCCATATTGAGCTTCACCCCGACGACGCAACGGATTTCGAAGAGAGCCTCGGACGTGCGCCCGTCATCGTCCTCTCTCGAACCTCCTTTGACGGACTTGGCGGACTTCGGCACGTCAAAGACGAGACTGGCCACGCCTTCAACGCCAGGGGGGATAATGTATTCCTGACCGCGGTATGGTATAACGGCGAGTGTATCGGATAGCTGCAACGGTGGCTTCTCGCCAGGAGCAGCGCCGAGCAACAGCAGATGTCTGGAGAGAGTGATAGTTAACCCAGTGTTCTGTCAAATAATTCAGCGGAGGCGGCACGAAGGATGGAAGCAAACGCACCTTCTTGCTGGAGTGGTTTTTCACCTGAAGCTCCACGCACCCACTTTCTCCTGCTATCAGCACGCCACCAACCACTCTTCCCTGCACGAATATCTTCCCATTCTCTCCTACGACCACCCCTTCCGGCTCAGACCTCCCAAAGTCCTGCTCGAAACTCTCCACCACGTCCAGCTCCTTCTTGTCGATCACAAGCGTCTTCTCGCCTTTCCACGCTACCTGCACGCTTGCCTTTGCCTCGTACTTCACCCGTGCAATCCCTGATCCGAAACTGATTGAAGCCGGCGAGCTGGAGGGCAGGGGGATGCGGAATAAGAAGGTGGTGAGGCCCCGCCGGGCCTGATGATAGTGTGGGGGCAACGGTGGGTCCCCTGGCAGTGGGTGCGCTTGCACTGCATTCGAGGGGGGAAGACCAGGTCCTTGAAATAGGCGTCGAGATCGCAGAAATGTCGATGTCGCAGAGTGATCCCGAGATGTGAGTTCTGCGCGCCAAGGTTGGTTACTGTAAGAAATGTAAGAAATTGGAGACATGACCATACCTTGAACTGCAGTAAGCTCAACCATCATAGTCCCAATCCCAAGCCCTTTGTCCGCGCGACACTCCATCTCCATCTTCCCGCTCACGTAGCCTCCAGCAACATAAAGAGTGTTGCCCATGGTAAGTGTGACTTTGACTTTCGAGTGGTGAGGGGAGGCATTCATCGCCTCCGGCCTCGTTTGCCGGTCCATATCGGTAGGCCTTCAATGTCGAACAGATCGCGCAGAACGTCGACCGTCTATGGACGATTCATGGCAGCGCGAAGCAAAGCCTCGACGCCTTCCTGATTCACTAATGTCACTCTATTTGGCAAGCCATTCTCACCATGGATCTAAGCGCCATGTAGCGCCCAAAAACCGCGGCCCTAAAGTGAAGAACCATATTTTTTCGCGATAAATACTCTCATAGATAACATACAGATACTCTCTCGCGATCGTTCCATCATATTCTCAAGTAAGTTGTGTGTCATTCTTGATATATGCAGGTGCTGAGGCCAGTCAAAACAGATGACCGATTTCCCATCAGTTGGGCACTCCTTGTTCACGAGGGCATCGCGCAGGCACGGCCCAGATCACACATATCTGTAACCTCAGTACTGAGCGTGGAATCCTGATGTCCCTCCATGCCGAATATCAAGGATTCAGCATGCAATCTTCTTCGACTCCTGGATGTGATGACCGCTAAGCAACGAGTGCGCACGCCTGATCCCCAAACTAATGATGATGGGCCCGAGCATGGAAAGTGTAAATGGTGCACTAATCACTATATTGGCCGCGAGGTATGTAACGTTTGGTGAGTTACAGCAAGCTTGAGCACTGGACAGACCTGAAACACTTCCGTATGATATTCACCCTTCCGATGCAGTAGACTATAATCCTGTCGAAGGGTTTAGTTTGGAAGGGCGTACACTCGCATCAAAGACATCATTAGTAAAATCTTTCAGCTCTCGTCGTGACCTGATAAATTTTACAGCATCATCTTTGACGCAGTAAAGATATCCTTTCATGCAAGTTAATTCTCTAAAAGACGGAGGATATGCGGAACCGACACCCCGCTAGCTTGACAGGTATGCAAATCAATGACCGATTGACCAACAACTCCTATAGTCGTGCCTTGCAACCACCGGGGGCCTCGACATCGACACATCCTCATGGTGCTGTCTCCTTCAAACACAGTGGCATAAATTGATAAAATTTGCGGTGTACATATGTCGAATCCTCCGAGCACCTCGGGTACGCTGGTCGGTCTTTCTGATCCGCTGTCACCCTCGAATGCCTTAATGAAGAAGGGGGCACTAGGGGACAATGCCGATGATGGCGCCATAGTCTGATGCGCAGGAGACTGCCACCTTCAGCCACCCGCTCGCCCTGTAGAAGCGGCCTCTAAGTCGGATGCCTAAAAGAACAAACGATTATTCCCCGCTCCGGAATACTCGCCGACTCGCTGGTCCTGAAATGACCTTTTACTTCCCATCAAAATCGAGAGCCACCGAGGTGCTTGGTGCAGGGTCTATGAATGACTTGTGTTGTTTGTACCCTGTATAACACTCAGCCACTGCCCGGCGACCATATGGACACCAACACCACAACGTCGCAGTGGTGTCGCCTGGTGTCGCCAAGAGACAAGGTGTAATGCAATTTTATGGTGATTTTGATACTTTGGGCGTTGTACCTGCGGTACTGTACAGCTTACAGTGCGAGTGCACGGCAGATGAAATTGCCCAGTAGCATCTGGATTCAAAGCACAGAGAGCAGATACGCATGGATCATGTAGATAGTATACATTGCCAGAGACACTCTAATAAGGAATTAAATATGCAATACCTAATATGCATGCGAGTCGTATGTTTCCATAATTTATACGAAAATGGATGAGTCGATTACCAAGAGCCCAAGAGACGGCAAATTACTCGAACCCATGCTCCAGCACTGAACGCCAACCAGTTCCTGTCACCTTCCGATCAAGCGGCTACATCCCCTTGCAGCAAGTCGATATGAAATTGTCGCCAGTCCAGCTGCGCCGGGTCGAACTCATCAGCTTCTTCGACCTGTTCCAACTCTTCCCCACCTTTCTGCGTGAAGATTGGGGTGGTTTCATCAAGCATCCATGCCAAATCATATTTCTCCTGCGCTGGCGGTGGATACTGCAAGGAAGAACGCCGAGATCGAGGCGGCAAAGGCATGGTTTGAACGGATGTTGGACGCTCTCTGCGTGGGAGATGGAGCAGGGAACTACTTTTGGAGGATGTGGAGAATGATATGAAGGATTCACGATTGGGAGTCGATACCGGCGTATCCGTATCAAAGAAGTCGATAAACACAGACTTCGTATCTGGTGACGAGGCGAAAGGATCAAGAGGGAGTAATTTTGGACTCGTTTCCAATCTGAGTTGATTGATAGTTGATACGGGCGGCGAGCAAACGAATGAATGCTTGTTACTCACAATTTAGAAGAAACAATAGGACCGCCTTCCGTAATCCATACTACGTCCGTTGTTTCTATAGCCTGCTCGTGGCGTAGCCCAGAAGACGTTTGGGGTCTTGAGCTAGTTGATCTTCGTGGAGAACGAGGCTCAATCGGGAATGACGCCGACATCCGATTGATCACCTTCCCTGGAAAGGAGAAAAGCGACGAACGTCGAGACCTTGGAGTTGTGGTAGGTTGCGAGTTCGTGGTAGGTTGCGAGTTCGACGTAGATGCTGTGGAGGACATGGTGAAGTGGAAGGAAGAATGATGCCGATGCTTCCGGATATAAGGTGGGGCGCTGGATGTGGAATTTGAACTCTGCGTCGCGCTCGGCTGAATACCCGGTTGGGACGAAGATGGAGTGTCGTCGAAAGGTTTCAGACCTGAGCCAGTGGGAAAAGCGAACATAGAAGTGGGTCTATTACGGGCTGGCTGTTTGATGGAGAATAGCCCAGAAGAGAAGAAGTTCGAATACAAGCCTTGGGTCTTCATCGTCGTGGAGGGAAGGAGGATACGCAGAAAGCGAGTGGCACAGATATGTGGACGCGCCAGGTATGCAGGAGAGGCCGGTGGGTAAGACAACCTTATATATAAAGGAGATGATCAGATCAAGATGCGGGAGCAAAGGCTGCATGGGGACCCTGAGATGTAGGAACAAAGCGAATTGGAGGCTGTGATAGCTGTCGTTTATACCTAGATTGATCACAGGGGCTAGTCAGTTCGGTTATCCGCCCGCACTAAGCTGTCCAACGTGTCTCATGTTTGAAATCACCTCAGGCAGACAATAGGTCGGCGGAAATCCATATTCTGATCGGGGCAACCAGCGCTACTCGTCGCTGGGCCGCATGCATCTCTCCCAGGGAACTGAGGTGTTACCAATCCATCAAGTGGTATATTGGAGTGATGTCATTGCCTCATCCAAGTGATGTTCTTCAGACAATGATTGACCGCTTTACCCGTAGGTATCGATGCGGAAGCGTGATGCCTATGCAAAACCCGGTTATGAATGAAATATGATTCGATGGCGAACTTACTGCGACACTACAATACCAACTCATCACTGATCAAGAAGACGTGCGAGATAAGGAACCTGCATTTCTCCGTTTATTTGCCGATGAATGGTGACGAGGAACGTTGCCATGCCCCCAAGCACTTCCATAACATAAACACTCGTAGAAACCAATGCCCAGTAGCTCGTCGTCGTACCCGGCGGCCGACACGCCGGGGCATGAGGCACACAAAACTGAGATGAGCGGGGTGGTTGTCATTCAAATCTTCCACATATTCCCAGAGCACCCTAGAGCACCATCGATCCAGACTAGACAGGATGCACTGCATCGGAGGTGTAAATAATAGTTTCAGATTGCATTATTGTCCCATGTAGAATGATCTACCCGGCATTGATGCTCATCAACATTGAACCGAGGCTAGTCGAGAACCGTGAACTTGCCTCGGTATAGTGGCTCACAAACGTTTGGCGTCCTGGGCTTGATTACTTGCCTGCGCCAATCGATTCTTTTGCTGCTCCGCGATTATGCGGCGTTGATTAAAGTACTCAATCTTCCGCACTTGATTTTAGCGTAGATTGTTGGAAAGAACAAAGGCCACAAACCCAGCTTTTCGCGCAATTCGCCTCATACTTGTCATTTTCGTCCTTGCAGGCCTTTCCTTCGTCGCCTGCCTTGAGGACACCAGCCCGGTCCAAACACGCGAAGTAGGAATCTCTTGCCTCCCAGCACTTCTGTCGGTCTTGTCGAGTTGGAGCGGCGTCTGCCACCTTCGAGGAGCTAGAACCCATGATGGAGGAAAAGTTGAACGTGACGGTCGCGTGGTGGGAGAACGCGCCGTTGTGTGCCGTTGTTACACGGTCAGAAAGGAATTCTCACAGTCAGAAATGAGATTACATTTCCATAACTTTAAACCTGATTGTGCCTCCTCATCCCTGCTAGCGTTCATCAGGCATGAAACTTGGCGGAGACAATGTCCAATCACACAAAGACGCCAGTTCACCTCCATCCCCTCTCCTCCGACGATACTGGCACCACCAGCAGTGGACGGAGTCGACGCACACCTCGGAGTTTGGACGCCGAATCTGGGAAACCTACGAATAATTACTTCACTCTGAAAACGCAACTTGAACAGGAGAATGTAGGCGACAAGGCCACCTGGGATGGGAGCGTGCGAGGATACGGAAAGCGGTCGAAGAGGACTTCGCTGGATGCTAGCTCTGTTGGTAAGCGATCATCGACCTCCCTGGCGGCTATGTGGGACAAATCTTCCGCTCCTTCCTTCGCTGTCGGCGCTTTCGAGGACCCAGAAGACGACAATGACACTCTGGAAGGATTGCTGCATGTCCAATCTGTTCCTTTGGAGTCTCAAATCCTCAATACAAGGTGGCACGAGTATCCGGACAGTGCCATACACGCTGCAATATCAGATATCAACTCTAATTCAAACGAAGGTGATCCATATCATACAACCATACGCGTCCTTTCATCAGCCGTCTCGAAGTTGGCGGAGATTCGAAGGGATTTGGAGACGGCGAAGCGCGTTCTTGAAGAGAAGGAGGTCGCACGACGATATAGGACTGACGAACTAGTCAGGGAGCTACAACCGTCTGAACGGGAGATCGCGCGACGCGTCATTCAGTCTATATTCACCGACGATGATGAAGTCCGACATCACGTTCGACGCCAGGCAAGCTCAGTAGTAAGTGAAATTGAGAATTAATCTTGAAAATTAACTGATAGCGCCAAGTCACTGAAGAATACATTGTCCGAAGCCTTGGAGGACGATTATCATTTCCAAGCCACCGACACCGTCACGCCTATTCCTAACTCACCGGCGCCCGTCTCTAACGACGTTTCCCCCCCTGTGGAGGAGCCCGACATCGCCAGTCTTCTCACTTCGGGTACCACACCTTCTGACCCAGCTTCTGAACCCGAGGTTCCAACCATTGTACCGAACAGACCGGGTAGACCTGATCGGCCAGGCATCGGAGATTGGATGGGTACCTGGTGGGCGAAAGGCAAACCACGGAATGACAAGACCAAGGAACCATCTGCCACATCTGCAGTGCGTAGTAACAACCGTCGCAAATCCGCGAAAAGCGTCTTCGGGACGATAGGTATTTCCATCCTCAACCCCGTGACTGTCCCCAGCAATGGGAAGAAGCCAAAGGAGCCTGAAGTCCCCCCTCTACCCAAGCCGGACGTTCTTATCCCATCCGATGTCGCCTCCGAAGTCGAGTCGAAGATGTCGAGCGGATCCGTCATTTCATCACCTGTTCATACCACCTTCGCGTTACCAGCTGCGCCCCAATTGACCACTATGTTAGAAGACCCAATGTTTTCTGCTCTTCCTCCCCCAAGCACCGAGGCCAGCACCGAGCTCCCAGGACCTCTTGTGCAAGGTTCTTCGCTACGGGCAATAGCGAATGCAACTCGTGTTATGACTTCAGACGCTGCCAGCATCCTTGCTGATCAAGGTCGCGAAACGGGCCCCCTCATCGCACGACTGGCTTTCGAGCTAGTTCAGAACGCCCGTGACGGAGGTGTTGTCTTCAGGGATAAACCCAAGGAGAAGAAAGAGAAGGGTAAATTAGAGAGAGTGGATACGTTCGATTCGCCCGTAGCAACTCTTAGCTCTGCACACGGAGCTGATGTCGCTTTGAGCTTGAGCAAGGCGCTTGCCAGTGCCCCAGCTGAACGAGGAAAATCAAGGAGTGGCTCACTTCTCCCTGTGTCGCCTCCGTTTGCTTCTCCATTGTTTGGTTCATTCATGCCTCAACCTTCGCGGAAACCACTGGCCAGTGGGACTCGAACGAATGGTTCCAACCAAGGTCCTTCTACGGGCAATAACAAGTCCGACGTTGGCTCGCCTAACGCAGTTTCTACGGTTCAGAGAGTGGCATCCGTGCCATTGGAATCCATCATTCCTGCCATGTCCAAACCACCAACCCAATATCTTTCTCGTGAATACACTTCACTCACCTCGCGTGACTTCCATTTCACCATCCCTCTCCCACATACTGCTTCTCGGTTTAGTGTCTACAACAACGACCATACTCAAACCCCACTTACCGACCGTTATGGGTTCATGTACGACGTTTCCCAGTACGACTTACTCCTTCTCATTCGCGCCAAGGAATGTGGAAATACTGCTCCAGCGTGCCTAACGGGCGTCAAGATAGCGGATAGGGAGGAAGACAATAGTTGGTCTGACAACGAGGACGATGATGTGAAAGATGAAATTGATGTCGTCAAGGACAACTGTACGTGCGACCTTGACCATGATCAACGGAGCGTACGTAGCGTCGGCGCTGGCTCACATGGGTCTCCTGCCGAAGAGTCGAATGCAACCAGCGTCAAGTCCAGATCGTCGTCAAAGAGTAGAAAACGTTCATCCACCGTAGCATCTTCCGTGCCTCAGTCCTCAACATATACTTCCCCATCCTCAATTCTTTCCATCACCTCTGAGACGCCAAGACACGCTTGTGCACACACGATCCGAAAGCTGCTTGACGAGCTGACTGAAATACACGACCAACAGCAAGCATCGCAGAGGAAGGAGTGGGATGCTTTTGTCAAGCAGCGTAGCAAGATGAAGAATCAGGGGAGCAAGACTCATGGGATAACGTCTCCTTCAATTCCTTCTGGCGCAGCCGCTATTCTTGGCTTGGGAACTGATGTTGCAGAGGACGAGTTGGCTCATACGGACGGCCTCATTGGCTTTGCGCAGTTGGGATTATCGTCAAATCGAGATGAGAGGAGGGAGTTTGACCGGCTCGTCCGAAGCGGTATACCGCTTGTATATCGTTCGAAGGTTTGGTTGGAATGTAGCGGAGGGTTAGAAATGAAGGAACCAGGACTGTTTAGGGATTACCTGGCCGAAGCGGAGGCTGAGGGACCCAAAGGTGTGGATGGGGATATTGAGAAAGATGTTGGACGGACGATGCCATTGAACGTATTTTTCGGAGGGGATGGCGCTGGGGTAGACAAACTGCGTCGCGTTCTCACTGCTTATAGCCGGTACGTGGAAACTCAACATTTTTATGAAATGGAGCTTATACTTCCTCAGCCGCAATCCCTCCGTAGGTTATTGTCAAGGCATGAACCTAGTAGCTTCCACTCTCCTCCTCGTCCATGCTGACGAGGAAGAGGCATTTTGGGTCCTTTCAGCGATCATTGAGAAGCTGTTGCCGCAGGACTTCTTTTCTCCTTCCCTTCTTCCTTCGCGCGCCTGCCCCCTTGTGCTGCTTGACTATGTTCAAGAATTGGCCCCGAAGTTGTATTCGCACCTTAATGAGCTTGGCGTAGATTTACCGGCAATATGCTTCTCTTGGTTCCTCTCTCTTTTCACCGATTGTCTACCTGTCGAGGTATGTACTTGTTTCCAGCGTCACGAGACTGCGCTCAACTTGTCCTGCTTCAGACATTATTCCGTGTTTGGGACGTATTCTTGATGGACGGTCTCGACGTACTGTTTCGAATTGCTCTCGCCATTCTTCGGAGCAACGAGCAAGAGCTCCTGCGCTGTGACTCCATCCCCGCCGTATACGTGGCATTGGAGAATCTGCCAACTCGAATGTGGGAACCAGACCGCCTACTGCAGGTACGCATCGCGTCCAAATCATTGGCACTTATCAAGCTCAATGACGTTATGCAGCTCGAGGTCGAATTGCGCGTGTCCGTCACTCGCAGCGACTTGGCCGCTAAGCGAGAACTTCATGTCACGACCCTTCAAATGCTCGTGTCGTAATTTCAATGTAGAGTTCATAAGAACTTCGTAACATTGTAGATCGAATAACTGTAATCTAGCTACAATACCTCAAGGTAATCGAATGGACGCATCTTGCCCTGGAATCAATGCGAACCTCAATTGATGGGCAAGACGAAAGCCCATCACTGGGCACATCGTTCGAGCTGACTTGCATGAGTTCAGTGAGTCTAGGGCTAGGTAAGCCGTCAACTTATCTGTGTGCGGTACAGTCCGACTCCAGAATACCCCAAAACTTATGGATTTCCGTGTGCTAGGATCATTACTATGTATGTCCAGTGTGGTGGCAGGACGGTGGCAAGAAAAGCTATAGTTGTGTCACGGGGTACTATTTATTGCACTTTGCACCGTTTCTGCCACTTATTCCACTACCACAAGACCGCTCGGAACCGCAGGAAGCTATTGCGTACCACCGATGCCGGAGTTGCTCAAGTTACCACCCAAGGTTATACTACACGTCGCTGGGTATTTAACCAAGCAATCAGATTGCCTGGCGCTGTCCCTAACTTGCCGCGAGCTCCAAATCGTTGGCGAACAACAGCTTTACTCTAATGTAATGCTTCGCTTGAAGGACGATGTGGCTGCAGACAACCGAGTGGAAATGTTGTACCGCTGTTTGACTTCGTTTGAACCGAGATGCGAGTGGGTTCGCAGTTTCTCCGTCACTCTCTTTCGTCCTCCTACATCAAGGGAGCTTGCGGGGCTCTCTGCTATAATGCGCATGCTCCCTTGTCTCGACAGCTTCAAGTTCGAGTTTCCCTCTACCGACTCGAGTAATGTTAAACAAATAGACCTTCGACGTCGCCTCATCGACTCCATGTCACCGAAATCTTCACTCCGCCGTTTCATATGGTTCAACGCCGACGCTCTTGACGGACGAAGTCTTCTGCCCTTCCTTCGTTTCCACCGTGGCCTACATCATCTAGAATTCAACGACTACTTTGAAATACCGAAAATAGGCATCGATATATTGCCTAATATAGAAGTTCTTCGCGCGCCTATTGCGACTGTGCTCCGATTGCTCCCTGGAAGACAAATTCGGCGCGTCAAGACGATGATAAACGACAAAACATCTCCCATGTGGATGGGTATGAGCTGTATAGACATGGAGAAGATAACGACTGTCTCTTTGACTGTCTCTGGAGGTGCTGAGGGTATAGAAATGCACGAATCCCTTATCCAACAGCTGGGTTGTCTCGAATTCCTCGAGATACAGGCAGGTCACACGACGTGCAGCATCTGATGCGTGGCTCTGATCGTGATCTTGCGCTCAATTTAGGATGAAACAGTGATCACAAGCATGACACTGCGTTTTACGAACATCAAATTTCTCCGGCTGCGTAAACTACGGGGACCATTTTCCCTCCTGCAGTTTTTCTCTGTTGTCCCAACGCTGGAGTGCATCGAGATTCAGCCCAATTTGCAATTGCCAGCGGGTCGAGTGTCTGTGAGGTGGTATCGAGGGGAGAGGCGACCTCGCATCGTCTCGTGGGACTGTGGGCGCAACGAGGAATGGCTGCATGACTGGAAGATGGTAGTGGAACATGAATACTCAGCCGCCCATTGATATTAACCCCGATCTCCTGTATATTTTTCTTTAGATATCGTTATACATTTTACTCGTACTACTACGATGGCGGGTTAAACATCAGAGACTGTGCCGGGGTCAAGCGCGACAACGCGGACGTGGATGGGAGTTCCTCACTACCAGTGACTGGATCTAAACCTTCCTCCCAGTCTTGCCACCATTGGGCGGCGGAAAGTCTCAGGCTCGAAGTCTGACTGGTGTTGTTGTTCCTGTAAGGGCAACCTCAAGATGGCCGCACAGCGCAGGCCTAGCAGAGGGAGAATCCAAAGATATGAATAATGCTACCTACAATACATGAGAGAATGCGCACCTAGCAGAGGGAGAATCCAAAGAGAACAAGATAAGGATCCTCCATGCTAGGATGCGAAGTGTATACTGTAGAAGCGTGGGAGAAGAATGAAAGAACTGTATAGTACACCCGCCACAAGTCCGATGAATATCACAAGGTACGAACACAAGCATGTGATAGTAAGTGGAGGGGAATATACAGGAGTCGTGCCAGCGACCCAGGGAAATGGGAATAAGAAGGGAAAGGGTAGGAAAGGTGGGGGGAAGTCGTCCCAACGAGTCCAGAGGCGTGCGCACGAGTCCGGAGCGAATCCGGACTGCGCGAACGCTTCGGAGTCATCGGAACGCTTTGGAAGGCGAGAGAGTGGGGTGGAAGGATGGAGCAAAGGAAGGGACGAAAAGGAATGTAAATAAGAGTCCGTGGAAAGAAAGGGAGAAGGAGGGGACGAGGGGAAAGGGAAATGGACAGGGGGATAGGGGAAAACAGGAGTGTCCCCTTACATCACCCCCCTTCAAGCTCGCGGCGACCCGACGCGAAGATTCCTGCTTGCCACGCCATGTATTCACCAATCCCGAAACCCCAGAATGCTGCGAGAAGACGTCGAAGTACGACTGGACAGAACCCGGAGCCTTCCGACTACGCCAACGTTCCCAAGACTGGTCGAGTGCCGTAGGAGTCATCCGGAGTGTCGCAGGAGTCGTCGGAGTCGTCCGGAGTACTCGAACTGCATCGGGATGGCGATCATGGAAGTCCTTGACCTTCTGGGCAGCGTGTTGGAGGTTGCTCGCGGGTTCCCAGGAGTCGTGCTCGATGCCATAGCCTCGCCAACGTACCAGATACTTCAGGACTCGACCAAACCGTCGGCTGTTCCGGACCTCCTCCACCTCATGTTCCTCTTCACCATCTACAGGTTGCGGGGGTGGCGGGGCGACAGGGCGTCGACCCGGGATGGGGTCCGGAACGAAGGGAGAGAGTTTGACCACAGGGAAGACGGGATGGAGGCGGGATAAGCCCGGAGGGAGCTGGAGTCGGTATGCCGCCTTGCCAACCTTCCGGACTACCTTGTAAGGACCAAGGCGTGCATGTCCAAGCTTCCGGGAAGGTCGAGCAAGGTTGATGTCCGACGAGTCTAGCCAAACCTTGTCACCCGGTTGGTACTCCGGAGCAGGAGTCCGACGTTGGTCGTAGTAACGCTTCATGTCGTCCTGAGCTTTGACCAAGGCGGACTGAGCTTCGTCGACAGCAGACTTCATCCGGTCGACAAACTCGTTTGCGGACTCCATGCGGGACGGCGGCTGGTGGGGCTCAAATCCAAGACGGGGGTGACGACCTGTATCCAGTAGGAACGGGGACTGCTGGGTAGAAGCGTGGACACGGTTGTTGTACACGAACTCCGCCATAGGTAGAAGCCGAGCCCAATCGTTCTGGCGCTCCCCGACGAAGATCCGGAGGTAAGACTCGAGCTCTTGGTTAGTCCGCTCCGTCTGTCCGTCGGACTGAGGGTGGTACGCAGTGGAAGCAGCCAGCTTGATCCCAAGCATCCGGTAGACTTCCCGGGTGAACTCTGCAACAAACTGCGGCCCTCAGTCGGAAACGACGGAGCGAGGGAGTCCGTGCAGCTTCCAGACGTTTTGCAGGTACAGGTTGGCGGAGCCGAGGGCGGACACTGTGGTGTGAGTCGGGATGAAGTGGGCGTGTTTGCTTACGGAGTCAACCACATTCATGACAGCGTCGAACCCGTCGGACTCCGGAAGCTCCACAATGAAGTCCACACTCAGGCGATCCCAGCGTTCGTCCGGAATGGGAAGCGGATGGAGCTCACCCATGGGCGGATGCCTTTGGGCTTTTGTCCGGAGGCAGAGATCGCAGTGTCGGGTGTAGGATCCGATGTAGCGGGACATGTTGGGCCACCAGTAGCTGCGTGAGACAAGTTCCAGAGTCTTCCACCTGCCTGCGTGTCCCGCGACCTTGGTATCGTGGTGCTGGGCTACAATGGTCCGACGCAAGTCCGGAACGTCCGGAACGTAGATCTTACCCCGGAACATCAGGAGTCCGTCCGATTGAGACCATTCCGCACTCCGGACTGTCTTGCGACTGCCCTGCGCCTTCTTCAACTCCTCCGCTGCCTTAGCCACTGCATCCTCGAACTTCGCGTTCCGCACTCCAGTCCGGATAGCCGTGAGGATATCCTTCTCCTCCCCTTCAAGAGTGACACCCGTGGCACGAACGGCAAAGTAGGACGGTTTAAGTAAAACCACATCCTTGTTATCATCCTTACCGTCCGAGTGATCCGAGCGTCGCGAGAGAGCATCAGGCTTACCCATAGTGCGTCCGGGTCGGTGCAGGAGTGTGAAATCAAAGCGGGAAAGGTAGAGGGACCAGCGGGCTTGGCGACGGTTGAGCTTCTGGGCCTTGATGAAGTACTCCAGGTTTTTGTGGTCGGTCCAGATCTCAAACGGAGTCTCCGCGCCTTCCAGGTAATGCCGCCACTCTTCGAGCGCCCGGATGATTGAAAGCATCTCCTTGTCGTGTATTTCGTAATTCCGCTCCGCAGCCTGTAGACTTTTAGAGTAGAATGCGACAGGGTGCCATTTACCATCACCCGGATCCAGCTGAGACAAGACTGCACCCGTAGCGTAGTCCGACGAGTCCGCTTCAACCCGGTATGGCCGATCCTCCTTCGGAAAGACCAGAACAGGTTCTGAAGTGATCAGCTCTTTGATCCGAAGGAATGCGGACTGAGCGGAGTCGTTCCACTGCCATTCCTTAGCGCAGGTGAGGTCGAAGAGGGGTCGAGCGATGTGCGAGTAGTCCTTGACGAAGCGGCGGTAGAAGTTGACGAACCCGAGGAAAGATTGGAGTTCAGTCCGGTTACGGGGCGTTGGCCAGTCCCGGACTCCGGATACCTTTACGGGGTCCATCTCGATCTTACCCTCGGAGATGACGACTCCGAGATACTCCACCTTGGTTTGTTCGAAATCGCACTTGTCCGCCCGCAGGAATAGCTTATTCCGCTGGAGGATTTCCAGGACTCGTTTGAGAACCCGGCGGTGCTCCTCGCGCGTCTTGGTGTAGATCAGAATGTCATCCAGATAGATAATGACCACACCCTCCGTGATGAGCTCTCGGAACAGGTCGTTCATCATGGTCTGGAAGGTGGACGGGCTGTTCGTTAGTCCGAAGAACATCACCAAGGGTTCAAAGAGTCCGCGGGTAGTCCGGAATGCGGCCTTCCACTCATCGCCTTCTTTTATCCGGACATTGTTGAAGCCCCACCGGACGTCGAGCTTGGAGAAGTAGCGGGCGTTCCGGAGTTTGTCCACCAAGTCGGAAATGAGCGGAAGCGGGTACCGATTCTTGACAGTCATGGCGTTGAGTTTCCGGTAGTCCTGAACCAAGCGGAGCGATCCGTCCTTCTTCTTGACAAAGAATACTGGAGCAGCCATGGGCGACTTGCTGGGGCGGATGCGACCAGTCCGGAGGTTTTCTTCCAAAAACTCGTCCAGCTGCTTCTGCTCCGCCGGGGACAGCGGGTAGCACTTGGTGTTGACAGGCTCCGCTCCGGGCACCAGTTCAATCGCATGATCCCATGGACGGGGCATAGGCAGCTCGTCGAAGGCTTCCTTGGCGAAGACATCCTCGAATTCCTGGAGGAAGTCCGGAATTGCACTGTGACGAGGGTCCGGAGCCTTATTACGCTGGAAAGCCAATGCCAGGCGTTGCGAGACAGTTTCCGTGGCTCGGACGTGTTCTTCCCGGAGACTCCGAAGGTACTCCGGAGTTGGAGGAGGAATGGCCGCAAAGATACGGTCACCCTTCTCGGGACTATCGCCGTTCGGAGTTGCATCCTCGTCGTCATCGTCATCATCACAATCCAAGAGCTTCGGAGGGTCATCCGAGTGGAGTTCCTCGACCATTGGCATCGGACCCGTACGACACTCCCGGAGTCGCACGGACTCCTTGCGTCTGGTCAGCTTGTCATGGCGGAACTCCTTTCGACAGGTATCGCACCCGGATGGGCAGCGGCTCATGGTCACTTCCTTCGTTTGCCAGTCAATCTCAGGGTTGTGCTTCCGGAGCCATGTGTATCCGAGGATGACGTCCTGGCGTCCGATGTTTGTAACGGCGAAAAGCATCCGTTCCGTGTGGTCCTTGAACCGGAGTACAAGGTCCACGACTTCGGAGATGGATCCGTTTTCGTTTGGCGAACCGTCGACATTGAAGACTGGGATCGGAGCAGAAAGCTTGCGACGGGTGAAACCATGGGCATCTGCGAATCGCGGATGCATGAAGACTCCGGTGGCTCCGCAGTCCACCAGGGCCTGCAGGGTGCATCTGTGTTGTGTATCCATGCTCAGCACTTCAACGGGTATGTCTAACGAAAGCTTGCCGGGCAAGGCAGAAATCTTATAGCTACTGGGTAGCCGCCGTTCCCACTGCGGGCGAAACCTTCGGAGTGTGCGGATTGCAACCGGAGTTGCTTGCTTCACGTTGGACGAATCATTGGAAAGGTCGGAATGATCATCGTGTATTTCATCTACGTTAAGACAAGCAAATCGGTTGTTCACCAACGAGGCCGCACGGATCACTCGTTGGTCCGGGGAAAATCCGCCGTGTCAGATTCCTCAACCGGGGCCGTTCCCTCGTCGTCTATTCCTCCCGGAGTCCCAGTACTTTCTACAACATCGGCCGCGGTCAAGAGATCCTCAATAGCGGACATCCGCTCCTCGGTTGTCATAAACCGGACATCAAACCGCAGCGGGCACTCGCGGGCCATGTGGCCGGGTTTGCCGCATCGGTAGCACGACTGAGGGGCAGGGGGCCGAGAGCGGGTGTGGTCAACGTCCATCGGGACGCCGGGTGAGAGAGCCTTTGGAGGAGGCAGGGGTTGGAAACGGGGTTGGAGAGGCGGGAGCTGGGTCCGAGGTGCAGGAAGTATCCCTCCGGGGTTCCGAGCGACTCCGGAGTTCGCAGCAGGTCGGGGGGAAGGTCCGGAGTGAGCGGAATGCTGGCCGAAGTGGAAGGACTGGTTGGCAGCACGATTGTCTGCAACCCGTTGCGCAGCGCTGTACCATCCTTCGAAGTCTTCTTCGCTGGGGCAGTCTGCGGACTCCGCAACACGGCTCTGGATGACGGAGTCGAGCCCGCGTCGGAACTTCATCGTGATGTTGGAGCCCTCGGTGTATCCTGACTGGTCAATGAGGTCCTGGAACTCGTCAAGGTATTCCTGGAAGGTCCGGCGTCCTTGGTGGTAGCGGGTGGACTCCAGCTTGAGCATGGCAGACTCGCGTTCCCGATCCGGAAGGAAGCGAGTCCGGAATTCCGAAGCGAAGTCACTCCAGGTTTTGAAGTAAGGATCCCGGGTGCTCCGGAGAACCATGTCCGCATATTCCTTGGCTCGGTCCTTCTGGAAGAAGGAGAGACACCAGAGGATTTTGGCTTGCTCGTTCGGGAAGTGGTCCGGACAGAGCTGGAAGTAGATGGTGCAAGCGTTGAAGAATGCGCGACCATCCTTGCGGTTTCCGTCGAAGATTGGGGGAGAGGCGGGCTTCAGACGGGACCGCGGAGTGGTATCGTGTCGACCCGGGGCGTGTTGGGAGGCTGCTGTGCCTTCCGGTTCGGGGTCCGGAGTCGTTTTGGGCGTAGGGGGTCAGGGTGTAGCGAGGAG
This sequence comes from Pleurotus sapidus, assembly GCA_026743855.1. Classification (NCBI taxonomy): domain Eukaryota; kingdom Fungi; phylum Basidiomycota; class Agaricomycetes; order Agaricales; family Pleurotaceae; genus Pleurotus; species Pleurotus sapidus. The sequence continues at coordinate 25,594 of JANBWZ010000021.1, forward strand.
TGATTCAATTCGAGCTAGGGCGTCATGGATGGTGCTGATTTGGGTTTCGTGCTCGTACGTCTGAGCCCACAAGGTCCGCAAAGTCTCGGAGTCCGATCCTGGAGCGACTGGCTCGAATGACGGGATCTGGCCGGGGGCGCCCGTCATTTCGGAGTCGTCAGGGGAGCGAGGGATGGAGTTCCTTGGGTCCTCAGAGGTGGGTGGGAGTAGCAGGAGAGCGTCCGGAATGTCCGCAAAACCGGAAAGACGTCGGGAGCGAGTCCGGGATGACGCGGGACGTTTTCCGTAGGGCTCTGGTGCCAGGATGGGGGATCTTGTTCTGCTGTAAGGGCAACCTCAAGATGGCCGCACAGCGCAGGCCTAGCAAAGGGAGAATCCAAAGATATGAATAATGCTACCTACAATACATGAGAGAATACACACCTAGCAGAGGGAGAATCCAAAGAGAACAAGATAAGGATCCTCCATGCTAGGGTGCGAAGTATATACTGTAGAAGCGTGGGAGAAGAGTGAAAGAACTGTATAGTACACCCGCCACAAGTCCGATGAATATCACAAGGTACGAACAGGAGCATGTGATAATAAGTGGAGGGGAATATGCAGGAGTCGTGCCAGCGACCTGGGGAAGTGGGAATAGGAAGGGAAACTGTAAGGGGACACTCCTATTTTCCCCTATCCCCCTGTCCATTCCCCTTCCCTCTCGTCCTCTCCCTCTCCCTTTCTTTCCACGGACTCTTATTTACACCCTCTTTCGTTCCATCATTCATTCCATCCCTTCCATCCCACTCCCTCGCCTTCCAGAGCGTTCCGATGACTCCGAAGCGTTCCCGCAGTCCGGATTCACTCCGGACTTGCGTGCACGTCTCTGGACTCGTCAGGACGACTTCCCCTCACTTCTCCCACCCTTTCCCTTCTTATTCCCACTTCCCCAAGTCGCTGGCACGACTCCTGCATATTCCCCCCCACTTATTATCACATGCTCCTGTCCGTACCTTGTGATATTCATCGGACTTGTGGCGGGTGTACTATACAGTTCTTTCACTCTTCTCCCACGCTTCTACAGTATACACTTCGCATCCTAGCATGGAGGATCCTTATCTTGTTCTCTTTGGATTCTCCCTCTGCTAGGTGCGCGTTCTCTCATGTATTGTAGGTAGTATTATTCATATCTTTGGATTCTCCCTCTGCTAGGCCTGCGCTGTGCGGCCATCTTGAGGTTGCCCTTACAGAAACAGTGGGAGAAGTGAAGGGAAGTCGTCCCAACGAGTCCAGAGACGTGCACGCGAGTCCGGAGTGAATCCGGACTGCGGGAACGCTTCGGAGTCATCGGAAAGCTTTGGAAGGCGAGGGGGTGGGGTGGAAAGGATGGAATGAGTGATGGAACGAAAGGGGGTGTAAATAAGAGTCCGTGGAAAGAGGGGAGAGGGAGGGGACAAGCGGAGAGGGAAATGGACAGGGGGATAGGGGAAAATAGGAGTGTCCCCTTACAGATTCGAGTCGATGAGATGCAAACTGGCGTACCATACAGCACGAGCTCTGGGAGGTTGGCGGGGAGCCACGGCGGCATGTGCGTTGCACCGCTCAACCAGCAGAAGACGGAGAGGCGGGCAAGGTTGGGACACTCGATGAGGTGCGGGGTTGCGAATATTGATTTGTCACCACCCATGATTTCTAGGTTTCGAAGGGCTCCCAGCCGTACGCCAGGAATCCTCGGTGCCTTGGATTCCAGGGCCCTACTAGCGACATTGTTGGGTGAGTAGTCGAGTCTAAGGGACTCGAGTTGCAATTCCTCGAGGGAGGGCGGAAACATGCTGAGCAGATCATAGACACTAGCAAATTTCCACCCTTCGATGAAGAGCCTGCGGACCTGAGGCGCGGCAAACGCAGCCAAGGATGCTGCGGGAAGCAGATCATCGACACAATGGAAAAACCGTAGCTTATGCAAGTTGGTCAACCGCGCGAGGCACTCTGGAAACCACTTTGCTTTGGCGACGATTCTTTCTGCTGCAGCGGCCTCGAAGTAAACCGCACGTATGTAGTGACAGAGGTGGGGGGCTTGGAAGTGGAGGAAGGAGAGCCGGCGGAGGACAGTATTGCTGGACAGTGTGACTGTGTGGAACATATGTGGCCGGCACAAAGTGTTCCAAGTATGAGAGACCAGAGCGCAATCAGCGAGAGGCGACTTTAGCCCATGCCAATCATAGGTCCCAACAATGCCGAGAATCTTGATGATCAGTTCGGTGGGTAAGCTGGTAATTAAGTCCCCCCCGGACTGCAGGGCGCAAGGATTCGTCAGTTCAGCACCTGCCATGATGCTAGAGTCAACGAGAATGCAGTCACTCTGAGAGATCATCACCATCTCTAGTATTCCCACGGTTGACCCATCCCATCTCATCGCATCTCTCATTGTATCACTTATGGAACGGGAGCAGAAACAGCGATATAATTTGTGTATGTTATAAAGCTACAAGTGTGCCGCTTTGGATTTTGTCCGGTTGCAATATATATATATATATATATATTGGGTGTTGGTGAGTATTGAGGGGAAGAACTTGACTCCAAAATATCAGCGTCTATTATCTTCGGTCAGCGAGCGCTATTCTTCACCCAAACTTGATGTCGTGTCAACGATTCGTCGTTGGAAAGCCCACGTTGTTTTGTCGTTCCCTGTAATCTGGATGAAGGATGCCGCCAACGATTGATGGGCCACCCCATACGTGGAAGGCTCGATTAGCGAGACCAACGGGGCAGAACAGCGAAACGACCTCGAGCAACTCCAAGAACAAACACCCTTTGCATTGGAAGCTGGAAATCCGAAGACTGGAAGCGACTCAATTTATGTTCTTGGTACTTGTACACCCCTTGATTCTCCGTTGTCGACAGTTGACTGAACGCGAACCCACTGGCACAAATGCATCCAACCCACCAGGTGTGTGCCGTTCTGCTATACTTAGCTGTCAATGAGCTGTATGCAGGACCGCTATGATGAGACATCGACTACACCTTGACTGTGCCCATGCATCGCGGCACGCGCCAACCACCACGCGCCGTGGTGTCGCGCGCAATGGTGGTGAGGGTGAATGACTTCTTGGTAGTGTGAAATGGTTGGTGAGTTTTCACGAAGATAACACCATATAACATTCTCACTCACCGCGGGGATCTCGCTGCGACACCGTTCTGGCAGATGCGGCCGAGTCTGCCTCCGTATCCTCAAAATGCGTGCAATCTGGCTGCATCACACATCAAGGGCATTGCTGGCCCCAATGCAACGGTCGAATGTTTCATCGCTGTTCGCTACTTGTCTAGTCATATGTAAGTCGTTGAATTAGAAAACTCGAACTGCGGACTTGAAAGCAAACAGATGGATGAAGCGGGGTAATCATAGGCACCCGGAGTTGGAACCACCCTTCGTGTCGAGTTGCCACTCACACAAACACTCTTTAGTTGTTCCCCAATGGAACCCAAATACCATCGCATCCAGCCCAAAATCAAACCAATCCCCGTCGAACTGATCGCCAACATTATTCGCATCGTTGCGGATGGTAACTCGCAGTCTAATCGACCCCACTTTTGGACATTCTCGACTCTTGCTGCCGGCTCTCTAGTGTCTCGCACTTGGAACTCCATCTGCCGCTCGCACATCTTCCGCACGGTCACCATAGTCGAACTCGAGGATCCCGTCACCCCGCTCTCCTTTCTTCACTTCAAAGCCCCCCACCTCTGCGGATACATACGTCAACTCCACCTTGAGTGGCATGATCGCTGCCCCTCTGTAGATTGGTTATCAGAGTGCTTCAAACGGTTCAAGAACTTGCAGTATTTGCATCTTGATACTTGGCAACTGTTTAGGCCACCGGTGCCATACCTCGCGTCTTTACTAGCCGCCCCTCGCTTGCGCAAGTTGATTCTATTTGGCTGGCACTTCGGTGCCTCTAGTCTCCTCGACATGTTGCCCGTGACCATTGAAGAGCTGATATTCGAGGAAATCGGTTCAGAAAAGGTACCAGACGCGCTCGCTCCACCGGCGCTGTCCAATACTGGCGTATGTCTGGAATCTCTTCGAAGCATGGTCATATCATGTCTGTATCACCCAATGCCCAAGTTCAAGACCCTCATCGAGTGTCCCAATCTCAGACGCTTGTGCGTCCAATGTTCTGAGTCCCAGCCTTGGGATTTACCACCGTGGGTTCCTGCTAGTTTATCGGAACTCGAGCTACGAGGTAGGTGTTTGTATGTTTCAGTCGTTAATATGCTTACCTCGCTTATCTAGTCCAAGCGGGCAGCCGCATCCCTGATTTCGGTGCGGCCATACGACCATCTGTGGTGACAATTCATCTCTCGGCTGTCTCGTACTTGCAACCGTCGACTTGGATCAAGGATTGCATCAACAGCTTCCCATTTCCACGTTCTATCCAGGTGCTCACAATAAACATCTTGAATCAGCACTCTATTGCGGATGACGGCACGGATGGGCTGTATCCCGAACTATCAGACTACGAAATTCTCTCCTCCGTCTTACAGCAGCTACGAGTCGGCGGACATGGAAACCTAGAGAAGATCATTTTGGGTGTAACAATGGAAGTAGAATGTGCCTATGACGATGAATTGCGAGCTGACGAAGGACGAGAGTTGGCGAAGCTGAAGAAGGCGTTTGCGGAGCTGCTGGAAGCACTGGTGCTCGATGTGGACTTCACCCTAAAGCGAACTGATGTTATAGACGAATGTGGTACGACTCACGTAGGCGAAACACTCTTGCATTCTAGCATCCATACACTATGAATATAAGTAGTTAGAGAATCGCTACTCCATCGAATCGCGCAGAGGAGACATAGAAACTGTGACTGTGAGAAACGCTTTCTGACCGTGTGGCGCCAACATCGCGGCTGTTTTTGTTTCGAATTTCTCCTCATCTTCTCTCCCTTTCTCGTCGCTTTCTTGTTCGGTCCATCCTCCCGCTCCACGTTTCACAGCGCACAGTACTAAGACCATACACGCATGTACGCGCATCGCATCGCAACGTTCTCCTTCCTCCGGGATCCCAGAGTTGATGTCGCCCCTTCCATTGTTCGACCCACCAGAGCATCTGTGTATCCATATCCATACACTATTGTCGCGCGCGTTCTCCCTCTCTTCGTTCTCCGGTTTCTTCTTGCACTAACTAACTAACTATCCGTATCCAAATCCACGACCATCATTCCAACCCCTGTTCACTACCATTCTATCCCTAGTCACCTATTCACCCATCGCCACACACACCATCATCTCACCATCATCTCACCATCAGGCTTCCCCTGAAGTACTCTTCTTTCCCTGTCCCTGCTCCCAATGTCATGCACTAAACTCGAGTATCTTGCAATCCAGCCTAGACACGAACTACTCCCCGTTGAACTCATTGCCGCGATCATTGATATCGTTGCGGATGGACACCATGACTCTTTGGCCACCCACCGCGAACTATTAATATTTTCGACTCTTGCTGTAGCCTCTGGTGTCTCGTACATGGAACACCATCTGTCGCGCGTACATTTTCCGTACGATTAAAATCACCGCCCCCGGTGACCCTGGCGCACAACTCTCCTTCCTTCACTTTCGAAGCTCCCCACCTTAGTGGTCATATCCATAAACTCAAGTGGGATGGTCGCTGCACCACCGATCGTTGGTTATCAGATTGTTTCAGGCAGATGAAGAACCTACGAGAATTGCGCCTTCATGGTGCGGAGACTATTAATGAACCCTATGTTGCCCCTGTGGGGATGAAGTCGCTGCCCCTTACCTGCGTAGGCTGCCGAAGAAGGCACACCAGCGGAAGATGGTGGGCTAACGGAATATGGGTCAAGTGATGACGATTTCTCAACTGGAAATGATGGTTCGAGTGACGACGAAGGGGTCTGGGGTTCAAAGGGACCACCTGATGACAATGAATTGCACGTCGATGAAGCGCGAGAGACGGCGAAATTGGAGAAGGGGTTTGCAGAGTTGCTGAAAGACAATATGCTCAATGTGGAGTTCACCCTGGAGCGACTGTCGATTTGGAGTGGTGGTGGTGGTGGTTCCAAAGTAGTCATGCATTGCAGTATACGTACGGTGTGACTGTATTAATGAATGACATGTCGACACTGCAAGGGATTCTGCACTGTCACCAAGCGCAACCTTCTTCAATTACACTCCTTCCCTGACTCAGCAGTGATTCGTGCTCTAGACACATGGCGGTGAAGATTATGAGCTCTGAGTTCTGCGACACGACTTCAAATTTCGAAGTATCACAGTGACGGTTAAAGAACAATCAATTTATACTACAAAGACTTTTCTAACTTGATCATCTCTTCGATTTTCTGGACGTGCTTCCCTGTTAATGCATCATACTCAACGTGTTTCAATGGCCCTCTGACCCATTTCCCTCCGTAACCAAAATGCTTCTGAGCTATAGCCTTTATCCCACCGATTCCACCGATCCTCCCGACCGCCCAGTCGGCGTGCCCAAGCTGCGCTTGAAGCTCCATCGCTTCGGCTATCCTTCCTTCTCGGAATAGCTTGTATATCTCCCGGTGGACTTTGGGGAATAGGTTCACCGATGCTGCGATAGTGCCCGCACTCCCGGACATCAATCCTTGGAGGAACAAATCCGATCTCCCCGCAAAAACGGCGAACTCTGACGCCGGGAACGTCGAGGCGAGTCTGTGCAGCTTGCCAATATTTCCGCACGACAGCTTGGTCCCGACGATGTTTGGATGCTGCGCGAGCGTCGCAATTATGTCGGAGTCGAGGTCTTGGCCCGCAGTGACGACGGGGAAGTTGTATACCATCGTCGGGATCGGTGATGCATCGGCCACCTTCGGAGTTCCCCGTGAATAAGGCAGATGGGCATGTTATGATTGCCAGACTCCTTACCTCTCTGTGGAATCTGAGGATGTTCTCCGGTGACATTTGCGGCGGCCAAGTGGAGGGAGTGAGGACGAGCACATGCGTCGCGCCTGCCTCTTTGGCATCTACACATAGTTTCTTCGTCTCCCGCGTCGACTGGGCTCCGGTGCCAGCAATAACCAGGACGTTTTGAAAGCCATTGCTGTCGAGCGTTTCACGCGTGAATCGAATAGCTTCTTTACGTTCTTCGTGAGACAAGTGTTGCGCCTCTCCATTACTGCCTTGCACCAATATGCCGGTCACGCCACCCTGGAACGAAGATGAACGGGGTATGTCATGGTGCGGAACGAAGGGTGATCGATCCTTACTTCGGCCAAGCGCAAGATGTGGGCCTCGATTGATGCGAAGTCAAATTCCTCTGCTTCGTCGAAGAACAGGACTGCGGGGACGTAAAATCCTGGCGGAGGGGCAGACATCGATGACAATGGATGGGGATAAACTTAAGACTATCGTTACGAGTATTATAGAGACTGTAGAGCGATAAGTTCTTTATCGATCTGATCAAAATCAAGTCCCATGTGCTATGTATTTCGGTGTGCACGAGTGAAACGTACATATATAAACTGAACGATTGACCAAATGACCCCAGGTACGCATTGGTTCTGGTGGCATCGATCTCTCCCCGTGGGTCGAGTTGGATGCCAGCTCAGATTATCATCGTGCAACGGAGTCGGCGTGACCTCGATTCTCAAGAGGTCAGGACACAGGCCTATGTATTCTTTACAACTGCTTCAATTTCAAGCACTCAAGCTTGGACTACACCGTGTCAGAAATTGAGAACAAAATAGAAGAGCTATAGACTCACCCTCAACAAATCACAGAGAGTGTATGGTCTGAGAACCAGGAGGGCGAGCAGCTAACCTAGAGGCTAGCACGAGCGAGGGGGTTTGAGGTTGGGTCTTTCAATGTCCACGAACACAAGATCATGGATGATAGATAAGTAAGATGAGTATTACATGTGACAATGTTCGCATGGATGGCCGTTCACATCACTGGTGGTGGGTATCAAATCCGAAAGACCTAAAGGGGAACATATTGGGCCAAAAACTTCAACTGCGCATCGCGACACGCCTCAAAAGCGTGGCCTCCTTCGAACATGTCGAAGTGATCTAATATCGTCAAAAGCTTGCGCTTCAGCTACAAGTTCAACCCACTCACCTCCAGGAATCTCAACCACCTTCGCCTTGAGTGCCCTTCTGCTCGTTTCGATGATTTTCGCCGCGGGGCAGATGAGGTCCTGTTTTGCAGCGATGAACAAGACGGGGGCTTGGATGAAGGGGACGTGTTCATGCGGTTGATGGGAGGGAGCTGAGAGGTATATGGACGCGTTGATCTGGGGAGAACCCCTGTTCAGTACGTAGATAGATGTTAGGCGGGAAACAACGTACTTGATTCGGGAAATGCCTACACGAAAATCAAACGATGTCAGTTACGACTCCCCAGCAATGAAGACGCTAACCTATCAGCACCGGGCAGCCTCCGGAACCCGTCTGTAGACCCTGGAGCTATCACGGCGCCTACTTCTGTCGGTGCTGCCACAGTGGGGATGTACAACGGGTTCGGTGAGAACCACAGTAATTTAGTGAAAGTTTCTGATTGGAAGATGATATCCGCTAGGGCAAGGAGAGTGCGTTTGAAGCAGAGCAGGGTGAGAGAGAGGTTGTAGGCGCGCCCAGTGTATGGTGTTTGGGCGATCGTGGCGTAGATGTTGAGCGCGGACTAAACGGAGGGAGCGCGGATAATCGGGAGTCAGTGTAGAAGAGAAAGGGGACAAGGGAAGGGCGCACATCAGCGGATAAAGCAAGGACATGGCCACCTATATCACGCGTCGAGATCGTTTCGGCATCTCAATGAAGCAAAGTACTCACCAGAGAAACTGTAGCCCCACAAAATGACCCTCTGCGGATCGAACCCAAACTCTTCGTGTTGTCTGCAATATTTGACAACAGACGCATAATCCTCCATCTGGTCTTGAAAGTATGTGCAGTGCCTCGGTGTCCCATCTACATTTTGAGCTGAACCATTAGATATTGGAACGGTACCAAGCGACACGATACTGACCAGAATCCCCCCATCTCCTGTAATCGAACGCGACACATGCGTAGCCAGCTTCCGTGAAGGCTTCTGCATAGGAGGACAATCCGAGGGATTTGGTACAGCCTAGGCCATGGGCCCTGTGCATAATAAGGACGTAAGCGTTGAAAGCAGGGCACCCTTTTTTGCGGGATGACTGCAAAAACAACGTACATGACAATCACCGGGCTTGTTCTCCTCCTCACTCTTCCCCCAGAGATCGATCCCGGAGTTGAGAGTGCGAGGGGCGGGGGCGTGTATACCCAAGCATCCAGATCCCATCCGGGAGTTCTGGATGGTATCCTCACTGACTTGCGGCGAAATTTGGGTTGCTCCGAGTCCATCTACTGCCTTCCTTCGAGGTGCTGAACGCCGCAAATGTCACCGAACGTTGGGAACGGCGGCTCTGGTACTGTTAATGGGAGCGCCAATCATATTTGATGATTCGTGCGAATCGTACGGCCACCGGTGGGAGAGAGCGTGGAGACAGAGGGTCAGGTGAACGGTCTTGGTCCAGGAACGACCGTCCTTGCAGAAGAACCTTTTAAGTAATTTTTTGGAACCGCGAAATGGTTTCTTCTGTCAAGGTTCTTGTCTTTCGACCCCAGAGTCGCGAGCTAGACGGTGTGGGGTAGCTGACGGGACTTTTGCGGATAATTGAATCGCCCAAGTGAAGGCAGGGTCGACGCGGACGGCCGAAATCTCATGTTTTCTTATCTTATCTCTCAAATTATGTACCGCAACATGCGTGCACTTTACCCCTCTCAGAATCCAGATGCTATTACCCCAGCTTTTCCTGGTTCTCCCCATCAGCATTCGCAATGCACCTTTTACCGAGGGAAGAAGCGAAACTCCTCCTTCACCAGGTGAGAAAACTTCTGTTCAACTTGTCGTGTGACGGTTCTGACTATGCATTAGGCGGGATTCCTTGCCCAGAAACGGTTGGCCAGGGGGTTGCGGTTGAACCAGACCGAAGCGGTTGCGCTCATTGCCTCCCAGCTCCAGGAAAGGATACGAGATGGGGAGCATACTGTGGCAGAGTTGATGCACCACGGAAAGCAAATGCTGGGTCGCCGGCATGTCCTGCCCAGTGTCCCAAGTCTGCTACATGAAATACAGGTCGAGGGGTCGTTTCCTGACGGGTGCGTGGAAGCCCTGGACTCTTCTTCAGCTTCGTTCATCATTATCTCTTGCAGCGTTTTTCTTGTGACCGTCCATGACCCCATCTGCACGGAGTCGGGTAATCTCGAAAATGCGCTGTATGGGTCCTTTCTGCCTGTCCCGACAGATGAGAAATTCCCAGAAATCGAACCCGAAGAATACGCGCCAGCCAGGATGCCTGGTGCCATCATCGCCAAGAAGGAGCGTATCCTCATCAATGAAGGCAGAGAGCGCATTCGTCTCCGCGTAACCAATGACAGCGACCGCCCCATCCAAGTCGGCTCCCACTATCACTTCATCGAAACCAACGCTGCTCTCCAATTCGATCGTGATAAAGCCCTCGGCATGAGGCTCGACGTTCCCGCTGGGACGGCGGTACGGTTTGAGCCTGGGGACACGAAGACAGTGACGTTGTGCACTATTGCCGGGAACAAAATCATATCAGGGGGCAATCGGCTGGCGAGTGGGTCTGTGGATTTCGCGAAGAGAGAGCATGTCATTTTGGGGTTGGTGCAGAAGGGCTTTGGACATGTACCCGAGCCTGGAGCAATGGAGGTGGCGATGGCAACTGACATGAGCAGGGAAGCGTATATCTCGATGTATGGGCCAACGACTGGAGATAGAGTACGGCTAGGGGATACGGCGCTGTGGATCGAAGTCGAACGTGATGCGGTACGTTACTACGTTCGCGCCATACTGGCCTATCTGACGTCAAGACGTAGACAGTGTATGGCGATGAAGTCAAGTTCGGTGGAGGTTAGCCTTCGGAATACTGTGCACGAGTGCGCATTAACTCATCCTGTTATAGGGAAAACCATCCGCGAGGGTATGGGCCAAGCGACGGATCGTTCTTCTTCCTCTACGCTCGACCTTGTCATCACGAATTGCCTCATCGTCGACTGGTCTGGGATTTACAAGGTAATTATTTTTGGTCGCCCATTCGCGCCCTTCATATCTCATCTAATGTCGGTATAGGCAGACATTGGAGTCCGAAGCGGTATCATTGTCGGCATAGGCAAAGCGGGGAACCCAGACGTCATGGCAGGCGTCCATCCTTCCCTCGTCATTGGCTCCTCCACCGAAGTGATTGCCGGCGAAAAGCTCATCGTCACGGCAGGTGCCGTAGACGTCCACGTCCACTACATCTGCCCGCAACAAGTTACCGAAGCACTCGCATCTGGTACCACCACCATGGTCGGCGGCGGCACCGGTCCTAGTGCTGGCACAAACGCCACGACGTGTACCTCCAGTCCCTTCTACATGAAGCACATGCTCGCTGCGACCGACGGCATGCCCATGAATTTCGGGTTCACTGGGAAAGGGAACGACGCTGAAGCGACGGCGATGGAGGAGATCGTGCGCGCCGGTGCTTTGGGGCTCAAGTTGCACGAGGATTGGGGCTCGACCCCGGCAGCGATTGAGAGGTGTTTGGATGTGGGGGATAAGTATGATGTGCAGGTTAATATACATACAGATACGCTCAACGAGAGTGGCTTTGTGGAGAGTAGGTGCTTTTGCATTCTTGTTCTATTGATTAGGCTCACCGTGCGATGAAGGTACCATTGCCGCCTTTGGTGGGCGGACTATTCATACGTATCATACGGAAGGAGCGGGTAAGATCTTCCAACTTCATTGCTTCTTCACATTCTCATGGCGTTGTTGCTCAGGTGGTGGGCACGCTCCAGATATCATCGTTGTCTGCGGTCTCGACAACGTCCTCCCCTCATCAACCAACCCAACCAGACCCTACGCGACGAACACCCTCGACGAACACCTCGACATGCTCATGGTATGCCATCACCTCGACAAAAACATCCCCGAAGACCTCGCCTTTGCTGAATCGCGTATCCGCGCAGAGACGGTCGCCGCAGAGGATGTATTGCATGATACAGGCGCAATATCAATGATTAGCTCGGATTCGCAGGCTATGGGACGTGTGGGTGAGGTTATCAGCCGGACGTGGAGGACAGCGAGCAAGATGAAGGAAATGAGAGGTCCGCTTGAGGAGTTGGGGGATGTGGGCGGCGTGGATAATGGACGAGTGAAGAGGTATATCGCAAAATATACCATTAATCCGTGGGTGTACAGAACTTTCCTTGGTTCTTCAATGTCCTAACACCGCTCGTTGCGCAGGGCTATTACGCATGGTATAAGCCATGCCGTTGGACAGGTCGCCGTCGGAACACTGGCCGATCTCGTCCTTTGGAAACCAGAATCCTTTGGCTCAAAGCCCGAAATGGTGCTCAAGTCTGGTGTTATTGTGTATGCCCAGGTAATCCTTCCCTACACCTCGCTCTTCAACACGCCCTGAATTCCTGTGGCAGATGGGCGATGCGAACGCATCTATTCCCTCAGTTCAACCCTTCTTCGCTAAGCCAATGTGGGGATCGTACCCTGCCTCCGCGGCCCTCAACTCCGTCGCCTTCGTCTCCCAAATCTCCATCACATCTGGCACAGTCTCTTCATACGGCCTCTCTAAACGCTTTGAAGCCGTGCGCAATTGTCGTACGATAAGCAAGAAGGATATGAAGTGGAACGACGCAACGCCGCAGATGAAGGTCGATCCTGAGTCGTACGAAGTACGCGCGGATGGGGTGCTGGCGGATGTGGCACCTGCTACGAAGCTGCCATTGACGAAGGTATATAATTTGTTCTAGTGTATATATAGGCCGGAAGGTGGGAGCATTATTTTGGACGATCAATTTCTTGATTATTCGGCCAGTTAAGGGTGCTTTCTCGTCGTCCGATATTATGTGAGGTGTGATTTAAGTACGACGAGGAGACACGGTAGACCGGTGTCATCGTCAACGGCAGGATGGATTTTCAAGGCAGTGAGAAGGGAGGAGCGAAAACGCACTGGTATCACTGGCTACGAGTGTAGGAGTTGTTTATCTTATGGCCGAAGAAAGTGCGCAATCCAATGGCATTCATCCTCAGTAAAAAATGGAAGTCCCTTTGGGACAGTCACAGGGTCTGGGGGTGAAGGATCGGAAGTCGGCTCGTGGACCCCGCGTAGTCGAATTTTTTGCAGCGGCCAACGCCGACGTCGCCGGAGAACAAAGTGGTCGACGTGTAGTCAGTACGTAGTGGGCGGTTGGTCGTAGTCTACAAATACACGCCAACAAGGGCATGTTCTTGGTTCGTTAGACGCCAGGGGCTTGGTCCTAGATGCTTGGGCGCTTCGGAGTCGGGGAGCTCGGTCTTAGGTGCTTGGCCCTTCGGACTCGGACTTCGTAATTTTGACTAAGTCCAAACATATGTATCTACATATCTAAGAACAACTGTTGTTTGCTACTACAGTACCGTTATTATACTAGGCCGTCCGCGTCACTAATGCATGTATGTAATTGATTGATCCTCCGTGTCCGCGAACCCGTGAAATGAGCCGTTGCACAAAGCCCTGCTGAGGAGGGTGGGGTGTCTCGAATATCGCTTCGCCTTGCGTGCACGATTCGTAGTAAATTGTTCAGTGAATTCACGTTAAGTCGTCGCTATGGCATCGTGGTGTTGGCATGAGATACGTGCACAGTGTGGTTGGGAAATATACGCGGGACTGCGCCGAAATTGCGTACAGGGGACTGCGTCGGGGTCGTGTACACGGGACTGCGTCGGAATCGCGTACACGGGACTGCGCCGAAATTGCGGAGATGGGACTGTACGGAGGCACATAGACATGGTTGGGAACCGTACTGACGGCGGGTCTTCTTAGAATGAAGCTCGAGGAAAGGGCTATTGGCGAATTCGCAATTAGGAATTGGGAGGTTTGAGATGGAGTCGGTGGCTGGAGTTGATAAGATGGTAGATTCGAAGCTTTCCCTGTTGGGATGCTGAGGGGAGCGAGGAAAGGTGGAGAAAATGAATCATCGTGTGAGTGGAGAGAGCGACGTGGGAGGGAGGGGCCGCTATCGTATCCAATGATCGTCATCAGCTTGGGGGAGTAGAGAATCAGTGTTCTCCCCTGCTGGTGTCCACTCTGGCGATAGAGGCGAAAGGAGCTACACATTTGGGTGCGATACGTGGACAGACGGGAAACGGCTACGCTAGGACAGTGTTAGTGACGAAGAGGGTAGAATACCAGGCAAACACATACCTGCGCTTGCTCTCCCTCGTCCAGTGCCTTTGCTGCTTTCGTGCGACTTCGCTGAAAGGACGTGCGCATGGTGGCAAGAGTCGGCTGACACTCTGGAAGGAGTCGCTTATCGCGATAAGCAGCAGCCCGGTGTGAACGAGGGCCCCCGGGCCCCAATCGAGTTGTCGACGGAGTTCGTGTACGCGTTCGATGGTTCTCGTTGCAAACCCCATGTGCTCTGTTGAGAGCTAGCGTAGCGTCGTAGTGCTGATATGAAGATACGGCGACGGAAGAAATCCGCGTATGTCAGTGTGGGAATTTCAGGGTTTGTCACATGCTTACTTCCAGCGTCGAAGCAGTGTCCGCACGTTTGCAACGTGTCCAACTTGCAAGTGGACCACCACAATGCCCCCATCACCTCAATACTGGTGCTACTGCTCGCGATGCAGAGGTCAGAAGCGCAGAACGGCCAGAACTATACGCTCGCACATTGAAGGTGACCGCAAGGATTCTTTGAATGAGGCTAATCCGGAGTGGATCCGTAATATGCAACAGACTACGGTGGAGAAGAACAAAACAAATCTATCTTTACAGATGGATGGCGTAAATCGTTTGTCGTCGCCTTCCTTGAATTCGGTCACAGGCTTACTGAAATATTCTTAGTTTTAGGTGCTTTCGGTCCTTCCTTTGACTTCCGAAAAATAATTAACATGAAATTTGATTCTCTCAAACCAGATAGACATCTGGATGATGGTAGAGAGGCCGACATTACCACTCCCATCCCAGCAGATTCCGAATTACAAGAAGGCATCGGTACGTTTTGTCCACTTCTGTAATTTCAAACCCGTATTCACGTACCATATAATTTAGATGTTCCTACTGATGATGAAGCACCAGAAGTACTACTCAATGATGGTAGGTACATTTCTATCATATATTATGACAGTTTACTTACTCCTTTGCTTCAAGAATCTGACTCCAAGTCTGATGACTCAATGGCTGATAGTGGTATGTCTCTTCATCATATCTACGGCAACTCAGTGAATGATTACGTATTACAGACTCTGAGTCCTCTGAGCATGGTAGGTGGCAGGTACTCCAAGTTTATATGAGGCTCACTGATTACTCTTGACTGCAGATTCTGTAGATTCTGGTGATGATATGGATATGATTGCAGATTCTGCACTGCCCTCACCAGGCTGTAGTGTGCCAGACACCTCCATTATTCATGATGGTGTTGATAATCATGGTGGTCACTCTGAAAGTGTGCAGCCAGTCCTCAGTGCAGAGCATATTGGGGAACCAGATGAACCAGATGATTCATCTCATGCTTTTGCACATTGGAATGCAAATCCTGGGGATGAACTACCTACAGAGGAGGAACCTCAGGTGGTTGATAATGAAATCGATCTTGATGCTATGAGGGCAAAAATGCTCAAAGGCTATACTCTGGATCCATTAGGAAGGCCAGAGAGGCATTTCAATGGCCCTAGAAAGTTGTCAAAGTCTGAAGAAATGTCATTACGCCATTATCTGGCCTGGCAGAAGTCTGGAGGCACTGTAGCTGCATATGATGCTCATGCTGAGAACCTGTCATTCTACTCGAATGAAGATATCTTATCTCTGCATAAAGTTAGGGCTCTTGCAGAGGAGTTGACTGGCATCAAGCCAATAATGGTGGATATGTGCCCGAATGGATGCCTGGCATTTGTTGGAAAGCATGCAAACGATGAATACTGTCAGGGTATTCTAAAAGAGACTGTAAAGCCAAAAAATAACAGTCAGCCTGCTACTTCCACCCCTAAAATTTGTGGACATCCGAGGTATATTCCTCACAAAGGTCCTAGAAAGCCTCGTTCTCGTAAGGCTTACAAGCAGATGACAACTATTCCAGTGCTTGAGGTTATACGTGCAATGTTTGCAAATGCAGAGGCAAGCAAGCACATGCGGTACCGTAATAAGATAATGCTTGAAGCTGTCAAAGCGGTCCATCATCTATACAGTGATTTCGCAAACTCCCAGATACAGATGACACTATATGGGAAGGGCTTATTTGAGGATCCACGAAGTATGGCATATGTATACTCCTCAGATGGTGCAATGTTGACACTTCAGAAACAATCCGAAGTCTGGGTTGCTATGCTTCTTAATTTGAACATAGATCCAGTGATTCGCTACCTGATTGAGTGGATTATAATCATGTTCATTATACCAGGGCCACATGCACCAGGAAATCTCGAGTCTTTTTTTTATGAGACATTTGTTCACATGCTGCAGGCCACAGAAGGGATTTGGATGTATGATGCCTATGAAGGTGTAAACTTTGTCTTCAAGGCATACTTGGTTGGATTCCTTGCCGATATGATGGGGTCTATGAAAGTGAACTCAAGCACAGGTCCAAGTGGTGTTTATGCATGCCGATTCTCAAAGGTTGCAGGGTGCAGACCAGGTGCAGGGAAGCGTCGCCAATATTTTGCAATCACCTCTGAGTACATTTTGGTTGCAAATCCTGATCGTGAAAAGTATAATTACTATGCACTTCCCATGAGGAATGAAGAGGAGTTCATGGATACCATTGAGAAGCTTAAGAACGAAACAAGTTCAGCTGCCCGCAAAGTGATCACCCGTAACTCTGGTGTCACTCATTTACCAATGTTTGCTGCTAGCCCAGGATGGACATATCCAACATTTTACCCAATGGATTGTTTGCATCAGCTTTATGCTAACCATGCCAATCATATACACCGTCTTAACATGGAAATCGGGCTATTCTCTAATAACCGGCATGCACAGTTTGGTACTCTGCTGGTAGATGCAATGAAAACATTGCCCCCTGTATTTTGTGGTCCTATTCGCAACATTGCTGAGAAACTGAACACTAGCTACAAGCTGTATGAGTGGATGGCTATTGTACACTGGTATACAGTGCCACTAATGCACTTTCTTCATATGGATCCAAGATACATTGATCATTATGCATCTTTCGTTCAAATCGCTGAGCAAGCAATGCTTGTGGACCCCAAATCAGAACAAGACCTCCAGGGGTTGACTCATCTCATTATTGAGTATCTTACAGAGTTTGAGCAACTCTACATTCATTCGCCACAGGAGTTGACACGTGCTCGAGTCACAACTTTCCAGCTTATTCATATTCCATACATGATCCGTTCATGGGGAACATATCGAGGTGTTTCACAAGCAACATGTGAAAGGCTTATTGGGTGGATGGGGAGAAAGGTGAAGTCTAAAAAGGCACCCGATGCGAATCTGTCAAATCTTGTTCTTGAGTCGGAAAAGGCTAAGTGCCTTCAGCTTTTATACCCCAACCTGAAGCCAAGGGAGACACCAAAGCCTGTAAAGCTGCTTGTAAAAAATCACAAGTTTACCTCTGCAGACAGTGGGAGGTATTCAACATACCACATGCATCTTCAAGAAATAGTAAAATACATGTGCTGGCCAACAGATGTACCAGTTGAAGGCATAACTCGGTGGGGGAAGTTGTGCTTGAAGGATGGTTTTACTCTTAGAAGTAGAATCAATGAGGACACATCAGCAGGGCATTCACGTTCTCAGAGGTACTTTGAGGCACTAGTTGATGGAAAGCCAAGATGGGGAGAAGCATTGGCATTTTATCATCATGCTGGAACAAAACAGGTCTTTGCCATCTTCAATGAGATTGAGGACGTAAGAATCATGTTTCGGACTTACAACGTGGGTCACCTTGGGGAGACAGTCCGTGTCATCATGGCAAAAGACATAAAGGCAATAGTTGGAATTGTGGAAAGCGGAGACGAGACTTGGATCTTAAGAAAGCATGCGGCACTTACAGTGCTAACAGATGTTAGGACGGAAGCACGGCAAGAGAGGGTGGTAGTTGATGAAGAGAGTCTAGAGGCATAGGACTAGTGTAGTAGCGGTAGAGTAGATAAGTCAGTACAAGTCATGTAAAGGTATTTGATACAGAGTTTGTGACTGCGTACATTCGAAAGAGTTTGTAACTGGGTACATTTGATACCGAACAGGCAATGGTTCGGAGGAAGACAAGCAGGAATATTTGGTACAGAGTTTGTGACTGCGTACATTCAAAAGAGTTTGTAACAGCGTACATTTGATACCGAACAGGGAATGGTTCGGAGGAAGACAAGCTGGGATATTGAGTGCAGAGTTTGTAACAGCGTACATTCGATACCGAACAGGGAATGGTTCGGAGGAAGACAAGCTGGGATATTGAGTGCAGAGTTTGTAACAGCGTACATTCGATACCGAACAGGGAATGGTTCGGAGGAAGACAAGCTGGGATATTGAGTGCAGAGTTTGTAACAGCGTACATTCGATACCGAACAGGGAATGGTTCGGAGGAAGACAAGCTGGGATATTGAGTGCAGAGTTTGTAACAGCGTACATTCGATACCGAACAGGGAATGGTTCGGAGGAAGACAAGCTGGGATATGCAGTACAGAGTTTGTAACAGCGTACATTCGATACTGAACAGGGAATGGTTCGGAGGAAGACAAGCTGGGATATTGAGTGCAGAGTTTGTAACAGCGTACATTCGATACCGAACAGGCAATGGTTCGGAGGAAGACAAGCAGGAATATTTGGTACAGAGTTTGTAACAGCGTACATTCGATACCGAACAGGCAATGGTTCGGAGGAAGACAAGCAGGAATATTTGGTACAGAGTTTGTGACTGCGTACATTCAAAAGAGTTTGTAACAGCGTACATTTGATACCGAACAGGGAATGGTTCGGAGGAAGACAAGCTGGGATATTGAGTGCAGAGTTTGTAACAGCGTACATTTGATACCGAACAGGGAATGGTTCGGAGGAAGACAAGCTGGGATATTCAGTACAGAGTTTGTAACAGCGTACATTCGAAAGAGTTTGTAACAGCGTACATTTGATACCGAACAGGGAATGGTTCGGAGGAAGACAAGCTGAGATATTTGGTACAGAGTTTGTAACAGCGTACATTTGATACCGAACAGGCAATGGTTCGGAGGAAGACAAGCTGGGATATTCAGTACAGAGTTTGTAACAGCGTACATTCGAAAGAGTTTGTAACAGCGTACATTCGAAAGAGTTTGTAACAGCGTACATTCGATACCGAACAGGCAATGGTTCGGAGGAAGACAAGCTGGGATATTGAGTGCAGAGTTTGTAACAGCGTACATTTGATACCGAACAGGGAATGGTTCGGAGGAAGACAAGCTGGGATATTGAGTGCAGAGTTTGTAACAGCGTACATTCGATACCGAACAGGCAATGGTTCGGAGGAAGACAAGCAGGAATATTTGGTACAGAGTTTGTAACAGCGTACATTCAATACCGAACAGGCAATGGTTCGGAGGAAGACAAGCTGGGATATTGAGTGCAGAGTTTGTAACAGCGTACATTCGAAAGAGTTTGTAACAGCGTACATTCGATACCGAACAGGCAATGGTTCGGAGGAAGACAAGCTGGGATATTGAGTGCAGAGTTTGTAACAGCGTACATTCGAAAGAGTTTGTAACAGCGTACATTCGATACCGAACAGGCAATGGTTCGGAGGAAGACAAGCTGGGATATTGAGTGCAGAGTTTGTAACAGCGTACATTCGAAAGAGTTTGTAACAGCGTACATTCGATACCTAACAGGCAATCGTTTGGAGGAAGACAAGCTGGGATATTCAGTACAGAGTTTGTAACAGCGTACATTCGATGCCGAACAGGGAATGGTTCGGAGGAAGACAAGCTGGGATATTGAGTGCAGAGTTTGTAACAGCGTACATTCGATACCGAGCAGGCAATGGTTCGGAGGAAGACAAGCAGGAATATTTGGTACAGAGTTTGTGACTGCGTACATTCGATACCGAACAGGCAATGGTTCGGAGGAAGACAAGCTGGGATATTGAGTGCAGAGTTTGTAACAGCGTACATTCGATACCGAACAGGGAATGGTTCGGAGGAGGACAAGCTGAGATATTTGGTACAGAGTTTGTAACAGCGTACATTCGATACCGAACAGGGAATGGTTCGGAGGAAGACAAGCTGAGATATTTGGTACAGAGTTTGTAACAGCGTACATTCGATACCGAACAGGCAATGGTTCGGAGGAAGACAAGCTGGGATATTGAGTGCAGAGTTTGTAACAACGTACATTCGAAAGAGTTTGTAACAGCGTACATTCGATACCGAACAGGCAATCGTTTGGAGGAAGACAAGCTGGGATATTCAGTACAGAGTTTGTAACAGCGTACATTCGAAAGAGTTTGTAACAGCGTACATTCGATACCGAACAGGCAATGGTTCGGAGGAAGACAAGCTGGGATATTGAGTGCAGAGTTTGTAACAGCGTACATTCGATACCGAACAGGGAATGGTTCGGAGGAGGACAAGCTGAGATATTTGGTACAGAGTTTGTAACAGCGTACATTCGATACCGAACAGGGAATGGTTCGGAGGAAGACAAGCTGAGATATTTGGTACAGAGTTTGTAACAGCGTACATTCGATACCGAACAGGGAATGGTTCGGAGGAGGACAAGCTGAGATATTTGGTACAGAGTTTGTAACAGCGTACATTCGATACCGAACAGGGAATGGTTCGGAGGAAGACAAGCTGAGATATTTGGTACAGAGTTTGTAACAGCGTACATTCGATACCGAACAGGCAATGGTTCGGAGGAAGACAAGCAGGAATATTTGGTACAGAGTTTGTAACTGCGTACATACGAAAGAGTTCGTAACAGCGTACATTCGATACCGAACAGGCAATGGTTCGGAGGAAGACAAGCTGGGATATTGAGTGCAGAGTTTGTAACAGCGTACATTCGATACCGAGCAGGCAATGGTTCGGAGGAAGACAAGCAGGAATATTTGGTACAGAGTTTGTAACAGCGTACATTCGATACCGAACAGGCAATGGTTTGGAGGAAGACAAGCAGGAATATTTGGTACAGAGTTTGTAACTGCGTACATACGAAAGAGTTCGTAACAGCGTACATTCGATACCGAACAGGCAATGGTTCGGAGGAAGACAAGCAGGGATATTCGGTACACAGTTTGTAACTGTGTGCATTGAAGGGAATCCTGCACTTGCAGTCCTTAATAAAATTTATGTACATGTATCATAGTTATCCTCTTGCTGCCTCTTTCCATGACACCAGCTAATCATCACTTGGTCACTCTGTATGTTCCCCAAATTAGCAGATGTTACGCGCCATTCCTGCTCTAGCAAATGTAACAATGAGAAGGGGGAGAACAGATGCAGAATTAGAGTATATGATCTGATAACTGTAATAAATGCACCTCTAACAGCCTTACTATACCTATGTTTACCACCGCCGCATCCCTCTTACGCAATGTTCTGCCCTCCCCCTATCTCCTGTCTTCTCCACGTGGCACGTGTCGTGCTCGATTGGTGCGGCTGCTGCATGTCTGCTCGTTCTTGTCGTCGTTCGTCTTGTCGCTGTCGCTCGTCTCGCCCTCTGTCGCCGTTTCTCCAAATACTCGTTCTTCGAAACCATGTCTTACATTCATCCGTCCTCCTCGACTTCGTCTCCCTCGTCCCAATTGACCACTGCATCGCTGTCTTCCAACATTCCGCTTCCCGCGCTTCCAGCTTCACTTTCTCCTCCTCCTTCTGCTCTCTTTCAGTCCTCGTCGCCGGCAGTTTCTTCCGATTCCTTCAGCTCTCTCTTGAACCCTATGTTAGGCTCCCACCCCCAAGCTGCCTTCGGAGCGGCCTCGACTCACCGGAATCCTCCCTCCGCCCACCAGAATCCTCCCTTTGGGGTCGCCTCGATTCACCAGAATCTTCCCTCCACTCACCAGAATCTTCCCTTCGGGGCCGCCTCAACTCACCAGAATCCACCTGTTGCCCTCCCCGCGGCTCTTGCATCGTATGCGCCCACCCCTGCAATGGCGGCACCTTCATCGAAACGTAGCTTGCTCCCGCTCCTCATTCAACAAGCATCCCAGGTTGGCGATATTCGAGACCCCTTCGCTGCGCAGCTGTTAGACGTCATCGATTCACATCTCCGCGATTACGAAAAGGTCGAGCGCGAACGCGACCTTTTTCTGCATGAACGCGAGTTTTTCTTCCAAAAGAGTGAGAAATTGGAGGCCAAAGTGGATGAGATGGGTGTCCAGGTGCAGACACTTCTGGCTCAGCGGACGCCCCAAGATCTCGTCCCCTTCATGAATCTGCGTGGTGGGAACAGGTAAGTCTAACGTTCAGTCTTGTTCCTGGGTCTCCTGCTAACATATATGAATAGTGCCAGTGGCTCGGATGTCTGCCGCGACTCCATTTCCCCACACGATTCTGCTTCTCGATCCGGTTCTTGCCCAGCGACTCTTCCAAACCCTTACGGTCCTCCTACGTCCGTTACTTCCGCTCCAAATCCAAGCCCCTCCACGTCATACATTCATCTGGACATGCTCCCCATGTAAGTTATCGATGTAAATCAGCATCAGCCTCGCTAATTTCTGCTTTAGTGAAGTTACAGTCGGTCCAGAATTCGACGAAAAATGTTACGTTCAAGACGCGGCGTTGAATACGCTCACGTTCCAGATGTTGAAGGAGCATCGTCTTGCTCCATTCGAACGTGATCGCGTGCCCCCGCGCAACTTCCGTCGAAGCTGCATCTGGACGGCTGATGAAGCGAAGAAGTACTTAGGCACAACAGAGCTGAACAGGTCGCGTCTCAACCATGGTGTCCTTCGACCACTGGACGGGATCCAGTTCTCCGGCAACGCACTTGGAACTCACACAACGCACATCAATCGTATCGCCGACATCATCTCAAACGTTATGCTCTCTCACATTCAAAACGCTCAAAAGAAGGACAAAGCGCTAGGTATCAAATACTTCGAAGAACATGAACCTCTCGCCTACGAAGGAGCCATCGCCATCTTGGAGGCCATGTTCCCCCTGCTTCGCTTGTGCGGCGATCACTTCAAGGCCCATTATTTCTTGATGTTGTCATTGCGGAGGGTGAAGAACAACCTTGCAAATACTGCGAATACGGCGGACACGGCTGGCACGGCGAATACGGCGGACACGGCAAAGTCGACGAACCCGGTAAAGTCCGCAAACGCGAAATCAAGCACGGCGAAGTCGACGAAGGGAAAGGGGCAGCGGAAAAGTCGCAAGACGACGTCGCCTCAAGTTGTGAAGTCTGTATCGGGTTCGTCGGGGTCATCGTCTCAAACTGTGAGCGGGAAGGTGCAGTCGCAAGCACAGGCTAGCAGTGCGGGTTCGGATGAATTGGGTGTCGATGAACAATTACCTGCCCACACGCCTCCCCGTTCGTCTTGCGTGGACCCTCCGAGAACTCCTACGCCGTCCCCCGAATCCTCCCCCAACTCGATTCCCGCCACCATTCGCTCAAAGGGAAAACAGCCAATGGTCGTCCCATCCCCTCTCAAAGTGCAGCCTAAAAGGGCATCTAATGAGGTCTTTTCTCCACGACATGATGCCATCAAGCGGAGTCGAGCGATTGCGAGGGGCCCCATTCCAGTATCTTTTGAGGCTGATGAAGTCGACACGGGAATGCAAGTCGATCCCTTCCCGACCTCGACTCGCGAAATTGCCCTGACACGAGGTCTCGGCTCGACTCCCCCAATGGTTCCACCAGCGGCAGCCGCATGTCTCCCCTCTGGCCGTAAAATCGTCGACATCAGTGGTTTATCGTTCCCCGACAATAGCTGTAAGTGTTATCTTGTTATCTTCTCTCCCTTCGTTCTTTTGCTAACAGCCTCTTAGTTAATAGCTTAAAAGGTAATCCTGGTTTCGTGATTTTATTAACCGCGTGCTCATATTTTCATCAGAATGGCTGGATGCTCACCAGAACTCGGACCTTATCGACAGCGCGGCGGCTCTCAAAATGCGGCTCCTTCTCGACGCCATGTCGCCGTTCCCAGGATTCCAGCGTACTAACTCGAAACCCGCGGCGTTGCAATTCAAGGACATTCTCCACCAATGTGACCCGAACGACGTACAGTGCGACGACGACGATAACAATGATCTGCAACTAGGTCATGCCCAATTCTCGGGCCACTGGCAAGATGCAACGGCATCATGGGACGTTATCGGGAGCACGACAATGGCCCGCGATTTTCTCGTCGGCGCAATCAAAATCGTTACGATGGCCCACTTTGTGTCGCATAAGCGAGGCATCCCTCAGCAGCAACTCAAGAATCTACTCGCTAAGCTATATCTCTCGCAACTCGTTGACGCAATCGCGAAGGCCTGGGAAGAGGCTGGGGGGGTAAGCTTCAGTCCCTCTGTCTCCATTCTCGCGGGCATTGATGTTCTTTCACAGAACAAGCTTGCAAGTCCTAGCAATGTAGACGCCAATGAAGAAGCCGCTCCCTCGACATCGAAACGACCACGCAAGAAAGCATCAGCGCCCGCAGATACCACGCATCAGCCTCTGCCAGTCTCAAATTCGGCGAGCGACGAAACCGTAACGGTCGATCTACACATTTCTGAACTTTCGGACGCTGATAAAGATGCCTTATTCGAGGTGAGGTCGAACAGCGACTGGATGAACCACAGCTGACTAGGCCTACGTAGCAACATGTAAGCAAGCTAGCGGTGTGCGACTTGCTTGTGTTCATCTCGCAAGCGAAGAAGAGTGCCAACAAGAAGGACCGTAAGTTAAATGGTTGCGCTGATCATCAATATGGTAACTAACTACTTTCAGTGGTAGCTCTTGCTCGTGCTCAATATGCAGAGAACAAGGGCATCTTCCTCACCAAATCCTCCGCCGCAATGATCCAGGTAAGATCATTGCTTCGTTTTCTAATTTTTACTCATCTATCCGATTATCTAGAGGGACGAGAGGCTGGGTCGCAAGAAGTAAGCACGCCGCCGCCACGTAATATGTTTTCGCTATGCTGCTCTCCATGCTATATATGTACCATTTCCCATTCTGCGCCGCTCCGTTTTTTCTCCCGTTGCTATTACCGCTCTTGTTGCTCCTATTCTACCCCTTTCCTTTTTTTAATTTAATATGTCTAGTCGTTCTGTAGTCGTCTTGTATTCTATTTTGGTCAATTGTATGTTGTTTCATAGTCCCTATGGAGTCATTAACTGTGCACGAGGATAGTCAGTAAGTGGCCGCTCGATGGTCAGATGAAAGTCAGTTCCTGGTCATTTGCAGCGTCAATAGGTGGTTGAGGATAAGTCATTTCACAGTCATACGCATAGTCAGTAAGTGGTTGGGGACAAGTCATTTCACAGTCACTCACGAAGTCCACAGGAAGTCATATGCTAAGTCAGAATGTGGTCACTTAACTAGTCGTCACGTAGTCACCCAATCGTCAGGTTGAAGTCCAATGTAATTAATCAATACATTCTTGACTACAAATAGACTACGGCAAGACTTAGGAGTGACCCCCCCTGTAGTCACGTCACCGTCAACTCAAAGTCGTTCCGTGGTCTCCGCAAAGTCGTGCCAGGAAGGAAAAGGAAGTGTGACCACACCTAGTCAAGGCATAGTCTGTGTTCGGTCATCGACTCGTCAAAATTTCTGCACGGCCCGACCACCGACTGACTGGGCGTGACTTCCATTTTTTACTGAGATTCATCTTTGGACAATCTCGCGAGCAGAGTCACATTGTATGTATGCTGCAACGCATGAGTTCTACGGAAGTATCATACTCGGGCCGCTCCATGATGTAGTCCACATTGAGAACATTTGCTTCCAACAACGGTGCGAACCCCTTCTCTAATTTTGCCAGCTCCGCCAACTGCCTTGCGTTAGAGACCCGCAAATCGTCCAAGCAATGTTCAGTCTGTGGTCTTATGTCCAAGGAAATGGCCTTCAGGCTCCCTCCATCGCAGGCTCGCAGGTGGCGCAGGAACCGCGAGAACATCTGGTAGTCAGATAAATCGGGATACACTCCGACCATGGCTTTAAGGCGATAATCGAGGTCAAGGTCGTTGATAATGTGGATTCTGAGCGTCTCGATAGATCGTGGAAATGGAAGGCACTTAACGCAGCGCTGGATCCAGTAGAAGAAATCAAAGTACGAATCACTGGTACCCAGCAGGTGGATCGTGACTACCGATGGTCTTATGGCCGTGCCAAAGTCGGGCAGGGGCAGGTCTTCGCTCATTTTGACTGGGGGAAAGGATGAGAATGAAAACAAACAATCAGTGTGATTCAGGGAACTGACCATGCAAAGCGAGCTCCGGGAAGCTGGTTGGAACCCATGGCGGCAAATTCCATGGATGTTTGGGAGAAGTCCAGAAGGTGAAGCGTTGGAGATTGGGACACTCGATGGGGTTTTGGCACCCGAGCATGAGATGGGATGTATACTTGAACTCTATGCTCCGGAGGGCTTCCAAACGTACGCTGACGGTGGATTGTGACTGTATCGCCAAATCTGATAGATTAGGGCCGTTCATGTTTTCAAACGACAATCCTTCGATAGTGGCAGGGAGCACACTGAGGACGTCCGAACCATCTACTGCGGAGTACCAGTAACGGAACACTATTTTGCGAAGGTGAGGGGCGGCAAATGGACCCGCGGAAAGTGGTTCTGGGAGCATTCGACCGTTCCCTGGAGAAGCAGGATTTTCGAGAACAAGTTCCCGCAAGTTCTTCAACCGCGCTAAAAACTCTGGAAACCACTCTGCAGTGCTGCCAAAATCGTCACTCCCAAGGTAAAGTTTACGTATATATTCGCAGAGATGGGGAGCGTCGAAGTGGAGGAAGCAAATTCGTTCAAATTCGAAGCGAAAGTCGAGGACGAGGGTGTGGAATATGTGTGAGCGGCATATGGTGTTCCAAGTGCGAGACACTAGGGAGGCGGCTGCAAGAGTTGAAAGGACATATTGTTTGCGTTCATCAAACTTGGAGTAAAGCCGATCCGCAACAGGTGCAATAATCTTCGTGATCAGTTCAATGGGGAGTGCCAGTTGAGTGTTGGTGGTGGACATCAGTAACTTAACGCTGGCCTCCATGGCTTCAGAACCCGAATTCCTCGTGGGTCAGACGCCACTGAAGGATACATATTATTACTCTACACCAACGACCAATCTCTCAGCGACCTCATTGGCAACACATGTACGCAAGCAACGGGAGCTTCAGGTTATCATCAAGCACGAGCTCCGTAGTGCTACCTTCGAAGGAGATTGGGTACACCGAGTTTTCTGCCCAGTTGAGAGCCCCGTTCTCGACAAGGTCATGAAATCGTTGGCCCAACGCAAGCCTCCAATATTTTCGCAAACGCCAGGCACAAGTCTCTACAAGCTCCATCAGTGGCCCGACCCCGATGCCAACGAGAAAGCCTTCTATCTGCCGTTCGTCAACATACTCAACGCCATCATTGACACATTCAAGGAGTTTTACCCCGCCCGCTACGCCAAGTCTGCATTCGCAGGCACTAGCTTCCGTGTCTACGACAAAGCCATCAGGGGCTCTATTAGTGGGGAAGCTGGGTTGAAGCCAGATCTCTTGTGCGATAAAGCAGAGAGCACCACCATTTCTTGGTATCAAGCCTTTTTAGTTGGTGAAGTTAAACGGGTCTGGTCGGAACTGATCGCCCAAGCTGGCACCTACGCGCAGTGTCTGTTTGCAGCGTCAGAGCATCGTATCTTCGTTCCAATTATCTGTCTTAACCAAGTCCAAGGTTCATTTCGCCTTTGTTTGTTCCATCGTGGTGGGCTATTGGCAACCACACCCATGCTTCTCAACACAGCGGATGGGTTTCGCAGCTTCGTCTCCACCATCCTCGGTGTTTGGCACTGGGATACACGAGAGAAAGCTGGATACGAGGCGTCCATGACTCACTCCCACATCAGCTTCAACAACTCGCAATATCGCATCAATGCCGTTCTTTGTCGGCGCCAAGCTATCCGTGCTCGGGCCACCAGTGTCTGCATCGTCGGTTTGGACGATAGCCCGACCAAGCGTGCGGCACGCTCCAAGGCAGTCCCACCAATCTTGATTCAAAATATGAACAACAAGTTACAAGTATGCTCCCGCCTGAACCCATTCGATGACCTAGATCCAGCTCTGCCACCGAAAACGAAACATCTTCCGATCGACCTTCCCGAGACTTTCATCGTCAAATGCTCGCACCAGCCTGATGGCCGCGACAAAGAGGAAGAGGTATTTAGCTTAGTGCAGGGTTTCGTTGGTATTCCTGATATTTTAGCCGGGTATGAAGCACTCCAGTTCAAAATCCCGACGGGTTATACCCCGAAGGAGTGGGACGTTATCGCAGCGGATGTGGGCCTTGTTGGTGCTGCTAGTATCAGCGGTAGCGATGAAGATACCACCAGACATGAGGATAACGATAGCGACGAGGGCAGCGAAGCCAGCGACGTAAAGAATAAACATGTCGCTGATGACCATAGCGACGATGATAGTGACGACGAGGGGACAGTGTATGCAGCAGAGGACAGGAGAGTTTCTGTCGGCTCCAGGTTCGAAATCCGCCATCATCGGCACATCATCATCAAGACTATGGGACGGCGACTGGACATCAGCGATGGTCCCAAGAAGCTTGCACGCGCCTTACAGCATGCGATAATAGGTTCTCAAACTGCATGTCCTCGGTCATTCAGCCTAGGCTTACATTCTTCTGTTTAGGTCATTGTGCCTTGTTTACTGTAGGCCACTACCTGCATCGCGATGTCAGCAATGGTAACATAATAATATTA
This sequence comes from Pleurotus sapidus, assembly GCA_026743855.1. Lineage (NCBI taxonomy): Eukaryota > Fungi > Basidiomycota > Agaricomycetes > Agaricales > Pleurotaceae > Pleurotus > Pleurotus sapidus. Next base: position 54,478 of record JANBWZ010000021.1, read on the forward strand.
CCTGAGGCCTTAACAAACCGCAAGATCCCTCCTCTGTACGTTTGCCCTCGTCACATGGATGTCATTCTCACAACACTTACCCCATAGTTTGACTTCCGTCGTTCAAAGCAGCGAGTGCATCGCAGTCCTCATTGATGGCGATGTCGCCAAAAGATGGGGAGAGATAGAGCTATCCTCACATCGCACCGTCAGTTTCCCTCCCGACGCTTTCTTTGAGCCTGATCCTCAACATACTCTACAGGGCACGTTACCCTTCCTTTCGAGGCGTCTGATTAAGTCGTGGAATCTGGGTTATCCGTTTTATCATACACCCATCGACGATCTAGAGTCCTTCTCCTGGGTACTCTTGTACGAACTACTTCGCTGGTCACCGTCAAGAACCAGGCCTGAGGAGTTGATGTGGAGGCAGCTCAACATTGATATACCCGAGGCGTGTTTATCGAAGGGAGATATCTTTCTCGAATGGGTGCACGACTTTGAAGAGATTAAGCTTTCTCGAACAATCAAGCCCTTCCGAAAGTTACTGCATCGATTATTTGCTAGTGTGGCCACTTATGAGCAGCAAATCAAGAAGGCCAAGGGGGATTTGACCTCCGTGTTCGACAATGCATACAGAGAGTTCGTTCGAATCTTTGAAGAAGAAATCACCCATCTCCCCGACGAGTACCCACAAGCGAAGAAGGGGAAGGCGGGTTCGAAAAAGAAGCAGAAGAAGTAGTCGGTAGTGCCTTTTCACATTCACACCCCATCGCTACACGGACAGCACATACATACGTTCTTATTTTATCTCCTCTTTTCCAATTCGAGAATTCGCAACCGCTTCCATTCTTTTGAGCTTTTAGAGGTCGATGAACGCAATGAGGAGTGCGCTCGAGGTTTGCAAATTCAACGAAAGGCTTCTTCGAAGAAACCAGCAGATGGGTCGCTGCGGCGGCAGGCCATTATGAGCGCATGTCAATCAATTAGAGCACATACAATCGTATCCATTCACATTCATGTAGCAAACGTACAAGCAGTGGTGAAAGCTCTGGGTCTGCGAAGAGTCCCTTTGTGAGATAATCACCAGGTGTACGGTCGGCAACGACTTACACAAGCAAATCGAACGTTTAGGATCCTCGTCCTCGCTCTCTTCCTCTGCCGCGTCCTCTGCCCCTGTCCCCACCGGGTCCACCTCCGCCCCCTCGCCCCCTGCCTCGGTCTCCAGCATCCTTCTAATTCCGCACCACCCTTGAGCTTTGGGGCATCGTCAACAAGGGCGAGGCGGGTCATGTATGTTTACAACTGGCCTTTCCCCCGGGTCCACGGGCGGAGCGTGGTGCTAAGATATATTTTGAATGCTGGCACCAGTGATGGGGTCAAGCACCAATGTTCCGCTTGGAGAACGGCGCTTCCAGCTTAGCGACTCACTGGGGGACAGTACAGGACAGTGCGAATGATATTTGTAGTACAGGAGATAGCAAGAACATGAGGGCAGGGCAACAACCAACGAGACAGCGCATCACGACCTATAGCAAAAGATGAGGGTCAGCGCGCGATGCGAGAGTGCAGTTGAAAGCGAGAACTCACGAGTTGGATCTTGACCTAGCCTGTGCACACTACAGTGTACCAGCCCGGCTCTTGGTCGCCCAACCCCAAATACTCCCTCAGCTCCCGCATCTGCGAGAGCGTCACATAGATCTCTCCATCCGTCCTGTTGCGCATGTGCCCCAGGACAACGCAAGGCATGGAGGATTCATCCGTCTCTACGAGCACGGTGTCGCGCCAACGGAGACCCATGTAGGGGAAGTGCTGCTGGCAGTGCGCATTGGAGAAATGCTGCCCTACGTCGGTCAGAAAGTCGTCAAGATCACCAGTGAATTGATCCAGCAAGGCTTGTGGGAGCACTTTAAGCCCGATGCTGCGAACGCTCTCATCGCTGAGGATGAGCCCGAAAACGCGCCTGGGAATGGGAGGTTGCGAGCGATGTTTTCGACGGCGAGGACGCGTCGGTTTTTGGTGAAGTTCCTCGGCTGCGTTCACAGGTGGCAAATCGAAATGGACGCTTTTCGAGGTTGGCGACAAGGTGTCGGACATTGTGTCTGCAGATTGGTTGGATGACATGGGGGACGAGTGGGAGAGTTGGAGGGGCTGTGGTTCTTCAAGCGGCTTGATAACAGGGAAAGAAGAATAAACTCAATCTACCAGCGCCCATTATCCGCGTTCGGTCGGCGAGCGCTATTCTTCGGTGTTTGGAAAGCCCACGTTGTTTTATTGTTTCTTAAAACCTGAAATAAAACATGGATGAAGGATGCCGCCAACGATTGATGGGCCGCCCCATGCGTGGACCCAAATTGGTTTGAATTTTGGCGAAACCAAACTGAGGGCCCTCAAGGCGGTAAAAGGTGAGTTCCATCATTCTGCGCGTGACGCTCGAAGCATAACAATAATAATTCTATAGGATGGAGTGGTTGCACTCACGACTCAGATCTCATGAAAGGTACGGATGCTGGAGGGGGACGTGGAGAAGCCGGTGAGCTATGCAGGCGCGAAGTGAAGCAGCCAAACGCTCGATTACCGGGATCAACCGTTCAACCCGAGTCGTTTGACAGCGGCACCACCGAGAGCAAGCACGGACGAACACGCTTTCCACTGGAAGATAATTCATGCTTTGGTAGTTGGACTCTACGTCGACAGTCGACCGAACGTGGACACACTGCGAATGCATACCCGACCCCGCCGCTAAACCGATGCGGTGATCCTACCGCGGCCTTCGTTTCTCACAATTCCATAGACTCCAACAGTCACGGCCTTCAAACGCCCCGAAGCCGTGCGTAATCGCCGTACGGTAGAAGGTTATGAAATGGAGGCTCTAGGTACTGAGGGGGATCTATAGTTTGGTCTAAGCTGTCAAACCTATAGGTGAGTTCGTTTCTGGAGTCAGGGATGTTTATGGGCGACATCCTCAGGCACAAATGTCGACAAGTCATTATCTCAGAATGAATACTTCTCTCAAACTTGTATTGAAACAAGAGCAAAAACTTAGACATCGACCGTTATCATCTCTCCCGCAGCTCTCAACCGTAACAGCTCTTCTACCTATCTCTCCCTGTCACCGACACTTTCGAGGCGTACCTCGAATCGATCAGATCGCATCAACGTCGCTGCTCTCCGGCGGCGGTAGATAGCGCTGTGATCTATAGCATTGATGTACCTTCGTATCTGGCTATCATGCGCTCACTGGTGATTTCAATTGCCAAGCGTTGATAGAACAGTGGTAGGTTCTAATTTAGAAGACCATGGATACGCCTCTCATCGACTTCGAGTCTTATGACATACCGCTTTGATAGATCATCAATACATCATGGCCATGGAAGCCAAAGCTACGAAGACATTCATATGTTTTCGTTTCATGATGGATTCGCGACTTATATAGTATCGTTCGCAGATTTGCGAAGCTACGCCAGTTTTGCAGCAGGACCACTAATTTGACACCTCGCCACTTGCCAACGCCGCCACTAGCCAACCACTTCCTTCTTACTTGGCTAGTGCTGGTTTGTACCTGTACCAAGTTTAAACTCCCCTGGCACGTCTCCACGTCTCTGAACACCCGTTTATGGAGGCAGGTGTATATATGGGCGACAGTCTCAGCCACAGACGTCAACAAGCACCTCCTCAAACGAATACTTCCGCAAAACTTGCGTTGAAACTTCGATGTCGACGGTTTTCATGCAAAAAGAAAACTCTCTATGTCCGTCCTCAAACACCCTTCTCCTGTCTCATCAGGAACACCGCTGACGCCGTTATCAGACAACGAGGTGAGGGCTGGCGAAGGGTTATTATGTAGCCTATATGTGCCTTAGTATGAGCGTTATGATCGAAAGTGATCGACGCACCAGAACTTCGGAGGTTTCCTTGTTCTGTTTTCACTTTATTCTTTGTTCTAGCCACCCATTAATACGCTAGAGCTCTCCCTCTGAGGCTAGTAATACGGGCTAGCAGTAGCTCCAAGTGCGTTCTCATTCTTCCCGATCTTTCCAATTGTTTATTCTTTTCTAATTCCTTGTCTTTCTTTGCCCTCCTTTATTGTAGACTCCCGAATTGGGAACTTACCCCTGTGTGTTAAAGCGTTGTTGTGTTACAGTCGCACAGCCACGCCTTTCAACGCCAACAAAAACCATCATCATCTGAAACCGCCACAATAACCGATGAACGATAAACCAAAACGACGATAATAGCGGGTGATCTGATCACCATTCCGTATTCAATGATCAAGCTTGGATCATTCATCAGTGATCGTATGCATTTCTACACATTCAGATGATGATCATAATATGATGGCCAGAGGGAAACATATAAGTACGGCTTTGATCCCGGACTCAGTGGCCCTTCCTTTCCATCACCTTCATCCGTCAGACGCACGCCCCTCACTCTCGGTCCCCCTTGACATTGGCGTTGCTCAAACTCCCCGACATCGGACACGGGACACGACATACGGGATACATAGCAGACGTCGAGACGTCCGATAGCAACAATGACCATGGTCTTATTCCCCTCCCACTCTTATACCTCAACCTATCCACTCTCCCATTCGCCCTGCCCCGCTTCGTCATCCACCTTCACAACATACCCGCCATCTCCGTGCCCAACTCGCAAACGCCCACCCCCGCCTCTCGCCTCTTCCCTCTCATACCGGAGCAGATCGCCGAAATCCGCGAAGACGAGCGCGAGCATTGGATCCGTGAGTCGGAGTTGCGCCACGGCGACACGCACGACTGCGGCTTCGTCGACGTCGACATCCAGCGCAGCTGAGGAGATGAAAGGGCTAGGGGAGAGAAGAAGCACGCGGTCGAGGGCAGTTGGCATTGAGCTCTCCATTGGGTTGGTGTTTCCCCTTCCCCCAAGCACGAAAGGACCCCCGCGGCCTGTCCAGCCTTATACGACGAAGGCCGATAAACCCACCACTTACACATCCAAATCGAAAGAGCAGAAGAGAGATCAAGTGACGGTGACGGTGACAGTCGAGGAAGTTCACGGCGACTCGGACTCCTCTGATTCCGACCTGGATTCCGACTCTGAACGAGACGGAGAGGAAGACTACTATACCAACCTCCGGCTTGCTCAACGTACACCTGTCCGCACATCCCCACTCTCCTTCGCCCCAAACTCCAAATACCCTCTACAGCTCTCCTCGCACAGCCCCCTGAAGTCGAAATCAAAGTCAAGAAGCGGGGGGATGAATCTATATAAACTGGCGATTCGGCATTGCATGCGCGAGAGCGAGGAGGGGAGGCGGATATTAATGGTCGGTGCGAAGAGAGCTGTTGGGGTGTTTCAAGCCACAAGGGAGTTAGAGAAGATTGTCCAGAGGAGTATGTGGACCACGGACGCGGATGACGGGGATTGTAATATGGCGTGAGCCGTCCTACCGTCCTGGCGACCAGCACATACAACAGGATCTCATCATGTCGGCCACTAACTCGAGGCTCGACTTCCCATCCCCTACGGCGCTTGAGGATAACCACCGCCAGAACGCCTGGCTCGCGCCAACAGCGAGGCCCACACCGCTAACTGCCAACCGTCATCAACCAGTTGTTCCTGCCGCACATCCTTGCAGCTCATGCTTATCCCTTCCTTCCTCGTTCATATCTTGCAATTCCCTCATTACTCATATCTAGTTAATATCTGACGCGCATTCGTCTTATTGTCCGAACCATCAATGTATCGTCCCTTACATCTGTACTTCACTTTGTTGTTGTTGTAATTGTGTACTTCGTTTTCATCATTCTTTCCCTCTTTCGTTCTCCATTCATTGCCATTCTCCCGCACCGCGATTTTTGGATACTGTACAGCTCCGGAGCTACATGAACGTTATCAGGCATGAGACACTGTTCTCATTATTACCGTAATGGATCAATTGTAAAGTGGATTTCTTTGGTGTGCAAGCACTACAAATTAATCGGTAGAGTCCATATACCGTACAGCCCTATAGATGATCGACTTATCACATATAGGCTGGAATTTCCGAGCTTAGTACAGCCCCTTTCTCTAGTTTCTAAATTAATAGGGCCCAACTTCCGAGTCACCTCCTTGTTGTAACCTGTCGATAAGATAAGATGAGTGTGTCAGGGAGACGAGAAAAGGGAAGGATACCAAGAGCCTAGAATTCAATGCTTGATATGTGAGCGTGTGTTGGGGGAGAGCCTTGGTTAGTAAGGGTTTCAAGCTTCTGAAGCAACGGAGTGAGGAAAAGGGTTGGGAGACTGTTTGAGCCCGAAGGGCAGCGCCACAGCGGGAGAGGCAGCCGAAGTCTCCGAACCTTTCCTAGGTTGCAAATGAAGATAGGGGCTTGAAAGACGTAAACCAAGGATCTGAGCGTCTGGAATGGCTCAAGAGATGTGTCGTATTCCAAGAGAACACAAATCCGAACTATACCAAACACTGCATGACAAAGGAATGGGGATGGTGGGTGGGGCGCGAAACGAGAACGGTGATGCGGTGTTCAGCAGAGGAACACTGCGTGAACCGAGAGGAGGCGGGCGAATTCTGGGGTACGCGCGGCGGGGAAGGGCCCCAGAATTCGCACGCCGTCTCATCACCACTATCTTATCTTATCCTCTGATAGGCGTGAGCCGTTCATACCTCACGTCACACTTATCGCGGACTTTATTTCTCTGCCACCCAACAGCAAGTATTCCACGTTGTGCTGCTCTTCGTCTTTATTAATCCAGAGTTACTCGTATCCTTCATTCAGAGGACGAAGCCGAGTGCAACTCGGATTTTGTGAGTACCCCTGAGTTCGAAAAAGGCCCGACTCCTCTCCTTGTCTCCCGCCGTCGAGAGCAGCGATTGTAACTACTACTACGATGACGAATACAGCTCCAAGGCCGCTCCTTACGAAGTGTCTCCGGCCGAGGCGCGCCTCTACTATGCTGGCATCGGTCCAAAAGGTCGCGGGCCCAAACTCATCTACAGGACCTCCTCCGATATCTTCGAGGATCCCTCAGGGCCCGAGGCGTATAGGCGGCTCATTAAAGCTATCGCTGTCCCCAACGAGTGTGTCCCCTTCTCTCGTTTTACGCAGCAATTTCTTGATGTGCGGGCCTCCGAGGTTGTCGAGTTGCTCAACTAAAGAAAGATCGAAGTCACGTCTTTCGATTTCGTCCGGTTCACCTGGTTCGACAAGGAGCTGGACTAGGAGATCGAGGAAGAACTTCAAGAAGAAGACGGCGAGGACGAGGTAGACGCCATTCCTCCCATCAAGCCCGTCGAGTATGGCATCCTGACTTCACGAATCCTACCATCTGGATCGGCGTATTGCCTGATACTCTCCCCGCCGCTGCTGCACAAGAGTCAGCCAAAGAAATTCGTGCCTTCCTTGACGAGCTTCAGGCCGGAAACATCGACATCGCGTTCCGAGAGACGGTCGCCAAGTTCTTGTACGGCCATTAGCCAACTCTTTTTGCGCCCGCTGAGGATATTGATCCCCTCATGGACGTGATCGACAGCGTCTCCGTTCCTCTCAGTCTTCCCATCGCTGGCCTTAAGACCATACAGGGCACGCTTGGCCCATATTTTCGCGTCGGCAACAAGCTCTACGCGATTTCTGCTAGTCACAACGTGTTCTCACTCAACGGCAGATAAAACGAAGACTATAAGTACTCTGGTACATTTCGTCAGCCATTGTGAGCGTCAGAGTCTTCGCTAACCCCAGCTCTCAGGTACCAGCCCCAAGAAAGAGGTTGTCATGCGTAGATGATCATAATATTTGTTGTCACCAATGAGTACCGAAATTGAGAATGTTCCTATCATAACATCCTACATGGGCTTTTACTTCACCAGGCTGCGCGGTCATTCAAGGAATCAGAGAAATCCCATCAGTTCTCCCTCAACCGTGCTCAAACCACCGATGCGAGGCTCAGGTTTCAACGACAGAATTCATTCAAATAACATTCAAATTCAAATAGATCAATGGTGCAACATTTACACGATCTACACATACATTGTTGGTGTGAATACCGAAGTCCATTTACACATTTACTCATCGTAATCCAGATCCATTTCTTCATCTCTGTCTTCTTCAGCAGAATGGAGGGGTTGGGGGATAGTATCGGAGGGAAGAGGTTGAGATCTACTAGGCTTAAACCCTGAGCATACCCGCAGGAGGGGGACAATCTCATCAGCTCGCAGTTTATTCAGAGCTGTATCCGACAGGGCTTGGCCGAGTTCGTAAAACTCGGTAGCTTCAAAAAGTTTAATGAAGCTGGAGAGTAAGGCTGAATCTGCAATGTCGTCTGGGTCAACGACCTGCTTGTCTAGCATTCTGTGCCCATATTTATTCATGAATGCCAAAGATGGAACTTGATCTGGCTGGACTTTCATCCAGCGCCAGTAGGGTCCGGTGGAAGCGATCGCAAGTACCGATTTGGCAGCAGGTTCTTTCTCGAAGTACACCGCAATATATAAGGCGAGTTGCTGATAGGCTACAGCAAAATGGTGGTACATCGCTTGGCTGACCTTGGCTGGGGAGGCTGTTCTGGGTGGCGCCGGTTTGTCTTCCTGGATTAAGATGATGCATTGGTGAATCATTTTTGAATGACCATCATGACAGAGCCCTTTGGCGATAGTATGTGCAATTGAGATATCGGGGATTGTATGGATGCCCCCTTTATCAGGCTCTGTCTGACCGGAAGAGTCTGAGGAAAAGGAACGATCAAAGTCCATGTTATCTGGGAGGGGTAACTCTGAGGACAGTTTGCAACTGGGGCTAGAACTGATATCGTACCTGCATCAGTTTGAGCCTGACGTTTGCGTTCGCTGTCTAACATGTAGATTCCCCAAAACCTATCCTCCACAGCAGTCCGATCAACTGTGGGTTGAGGTGCAGGCAATGGGCGCAATGTGACCCCTTCTGCAGTTGCCCCCTCTTTTGGGGGGATAAACTGTCAGCCTGTTAGATACTCAAATATTAGGTTGGCGCTTACCGTCTACCTTGCGGTTCATGTCATCAAAAGAAATATAATCGCCGCTGTGGTCACCATCACTGTCATCATCCGACTCATGGGCATCGTCGGGTTCGCTCATGACATCATCAAATTCAGAAGATAGGACCCGCTTGGTGATGCTGTGTTGTGCCCAAATGTCTCTTGTGACAGAAACATCGCAGTGTGATTGTGCATAGAGTACATGCTCCAATCCCGCACGATTGTCCACGATTTCGAACTCTAGCAGACGCATGAGAGTATACATAAACGCCGGGTACCAGGGAGACTCGATGTTGCGCCGATTGAACCTCTTCGAGTGGGCGATCGATATTGCGTGCCGAACGACATTGAATGTAGCAAATGGAGGGAGAGAAGGAGTAGTGATGTGCTCTGCCATCATATGAAGAACAATACTTCTAAAGGACAATGCGTTGGGAGAACAATGCCTCGCCGCTTGAAGAACCAGGAGGGGCCAAAACAGCTTATCTAAGCATTCACAGGAAGATAAATACCACAGCCTCCAACTCTCCCACTCGTCCCCCATGTCATCCCACCAATCCGCAGACACCATGTCCGACACCTTGTCACCAAACTCGAAAAGCGTCCATTTCGATTTGCCACCTCCGAACGCAGCCGAGGAACTTCACCAAAAACCGACGCGTCCTCGCCGTCGAAAACATCGCTCGCAACCACCCATTCCCAGGCGCGTTTTCGGGCTAATCCTCACCGATGAGAGCATTCGCAACATAGGGCTCAAAGTGCTGCCGCAAGCCTTGCTGGATCAATTCACTGGTGATCTTGACGCCTTTCTGCCCCACGTAGGGCAGCATTTCTCCAATGCGCACTGCCAGCAGCACTTCCCCCACATGGGTCTCCGCTGGCGCGACACCGTGCTCGTAGAGGCGGATGAATCCTCCATGCCTTGCGTTGTCCTGGGGCACATGCGCAACAGGACGGATGGAGAGATCTATGTGACGCTCTCGCAGATGCGGGAGCTGAGGGAGTATTTGGGGTTGGGCGACCAAGAGCCGGGCTGGTACACTGTAGTGTGCACAGGCTAGGTTAAGATCCAACTCGTGAGTTCTCGCTTTCAACTCCACTCTCGCATCGCGCGCTGATCCGCTATAGGTCGTGATGCATTGATGCGTTGTCCGGTTGGTTGTTGCCCTGCCGTCATGTTCTTGCTATCTCCTGTACTACAAATATCATTCGCATTGTCCTGTACCGTCCCCCAGTGAGTCGCTAAGCTGGAAGCGCCGTTCTCCAAGCGGAACATTGGTGCTTGGCCCCATCACTGGTGCCAGCATTCAAAATATATCTTAACACCACGCTCCGCCCGTGGACCCGGGGCAAAGGCCAGTTGTAAACATACATGACCCGCCTCGCCCTTGTTGACGATGCCCCAAAGCCCAAGGGTGGTGCGGAATTAGAAGGATGCTGGAGACCGAGGGGGCGAGGAGGCAGAGGTGGACCCGGTGGGGACAGGGGCAGAGGACGCGGCAAAGGAAGAGAGCGAGGACGAGGATTCTAAACGTTCGGTTTACTTGTGTAAGTCGTTGCCGACCGTACACCTGGTGATTATCTCACAAAGGGACTCTTCGCAGACCCAGAGCTTTCACCACTGCTTGTACGTTTGCTACATGAATGTGAATGGATACGATTGTATGTGCTCTAATTGATTGACATGCGCTCATATTTCGCATAATGGCCTGCCGCCGCAGCGACCCATCTGCTGGTTTCTTCGAAGAAGCCTTTCGTTGCTTCAACACTAACCACATTGTCAGCTGCGCGACGGACGATGGCGGAGATGAGTTGCATGCATTTAACATCCAAATAATTCTTGAGGACATCGCCATGCATGACAGGCTTGTGGGCATTTCGCCGCCGGAAAATTCAATTTGTTATCGCTTGTCTTCAGCCACGGTGGCCGACATCATTCGCGATGCAAAGTGGGGGACGATGAACGAATTAAATGCCTGTAACTTCCGATTAACTTTCCAGGATGCTGTGACGTTTTTAGGCGCGGTCCCCTTGCCTCCTCCTGCCGCCGCGACAGCCACTTCGCTGTTCCTAGTAGTAACCTCCGGGCCGATCATCGCCTTTTGTCCCCAACTTTCTCCCAAATAGGCGAGTTTGTCGAAGTAAATCTGGAATATTTTTTCCGGATCCCATAGGCGGATGCTTCAACGAGCCTGCCTTAAAGTCTCCACTTTCCTGCCAATACGCTTTGGTCCTTACAATAAATACCTTCCTCCACTTCGAATTTTGCCAGAACGTTCTTTACCACCAACCACTACCTCCAATTACCACCACGATGTTCTCCAAGCTTGTCGTCGCCCTCGCCCTCGCGTCATTCTCTCTAGCATACCAGGTCACCTCCCCAGGAGAGTCCCAGAACTGGACGACAGTCGGGCCTCAGCCCGCCACATGGAAACGCGAGAGCACCGACCCCAAGACCTTCGCCGCCTTTCTCACCAACGAGGTAAGTCCGCCAGCCGCCCCAAACACCCAAGTAACTGACACGCTATTGGCGGTTTGCGCAGGACCGCAAGGCTCTGCCGCAGAACAACCAACTCCTCGCCAGATCCGTCGACGGCACGACCGGGCGCGTGCAGTTCGAACCGCCGCAGGGCGGGTGGCCCGAAGGCAAGGGCTTCCGCGTCAACTTCTGCCGCGACGCGGGCAGTCCTGAGGCGATTCTCGCGCAGTCGAACGACTTTACGATCTCGCCCAGCGGAGTCGGTAGCGGGGGAGTCGGGCCTTTGGACGGTGCGCCACAGGCGCAGGACTTGGATGTACATGCGACGGAGAAATCTAATGGCGCGATGGCCCGGGGAGCCTTTGAGGCCGCAAAGGATGGGTTAATGGGGTTGATGGGATTCCTGGCATTGATGGCCGTATAAGTGGTTGACTTCACGTAGACGTGTTCCTCATGTGCCTTCGTTCTTGTCTCTTCTTAGGTTTTGTAAATGGTCATATTCGTAGCTGCGTTCAGAGGGACTAATTGAGAACCTGTCATCAATTGACTCGAAGAGTCTATCTCGTTTTATATATATTCACGAAGTCCTAGTTTTACAAGTTGACAGAATACAGAGCAGCAAGGCTAATGTTACACCAGATCGTGACTATACGATCAAAACATCCCTCCAATCATGGAGCCACTCCTCATTGGGCGTGCACTCCCACAATATGGTACGAGACCGCCTACCATCTCCGTAGAATCTCTCTGAAACGCTGTTCACCGGAGCATTCCTGTGGAATTTAACCTCGATGCACTCCAGTAAGGGCAGTTCGTCGAAGAACCATTCGATGAGGAACTCGTTGCGCAGATTACGCAGGCGTAGGAATTTGATCTTTGTGTTCTTGAGGGTCAAGGGGGTGATCACCGTCTCATCCTACGCAGAAATATGAGGCTATGGCAACGAGACTCGTATGAGGAGTCAATTACCTGTACATCGAGGAACTCCAAATTCACCATTCTTCGAATTAGAGAGTCGAGCAAAGCTTGGGCCATGACATCGTCATTCCTGTGGATGGTCGCCGAGAAGACTCTGATGCTCTCGAAGTTTTTGTCTCGCATCAGCTTCCAGTCTGGAGGCGTGTTGCGATTGATGACCGTTTTGATGCGCTGGACTCGTCGTTTGGGGAGCATCCGCAGGACAGCGTCGATGGGCGCCCGAAGACTTTCCAAATTAGGCAAAACTTGACTACCTATTTTCGGCACGTCGAACGCGTCTTCGTCGAACGCGAGATAATTTATGTTGCTGTGGTAGTTGAGGAAGGACTTGAACGCCCTCTCGTCGAGGATTTCTGCGTGAAGCCATGTGAATGTGCGAAGGGACGACTTGAGTGGCACGGAGTAGCTGAAGCAGCGTCGAAGGTCGAAAGGGTTTCCGTCGACGTCGTCCACGGGTGGGTATTCGAAGCTGAAGTTGATGAGTCGAGGCAGCATGCAAAGTATGCGGTGAATTAGCTTGCGTTCCCTCGAGGTGAAGGTACGCCTGAGGGCGATGACAGACAAGCTGCGAACCCAGTCGCGTCTATCTTGGTTTGCCTTGATGGCATGGTAGAATAATTCTACTATGTTGTCCGTCGCCGCATCGTGTTTCAGGCGAAGCACGATATTAGAGTAAAGGGCCTGTTCGCCGACACCACGCAGGTTGCGCGCAACCAGAGACAGCGCCAGACAGTCGCGTTGTTTGGGTAAATACCCCGCGATGCGGAGCGAGACCTCGGGAGGCGTCTTGAGTAATTGTGCCATTGCAAGAGATGACCCAAATTTGAGAAGTTTACTCTCGGGCTCTGCGGTGGTTGTTTGGGTGGTAAGTTGAGAGTGAAGGACTTGCAGCAAAGTGAGCGCAACATAACGCCACCACGTGATGCCACCCATAGATTCACTTCTCGTTTAGGCACTACCTGCCACTATTGAGCTTCGCTGATTGCTGGTTCTTGCTATCCGTTGGGACTGCATATGTTTCGCCGCTACTCCCTTCGCCGCTCGACAGTAGCCGAAAGGGTAAGTGAATATCGACCATTCGTCCGAGGGAACTGATTTCCCATTTCTCAGAATGTTTTGAGAGGGCTCGGTAGACCTCTTGAGCCACCCGCATCGAGTAAATGGGAACGCATGGAGACTGCGCGAGACCATCGAGTGGTAGACACGTCCCTACTTTCTGTCCGTCACATCGCCAGGGCCTTCTGCGAGGAATCGGACGCGACAAGTGAGTATGCCCTCTTCATCTGACGGGACGCGTACTCACATAAGGAGATCCTGGGATTGTGCATTAGGGTCGTCTCTTCGACGTCACAGGTCATCTGAGAACACGGCAGGCGACGATATCGTTGTAACCACGGCGCTGGCCTTGGAGAGTAGATACTCTCCAACGGTCGGCTGGGCTTGGTGCGTCACGCTGGCCTTCCACGATGTGCTTGACCGCACTGTAAAAGGATGCCATCCGACGTATTGAGAGAGGTTGGCCTGGCACTATCGTTATGGCAGCGACGATATGCTCCACGAAGAGCTCGAGTTTGTATCCTCGGATTAGATGTATCTTCCGTGAACATCACAGACGACATGAGGGACGAGGATCAGAAGCGATTGCCACGAACCGGAGCGGACAAATGGGCGGATAATTTGAGATAGTACGCGGTCAGTCTGTTGACGGAAGTAACGTCTTCTCCAGACAGAGAGCTCGGAATATCCGATATGTTGCTCATACGCGCGCTGCACTACGGTTGACAAGCCCAACTTCTTCACGGAACTCTCCAACGAGTGAAGCACCTCGGCGGCACTACCGTGTCCATCGAAAGATTCCTGGGCAACTTCAGTAAAGATCTTTCATAAAATACGAGCTATGGACGCACCCTGGTCCTTGGCGCAATCCCCCTCACCACTATCCGAATACTGTCGCTGTTTTCCTGCCAGCGTTGGGTCGTCTGCTTCGATGGTAAAAGCATGGCCTAAAAAAACAAAGCAGAAGTCCCTTGCTACCTGGAACAACTCAAGCTGAGGTGGAGGAGTATCCACTGCTTCGGGAGTGGACCCAGACGCCGGCACGTTGGTTAGAGTCGGAGCCGCGATGTTGGCGCCACACGGAGTCAGAAAGCGTTTCTCACAGTCACAGTTTCTGTCTCCTCTGCGCGATTCGATGGAGTGGCGATTCTCTTATTGCCGTTTTCGAAATAGTTGAGACTCCGCCCTCACACGAAGAAATGTCGCGCCATGGACCACCAAACTTATTCAGCGAATATCTCAGGAACTAGCCGTTGTATTGGCTTGAACCAAGGATAAACTTAACGGTAATTGTGACCTCTATTGAGCCCCAGTACTAGTTTGATAGGTATATGAAAATATGAAATTGCTAGTGTTTTCAATGTTGTTCATTCTTGTTCAACGATTTGGGCCGCAATTTGGTCAGGGAGCTATGTGTGGTAGGTACAGGCATGTAAATAGAGCATTGATATAGTGCCAAAAGAGATGCATATAGCTCGCTGAGCAGGATGCTCGCCGGAACTTGAGTCCGATGATCGATCACGTACTAATTTTCTTTTCAAAAATACTTCTGCCTTGCCTTGGTGCCCGCTCCTCCATCCTTCAGTCATGGCTCGTCGTCTGGTGCAACGGAAGGGAGAATCCAGGAGAGGTGGCGCCACAGGCAGTAGAAAGGGCCGAAAGGCATCCGAACGCGAAGAGGCAGAGCAGTCCGAAAATGTCGACCCCCAGCCTCGCGCCCGACCTCGTCCTCGACCAATCACAAGAAAGGTTTCTGGCTCAGGAGCCTCTAACGATACAGCGGCACATAGCGGAGTTACAATGTACCTATAGTCACATCAGAGCGGAGTTATACAATGTATTGATGGCATCAGTCCGCGCGGAATACCAGCGGATATTTCCCAATATAGTATATCTACATGTAGCAAGTAACAACCATCCGCGCGGAGCAACCTGGACATCGGGAGGCCCGAGGGTGGGACCAACGGAGGCACCGACAGTATCACCGACAATGGAGTAAATGTCTTCAGAGGACTGGAAGAGATTTATGTCTGTTTGATGATCTTTACGGATGTAGATTAGAGTAATGACCGGAAGTGTGAAAGCATCGGGCAACCGATTGTTGCCGAGACTCTGCGAACATTGCGGATGTTGCGAGTTTGAGGGGTTAAGACGGGCAGAACATTGTTGAAGATTGTGAGAGGCGTAGGAAGCCACGGACTTTGTAGCTCATTAGCACATCGGTCTCTGTCGGTAGGCCGATGGTGCGCCGGTACGACCGACAATGTTAGGGATTTGGTAAATGAACTTGGTTGGGAATTTTCGAGTACACAGTGTAGAAGAATATATAATGAGATGTTGGAAATGTTCAGGTAAATAGTCACGGAATGACGCCGGCAGCCGAGGTCGAGCGACCATAGGCCGACGGTCCGACGGTCGCAGTTGATAGGCGATCAGCAGAGTGGGTGAATAGCCATATCTATTTCAGCAGTGGAGAGTGTAAACAAGGATGTATTGAAGGCTTACAATTAGTAATTTGAAGTCACTGAATGAAGCCGGCACCCGATGAAGGGCGAGGGCGGGCGACATTGGCCGACAGTGGCTATCTATAGGTGATCAGCAGGGTGACAGAAGTTTATCTCATCATTGACTGTACGATGCTCCTTTGCATGCCGTCGGTCGCCGATGCACAAGATTGGGTAGAATAGATGCTCAATGACGCACGACGCGACATGGCGCGATTGGCAGCCAAAGGGTGGCATAAGCAGTGCCCCCGATGGCGGTACTATGGGCTAAGCCGACGTCCGAGCGAAGACCGACCGACGATGAGGCCTGATAGTACTGGCGGGGACTTTCAGTCACTTATCAAAAGAACAGTTGCAAGTCATGTTTATTACAACAATATGTTTCACTTGATTGAGTGTCCAGGGCACGCCACAACGCATGTACGAGACTACATCCCACTATGGATCGGCTTCGCCGTCATATATAAGTAAGCACACGCGGATGTCTCACTGACTATGCGGTCCCTTGTCAATGAGCAACAGAAATTGCACCATCCCTGCAGATAATGTCCATGCTTAGCTTGGACCACGACGCTGCCTGTTCGGCTCGCCGAGGCACAGAGAGGTCGAGTCGTCTTGCTACTTCATGAAGGGCTTCCTCGGGGTTCCTCAGTCGGCAACATTATGAGCCGTCCGCCGTCATCCGTGCCTGCCACCCTCGCTCGCTCCTGCGCGGTCGGAAAGACGTATGGTCGCCATTTGAGTGGGCGATCACAGATGATGCCGAAGTCGTCTGCCGACGGAGACGTGCAAATTTCGGGGTCCATCCAAGTGATGGTGAACCCACTGTCGTCGGCGTCGCTACTTTGGCCCCCGTTGGCCGCCATTGCTTCGCTCGGGCGCGCACTCAGCGCCATCCAGTCCGCCGGTTGGTCAATCGCACCCGTGTCACCTTCCCTTTGCGAAGAATGCAGCGCCACCAACGCTGCTGCCGCCACCATCTCACGCTCACCGACGCTTGGCGGGCCCATCGATTTTGAGGCGCTCGCGAACTCGTCGGTGGTGTCGTTTGCGTCTTCTTCAATTTCCGCAACGATTGATGGCTCACCGGCGGCTGTTATCGAGCTAGTGCACGCGCCCGCATTGCCGAAGAATGCGACCATCGCCTGATTACCTTGTTTAAAACACTCTAATTGAGCGTGTTCATGCTCACCTGTCGCTGCGCTATTGACGGCTTCCTCCCCCATCTTTCCCGCCATGCCGTCTCCAGCTTGCGCCACCATGAGTTGCGAAGATGCGCGTCTAGCGCCGTCTGACTGTAGCTAGGCACGAAGTACCTCAGGAATTTGCGTTGTTCGTCGGTTATCTGCGTCGTGCTGGACATTGCGAAGTTGCGATGGTGAATGCGTCGTCTGGCCGAAACCCTAGACCTTCACACGTGCTGCGCCGCTCCACGCTCGGAACGAGCGCAGCGGGCGGGGTCGCGTGCCGAACCTACCGTGACTCACACATTGTACTCACACACGTAGTTCCAATAGAATAGTCAATGAATTGTGATCATAAAACGAAATGTATGTGAAGGGAAACAAAAATAGGTCATAAGTCGTCACCGAACGCAGTCTCGGCGATGTGCTCGAAATCAAGACTGTGATAGCGAGCTATGGCAAGAATTTCGTGAGTGGAAAATGTTACTAGACGGAGACAACGTACGTTGGAAGGTGGGAGCGTCGGAGGATCGAATGAACGCGCGGGCATCGGTGGGGACATCGGCACTATCGTCGGAGTCATCAGAATAATATAAGTCCAGGTCTTCATCCGGAAGCGTGGCCCGACCGAGTTCTGGAGATGGAACACCGCTTGTCATGCTGAATTCTAGGCTTGGGACACTGTCGCGCATCTCCGACATTGAAAATCGGTGTGCGTCTCGCTGCTCTGACGGCATTCTGATGCGAGGAAGTTCGCTGGTGTCGTTAAAATCGTCGGAGTATCCACCAAGAGAGACGTCATCATCATCTTCATCTTCAGTCACCTGGAGCGATGCCTGGGTGTGTGAAGCGGCGGGAGGCGATGGAGATCCGCGAGGAGAGCCTCCAACGGAGATTGTCGTGGCATCATGTTCAGTATTCAGTTGTGTCCTCCTGGACGATGAGGAGACATCACCGAAGCTAATGTCCTCATCATCCGATGAATTCGGATGGCGATTGCTCTCATTGTCGGTGCCCGAACTCCCCAACCCATCATCACTGTCACTGCCGCCCAGTGATACCTCATCATCTTCGTCGCTGGCATCGCTCAGCGGCCTGGCAGTATCGTCGATGTCGGGCGACCAACCATTGTCATCGTCTTCACCGAGATTGACCGAGTCACCGTCCCCACCACCCAGGGATACGGAGTCACTGTCGCTTACCGCTCGCAGCTCCCCATCGTCTGTACCACCAAGGGATATATCGCTGGTGTCTCCGCCAAGCGTGACATTTGATTCGGCTGTAGCGGGCGAAGCCGATGTCTGACGAGTTTGCTCAGAAGTGGAACTGATCTCGATAACCTCGTCCATGGCGGGTGGAATCGCCTCATGGCGAGTGCGAGGGGGTGAGGGGAATAGCTCACTATTCACATAGCTAACCGAGGAGACAGGAGTACCTCGTGGAAAAGGGGGAGGGAAGGAGGGCGGTGGTGCCTAAATCATTGTGAGCAAAGTATCGGGGTGCGAGCACACATGCGCACCAGTGCCGAAAGTACGGGCGTCTTGAAGACAGACGCGAGGCGCGCATGCGGACGATTGGCTGCATTGATTTTTCCGTCGTCGCGCCGGTTTCTCGGTGACCCAGGTTGATTGTCGAAGGCCGACGGAAAGCCGGCAAGTTTGCTTTTGGTTCCATCTGTCAATCCAGACTTCCAAGTTCCAACGGGGAGGGATTTCAAGTATTCGTCATGATACACTTCGTCTACAGGGTCGGAGGATGGCTCGAACTCGGCCATTGCCTCGGCGAGCGAAAGGCTCGGACCACCGCGCCAAAATGCATTTGTTTGGTTAGGGATGTGACGAAGGGATTCGCGGGCTGACCTATTGACGAGCTCGACCAGATCATGAACCTTTTCGCGGTATGTCTGCCTGATCTTCGATGTCGCCTTGTGTCGCCCCTCGTGCTCGGGGTGCGGGGTGTTGTCATCCAAAATGCGCTGAATCTCAGCATCGACAGGGGGCATGATCGCGAGGTCATCAGCGTCCACGGGGTCACTGATTTCCTTGAACGCAACGGCATCGTACAGATCAAAGTACGCTGCTGCCTCCTGCGCATCATCGGCAATTAACGCGGCCCGATCGTTTAGGCCGGTCTTGACAATTTGGAGCGCCTCACGCATCATCAGCGTCGCTTCAGCGCAAGTATCACATCCTGGTGACGCAACAGGTATTTCTGGGAAACGGCTCCGGTGGAACAACAGGGCACTGAGAGGACGGTGACGGCCATCACCATCAACATGCCGCGCGATGTTTTGTTCATCATTCACGCGATCAATGTCTCGCCCCCAGGATTCCAAACATTGTACAATTGTCCGCGCCGACAGCAGACTTGTGGACGGTGATTGCCGGTCCCTGTCGGCCTCCTCGCGACAGGCCGACGTTGTCCACCAAGCAAAGGCGTAAGTGTTGGGACTGAACCTTTGCCGGGCACGTTCAATGCGTGCGGTGTTTAGCGCCTTTCCAATGGCCGTGGATGAGGCAAACGTGGCTGGCGACAACAGGTCGCCATCGAGTCCTTCGGCAAGCACCCGAACCATGGGTCCAGGGATGGCGGTGTGACCGATCGCGATAGCAGCACCGATCGTACTGATGACGTATTGCTACAATGTGGAATCGTTATCAGTATCCAGCGTTAGGACAGCATTGAAGGTACTATACGTATTCTTGACGGAGAAGCGCGATGGGGACCGTGTCAGGAGTCTGCCTCAAGGCGAGCAGGATAACGCCGAATCGATGATCGGCATAATCGACAATGAGTTGAGGTGGGATCACACGACCCCAAGCTGCATCCTGGGGACTCAGGGGACCGACATTCAGGTTGTTGTAAGTGAGCAGAGGGATCGCGCCAATCGACATTGTGGTTGTGGGTAAAGAGGTCCAACTTTGTTTATCGGAAGATATGAACATGACATGTGATGGGAAATCTATCAGGTGACCATGCGCGGCAAGTCATAATGGTATCTCCTGAACTCTGTTTCGGCCACTCGGGCCTGCCGAAGGGACTGCGACGCCTTGCGAAGTGCATAGGCATGTGGACCAGGAGGTAAACTGGTCGCTCGAGAAGTCCATAATTCGGAGGTGTACTTAAAAGATCGGACAGTCCATTCCATTTCATACTTTACGAGTACCGATTCCTCGCGCCATCGGTGAGCGAGGGCACGCGACTTGATGTACAGCACACAATTACCTGATGGAGTCGTTGAATTAGTGTTTCATATGGCCCCTGGACGTACTCGTGGGTGTGACGCACTTTCGTGGAGGGCGGCCGGAGCCGACTGGTCATCCCGGCCAACATGCCAAATCCAGGACAAATGTAGTGTCGTGGAGCCAGGCACGTTTGGGTTCACCACTGTGGTATTGCTTGTGATGTCCTCTCGCGCGAGTACTTTAAACCTGGCCAAAACAGGTTCATCGGCCCCAAGCGAAATCATCGCCTCCCGACATCGGCCATAGGCATACGTGAGATCATTCCGTTTCGTGTTCAGTACTGCAATCCGATCTCTTGAGCGTGTTTTGATAATCTGTCGGCCAGCGCCCCGCACTGTGTGGCTGTACTGCATGGACTTCTCCGCGATGACCTCGCGTAGCGCCTTCAGCAATGACTCGGCTTGACGCTGTCTGCGGGCGAGCTCGTGCGACTTCAGTTCCGGAGAACAGACTGTAACCGTGGACGGTAACGGAATCAACACATTCTCGGGGAGCATCTGCTCTGCGGTACCCATCGGTCGGTGCGGGTTTGGACGGTCCTCTGACGGGGCACAATCGCGGGGGGCGGTCTCTGCCGAGTCAAGATTCATCCCCTCGTCATCAACATCAAAGTCCTCATCGAGCAGACTGTGAAATTGTGCCGTTGCGAACAATTGGTCTGCTGGAAGAGGCTCATTGCCAGTGAATACGTCGGCCTCGGCGACACTCGTCCGCGTGTCTGGAAGCTCAATGCCAAAGGCTCTGCTATGGACCGCAACATCAGCGATGCGCCTCGTAATCTGCTCCCTCAGATTGGCGATCTGTCTGGTCTCGTCGGCTTTGGGCGCTTTGGCCGCTCGCTTGGCCCGACATCCCACGGTCCACCTGTGGCCATGAGTCAGGAAGACGAAAATCCTTAGCATGCTTGTACACTGACTGCAATTCCTGAACACTCATCGCCTCGCGTATCCACTGGTACTCGGCGTCGAGCGGCTCATCATCGGCAGCGACCGCCATGTGGTCCTCGTAACTTGCATTCATCCCGTAAATATCCATGGCTGTCCGATCTGTGCCACGCATGCCTTCTGCAACCAGGACTTGACTGGTCCATTCATCGATGTTCGTCGGGCCGACGCGATCTGCAATTGCAAGGCGAGTTTCCTCTGCTTCCACCGCTCGCTTCTCGGCTAGCGAGTATCGCTTGCATAATGCCCTGACTGAGTTGACGAGAAGTCAGTCCAGCAAATCAACATGCTGTGTAGCTACCCCACCAATTGTCAATGCTTTCTTGTGGTTTGAATCGCAAATGTGGTCGTCCATCATTTCGGCCCGGTGGGCGAGCGTCGCCGTCCTCATTGCCGGTGTTACTGCGTTTAGGTTGGCCCAGAGAGATTCCAGAATCTCACCGATGACGACACCTGATTCGGGGATGAACATGGACGAGAAGCGGAACAGACAATCTTCCTTGTGTCCGTGGACGTGAAACTGGCCTATGCCGAAATCCACGTCGAGGCCGATCGGCAGTAAGTGCCCGATCCTTTTGTGGAAATGGACGCTGTATTGACATGCAATGTCATAGAAAAACAGGAGGCCCTGCTCTGGGTCAACGTTTGAGTACTTGAGTGCCTGAAGTAGTACCCAATCAACGTTCTTCTGCTGTTCCCCTCGGTGCAGGTCGGCGACACTTCCTGGAGCGAAGCAGCCGTGCCGAGGGCAGGCGATGGCGACAATGCCGTTAATGTCACACGTCTTGGAGAACAACAACGTATTTTCAATGGCACGAAAGCTGTTCTCGCAGGGCGCTTTCTTTGCGGTAATTTAGTCGGTGAGATCGCGCTTATGCCGACACGCACCGTCTTGATATTTCCTGCATGCTGTAGGAATTCCGCATACTCCTCCCGGCGAGGTAGCATGCTGGAGCCAGGTGATAGCCATATGTCCTTGTCCCCAGTGGACTGACGGATATGATCGGCCTTGAAATTGCCGTCGGCCCAGTAATCCCTGCTGATTCCATTAACACAGAACAGCGTACACGCATAAATAGGGTGTGCACGCATAAGGGGAAGCATTAGTGTGTTAACACAGTGCGAGCCTGTTAACTCACAACGCGTAGACGTAGTTAACATATTACCACGTAGGTATATCATGTTAACAATAACTTGGTAGCTAGTTGTTAACATATAACCGCGTGTAGGTACACATTGTTAACATCTTAGTGGCTACATGTTAACACATAATTGCGTGTAGGTACATGCTGTTAACACTACAGGGTAGTTAGATGTTAACAGTGTACGCGTATACCCGGACGATGTTAACGTCTACAGGGTAGTTAGGTGTTAACAGTGTACGCGTATACCCGGACGATGTTAACATCTACAGGGTAGTTAGGTGTTAACAGTGTACGCGTATACCCATACAATGTTAACGTCTACATTTAGTCATGTTGTTAACAGTGTACGCGTATACCCGGACGATGTTAACATCTACAGGGTAGTTAGGTGTTAACAGTGTACGCGTATACCCATACAATGTTAACGTCTACATTTAGTCATGTTGTTAACAGTGTACGCGTATACCCGTACGATGTTAATGTCTACATTTACTCATGTTGTTAACAGTGTACGCGTATACCCGTACGATGTTAATGTCTACATTTACTCATGTTGTTAACAGTGTACGCGTATACCCGTACGATGTTAACGTCTACATTTACTCATGTTGTTAACAGTGTACGCGTATACCCGTACGATGTTAACGTCTAGTTGTTAACAGTGTACGCGTATACCTGGACAATGTTAACGTCTACATTTACTCATGTTGTTAACAGTGTACGCGTATACCTGGACAATGTTAACGTCTAGCTTCACTTATGTTGTTAACAATACACGCGTACACCCAGACAATGTTAACAGCTTGAATGCACAAAGGTATGGTCAGTAATACTTACTGACTGTGGGAAAATTCTGAATTACAAAAAGTCGAAAATAGTGCCATTAGAAAGCCAGGTATAGGTTCATTACAAAAAGTTCTAATGATATCAGTGAGATTTGTAGTCATTAAAAAGTTGTAAGCAAAAGAAAGAATGTGATCAATAGCATTTGTGACCGTGGGAAAATATTCATAGTCAAAAAGTCGAAAATGATACCATTAGAAAGCCAGGTATAGGTTCATTACAAAAAGTTCTAATGATATCAGTGAGATTTGTAGTCATTAAAAAGTTGTAAGCAAAAGAAAGAATGTGATCAATAGCATTTGTGACCGTGGGAAAGTATTCATAGTCAAAAAGTCGAAAATGATACCATTAGAAAGCCAGATATAGGTTCATTACAGAAAGTTCTAATGTTATTAGTGAGATTTGTAGCCATTAAAAAGTTGTAAGCAAAACAAAATGTAGTATCAGTAATATTAGTGACTGTGGGAAAATCCAAAAGTTGAAAAAGTCGCAAATGTGACCATCAGTTAGGCAGATATAGGTTCATTACAAAATGTTGTAATGATATCAATGAGTATTGACCTTGATTAACAGTTACTGACCAAAAACATCGGAAATGTAATACAAATCTGGAGGTGATCACTAATTTAGTGACTGTGGGAAAGTCCAAATTTCAAAAGTGCGCACCTCAGCCAGGTAGTTGGTGGCTAATACTGCTGGTGTGGGAGGTAGTAGATCATCCTAAAAGGTCAAAAACATCGGAGTATAGGTGTAGGTATATAGTAGTAACATAATTGGTGCATACTGGCACTTGTAGCAATGCCAAAGCATGATACTCAGGTGTGGTGATATTCAGATGCACTGAGATGGGTCAAGTAGGTATTGACTTGCTGACAGTCAGAGACATGTTCCCAATGATCAATAACTGAAGATAATATCATTATAAAGAAGTATTGAATGAGTGGCTATCATCAGACATCACCAATGGCATGGATAGGCATGGGTGCATACTCAGGTCTTGAATACATCCTGAATATGAGTGACATGCTTTGGCATTGGTATAGGTGCAAGTATTCATCAATTATGTTACTATTATATACCTACACCTATACTCCAATGTTTTTGACCTTTTAGAATGATCTACTACCTCTCAAACTAGCAGTATTAGCCACCAATTGCCTGGCTAATGTGGGCACTTTTGAAATTTGGACTTTCCCACAGTCACTAAATTAGTGATCACCTTCAGATTTGTATTACATTTCCGATGTTTTTGGTCAGTAACTATCAATCAAGGTCAATACTCATTGATATCATTACAACATTTTGTAATGAACCCATACCTGCCTAACTGATGGCCACATTTGCGACTTTTTGAACTTTTGGATTTTCCCACAGTCACTAATATCAGTAACCATGATCATTGAATATGCTCATATCTCATGAACTACTACAAATCTCACTAATAACATTAGAACTTTTTGTAATGAACCTATACCTGGCTACCTAATGGGCGCATTTTCGACTTTTTTAACTTTCCCACGGTCACTAATGTTACTGATACTACATTTTGTTTTGCTTACAACTTTCTAATGACTACAAATCTCACTAATAACATTAGAACTTTTTGTAATGAACCTATATCTGGCTTTCTAATGGTATCATTTTCGACTTTTTGACTATGAATATTTTCCCACGGTCACAAATGCTATTGATCACATTCTTTCTTTTGCTTACAACTTTTTAATGACTACAAATCTCACTGATATCATTAGAACTTTTTGTAATGAACCTATACCTGGCTTTCTAATGGCACTATTTTCGACTTTTTGTAATTCAGAATTTTCCCACAGTCAGTAAGTATTACTGACCATACCTTTGTGCATTCAAGCTGTTAACATTGTCTGGGTGTACGCGTGTATTGTTAACAACATAAGTGAAGCTAGACGTTAACATTGTCCAGGTATACGCGTACACTGTTAACAACTAGACGTTAACATCGTACGGGTATACGCGTACACTGTTAACAACATGAGTAAATGTAGACGTTAACATCGTACGGGTATACGCGTACACTGTTAACAACATGAGTAAATGTAGACGTTAACATCGTACGGGTATACGCGTACACTGTTAACAACATGAGTAAATGTAGACATTAACATCGTACGGGTATACGCGTACACTGTTAACAACATGAGTAAATGTAGACGTTAACATCGTACGGGTATACGCGTACACTGTTAACAACATGACTAAATGTAGACGTTAACATTGTATGGGTATACGCGTACACTGTTAACACCTAACTACCCTGTAGATGTTCACATCGTCCGGGTATACGCGTACACTGTTAACACCTAACTACCCTGTAGACGTTAACATCGTCCGGGTATACGCGTACACTGTTAACATCTAACTACCCTGTAGTGTTAACAGCATGTACCTACACGCAATTATGTGTTAACATGTAGCCACTAAGATGTTAACAATGTGTACCTACACGCGGTTATATGTTAACAACTAGCTACCAAGTTATTGTTAACATGATATACCTACGTGGTAATATGTTAACTACGTCTACGCGTTGTGAGTTAACAGGCTCGCACTGTGTTAACACACTAATGCTTCCCCTTATGCGTGCACACCCTATTTATGCGTGTACGCTGTTCTGTGTTAATGGAATCAGCAGGGATTACTGGTCGGCCATGAGCGTTCGACAATAGACCCACCTATAACGCAATAATGGAGGACATTCGCGTTGTAAGACATGTATTGCTTACCTGTTTTTATCGTCCTTCCAGTTGTCAGGCAGATTTACCCCAGGTTGTGGGCAACTCGGGCAAAACACGGACAGCTCGGCCGTCCGGACATCCTGCATCTTTTCCCCACTTGCTTGCCGTGGTTCTAAACGACCTCCCCATTTGAGTTTCTTCAACCATCTCCAGCATCGTGACAATCGGCGCAATTCCGCGTATCTGTCGGCGACCGTATGTGGGGCGAGCGGCTCCGTTTTTCGCCTCAATAACTGGTAGTACTGATAGGCTGATGTCTTGCACTCCAGATTTGCAAGCCTAAAATCGTCTAAAACATCGAGGGTGAAGAAGGTTTTGAAGACAAGGAAGCTCGCTGGCATGAGTCGTTGGCCGATCGCTCCGGCGATTCGTTGCTGTGGCCCCCCACATCCACACTGTATGTAGGGCAACGAATGGAGCCCATTTGTATGGACAATGAGTACGTGTGCATTACCATCCTCGTCGATAGTAGGAGGTGTCGGGTGATCAATCGGTCCCGCCGGAAGACCGACAGCCTCATCGGTGGTGTCATCAGCACCGTCGAGCTCCTCGTACCCTCCATGTGCCCTCCTGGCCTCCTCCTCCTCCAGTGCTGCGACAATTTCATCCATATTGAAAAGATTACCATCATCATCCATGTGGCCCCTCGTAGTGTCGTCCCCCGATCGGGCTCCGTCGTTTCCACCACCGTCGTCCTGTGTCTGAGGTGAGGCTCCTTCCTCATCATCAATTCTATCTGACATGTCCTGACAACGTATCTGCTCTTCCTCCTTCCGTTGTAGCCATTCGCATCGCCGCTCGGCCACGTCGTGATCGACGATCACGCACACCCCAACCTCCCACAAGCTCGCTGGACGAAAGTATTGACCCGTCCATCTCTGTATGCGATGAAACGGCATCTCCTGGTGCCTCTCTCGCATGCATCGGCGGCAGAACATAGTTCCTAGGTGACATTCCTTACACCGCCAACTTGCCTTCCTGCCATCACACTCACAACGCCTACCAGGAATCGTCTCATGATCCATTAAAGCAGTCATCACGACACCGGCATGTTTGATGAATTCCTCCAGATAATCTCTTTGGCTCTATTCGATCCACGTCAGTACCTGCCTCCGAAGCCAGACAGTGCCAATTCACCTTGGACTTCGTTACCACAGGCTCCTCCGTTTCCTCATGTGTTCCGTGTGGATCGTGGAATTCCATTGGGGTGATGCCCTCAGGGATATCGGTCGGTGCGTATGTGGCGAACCTAATTCCACTGTCTTTTGGGGGAGCTGGCTCGTAAGCTGTATATTCACGTTCGCTATCCTCCATAGTAGGATCAGTTTGAAAGCGAGTCGTCGCCCAAACAACCTCAGCGAGCTGTGGATCATCAATATCAAGCAATCGTCTGCGCTTTCTTGAGGCCATGGCGGAAGTTGGGGAGTTGCACGTAGAGTCTACACGGGGGTAATAAGCGACAGCTGCAATGCATGAGGCATACCTGGCGGTCAGCATGTGGTCTCAGGAGTGTGCCTCATGGCAAACAACTGTATAAAGCACACTGGTGTGAATATTTAGGTACCCACATGCTCCCCTGCTTTCACACTGGTAATGTCCAAGCCAACAGCGAGATACGACGCTGGGGAGAGAGCAGTGCTGAATATGTGGAGGGAAGCATATATCACTGCAAAAACAACGGCAGAGCGCAAGCAAGTATTTGTCGAGGCTGCAGCAAAACTATTCAATTACTGGGTCAACGAAATGAAGACGGCTGAAGAGAAGGCTAAGGGATTTAGTAACGAAGAGAAACAGCGAAGAGAGAAGGTGAGCGGCATGGTGCAACATGTAGAATTGCGGCGTGAACTGATCGTTCCATGTGTAGGACCTTCTCGCATGGATACGCAACAACTGGCGTAGCAAGAGCCGCCGCAGAAAGGTCGCCGACGGTGCCGACCGGCTGCAACGGGTCGGCTATCGGACAGCATTACCAAGGATGGAGCGCTACAAGGAGCTCATTACACAGCGCGCAAATCAATACCTGGAGATTGCAGTGCGTGAGGAGTTGGATAGGGAGAAGGCGGCATACGTCGACAGCCGAACGGGGCCCGACGCACATGGAATCATGGCTCAAGATGGTAGTGCCGGCAGTGGCGAGGACAATGAGCCAAATTGGGACGAAGTGAAGGAGCAGATTCGTGCTGCGGCCGCGAAGAAGAACACGCTCGGTGTAAGGGGACACTCCTGTTTTCCCCTATCCCCCTGTCCATTTCCCTTTCCCCTCGTCCCCTCCCTCTCCCTTTCTTTCCACGGACTCTTATTTACATTCCTTTTCGTCCCTTCCTCTGCTCCATCCTTCCACCCCACTCTCTCGCCTTCCAAAGCGTTCCGATGACTCCGAAGCGTTCGCGCAGTCCGGATTCGCTCCGGACTCGTGCGCACGCCTCTGGACTCGTTGGGACGACTTCCCCCCACCTTTCCTATCCTTTCCCTTCTTATTCCCATTTCCCTGGGTCGCTGGCACGACTCCTGTATATTCCCCTCTACTTACTATCACATGCTTGTGTTCGTGCCTTGTGATATTCATCGGACTTGTGGCGGGTGTACTATACAGTTCTTTCATTCTTCTCCCACGCTTCTACAGTATACACTTCGCATCCTAGCATGGAGGATCCTTATCTTGTTCTCTTTGGATTCTCCCTCTGCTAGGCCTGCGCTGTGCGGCCATCTTGAGGTTGCCCTTACAGCAGAACAAGATCCCCCATCCTGGCACCAGAGCCCTACGGAAAACGTCCCGCGTCATCCCGGACTCGCTCCCGACGTCTTTCCGGTTTTGCGGACATTCCGGACGCTCTCCTGCTACTCCCACCCACCTCTGAGGACCCAAGGAACTCCATCCCTCGCTCCCCTGACGACTCCGAAATGACGGGCGCCTCCGGCCAGATCCCGTCATTCGAGCCAGTCGCTCCAGGATCGGACTCCGAGACTTTGCGGACCTTGTGGGCTCAGACGTACAAGCACGAAACCCAAATCAGCACCATCCATGACGCCCTAGCTCGAATTGAATCACTCCTCGCTACACCCCGACCCCCTACGCCCAAAACGACTCCGGACCCCGAACCGGAAGGCACAGCAGCCTCCCAACACGCCCCGGGTCGACACAATGCCACTCCGCGGTCCCGTCTGAAGCCCGCCTCTCCCCCAATCTTCGACGGAAACCGCAAGGATGGTCGCGCATTCTTCAACGCTTGCACCATCTACTTCCAGCTCTGTCCGGACCACTTCCCGAACGAGCAAGCCAAAATCCTCTGGTGTCTCTCCTTCTTCCAGAAGGACCGAGCCAAGGAATATGCGGACATGGTTCTCCGGAGCACCCGGGATCCTTACTTCAAAACCTGGAGTGACTTCGCTTCGGAATTCCGGACTCGCTTCCTTCCGGATCGGGAACGTGAGTCTGCCATGCTCAAGCTGGAGTCCACCCGCTACCACCAAGGACGCCGGACCTTCCAGGAATACCTCGACGAGTTCCAGGACCTCATTGACCAGTCCGGATACACCGAGGGCTCCAACATCACGATGAAGTTCCGACGCGGGCTCGACTCCGTCATCCAGAGCCGTGTCGCGGAGTCCGCGGACTGCCCCAGCGAAGAAGACTTCGAAGGATGGTACAGCGCTGCGCAACGGGTTGCAGACAATCGTGCTGCCAACCAGTCCTTCCACTTCGGCCAGCATTCCGCTCACTCCGGACCCTCTTCCCGACCTGCTGCGAACTCCGGAGTCGCTCGGAACCCCGGAGGAATACTTCCCGCACCTCGGACCCAGCTCCCGCCTCTCCAACCCCGTTTCCAACCCCTGCCTCCTCCAAAGGCTCTCTCACCCGGCGTCCCAATGGACGTTGACCACACCCGCTCTCGGCCCCCTGCCCCTCAGTCGTGCTACCGATGCGGCAAACCCGGCCACATATCCCGCGAGTGCCCGCTGCGGTTTGATGTCCGGTTCATGACAACCGAGGAGCGGATGTCCGCTATCGAGGATCTCTTGACCGCGGCTGACGTTGTAGAAAGTACTGGGACTCCGGGAGGAATAGACGACGAGGGAACGGCCCCGGTTGAGGAATCTGACACGGCGGATTTTCCCCGGACCAACGAGTGATCCGTGCGGCCTCGTTGGTGAACAACCGATTTGCTTGTCTTAACGTAGATGAAATACACGATGATCATTCCGACCTTTCCAATGATTCGTCCGACGTGAAGCAAGCAACTCCGGTTGCAATCCGCACACTCCGAAGGTTTCGCCCGCAGTGGGAACGGCGGCTACCCAGTAGCTATAAGATTTCTGCCTTGCCCGGCAAGCTTTCGTTAGACATACCCGTTGAAGTGCTGAGCACGGATACACAACACCGATGCACGCTGCAGGCCCTGGTGGACTGCGGAGCCACCGGAGTCTTCATGCATCCGCGATTCGCAGATGCCCATGGTTTCACCCGTCGCAAGCTTTCTGCTCCTATCCCAGTCTTCAATGTCGACGGTTCGCCAAACGAAAACGGATCCATCTCCGAAGTCGTGGACCTTGTACTCCGGTTCAAGGACCACACGGAACGGATGCTTTTCGCCGTTACAAACATCGGACGCCAGGACGTCATCCTCGGATACACATGGCTCCGGAAGCACAACCCTGAGATTGACTGGCAAACGAAGGAAGTGACCATGAGCCGCTGCCCATCCGGGTGCGATACCTGTCGAAAGGAGTTCCGCCATGACAAGCTGACCAGACGCAAGGAGTCCGTGCGACTCCGGGAGTGTCGTACGGGTCCGATGCCAATGGTCGAGGAACTCCACTCGGATGACCCTCCGAAGCTCTTGGATTGTGATGATGACGATGACGACGAGGATGCAACTCCGGACGGCGATAGTCCCGAGAAGGGTGACCGTATCTTTGCGGCCATTCCTCCTCCAACTCCGGAGTACCTTCGGAGTCTCCGGGAAGAACACGTCCGAGCCACGGAAACTGTCTCGCAACGCCTGGCATTGGCTTTCCAGCGTAATAAGGCTCCGGACCCTCGTCACAGTGCAATTCCGGACTTCCTCCAGGAATTCGAGGATGTCTTCGCCAAGGAAGCCTTCGACGAGCTGCCTATGCCCCGTCCATGGGATCATGCGATTGAACTGGTGCCCGGAGCGGAGCCTGTCAACACCAAGTGCTACCCGCTGTCCCCGGCGGAGCAGAAGCAGCTGGACGAGTTTTTGGAAGAAAACCTCCGGACTGGTCGCATCCGCCCCAGCAAGTCGCCCATGGCTGCTCCAGTATTCTTTGTCAAGAAGAAGGACGGATCGCTCCGCTTGGTTCAGGACTACCGGAAACTCAATGCCATGACTGTCAAGAATCGGTACCCGCTTCCGCTCATTTCCGACTTGGTGGACAAACTCCGGAACGCCCGCTACTTCTCCAAGCTCGACGTCCGGTGGGGCTTCAACAATGTCCGGATAAAAGAAGGCGATGAGTGGAAGGCCGCATTCCCGACTACCCGCGGACTCTTTGAACCCTTGGTGATGTTCTTCGGACTAACGAACAGCCCGTCCACCTTCCAGACCATGATGAACGACCTGTTCCGAGAGCTCATCACGGAAGGTGTGGTCATTATCTATCTGGATGACATTCTGATCTACACCAAGACGCGCGAGGAGCACCGCCGGGTTCTCAAACGAGTCCTGGAAATCCTCCAGCGGAATAAGCTATTCCTGCGGGCGGACAAGTGCGATTTCGAACAAACCAAGGTGGAGTATCTCGGAGTCGTCATCTCCGAGGGTAAGATCGAGATGGACCCCGTAAAGGTATCCGGAGTCCGGGACTGGCCAACGCCCCGTAACCGGACTGAACTCCAATCTTTCCTCGGGTTCGTCAACTTCTACCGCCGCTTCGTCAAGGACTACTCGCACATCGCTCGACCCCTCTTCGACCTCACCTGCGCTAAGGAATGGCAGTGGAACGACTCCGCTCAGTCCGCATTCCTTCGGATCAAAGAGCTGATCACTTCAGAACCTGTTCTGGTCTTTCCGAAGGAGGATCGGCCATACCGGGTTGAAGCGGACTCGTCGGACTACGCTACGGGTGCAGTCTTGTCTCAGCTGGATCCGGGTGATGGTAAATGGCACCCTGTCGCATTCTACTCTAAAAGTCTACAGGCTGCGGAGCGGAATTACGAAATACACGACAAGGAGATGCTTTCAATCATCCGGGCGCTCGAAGAGTGGCGGCATTACCTGGAAGGCGCGGAGACTCCGTTTGAGATCTGGACCGACCACAAAAACCTGGAGTACTTCATCAAGGCCCAGAAGCTCAACCGTCGCCAAGCCCGCTGGTCCCTCTACCTTTCCCGCTTTGATTTCACACTCCTGCACCGACCCGGACGCACTATGGGTAAGCCTGATGCTCTCTCGCGACGCTCGGATCACTCGGACGGTAAGGATGATAACAAGGATGTGGTTTTACTTAAACCGTCCTACTTTGCCGTTCGTGCCACGGGTGTCACTCTTGAAGGGGAGGAGAAGGATATCCTCACGGCTATCCGGACTGGAGTGCGGAACGCGAAGTTCGAGGATGCAGTGGCTAAGGCAGCGGAGGAGTTGAAGAAGGCGCAGGGCAGTCGCAAGACAGTTCGGAGTGCGGAATGGTCTCAATCGGACGGACTCCTGATGTTCCGGGGTAAGATCTACGTTCCGGACGTTCCGGACTTGCGTCGGACCATTGTAGCCCAGCACCACGATACCAAGGTCGCGGGACACGCAGGCAGGTGGAAGACTCTGGAACTTGTCTCACGCAGCTACTGGTGGCCCAACATGTCCCGCTACATCGGATCCTACACCCGACACTGCGATCTCTGCCTCCGGACAAAAGCCCAAAGGCATCCGCCCATGGGTGAGCTCCATCCGCTTCCCATTCCGGACGAACGCTGGGATCGCCTGAGTGTGGACTTCATTGTGGAGCTTCCGGAGTCCGACGGGTTCGACGCTGTCATGAATGTAGTTGACTCCGTGAGCAAACGCGCCCACTTCATCCCGACTCACACCACAGTGTCCGCCCTCGGCTCCGCCAACCTGTACCTGCAAAACGTCTGGAAGCTGCACGGACTCCCTCGCTCCGTCGTTTCCGACCAAGGGCCGCAGTTTGTTGCAG
Organism: Pleurotus sapidus; assembly: GCA_026743855.1. Lineage (NCBI taxonomy): Eukaryota > Fungi > Basidiomycota > Agaricomycetes > Agaricales > Pleurotaceae > Pleurotus > Pleurotus sapidus. Next base: position 87,739 of record JANBWZ010000021.1, read on the forward strand.
AGTTCACCCGGGAAGTCTACCGGATGCTTGGGATCAAGCTGGCTGCTTCCACTGCGTACCACCCTCAGTCCGACGGACAGACGGAGCGGACTAACCAAGAGCTCGAGTCTTACCTCCGGATCTTCGTCGGGGAGCGCCAGAACGATTGGGCTCGGCTTCTACCTATGGCGGAGTTCGCGTACAACAACCGTGTCCACGCTTCTACCCAGCAGTCCCCGTTCCTACTGGATACAGGTCGTCATCCCCGTCTTGGATTCGAGCCCCACCAGCCGCCGTCCCGCATGGAGTCCGCAAACGAGTTTGTCGACCGGATGAAGTCTGCTGTCGACGAAGCTCAGTCCGCCTTGGTCAAAGCCCAGGACGACATGAAGCGTTACTACGACCAACGTCGGACTCCTGCTCCGGAGTACCAACCGGGTGACAAGGTTTGGCTAGACTCGTCGGACATCAACCTTGCTCGACCTTCCCGGAAGCTTGGACATGCACGCCTTGGTCCTTACAAGGTAGTCCGGAAGGTTGGCAAGGCGGCATACCGACTCCAACTCCCTCCGGGCTTATCCCGCCTCCATCCCGTCTTCCCTGTGGTCAAACTCTCTCCCTTCGTTCCGGACCCCATCCCGGGTCGACGCCCTGTCGCCCCGCCACCCCCGCAACTTGTAGATGGTGAAGAGGAACATGAGGTGGAGGAGGTCCGGAACAGCAGACGGTTTGGTCGAGTCCTGAAGTATCTGGTACGTTGGCGAGGCTATGGCATCGAGCACGACTCCTGGGAACCCGCGAGCAACCTCCAACACGCTGCCCAGAAGGTCAAGGACTTCCATGATCGCCATCCCGATGCAGTTCGTGTACTCCGGACGACTCCGACGACTCCTGCGACACTCCGGATGACTCCTACGGCACTCGACCAGTCTTGGGAACGTTGGCGTAGTCGGAAGGCTCCGGGTTCTGTCCAGTCGTACTTCGACGTCTTCTCGCAGCATTCTGGGGTTTCGGGATTGGTGAATACATGGCGTGGCAAGCAGGAATCTTCGCGTCGGGTCGCCGCGAGCTTGAAGGGGGGGTGATGTAAGGGGACACTCCTGTTTTCCCCTATCCCCCTGTCCATTTCCCTTTCCCCTCGTCCCCTCCCTCTCCCTTTCTTTCCACGGACTCTTATTTACATTCCTTTTCGTCCCTTCCTCTGCTCCATCCTTCCACCCCACTCTCTCGCCTTCCAAAGCGTTCCGATGACTCCGAAGCGTTCGCGCAGTCCGGATTCGCTCCGGACTCGTGCGCACGCCTCTGGACTCGTTGGGACGACTTCCCCCCACCTTTCCTATCCTTTCCCTTCTTATTCCCATTTCCCTGGGTCGCTGGCACGACTCCTGTATATTCCCCTCTACTTACTATCACATGCTTGTGTTCGTGCCTTGTGATATTCATCGGACTTGTGGCGGGTGTACTATACAGTTCTTTCATTCTTCTCCCACGCTTCTACAGTATACACTTCGCATCCTAGCATGGAGGATCCTTATCTTGTTCTCTTTGGATTCTCCCTCTGCTAGGCCTGCGCTGTGCGGCCATCTTGAGGTTGCCCTTACACTCGGCTACCGAAGCCGGGCGATGAGTGCGATTTACCGCGGCATGGAGCCTCTGGAGCGAGACGAGGTAAAGGCCGAAATATCACGAATCCTGGCTGAGAGGGAAAGTGAGCCAGCGCGGCGACAGTAAGCAGCTTCGCCCCCGGGTCGGCTACTGATCGGCAATGTGTCTCACTAGATATGCCACGTTCGGGGGTCTGCAGGCGCTGGATGAAAGCTGTCGCTCGTTGTTCCGCAAGTATGGAATGCTGACCTACAGCGTTGGCATTTTTCTGGATACCGAAGGAAAGCCGAAGTTTGCATAGTACGTACTTCAAGGTCACAAAGCATGTGTCGTCTAACATCGGTGCAGTACGGACGCTGGATATCTGATATACAAATCAGATCTTGTGAAGGACAAACAGCTCGAGGCACGATTTCGAAGTCACTTCACTGAGCAGGTACTGGCCCTCAACAAGAAGAGATTCTCCGCAACGACGGCGGACATGACCGCGGCAGACGATGATGTGCCGGTTGACGCATTAGGAAGTCAGATACAACTGGTTAAGAACAGCGACGGAACGCCGATTCTACCACCGCGCATAGTCGACAACATACCCGTCAACTCAAAGGTGGTCAAAATGACGCTGCGGCTATACCTGAATGCCCACTACTGTAAGTGCTTCCGTTGGTCGACATACGTACAGGGACTTAGACCAGTTCGCCAGTCCTCGCTTCAGGTCGGCGTGACCAACAGGTGCCGTGGAAGACGCTAAAAATCCACTACGAGGAGGCCGTCGGAGCCGATTACAGACCAACCAGCCCGACATTCGAGTTCGGCCAACCCCATAACATGGCCGTGGCACTGGTGAATGAGTGGTATGACCTACTGCTTGATCGTCAGGACACAGGACGGCCATTCAGATTTACAGCGTACTACGACACTCGGGGAAAGCAGATGTTGCCAGCGAGGTATCACGCGGGACAGCCGACTCGCAGCCGACCCACTGCCACACCCGCGCCGATACGATGGAAAGTCAAGGTTGTCAATACCATTGATTCAGCCGAGTCCAGGACAGTCGTCAACAGCAGTCCCGCCGAACCATTAGCAGACGATCGCTCACAGCGCGCTCCGAGCGTCGCTAGCGATACCCTGCCGACTATAGCACCTCCTAGACCCCGCTTATCACGTAAAGCCGCCCAAAGAGTTGTTGAAAGCGACCCCGAGAACCTACAAGGATCGCCCTTTCCAGCCACGGCATCGCCTGAAACCGACAATGACCGAGGGGCCGAGTCGGGCCAGGGAATGTTCACATTACCATCTGATCACGCGGATGACACACCAATAGTGGTTGCTAAGAAGGGTAAAAAAAAATTGAAGTCGAAGAAACTGAAGCGTGGCCAGCGGCCGGCTCCGATGCAGACAGCACCGACGACGCAAGTCACCCATCAGACCCGACCACGGCCACGACCTATCAAAAGAACTCCAATCATGGTACTACAGAATGAAGCTGCCGAAGAGGCAGCCCCGCCGGCCCCCGACGATGCACACGTCGGCCCCGATCTCATGGCAATCACTGATGATGTACATCCACACACCACTGTTCAGCTCACTCCCACAATGCCTGCAATGATTTCCCCACATACATTGCCTAATGGCATGCTTGGCTCACCAATCGCGGCGACGTCGTCTATGCATCGGATACCCGATCATATAGGCGACCCACGCGATGTACCCTTGACCACCCCGAACGGACTGGGAAATGCAGCTAAGAAGAGACTTACCGAGGAAGATAGATTGGCACAGGACGCAGAAAGATTCGGCGCAGCCGATGGCAGCAAACGAAAGTCCCGCAAGACGCGTCGCGCACTCAACATGTAACTGCCGCCTATCTTGTACTTGATTGAGCATCAATAAATTAAATTCTATGTTATCAATAAAGAAGAAAGAATATACAAGTACAACGAAATATATATGTATAATTACTACTTCTTCGCACGCTGTTTTTGACCTTTTAGGATGGTCTACTACCTCCCAAACCAGCAGTATTAGCCACTGATTGCCTAACTGATGTCCGCACTTTTGAAATTTGAACTTTCCCACAGTCACTAAATTAGTGATCACCTTCAGATTTGTATTACATTTCCGATGTTTTTGGTCAGTAACTATTAATCAAGGTCAATACTCATTGATATCATTAGAACTTTTTGTAATGAACCTATACCTGGCTTTCTAATGGGCGCATTTGCGACTTTTTCAACTTTTGGATTTTCCCACAGTCACTAATATTACTGATACTACATTTTATTTTGCTTACAACTTTTTAATGGCTACAAATCTCACTGATATCATTAGAATTTTTTGTAATGAACCTATAGCTGGCTTTCTAATGGCACTATTTTCGACTTTTTGTGATTTTGAATTTTCCCACAGTCACAAACACTATTGATCACATTCTTTCTTTTGCTTACAACTTTTTAATGGCTACAAATCTCACTAATAACATTAGAACTTTTTGTAATGAACCTATACCTAGCTACCTAATGGGCACATTTTCGATTTTTTTGTTATTGAAATTTTCCCACGGTCACAAATGCTACTAACCATATTTCAGTCCTTTATAATTGAAGCTGACAAGTTTAAAGATACTCAGAACATCATTGAAACACCTTATGTAGCAAGAAAACCAAAAACTTTCCGCGTTTTTTCGAGTATTTTGCATTTTTCTCGCTAACGAACAAAGTTCTCGCAATTTCGTCTATAGGGGCATACTCAGAAAAGATGGCTCGACAGTTACTATTTTGGGTAATATTTTCCCACGGTAACAAACTGCCAGTCCATTAGTATAGGGATCAATGGTATTCATCAAGCTACTAGAAGTGTGTTAATACACTTCATAAGTTGCTGTAATGTGTTAACACACTGCTAGAAGTGTGTTAATACACTTCTATACATATCTGTACTGTGTTAATACATTACTGGGAGTGTGTTAATACACTTCTATACATACCTGTACTGTGTTAATACATTACTAGTAGTGTGTTAACACACTGCCCATACATACATGTCTAGTGTTAACACACTACCTAGAAGTGTGTTAATACACTCCCCTATATACCTGTACTGTGTTAATACACTCCTGTGGGTACCTGTACTGTGTCAATACACTACTAGAAGTGTGTTAATACACTTCCCTATATACATGTATTGTGTTAATACACTTCTAGTACTGTGTTAATACACTCCCATACATACCTGTACTGTGTTAATACACTTCTAGTACTGTGTTAATACGCTCCTGTAAGTACCTGTAATGTGTTAATACACTACTAGTACTGTGTTAACACACTTCCTATACATACCTATACTGTGTTAACACACTTCTAGTAGTGTGTTAATACACTCCTCTACATACCTGTACTGTGTCAATACACTTCTAGTAGTGTGTTAATACACTCCCATAGGTACCTGTACTGTGTTAATACACTACTAGAAGTGTGTTAATACACTCCTCTATATCCCTGTACCGCGTTAATACACTACTAGTACTGTGTTAACACACTCCCCTATATACCTGTACTGTGTTCACACACTTCTAGTAGTGTGTTAATATGCTCCCCTACATACCTGTAGTGTGTTAACACACTCACTGTACATACCTGCTCCATGTTAATACACTACTAGAAGTGTGTTAACACACTCTCATACATACATGCACTGTGTTCACACCTATATATGTGCATGTGTTAACACAGTTCTCATCCTTGCTGACTATGTGTTAACACAGTACAATATTTGACACACTCAACTGCTGCTGAGTTGTGTGAACCCTATACTTACAGCAATACCTTGTACTGTGTTAACAAAAGTAGCTAGGACTACTGTCTGGTTCGGCACTCCGCGACTTGGATCGCGTGGACCGGCGGAGGGTTGCTTCGGGCGGACGTGAGCGTGATCTTGTCATACGAGGCGGAGGCACCTCCAGCTTGGCCAGTACGGCGCTCAGCTTTTCCACAATGGTGGGGGGCTTGGGTGTCGCCTCTTGGAGCGTAACGATCGGGGGCGCCGGCGCGGGAGACGAGGCAATGTCCATGTTAGACGAGGCAATCTCCATTTGCACATCGTCATCCGGCGGGGGTGTTCGCGAGCGGTATGGGACTAATTCATGACTTGCAGAACCGCGCATTGGAGAGGGTGTTGGTGGGAGTTGGATGTCACGGGCGACGGAAGGCGAATGGGTTGGCGACGGGGAGCGTGGTGGAGGAGACGATGGTGATGGTGGTGCCTGCGAGGGGGACATGGACGGAATGGCCGGAAGTTGTCGCCGAGGGGGTGTCGCTGGGAACACTGGCGGGGGCATTAGCGACGTCGCTGCTGGCGGAGGCGGGGGAGCTACTGGCGGAGGGGTGGTCGGCGGAGGCGGGGCAGCTTCTCTTGGCGCCTGCTCTGTTGCATTGGGCACTGTCATTCGTGACTGCCCTCGCGCCCATTCGCGTACCCGCTGCGCTGTCTCGGCTCCTGGCGCAGTGGACCGACGTCCTGGTTCGCTTCGTTGTTCAACGACTGACCCTTCCGCGTCCACCATCCCGTTTCGAGCGAGCATCTTGATGGCCAACTGCATCCCTCTTTCAAGGCCTCGCAACTGCGCGCTGCTCCCCTCCAACCGTGCCGTCATCTCGTCCAGCCGTCGGCCCATGTCGTCCATCCGTCGGTTCGTCTGCTCCACGAAGGTCTGCCATCCCTGGGGCACTGGCGGTTCTTCGTCCATCTGCCTGCGTAGTTTCGAGACGATGCTGTTGGGATCGTCCAACCCACGCAGTCGATGTAAGGGCAACCTCAAGATGGCCGCACAGCGCAGGCCTAGCAGAGGGAGAATCCAAAGATATGAATAATGCTACCTACAATACATGAGAGAATACACACCTAGCAGAGGGAGAATCCAAAGAGAACAAGATAAGGATCCTCCATGCTAGGGTGCGAAGTATATACTGTAGAAGCGTGGGAGAAGAGTGAAAGAACTGTATAGTACACCCGCCACAAGTCCGATGAATATCACAAGGTACGAACAGGAGCATGTGATAATAAGTGGAGGGGAATATGCAGGAGTCGTGCCAGCGACCTGGGGAAGTGGGAATAGGAAGGGAAACAGTGGGAGAAGTGAAGGGAAGTCGTCCCAACGAGTCTAGAGACGTGCACGCGAGTCCGGAGTGAATCCGGACTGCGGGAACGCTTCGGAGTCATCGGGAAGCTTTGGAAGGCGAGGGGGTGGGGTGGAAAGGATGGAGCAAAGGAAGGGACGAAAAGGAATGTAAATAAGAGTCCGTGGAAAGGAAGAGAGAGGGAGGGGACGAGGGGAAAGGGAAATGGACAGGGGAATAGGGGAAAATAGGAGTGTCCCCTTACATCACCCCCCCTTCAAGCTCGCGGCGACCCGACGCGAAGATTCCTGCTTGCCACGCCATGTATTCACCAATCCCGAAACCCCAGAATGCTGCGAGAAGACGTCGAAGTACGACTGGACAGAACCCGGAGCTTTCCGACTACGCCAACGTTCCCAAGACTGGTCGAGTGCCGTAGGAGTCATCCGGAGTACACGGACTGCGTCGGGATGGCAATCATGGAAGTCCTTGACCTTCTGGGCAGCGTGTTGGAGGTTGCTCGCGGGTTCCCAGGAGTCGTGCTCGATGCCATAGCCTCGCCAACGTACCAGATACTTCAACACCCGACCGAAACGCCTGCTGTTCCGAACCTCCTCTACCTCGTGTTCCTCTTCGCCGTCTACAAGTTGCGGAGGCGGCGGGGCGACAGGGCGTCGACCCGGGATGGGGTCCGGAACGAAGGGAGAGAGTTTGACCACAGGGAAGACCGGATGGAGGCGGGATAAGCCCGGAGGGAGCTGGAGTCGGTATGCCGCCTTGCCAACCTTCCGGACCACCTTGTAAGGACCAAGGCGTGCATGTCCAAGCTTCCGGGAAGGTCGAGCAAGGTTGATGTCCGACGAGTCTAGCCAAACCTTGTCACCCGGTTGGTACTCCGGAGCAGGAGTCCGACGTTGGTCGTAGTAACGCTTCATGTCGTCCTGAGCTTTGACCAAGGCGGACTGAGCTTCATCGACAGCAGACTTCATCCGGTCGACGAACTCGTTTGCGGACTCCATGCGGGACGGCGGCTGGTGGGGCTCAAATCCAAGACGGGGGTGACGACCTGTATCCAGTAGGAACGGGGACTGCTGAGTAGAAGCGTGGACACGGTTGTTGTACGCAAACTCCGCCATAGGTAGAAGTCGAGCCCAGTCGTTCTGGCGCTCTCCGACGAAGATCCGGAGGTAAGACTCGAGCTCTTGGTTAGTCCGCTCCGTCTGTCCGTCGGACTGAGGGTGGTACGCAGTGGAAGCAGCCAGCTTGATCCCAAGCATCCGGTAGACTTCCCGGGTGAACTCTGCAACAAACTGCGGCCCGCGGTCGGAAACGACGGAGCGAGGGAGTCCGTGCAGCTTCCAGACGTTTTGCAGGTACAGGTTGGCGGAGCCGAGGGCGGACACTGTGGTGTGAGTCGGGATGAAGTGGGCGCGTTTGCTTACGGAGTCAACCACATTCATAACAGCGTCGAACCCGTCGGACTCCGGAAGCTCCACAATGAAGTCCACGCTCAGGCGATCCCAGCGTTCGTCCGGAATGGGAAGCGGATGGAGCTCACCCATGGGCGGATGTCTTTGGGCTTTCGTCCGGAGGCAGAGATCGCAGTGTCGGGTGTAGGATCCGATGTAGCGGGACATGTTGGGCCACCAGTAGCTGCGTGAGACGAGTTCCAGAGTCTTCCACCTGCCTGCGTGTCCCGCGACCTTGGTATCGTGGTGCTGGGCTACAATGGTCCGGCGCAAGTCCGGAACGTCCGGAACGTAGATCTTACCCCGGAACGTCAGGAGTCCGTCCGATTGAGACCATTCCGCACTCCGAACTGTCTTGCGACTGCCCTGCGCCTTCTTCAACTCCTCCGCTGCCTTAGCCACTGCATCCTCGAACTTCGCGTTCCGCACTCCAGTCCGGATAGCCGTGAGGATATCCTTCTCCTCCCCTTCAAGAGTGACACCCGTGGCACGAACGGCAAAGTAGGACGGTTTAAGTAAAACCACATCCTTGTTATCATCCTTACCGTCCGAGTGATCCGAGCGTCGCGAGAGAGCATCAGGCTTACCCATAGTGCGTCCGGGTCGATGCAGGAGTGTGAAATCAAAGCGGGAAAGGTAGAGGGACCAGCGGGCTTGGCGACGGTTGAGCTTCTGGGCCTTGATGAAGTACTCCAGGTTTTTGTGGTCAGTCCAGATCTCAAACGGAGCCTCCGCGCCTTCCAGGTAGTGCCGCCACTCTTCGAGAGCCCGGATGATCGAAAGCATCTCCTTGTCGTGTATTTCGTAGTTCCGCTCCGCAGCCTGTAGACTTTTAGAGTAGAACGCGACAGGGTGCCATTTACCATCATCCGGGTTGAGCTGAGAGAGGACCGCGCCCGTAGCGTAGTCCGACGAGTCCGCTTCGACGCGGTAAGGCCTGTCCTCCTTCGGAAACACTAGGACTGGTTCCGAAGTGATGAGTTCCTTGATCCGGAGGAAGGCGGACTGAGCGGAGTCGTTCCACTGCCATTCTTTGGCGCAAGTGAGGTCGAAGAGAGGCCGAGCTATGTGCGAGTAGTCCTTGACGAAGCGGCGGTAGAAGTTGACGAACCCGAGGAACGATTGGAGTTCAGTCCGGTTACGGGGCGTTGGCCAGTCGCGGACTCCGGAGACCTTGACGGGGTCCATCTCAATCTTACCCTCGGAGATGACGACTCCGAGATACTCCACCTTGGTTTGTTCGAAGTCGCACTTGTCCGCCCGTAGGAATAGCTTATTCCGCTGTAGGATCTCCAGGACTCGTTTGAGAACCCGACGGTGCTCTTCGCGCGTCTTGGTGTAGATCAGAATGTCATCCAGATAGATAATGACCACACCTTCCGTAATGAGCTCCCGGAACAGGTCGTTCATCATGGTCTGGAAGGTGGACGGGCTGTTCGTCAGTCCGAAGAACATCACCAAGGGTTCAAAGAGTCCGCGGGTAGTCCGGAACGCGGCCTTCCACTCATCACCCTCCTTTATCCGGACGTTGTTGAAACCCCACCGGACGTCGAGCTTGGAGAAGTAGCGGGCGTTCCGGAGTTTGTCCACCAAGTCGGAAATGAGCGGAAGCGGGTACCGATTCTTGACAGTCATGGCATTGAGTTTCCGGTAGTCCTGAACCAAGCGGAGCGATCCGTCCTTCTTCTTGACAAAGAATACTGGAGCAGCCATGGGCGACTTGCTGGGGCGGATGCGACCAGTCCGGAGGTTTTCTTCCAAAAACTCGTCCAGCTGCTTCTGCTCCGCCGGGGACAGCGGGTAGCACTTGGTGTTGACAGGTTCCGCTCCAGGCACTAGTTCAATTGCGTGATCCCATGGACGGGGCATAGGCAGCTCATCGAAGGCCTCCTTGGCGAAGACATCCTCGAATTCCTGAAGGAAGTTCGGAATTGCGCTGTGACGAGGGTCCGGAGCCTTATTACGCTGGAAAGCCAATGCCAGGCGTTGCGAGACAGTTTCCGTGGCTCGGACGTGTTCTTCCCGGAGACTCCGAAGGTATTCCGGAGTTGGAGGAGGAACGGCCGCAAAGATACGGTCACCCTTCTCAAGACTACCGCCGTCCGGAGTTGCATCCTCGTCGTCCTCATCGTCACAATCCAGGAGCTTCGGAGGGTCATCTGAGTGGAGTTCCTCGACCATTGGCATCGGACCCGTACGACACTCCCGGAGTCGCACGGACTCCTTGCGTCTGGTCAGCTTGTCATGGCGGAACTCCTTGCGACAGGTATCGCATCCGGATGGGCAGCGGCTCATGGTCACCTCCTTCGTTTGCCAGTCAATCTCGGGGTTGTGCTTCCGGAGCCAAGTGTATCCGAGGATGACGTCCTGGCGTCCGATGTTTGTAACGGCGAAAAGCATCCGTTCCGTGTGGTCCTTGAACCGGAGTACGAGGTCCACGACTTCGGAGATGGATCCGTTTTCGTTTGGCGAACCGTCGACATTGAAGACTGGGATCGGAGCAGAAAGCTTGCGACGGGTGAAACCATGGGCATCTGCGAACCGCGGATGCATGAAGACTCCGGTGGCTCCGCAGTCCACCAGGGCCTGCAGGGTGCATCGGTGTTGTGTATCCGTGCTCAGCACTTCAACGGGTATGTCTAACGAAAGCTTGCCGGGCAAGGCAGAAATCTTATAGCTACTGGGTAGCCGCCGTTCCCACTGCGGGCGAAACCTTCGGAGTGTGCGGATTGCAACCGGAGTTGCTTGCTTCACGTCGGACGAATCATTGGAAAGGTCGGAATGATCATCGTGTATTTCATCTACGTTAAGACAAGCAAATCGGTTGTTCACCAACGAGGCCGCACGGATCACTCGTTGGTCCGGGGAAAATCCGCCGTGTCAGATTCCTCAACCGGGGCCGTTCCCTCGTCGTCTATTCCTCCCGGAGTCCCAGTACTTTCTACAACGTCGGCCGCGGTCAAGAGATCCTCGATAGCGGACATCCGCTCCTCGGTTGTCATGAACCGGACATCAAACCGCAGCGGGCACTCGCGGGCCATGTGGCCGGGTTTGCCGCATCGGTAGCACGACTGAGGGGCAGGGGGCCGAGAGCGGGTGTGGTCAACGTCCATTGGGACGCCGGGTGAGAGAGCCTTTGGAGGAGGCAGGGGTTGGAAACGGGGTTGGAGAGGCGGGAGCTGGGTCCGAGGTGCAGGAAGTATCCCTCCGGGGTTCCGAGCGATTCCGGAGTTCGCAGCAGGTCGGGGAGAAGGTCCGGAGTGAGCGGAATGCTGGCCGAAGTGGAAGGACTGGTTGGCAGCACGATTGTCTGCAACCCGTTGCGCAGCGCTGTACCATCCTTCGAAGTCTTCTTCGCTGGGGCAGTCTGCGGACTCCGCGACACGGCTCTGGATGACGGAGTCGAGCCCGCGTCGGAACTTCATCGTGATGTTGGAGCCCTCGGTGTATCCGGACTGGTCAATGAGGTCCTGGAACTCGTCGAGGTATTCCTGGAAGGTCCGGCGTCCTTGGTGGTAGCGGGTGGACTCCAGCTTGAGCATGGCAGACTCGCGTTCCCGATCCGGAAGGAAGCGAGTCCGGAATTCCGAAGCGAAGTCACTCCAGGTTTTGAAGTAAGGATCCCGGGTGCTCCGGAGAACCATGTCCGCATATTCCTTGGCTCGGTCCTTCTGGAAGAAGGAGAGACACCAGAGGATTTTGGCTTGCTCGTTCGGGAAGTGGTCCGGACAGAGCTGGAAGTAGATGGTGCAAGCGTTGAAGAATGCGCGACCATCCTTGCGGTTTCCGTCGAAGATTGGGGGAGAGGCGGGCTTCAGACGGGACCGCGGAGTGGCATTATCTCGACCCGGAGCGTGTTGGGAGGCTGCTGTGCCTTCCGGTTCAGAGTCCGGAGTCGTTTTGGGCGTAGGGGGTCGGGGTGTAGTAAGGAGTGATTCAATTCGAGCTAGGGCGTCATGGATGGTGCTGATTTGGGTTTCGTGCTCGTACGTCTGAGCCCACAAGGTCCGCAAAGTCTCGGAGTCCGATCCTGGAGCGACTGGCTCGAATGACGGGATCTGGCCGGAGGCGCCCGTCATTTCGGAGTCGTCAGGGGAGCGAGGGATGGAGTTCCTTGGGTCCTCAGAGGTGGGTGGGAGTAGCAGGAGAGCGTCCGGAATGTCCGCAAAACCGGAAAGACGTCGGGAGCGAGTCCGGGATGACGCGGGACGTTTTCCGTAGGGCTCTGGTGCCAGGATGGGGGATCTTGTTCTGCTGTAAGGGCAACCTCAAGATGGCCGCACAGCGCAGGCCTAGCAGAGGGAGAATCCAAAGATATGAATAATGCTACCTACAATACATGAGAGAATACACACCTAGCAGAGGGAGAATCCAAAGAGAACAAGATAAGGATCCTCCATGCTAGGGTGCGAAGTATATACTGTAGAAGCGTGGGAGAAGAGTGAAAGAACTGTATAGTACACCCGCCACAAGTCCGATGAATATCACAAGGTACGAACAGGAGCATGTGATAATAAGTGGAGGGGAATATGCAGGAGTCGTGCCAGCGACCTGGGGAAGTGGGAATAGGAAGGGAAACAGTGGGAGAAGTGAAGGGAAGTCGTCCCAACGAGTCTAGAGACGTGCACGCGAGTCCGGAGTGAATCCGGACTGCGGGAACGCTTCGGAGTCATCGGGAAGCTTTGGAAGGCGAGGGGGTGGGGTGGAAAGGATGGAGCAAAGGAAGGGACGAAAAGGAATGTAAATAAGAGTCCGTGGAAAGGAAGAGAGAGGGAGGGGACGAGGGGAAAGGGAAATGGACAGGGGAATAGGGGAAAATAGGAGTGTCCCCTTACAGTCGATCACATCGTACCTTCATGTGTTGGCACCGACGGCACGACCCCACTGGATTGCGTGCCAGTCGGTCACATGGTACTGCAGCCGCCACACATCTTCGACACGGTGGGTCAAAGTGGCTGTTGGTCGGCCCAAGCGACGGCCTCCGAGTGGTTGCACGGACTGGGCTGCGCTCATGCTCCATCTTGGGCATCACCAATGTACCCTTCCTCGGCTGAGCACGGCGACGCGGGTTTCTCCTTTTCCCCGCATCGCTCACGTAGTCGTCGTCGCTCGCCTCCGATACCTCCGATTCACCTTCGTCATCGCTCCTTTGCTCAGGTTTCATCTATTGTTCTGTCAGTCAGTAGTCGCTCGAGCCGTGGAGCTTGCTGCGCCTACCTTGCTCGGTCCGGCCATAGGTTGCCCGGACGGCACCTGCTCATCTGCCTTCGCCCTCACAGCCCGCTTCTCCGCTGCTCTCAGTGGCCCGGTGCCAATCTCCACCGCCCTTCCCTTCCCCTTTTCGATCCGTCTCCTCGTCGCCTCCGCGCCGACGTTGTTCTCATGCATCATCTGCTCAAACTCCTCCTTCTTCACGACCTTCATCTCCTGCTCGTCCACCGTCGGCGACCGCTCCTCATCCGTGTCTGACCCGATTGTGGCCTTCGACTTCACGACCACGGTCCGTTTCTTCGCCGCACTCCGCTTGTGTACGGTGATCTCTGGCAGCGCGCTGGTCGGCTCCTCATCGACATCCATCGCCTTGCCCTTGCCCTTGTCCGCACGCCATCGGATCACATCGGTGTCCACGTTATTCGCTCTCAGAACGTGCTCGACCTCCTCCTGCTTGACCAGCTTCATGGCCGCCTCGTTGGCAGGAGGCGACCTCGCTCGCCGATGCTTCTCTCCCTTCCGTCTTCCCAAATCCATTGCTGCCGCACCGTCCACTTCCATCGCGTCGTCGTGCACCGGCCTTTGCTTCTGTGCCTTCCCTTCGACACCGCGCGTCCCGTTGTTCCCTTCCTTCCTCATCGGCCCTTCCCGCATCCTCCCCCCGCTTCTCTCCTTAACCAGCCTTTGCTGCGCCTTCTGCGCAGTGTCGGCGACCAATCGGGCAAGAGACGTTTGAGGGTTTTCAAAAAAATCCTTGATGACGTCATCGGGCTTCCTCAGCAGCGCCTTGAGCGTCCGTGCAATGAGCCATTTCGCGTCGATCTCCTTTTTGAACTTCTCGTTCGACGCGGCTTTAGCAAACGAGTACTGCCGGCCGGCACTTAGTACGTATCACACACGAGGCACTGCGGACGACTCACCATCGCCGCTCGGTTCTCCATGAACCACGCCAGCCCGGTGCCGGCAGCGACGTGCTCGAGAAGCTCCTGTTGGAGCCAGGTGAAGGTCCGTGTCACGGCCTCCTGAGAAGATGCGTCGTACGAGAAGGATGACATGGCGCTGAAGGACTGGGAGGGAGATGTCGGCTGGGTGTCCTGGTGGTGCGAAGGAAAGTTGTTGATTGTGATAAGTGAGCGCTGCACACGTCACATCAACACACTCACGGTCCCGTGACATTGTTGATCCCAATCAGTATCTGTTATCGCCTCCTCATCGACAACCAACACTGACCGATATGCATTCATCTCAAGTCGCTGCCCGAGCAAGATCCAAATCGACCCTCTTCATCAGAGATGACAAGTCACCGCAGACATTGGCAGTCCCGGTGACACTCCAAGAACTGATTCACTATGAACTACGAAGGGAGGAGATCAGGAGGTCGTTTGGCGAGGTGAAGAACGACACCGAGGTAACTTGTGCAATACATAACACCCGCGAGCATTTCGCTGACATTCACGAAGCTACCGCCTAATGTAGATTCCACGACCCTCATCGGCGAAGGGAACATCAGGACGCCGGCGGACCCGGTGTGTACTGCGATGTCCGAGTCTCCGACCGGTATGCTGACCTCCCAAAGTCACTGACAAAAGAGCAAGTTGCGAACATCCACACATCCATCCTGGCAGCGCAAGAACGGGGGGGTGTTGAACAGAATTGTCATTCAAACCCAGGCATTGCCTGACTACAATTAATTCACTTTGCCCAAGGCAGATTGTAGTCTGGCAATCTACTACAAATTGTACTTCGATTGTACTACAATGTCAGGCAAAGGTTTCTAGAGCTGTAGGGGGATTGTACTACAGATTGTATTTGAATGTAGGGCAGATTGTAGGGCAGATTGTAGGGGGGATTGTCGTTGAATGTGGGCGCGTTGTAGGGGGATTGTAGGCGGTATTGTCATTGAATGCGGGCGCGTTGTAGGGGGGATTGTAGGGGGATTGTTTTTCAATACAGGGGGATTGTAGGCGAGATTGTCATTGAATGCGGGCGCGTTGTAGGGGGATTGTAGGGTGGATTGTCGTTGAATGTGGGCGCGTTGTAGGGGGATTGTAGGGTGGATTGTTGTTCAATACAGGGGGATTGTAGGGGGGATTGTTGTTGGAGCCTAGGTAGATTGTTATTCCATTTTAGGCATTTTTTTCAGCAGGATGTGTGGGAAATAGCTATTATATGATTAATAGAATTGCTTAATATAGACATTTCCCAGTGCCATTGCTTGTTTGTTGCTACTGATTGTGGGAAATAGTTATTCAATAGCTATCAATAGCATTTGTGACTGTGGGAAAATATTTATAGTCAAAAAGTCGAAAATGATTCCATTAGAAAGCCAGGTATAGGGTCATTACAAAAAGTTATAATGATATCAGTGAGATTTGTAGCCATGAAAAAGTTATGACCAAAAGATCAATAGTGTTTGTGACCGTGGGAAAATATTCATAGTCAAAAAGTCGAAAATAGTGCCATTAGAAAGCCAGCTATAGGTTCATTACAAAAAGTTATAATGTTGTTAGTGAGATTTGTAGCCATTAAAAAGTTGTAAGCAAAAGAAAGAATGTGATCAATAGTGTTTGTGACTGTGGGAAAATATTCATAGTCAAAAAGTCGAAAATGATACCATTAGAAAGCCAGATATAGGTTCATTACAAAAAGTTGTAATGTTATCAGTGAGATTTGTAGCCATTAAAAAGTTGTAAGCAAAACAAAATGTAGTATCAGTAACATTAGTGACCGTGGGAAAGTTCAAAAAGTCGAAAAATGCGCCCATTAGAAAGCCAGGTATAGGTTCATTACAAAAAGTTCTAATGTTATTAGTGAGATTTGTAGTAGTTCATGAGATATGAGCATATTCAATGATCATGGTTACTGATATTAGTGACTGTGGGAAAATCCAAAAGTTGAAAAAGTCGCAAATGTGACCATGAGTTAGGCAGGTATGGGTTCATTACAAAATGTTCTAATGATATCAATGAGTATTGACCTTGATTAATAGTTACTGACCAAAAACATCAGAAATGCTAAAGGTGATCACTAATTTAGTGACTGTGGGAAAGCCCAAATTTCAAAAGTGCGGACATCAGTCAGGCAATTGGTGGCTAATACTGCTAGTTTGAGAGGTGGTAGACCATCCCAAAAGGTCAAAAACATCGGAGTATGAGTGTAGATATATACTATTAATATAATTGATGAATACTTGCACCTATACCAATGCCAAAGCATGATACTCAGGTGTGATGATATTCAGATGCACTGATACAGGCCAAGTAGGGATTGACTTGCTGAGAGTCAGAGACATGTTCCCAATGCTCAATAACTGAAGATAATATCATTATAAAGTAGTATTGAAGGAGTGGCTATCATCAGACATCACCAATGGCATGGATAGGTATGGGTGCATACTCAGGTGTTGAATACATCCTCAATATGAGTGACATGCTTTGGCATTGCTACAAGTGCCAGTATGCACCAATTATATTACTACTACATACCTACACCCACACTCCGATGTTTTTGACCTTTTGGGATGGTCTACCACCTCTCAAACTAGCAGTATTAGCCACCAATTGCCTGACTGATGTCCGCACTTTTGAAATTTGGGCTTTCCCACAGTCACTAAATTAGTGATCACCTTTAGCATTTCTGATGTTTTTGGTCAGTAACTATTAATCAAGGTCAATACTCATTGATATCATTAGAACATTTTGTAATGAACCCATACCTGCCTAACTCATGGTCACATTTGCGACTTTTTCAACTTTTGGATTTTCCCACAGTCACTAATATCAGTAACCATGATCATTGAATATGCTCATATCTCATGAACTACTACAAATCTCACTAATAACATTAGAACTTTTTGTAATGAACCTATACCTGGCTTTCTAATGGGCGCATTTTTCGACTTTTTGAACTTTCCCACGGTCACTAATGTTACTGATACTACATTTTGTTTTGCTTACAACTTTTTAATGGCTACAAATCTCACTGATAACATTACAACTTTTTGTAATGAACCTATATCTGGCTTTCTAATGGTATCATTTTCGACTTTTTGACTATGAATATTTTCCCACAGTCACAAACACTATTGATCACATTCTTTCTTTTGCTTACAACTTTTTAATGGCTACAAATCTCACTAACAACATTATAACTTTTTGTAATGAACCTATAGCTGGCTTTCTAATGGCACTATTTTCGACTTTTTGACTATGAATATTTTCCCACGGTCACAAACACTATTGATCTTTTGGTCATAACTTTTTCATGGCTACAAATCTCACTGATATCATTATAACTTTTTGTAATGACCCTATACCTGGCTTTCTAATGGAATCATTTTCGACTTTTTGACTATAAATATTTTCCCACAGTCACAAATGCTATTGATAGCTATTGAATAACTATTTCCCACAATCAGTAGCAACAAACAAGCAATGGCACTGGGAAATGTCTATATTAAGCAATTCTATTAATCATATAATAGCTATTTCCCACACATCCTGCTGAAAAAAATGCCTAAAATGGAATAACAATCTACCTAGGCTCCAACAACAATCCCCCCTACAATCCCCCTGTATTGAACAACAATCCACCCTACAATCCCCCTACAACGCGCCCACATTCAACGACAATCCACCCTACAATCCCCCTACAACGCGCCCGCATTCAATGACAATCTCGCCTACAATCCCCCTACAATCCCCCCTACAATGTGCCCGCATTCAATGACAATACCGCCTACAATCCCCCTACAACGCGCCCACATTCAACGACAATCCCACCTACAATCTGCCCTACAATCTGCCCTACATTCAAATACAATCTGTAGTACAATCCCCCTACAGCTCTAGAAACCTTTGCCTGACATTGTAGTACAATCAAAGTACAATTTGTAGTAGACTGCCAGACTACAATCTGCCTTGGGCAAAGTGAATTAATTGTAGTCAGGCAATGCCTAGGATTGTAGTTGCAAAGTTGTTCAACACTAGTGAAGAACGCTGGGGGGTGTCCTACAAAGACGCTGCGCACCGATTATTCATGGCGAAGATGGCAGCGGTCCAGGCCGGAGTCCAGGAGGTGGGGCGCTTGAGTGAGATGGCAGAGCGCATCCAGGGCCGCTTGCGAAACTTCGAGAAGCGTACTCAGTCGCAGAAATAATGATTACATTCATGGTATAATACACGTGTCGGCAGGCGATGACATCCGCTCGCTGAAGCGATTATAGACCGACATGTAAGAAAACAGATAGACGAGCTCACACTGCAATGAAATCTATTGCTCAACACGATAGCAAGTCTTTTCGTACACCGACGATGGCCGATGGAGCGAGCGCGCCCCCAATCGCAACAGCCGTTGGACTTGAACAAGCAATCTCACGGGTAGGGGAACATTACGTATTGGTATCTTTGCCTGGTTCGTCATGCAGGCGACAAAGAACCAACTCAGTTCGACAAGTTTCCACTTGTTGCGTCAGACATGAGTCACTCACATTCATCGCACCGAGCCGAAGTCCAACAGACGATGCCGTCGTGTTCAAAAAGTGGAGAATTCAATGCCATATCGCACCAAGCCGGAGTCGAACAGACGACGCCGTCGTCAGAAAAAGTTGAGAATTTTATGCCATTAAGCAATGCAGCTTGACGGTCCGTCCGCCAACCCTTGTGAACGGATGGACATGAGCCGCATCTCAAGCCACATTGGTAGGTATCGGGGGCGACACGGGGGCCGACTATTTGAAGATTCCTCGGTACTAGTGTATGTACCAAAGTGTGGTGCTTTCATCTGCATAGCGGACACGACGAAGTAAACTGCTGAACGGTGGGTCCGTCACCGATGTACAGCGACGGTGTGCCGGTCGTGTAGAAGAATACATACAAAATATTCAAAAGGCCGGGTTTGTCAGTCGTCGGCAAAATGGTGTAATAGTTATATGTCTAGCTGCACAAAGATTGCCCGTCGGTGGCCGACAGGCAGGCGATGTTGAGCTGAAGCCCCCCACAGCCGTAAGGATGAAGATGAGCAGTAGTTAGTAAATATTTTGGTCAAAGGTGTCTAAATGGAACTATGAATAAGAATTGTCGGAGGGCCGATTGCTGGCCGACGGTGACCGACGGAGCAAGCTCGGAGGCCGATGTCGTCTTGAGACACGCACATTCATGGAGACACAAGGCAAATATGTCGCTTCAATGACCTATGGTAGTACGTACCTAGATACTGACAAAGTCGTTTCCAGACTGCCACCGACCGCCAGCCGACGGCAAGGTCGCGTACCTCCAAGATCATTCAAACGGATCGGTCCATTGATGTACAGATCAAGATATATTGTCCAACATTGTTCCTTACATGCACACACAACATACTACACTACAAGACACGATCGGTTCCCGTTGTGGCCGATCAACAGCGGACGCCTGTAGCGCGGGCATGGCAGGAAGTGCGTCTGTGGCTTGCAACTGTCAGTGTGGTTCACCATTGGCTGAGCATCGCACTCACCATCAAGCGCCAGCGCAGAAATGGAATTCGAGGGCGACGACGCTTCCACACGCGTCTGCACGCGCTCGTCATGCAATGCCAATGCGTGGGGGACGCTGCGTGGCCGTTGAGCATCTGGGAACGTCGGCCAGACCGCGGTGTCGCGATCGCGCCTGGTTTCAGGCGCAATCCGCGCTGGAATTGGGATCGTCAACGATGGCACGCAATCGCGCGCAAACGACGATGAAGGCGCGATGCGGGGGTGTCCTGAGATGGTTGCATCCATCGGCCAGCCCGAACGGCCGGGAACACGCACGTTTTCGCGCCCAAACGGCGCTGGAATCGCCTTCGTGAGTGCTGAGGCGTCCGACAGCAATGGCGTGCAGTCCTGGCCCAAGTCCGACTGCTGTGTGATGCTAGGGGCCGCTGGCACGCCTGACAACGTCGCCCCACGCCCGCTCGCGCGATCGCGCATCGTTTCGCCTGCAATCGCCGCGGCAATTCGCGTTGGTGGTCCCGCGGCGCACGACGACGTTTGACTGCGATCCATGGCGATCGGCATTGCGCGCGCGATGCTGCCGCGTCCCTGGCCGTCGGGGAGGGCCGTCGCATTGGCGATCGCGCGATTGGGCGTGCTGTGGGGAATACGCGGCGCTCTGGTTGCTGTGGGGCCTGCTAAACGTTCCGTGAACGTTAGGGTGCGAACGCGCCCGCGCGCTGGCGCTCCAGCGGCCGTTCCGCGCGCGCGTCCATCGGGGGCCGTCGGCCTCCGCGCCTGAGGCCGGTTATTCTCATTTTCACCTAGCCAATACAGATTTACAGTCAGCCTACATCCCCAGCTCCATCTCTAGCTTGGCACTCACCTTTACACATATTCTCCATCTCTACATCTGTCCCTGCCTTTCTACACCTTCCTTGCTGTTGTCCCATGGCTTCTGATGGCTGGTGTGACTTGGTGCTGTGGTGTTGTGGAGGAGGCTGGCAAAGGTGAGTTTCTTCTCGCGCCGCCTCTCACCTGCCGAATATGGGCGATCGGCGCGCGCGTCGCGTGCCGACGTCCAATTATTCCCTCAACCATTCCTCCATGCTGTCTCTGACGGCTCCCTCATATCTCATCCACCTCCCGCTCACTCACAATCCCATTCCCCCTCCATTTCCCAATCGGGCTATATCCGCTGCACTCCGCGCGGAAGGTATGTATTCACACATTGTATTACTCTGCTGACTCGTGTCTATAGGTACATTGTAACTACGCTACCTGACAGCGGAGATTGATGCTGCTGCCGCTGCACTCATGGCCTTGAGAGAGCCTCTCCAAGTGCATGCAACGGCATTTGATCGTGTGTATGCGACGGCGCATGGGCTTCCAGTTGAACAGGCGGTTGCTCTACGACTTGAGCTTGCATCAGAGGTTGAAGGAGGTACAGAAGCTGAGGATCAAATCCAAGTCAGATCAGAGGACGAGCGGCCAACGGCAAATTCTGAACGTACCGGAACCGACTCCATGGACGTGCCAGCATGGCAAGTGGATCAAGGAGTGGACAATCTGGATGATGATATGGCTGGCGGTACGGATGATCCAGTTGCTGATGACGAAGGTCAGTCAGGTGTCATTTTACCGCACCGCATGCGAGACTGATGGTGATTCCTTGTAGAAGATCTAAGTGCTACAAAGTTACCAGTATTTGACATCCCATTCGAGGTAGTTGTACCAGGCAAGGATGCCACACGAATTCTGTCTGGTATAACATCAGCAACAACATTTGAAGATCTACTGCGGCAGATAGCCCAGAAGATGGGCACGCGGCCAGCATACCTTGCGGACCTTGGATATATCCCTTCATATCTACCGAAGAATCCAAAGCCCAAGCCCAAGCTTCTTGAAGACGAGGAAAGTTGGGAGTACCTGAAGAAGGATGTTCTTCAGCACATCGAGCAACAAGTGGCCTCAAAGGCACGGGGGAAGGGGTCTAAGATGGTCAAGCCGTTTCATATCACGATCGTCGACATGTCTGCCGCAGATGATTTGAAGTCCTCTAAAAAGGTAAGTTTGCCACGGCTCAAGTGACTGATTACTTATCTTGACTTTACGACTTGATTAGGGAAAGGCAGAAAGTAGCAACAATGATGGTGAACGTGATGTTCTCAAGGGTAGCTTCCCTCAACAAGAACATGACCTCTACAAGGCCATCGAGAAGCAGCACAAGTGCGAGAAGCATGGCCGACCATGCTACGTACAAGATGATGGATCCCACTACCAGTATACAGTTCAGGACTTGTCAACATGGGCCTTTCTTGCGGTTAGTTGAAAGTTCAAACCCGTCACTATATGCATCCAGCACCGATATTTACCCCCTTATCACGCGCGCAGAGCCGCCATAAAGCCACTTTGGATACTCCACCAATCGATGCACTCAAGCTGGCAGATAAGGCCAAAGTGGGAAGGCAATCTGCAGCAAAAGCAACCATTGATGTCGTGTCAAAGGATCCAGATCCACCGAGCTGGCTTGGTGCCTTTGCTGCGATAATGGCAGCCACACAGCGACAAGCTCCAATGTTACTGAGTCCGGCACAGGAACCTCCACCAGCATCATCGTCAAGCCAACATAAACGGTCAGCGTCCGTGGCCCTTGCCATCAATTATCCGTTGCTCAAGAACTGGCTCCCGGCGCTTGACAATCACCCTGTTTACGGCCGCCATCAAGAGGATTTTGCTTCGCTTCTCCCTCGCTTCGAGAAAGAGAAAATATTTGACCTAGGCGACCTCATGGAACTTTCTCAGGACACGTTACAACAGATTACTGGAGCAATTGGTACTGCAAACCGACTACGCAGATTTGGAGAAACAGAGCTCGAGGAGTTGGGAATATCAAAGCACCTCCGCACTCATTGATTTCATTACAAGAACACTGCTAGAGATTATTCTAATCACTCATTTAGTCGAAATTCATAGTATATATTCTAGATATAACCACATTTATGATAGTAGCCTAATGCATGGTTTGGTCCAATTGAGTATGCCGCCTCGATCAGATGAAGATAGACATATATATCATCATCTGCATTTGCGAGCCCTCCAAGGACCTGCTGGCGGCGAACGTATGACTTGATTGACGAGAATGCGAGCTCGATTGGGTTGTAGTCTGGAGAATACGGCGGGAGAAACATCACACGCATGCCTCTTGTAGCCAGTTGAGTATTGCATGATGAATGCCAAGGTAAAACACGTACCTGGCATGAATAAGGTCGATTACTCGGGGGTCTTTGTGGATGCGGGCATTATCCATTACAATCACAGACTTCGGCGCAGGAAATGGCTGCATCTTGTCAAGCAAACCTTCGACGAATTCCCGAAAGAGGCGTGTCGTAAATGAGCCTTCAACGATCTTGACATGTATGATCCCATCAAGGGAGAGAGCAGGGAGCATGGAGTACCTGCCATGAAGACGTGATGAGTGAAATGCGGAAAGGAAGTAATGGGGCACACCTTGTTCCCCGAATGAAGAAAACACTGCGGGGCAGTCGTTGACCGCACATTGCCCAGCCTCGTTTGCGTACACCAGTGCGACGATCAAATGAACTCTCGTCCACAAAGATGGTTTGCTCGGGGGTGAACCGTATGCCATACTCGTACCGAAAAGCAGCACGCTTTTCTTCACATCGCTCATGGGCATTTTTCGTGACCTGAAGGTTTGAAGGGGAGGTGAATGGGAAGAGAAGAACATGGTTCAACTCACGTTCTTCATGGAGTAGCCACATCGTCGAAGAGCCGTCCAAATTGTTTTTTTTTGACACTTGTACCCCCCTTCTGGACTTCAATAGTGCTTGAAGCTCGTCGAGATACAGATCGGAAGAGAAATTGAGCAGTCCCTTGAGGAACTATATGATATTAGTGTGTGCTTGATATGAAGAACAGAGCCATACCTGAATGTCTTCCACAAGCAACCGACGATGCCTCCCTCTGAGCTCTACCCGGCGCATTACACTAGCGACGGTTCCCTTGCGTCTGTAATCAGACAGAATCCGAAATATCGTACAGCGACTGCAGTCGGTGTATTCTGCAATTTGCTTGACCGTTAAACGACGAGACATTGCCAGAATTGCTTGACGGAGGTCGGACGAGTACTTGCATCCACGAGCCATTGCAGGATGTTCGCTATCCGGGAGTTTTTGCCGGGGCTCACTAGAGATGGTGTGCTGGATGTAGAATCATCAAGGTTTGAAGGAATCGGGTGAGTTTCGAGCGAGATAAGCGTTGAATAAGTTTGCTTGTTAGATTGGCGCCACTTTTCAACGTTTTCATCGGAGTCTCAACTATTTCGAAAACGGCTATAACTACTTACATTCATAGCGTATGGATGCTAGAATGCAAGAGTGTTTCACCTACGTGAGTCATACCACATTTGTCTATAACATCAGTTTGCTTTAGGGTGAAGTCCACATCGAGCACCAGTGCTTCCAGCAGCTCCGCAAATGCCTTCTTCAGTTTCGCCAACTCTCGTCCTTCGTCAGCTCGCAATTCATCGTCATAGGCACATTCTACTTCCATCGTTACACTCAAAATAAAATGATCTTCTCTAGGTTTCCATGTCCGCCGACTCGTAGCTGCTGTAAGACGGAGGAGAGAATTTCGTAGTCTGATAGTTCGGGATATAATCCATCTGTGCCGTCATCCGCAATAGAGTGCTGGCTCAAGATGTTTATTGTGAGCACCTGAATAGAACGGGGAAATGGGAAGCTGTTGATGCAATCCTTGATCCAAGTCGACGATTGCAAGTACGAGACAGCCGAGAGCTGAATTGTCACCACAAATGGTCGTGCTCTCTATATGTCTAGTGGCTAATCGGCTACTCTGGCAATTATTATGACGAGCCGTCAATGAGTCAGTGTCGCGGACGGGGGGGGGGGGGGGGGGATATGGTACATAGTAGATGCATGGTATAGAGAATAGAAACGTGTTGTCTGAGTTATGCAAGATCTACATTTGATGGCGGTCACAGAAGAGCGTGTCTCCGTGAATCACGCCCTACGTATCTTACAACGCATGTATGGTTCAGAATCTTCAGACTCCAGGCGTTACCCACAAGTCGGATAAGGGTAAGGCCCATTCATAACTACGCGCGCTATCGCGGTTCAGACAAAGTGCTTCCTCGGCGGTTAAATTTCGAACAGTCCCAAATCACGAAGGCATGCATCTTCCCTCGGCGTCACCATCTAAAATCATCCAAGATATCCAGGATCTGACAGCGTGTCGAGGGTTTATCGTCTACGCCAATATCCGGCCGACATATACATCCATGAGAGTGTATGAGATTTAAAATGGTCAGTCCAGCAGGTCGTATGCAACAGGACTCCGGCTCGAATGGAAGGCTGGCGTTGACCAAGCCCCGTTCTTCTCCCCCAGGTCGGCGTCGGCATTGCATGGCGCATTCCTTCCCAATGCCACCCCCCAGCACCGTCCCCGGCTTTTTTATTCTTATTTGTGAACTCAAGCGTCCTCTACATTCGCGTCGTTGATAGGTTTGCCTAGGAGGGGATCGGGGATCGGGGTATTGCAGATACTGAGCGAGTGGAGTAGGAGCATCGAGTAGGCGTGAAGGGGGATCGAACAACGCGGAAGGCCGTCACAACGACCGCTTTCCGCGATCTCGTACATGGAACATGACAGACACCTCGTCGAGGAGGACGTCGTCGGATTATGGCCCCTTCGCGCTGTGGCTGTTATCCCCACGGAACGCGAAAGCTTCCTGCCCTCTTTCTCGCGTTCGCAGTACGTCGTCGTCTCAAGGGAGGTGTAGTTGCAGTTGTATGTGCACGCATTACGAGTTGAACGAGGACGTTGCATCTCGCAGATGCAACGAATGTCGTGATCCCTTCGGCCTTTGTTGCTCGAGTCCCATTGAGTTCTACGGAAGTATGCAGGTGTGGGGGGGGGGCTTCTAGTAGTTCGCTAGTAAGTATACGTATACGATGCAACGAATGCATTTAATAACCACAAACCTCGTATCAATGCGTGCATGCTTGAAACCACGACCCCAGCAGGTACATGTCCTTCGAAGTTAATACATAGCCAGATAGCCAAATTACTCATATAATTACTTGCTCAACGCTCGGCCTTCGGTAGCTTACCGTCCGATTCTCAAGGAAAAGCCTGAAAAAGCACGAGCAGGCGTGGCGGAGGTTTGGTAGACGTAAACTTGTGTAGTACGTGGATTTCGGAAGACTAGTAGTCTTCTCGCCGCGAGGAGATGAGGCCTTGAGGAGGCGATCCCAGGGGAAGCAGCACCCACCATTAGGGTGACAGAAGGCGAGGGCCGGACGCGGTAGAACAAAGACCAGCGAGAAAGGAGGGACGGGGTCGCGCTCGCGAACTTTTACGATCATAGAAAAGATACAGGAGCATAGGGGTTCAGGTTGTCGGTGGTTCAGTAGGGGCCATTACAAGACTAGAGGACATCTTCACTCCACGCCGTAGAGGCATTAGGTATCCAAGCTCCAAGACGTAGACAGTGAGGTAAAGTCGGAAGCGCTGCGGGATGGGTGCCGGCACTGATTGGACGGCTGTTGGATCTGGGAAGTAATGCTATGCTACGCTACGAGGAGTGGGAAACAAAGCGAACTCTTTTGCTCTTTCAGCTCCTGCAATTTCTTTGATCAAGGCCTCCTCAAAAGGCCTCAAGCTCCAGGGCAGCACACGTCCTCGAAACGAATCTTCTTTGTCTTCTCAAGGTACCTGTGGTACTCACGCGGGTGAGAAAATATGGTCATGGTGGAAGGGCGTCGCCTTCAGTTGAACCAGCCACCATAAAGGTCGACGACAAAGATCCCCATTCTTTCGTTCTTTCCTTGAACGACCGTACGACGGCTCCTTTGTTATCACTGTTAGTCGTCCAAAGGCAAACAGAAAGAAAGTTACATGTTCCGGGAGGGTGCTTACAAAACTCCGAGTCCGAGACGAGGTGAACATTCCACCACCTTCTTTTTCTTCTTTCCCTTCCTCCAAAGTTCCTCGATCTTCTCCCAGAGTTCCCAAGTCGTGCGTGTGTCGCGTGCGGATGAGGACGTGAGAGCAGCCACGCTTTTACATCCACCGCCTCTTCCGATCTTTCCCCTCTATTACTTCTTCACTCTTCTTTTCTCTCCCCCATATCCTCCTTCCTCTCCTCCTCGATCCTCGTGTAATCGCATAAGATATGAGCCGCGCCAACAGCACGAGTGCAGAAAGTGATGCGTTTGATGATGAGGGATCGGAAGTAAAAGATGCAGAACAAGGGGCGAATGATAAAGCAAATGTGGAGCATCTCGATCATACCACCCGCATCGCTATGCGCTCGGGCAGCGTCATCCCCCCACCGCAGAGTCCAAAGCCTGCAAAACCTTCAGCCTGCCGCAGCACGACTCCAACAACCCCAGTACGTCTCCCCCCCTCCTCCTCGTACCCCAGATCTCCCTGCCGCCTGGCAACCTCCCTCCCCGCTCCAACTTTCCCTCTTCTGCCGTTCTCGTAAGTATAACACCCATTGATCCCCGCTGTCTAGGCCTCCTCCTCGTCCCCGCCCACATCCCCGCCTCCAGACGCCCCCATGGCCACATCGATCCCGATGCCCGGGCTCGCGAACCTCATCCTCCACTCCCCCTCCGCCACCATCGTCGGCACGCCCTTCGCGCTCGACACCGACATCACGCGCTTCGAGTACCCCTTTCCCGACACGTCCCTCTCGCCCCCGGGCCTGTACGAGTACCACAACACGAGTAGCAGCAGCAGCAGTGGGAGTGGGAGCGGGAGGCTGGGTATCCCGGCGCTGTCGCACTCGTCGTCCTCGGGATCGAGCGGGTCGTCCAGTTCGTCTGCGAGCTGCACGTCGTCCGCGGCGCCGTCGCCGTGGCATCCCCCATCCCACGCGCATCAACAGCAGCACCACGATTCGCACCACCACCATCACCTCCCGCAACACGCGCACCAGCACGTCCACATCGTCTCGCGCCATGCGACACACCCCATCCACATCGCCCACATCGCCCACCCTCACCCGCTAAGCCAATCCCCGCCAGGCAGCGCGTTCCCCCTCGCCCCCACCTCCTCCCTCTCCTCTCCCCCAGCAAAGTCCTCCCATCCCTCCCATCACCACCACCACACCCACTCCCATCCGAATTCCACTTCGCACACACACCCAACGCACCACACCCACACGCAGCACCACCCGCTCTCGCCGACCGCCTCCGCCCTCCTCGCCGACTCCGACAGGGAGGAGCCGCCGGTCCCGCCGGGCCTGCTGAGGAAGAACCACCGCTGGAGCCTGGGCCTGCTCGCGGCCCCGCAGCGCACACGCGAGGGCACGGGCGGGCAGAGGCGTGGTGATAAGCCTGCGCAGAACACTGATATCAGCAACGAGTACTTCGACGTGAGCCCTGGCAGCGAGTCGAGCTCTGCCGCCAGCGACGCGCCGCACATCAGCGACTCGGACACGTTGCAAGGGAGCGATACCGAGCCCAGCAAACTCGGGGAGGAGGAGGAAGTGGAGGGGGAGGCGGTGGATCTGACGGCGCACAGCGCATTGGTGGGTTAGGTAAAGAGGGCAGATTCGATTCGCGGTTTCTCCTCGTCCTCTCCCTCTTTCTCGTCGCTTTCTTGTTCGGTCCATCCTCCCGTTCCACGTTTCACATCGCACAGTACTAAGACCATACACGCATCCCATGTACGCGCATCGCATCGCACCGTTCTCCTTCCCAGAGTTGACGTCGCCCCTTCCACCACAACATCTATGTATCCATATCCATACACTCTTGCGGTTACTAACTGACTATCCGTATCCAAATCCACGACCATTATTCATACCCCCACACACCATCATCTCACCAACACCCAATATATATATATTGCAACCCGACGAAATCCAAAGCGGCACACTTGTACCTTTATAAATACACGAATTATATTGCTGTTTCTGCTGCCGTTCCATAAGTGATACAATGAGAGATGCGATGCGATGTGATGGGTCAACCGTGGGGAAACTAGAGATGGTGATGCTCTGCATTCTCGCTAACTCTAGCATCATGGCAGATGCTGAACTGGCGAATCCTTGCGCTTCGAAACCTAGAAATCATCGATAGTGACGAGTCGATATTCGCAGCCCTGCAGCTCATCGAGTGTCCCAACCTTGCCCGCCTCTTCGTCACCTGCTGGGAGGGGCAGCCAAAGCACCTGCCGCCGTGGCTCCCTGCCAGCCTCCCACGCCAGCTTGCGTGTCATCGACTTGAATCCGCTTATCTGTTGCAAAGGTGGCCCTGGCAGCGCCATTCCCCATTTCGGGGCCCTCCGGCCAGCGTCGGTGACACTTTCGATACCCTCATACGACACGACCCCATACCTCCACTCCTTCACCTGGGCCAGGGATTGCATCAACCGCCTACCTGATCCCCGCACGCACTGATCATCAACATTACCGAAGACCCCCGCGCTCTCAGACTAGGAGATGTTCTCCCGATTCCTCTGCCGCCTCCGGGAAAGTGAGTGGGGTGGTCGAAGCTGCCTGCAGTCGATCACCCTGTGCATCAAGTTGCCAGCGGGAACATTGACTGCAAGTGATACACCGGATGGTGTTGCAGCGCGGGAATTGGCAAAGTTGGAGAAGGGATTTGCGCCGCTGGTTGAGGATAATGTTCTCGATGCGGACCTCATCGTGCCGAGTCGGAATGACGAACCTGAAGACTCTGCACCACTCATGCATTGTAGTATACGGAGGAGGGTATGATGTACGTGGAATTTATGCTTTATGCGGGCTGCCAATTCATTCGGCCCTTCCTAGTTTTTTGTCTTCCGTGTCATAGGTCTATTCTGGGATGGTCGAAGAATCTTTCACAATCACACATGTACTGATAGCTGACAACTAAATTTGCTACTTCATCGAATCGCGCAGAGTCTACTGAGGGGCCGGAAAAGGAGACATAAAAACTGTGACTGTGAGAAACGCTTTCTGACCGTGTGCGCCAACATCGCAGCTCTAACAAACGTGCTGAAGACGCGTCTGATCCCACTCCCGAAGCAGTGGATACTCCTCCACCTCAGCTTGAGTTGTTCCAGGTAGCAAGGGACTTCTGCTTTGTTTTTTAGGCCATGCTTTTACCATCGAAGCAGACAATGTAACGCTGGCAAGAAAACAGCGACAGTATTCGGACAGTAGAGGGGGGGTTGCGCCAAGGATCAGGTGCGTCCATAGCTCGTATTTGTATGAAAGACCTTTACTGAAGTTGCCCAGGAATCTTTCGATGGATACGGTAGTTGACACGGTAGGGCTTCACTCGTTGGAGAGTTCCGTGAAGAAGTTGGCCTTGTCAACCGCAGTGCAGCGCGCGTATGAGCAACATATCGGATATTCTGAGCTCTCTGTTTGGAGGAGACGTTACTTCCGTCAACAGACTGACCGCGTACCATCTCAAATTATCCGCCCATTTGTCCGCTCCGGTTCGTGGCAATCGCTTCTGATCCTCGTCCCTCACGTTGCTTGTGATGTTCACGGAGAATATGTCGACTCTCCGCAGGAATCTGAAATTCCCTACAGCGAGGCTTGGTGAAAGCCTCTGTACGAGCGCCAGCAAGTCTTTGTTTAAATACGATGGTAGAAACTCAAGCTCTTCATCGAGCATATCGTCGCTCTTCTAATGATAGTGCCAGGCCAATCTCTCTCAATACGTCGAATGACATCTTTATTCAGTGCGGTCAGCTCTAGCGGCACATCGTGGAAGGCCGGCGTGACGCACGAAGCCCAGTCCACCGTCGGAAAATCTACTCTCCGAGGCCAGCGCCGTGGTTATAACGATATCGTCGCCTGCCGTGTTCTCAGATCACCTGTGACGTCGAAGAGACGACCCTGATGCACAATCCCAGGATCTCCTTATGTGAGTACGCGTCCCGTCAGATGAAGAGGGCATACTCACTTGTCGCGTCCGATTCCTCGCAGAAGGCGATGTGACGAACAGAAAGTAGGGGACATGTGTACCCCTCGATGGTCTCGCGCAGTCTCCATGCAGTCCCATTTACTCGATGCGGGTGGCTCAAGAGGTCTACCGAGCCCTCTCAAAACATTCTGAGAGATGGGAAATCAGTTCCCTCGGCTGAATGGTCGATATTCACCTACCCTTTCGAGCGGCGAAGGGAATAGCGGCGAAACATATGCAGTCCTAATGGATAGCAAGAACCAGCAATCAACGAAGTTCAATAGTGGCAGGTAATGCCTAAACGAGACGTGAATCTATGGGTGGCATCACGTGGTGGCGTTATGTTGCGCTCACTTTGCTGCAAGTCCTTCGCTCTCAACTTACCACCCAAACAACCACCGCAGAGCGCGAGAGTAAACTCTTCAATTTTGGGCTATCTCTTGCAATGGCACAATTACTCAAGACGCCTCCCGAGGTCTCGCTCCGCATCGCGGGGTATTTACCCAAACAACGCGACTGTCTGGCGCTGTCTCTGGCTGCGCGCAACCTGCGTGGTGTCGGCGAACAGGCCCTTTACTCTAATATCGTGCTTCGCCTGAAGCACGATGCGGCGACGGACAACATAGTAGAATTATTCTACCATGCCATCAAGGCAAACCAAGGTAGACGCGACTGGGTTCGCAGCTTGTCTGTCATCGCCCTCAGGCGTACCTTCACCTCGAGGGAACGCAAGCTAATTCACCGTATACTTTGCATGCTTCCTCGACTCATCAACTTCAGCTTCGAATACCTACCCGTGGACGACGTCGACGGAAATCCCTTCGACCTTCGACGCTGCTTCAGCTACTCCACGCCACTCAAGTCGTCCCTTCGCACATTCACATGGCTTCACGCAGAAATCCTCGATGAGAGGGCGTTCAAGTCCTTCCTCAACTACCACAGCAACATAAATTATCTCGCGTTCGACGAAGACGCGTTCGACGTGCCGAAAATAGGTAGTCAAGTTTTGCCTAATTTGGAAAGTCTTCGGGCGCCCATCGACGCTGTCCTGCGGATGCTCCCCAAACGACGAGTCCAGCGCATCAAAACGGTCATCAATCGCAACACGCCTCCAGACTGGAAGCTGATGCGAGACAAAAACTTCGAGAGCATCAGAGTCTTCTCGCCGACCATCCACAGGAATGACGATGTCATGGCCCAAGCTTTGCTCGACTCTCTAATTCGAAGAATGGTGAATTTGGAGTTCCTCGATGTACAGGTAATTGACTCCTCATACGAGTCTCGTTGCCATAGCCTCATATTTCTGCGTAGGATGAGACGGTGATCACCCCCTTGACCCTCAAGAACACAAAGATCAAATTCCTACGCCTGCGTAATCTGCGCAACGAGTTCCTCATCGAATGGTTCTTCGACGAACTGCCCTTACTGGAGTGCATCGAGGTTAAATTCCACAGGAATGCTCTGATGAACAGCGTTTCAGAGAGATTCTACGGAGATGGTAGGCGGTCTCGTACCATATTGTGGGAGTGCACGCCCAACGAGGAGTGGCTCCATGATTGGAGGGATGTTGTGATCGTATAGTCACGATCCGGTGTAACATTAGCCTTGCTGCTCTGTATTCTGTGTATTCTGTGTTCCGGTGGAGTGTGGTCTACTTCACAGCTTGTAAAACTAGGACTTCGTGAATATATAGATATAAAGATAGACTCTTCGAGTCAATTGATGACAGGTTCTCAATTAGTCCCTCTGAACGCAGCTACGAATATGACCATTTACAAAACCCAAGAAGAGACAAGAACGAAGGCACATGAGGAACACGTCTACGTGAAGTCAATCGCATTATACGGCCATCAATGCCAGGAATCCCATCAACCCCATTAACCCATCCTTTGCGGCCTCAAAGGCTCCCCGGGCCATCGCGCCATTAGATTTCTCCGTCGCATGTACATCCAAGTCCTGCGCCTGTGGCGCACCGTCCAAAGGCCCAACTCCCCCGCTACCGACTCCGCTGGGCGAGATCGTAAAGTCGTTCGACTGCGCGAGAATCGCCTCAGGACTGCCCGCGTCGCGGCAGAAGTTGACGCGGAAGCCCTTGCCTTCGGGCCACCCGCCCTGCGGCGGCTCGAACTGCACGCGCCCAGTCGTGCCGTCGACGGATCTGGCGAGGAGTTGGTTGTTCTGTGGCAGAGCCTTGCGGTCCTGCGCAAACCGCCAATAGCGTGTCAGTGACTTGGGTGTTTGGGGCGGCTGGCGGACTTACCTCGTTGGTGAGAAAGGCGGCGAAGGTCTTGGGGTCGGTGCTCTCGCGTTTCCATGTGGCGGGCTGAGGCCCGACTGTCGTCCAGTTCTGGGACTCTCCTGGGGAGGTGACCTGGTATGCTAGAGAGAATGACGCGAGGGCGAGGGCGACGACAAGCTTGGAGAACATCGTGGTGGTGGTGGTGGTTGGTGGTAAAGAACGTCTCTGTCAAAGTCGGAGGTGGAGAAGGTATTTATAGTAAGGACCAAAGCGTATTGGCAGGAAAGTAAAGACTTTAAGGCAAGCTCGTTGAAGCATCCGCCTATGGGATCCGGGAAAATATTCCAGATTTACTTTGACAAACTCGCCTATTTGGGAGAAAGTTGGGGACAAAAGGCGATGATCGGCCCGGAGGCTACTACTAGGAACAGCGAAGTGGCTGTCGCGGTGAGAAGGAGAAAGCTCAGAAACAGTGGGGGTCAACACAAGCCGACCCCACCTAAGAGTATACAAGGAAATGTGCATGGAGCGCCAGAGTCGTGCCAGAAATCACAGAAATAGCTTCCAGAGGGCGACGCGGAGTGCAACCGGAGTGTACATGAGGTTCGGGTAGAGGATGCTGAGGAGTGGGAATAATCGGAGTGGCCAACTTCTTCCCGGTCACTCTCCATCATCCCATTTTTTAATTCCGCACATTGGCGACCTTCCGCCCCGGGCCCAGAATATTTCTCTGCGAGTTAGATCACACTCACGTTAGATAATCCAATTCGAGAAAAAGCGAAGACGAACTACTAGTAGTTTCGACTCTGGAAGTACCTACATGGTCGTGCGTCACCAATTCGGGCGGTGTACAGCGAAATCGCAGTTAATTGGCTTCTCAGAGGTGAGGCCTTTGATAGCCAGCGCCGTGATATCCTCCGCGCTGACGAAAGTTTAGGTGTTGTATGAGGCTCACGGTCGTCAGTTGTCGCAATCAACACAAGCGAGCGAAATTTCAAGAACAAGGTTAAGCGTCGGCGGCGGATGCCAGAGAGTCGGCGATCGTTAGCTGAACAAGATGTATATGTATACAGGTAGTCTCGATTCGGGGTCCGTCTACTGGAACGACATTTCCTAGAACCCAAGACCCAAAGTGAAGTTACCACTAATAGCAAAATGCTCATGTCCCTATACACAGCCAAATCCGCTCATCAATACAGCGTTGCTCACCGAAGACGATACAAACTTACATTGATGTCAAACTTCCAGCCTGTGGCGGGATCAGTCAATGGAGGCTTCAAACGCGGTATGTAATCACGAACCTGGGTAGACAGGGAACTGACTAGGGTCACTATGTGTGAACATCGAAAGGCCAAAGATCTGAGTGCTGCGATGGTCCGATGTTAACTTTGTAACGGCGATTTAGCCTTCGGCCGGGAAAAATGTAAGAATAAAACGCCTCTCACCCCAGTGGTCATGAGTTGGAACTTGATAGAATCTGAAGCCGACCCCGTCTGCCTAGCTTCGATGAGGCTAAAGCTTTGCTGGTATTTAGCGTCAAACAATATTGCCTCGCTCCCTCCGTTCTTTAGCATCTGCATTGACTGCTCGAAGTCGATCAAGTCTATAGAAGGTACCTATTAGGTGAGTGGACAACGGGATGATGAATGGACCGACAATTATAATTGTAGCCCGCTACTTGCTCTGAGCCAGTGGAGGGCAGCTGGCACACAGGCGTGAGGTTCGAATCTCTCAGATAGATCTGGAACATCATCGTATTCCAGACGTCTGGGGAGTAGGAGCCGTAGATCTCGACGGTAGCACGGTGCACCATGACGATATAAACCAGCCCGCCTTTCCCAGCGAAGCCGGGGTCCGTGGGGTCGACGCCGCCCGTGACATATGTGCAGACATCGGCGCTCCAAGACAGGGTGCCGAAGTGACCCGCCGCTGCGGTGCCTATCGTATGGTCACTCAAAAAAGTGAGCGTCTGGCTGCAATGGTGGAGTGTGAGCAGCTTTGGGGCGCGCGAGACGGTCGGGGGACCTATTGTCCGTAGCACATCGTACCGAGGGGCGGAATGAGGTTGTTCACCATGCTGGCAGACGACGGGCCCGCGAGGGTGCGGGGCTTCCTGGTGTCGTCGTCTTGCTGGGTCGGGCCCGGTCTTCTGTTCTCCTGTGCTCATGGTGAGTGCTGCGGGCAGAATGCTGGTGGGCTGGTGGGTGTGAGTGGTATTTATACACGAACACTATTGCACCCGTGGCCCGCGAGACGATACGGGGCAAGCAGGCACCCGTAATCCAACCGGCAGAATGCAGCAGTATTCGCGCGAGCCCGAGACCTCCTCGGCAGTCATCGTCATCGGCTGCTGCATGCCTGCCAACCGTCGCCCATCCATTTAGCAATGTAGAGGACCGGATTTACCATGGCGTACCATGGCTGTCCAGTGGCGCATGTCATCTATTGGTGAGGGCGGACTTTCAACGGGGCTTACTTCCTAAATAGCGTGTTCGCAACTACTGGAGCGGAGGGACCTAGGTCTTGTGGTTCGTGAATCGCCGTCACGGCGGTGGCGCGACGTGTGACCTCGGTCGATATCTTTGCGCTAAGTCAACACATTTGGACTGACCCGAGCACAATGGGTACGTGCTAAAGGAGAAGGTACCAAGGATGTGACGTTGGGTGGGTCTTGGTGCCAGGCGATAACAAGACTTTCGATGTGTCAGGGATAGGTGTGTGTGTGTGTGTGGCTGGGCGGGTGTGAGACATTATTTGCTCTGTCCTTCGATATTGTTGCCCTCATAAGTACCAGACGTCCAGACAACTAAGCTTGTACAGTCCGGAAGTATCATAGGCGGGAAATCGTGTACAGATCCCTTCAGCGGTGGACTGGGCTCGGTGCGTTGCGCCGACCTTGCGCGACGGATGTGCCGCTAGAGCCGGCCGTGCGGGAAGGATGTCGTTCGGCGTATCGATGTGTTGAGGGGGGGGGGGGCTATCATACTCCAAGCAGTGAAGCGCTACCGTGTCACTACGAGTCCAGCGATCCCGATAGAAGACTCTCGGGCAAGGTCAGCAAAGGCCCTCCACACAAAGACGGGGTACATACTATGTGCGTATACGCACCTCCCCTTATTACTCCTTTCCGAATATCCGAATACTGTCGCTGTTTTCTCACCAGCGCTCGCGTTGCGTTGTCCGCTTCGAGGGTGAAATTCTGAAAGCATGGCCCAAAAACGATAGGTCCCTTGCAATTGCTTCCAGGATGCCAGAATGCTTCAAGTTGAGGTAGGGGAGTATTGACAACCACCATCCACTGATAGGGAGTGAATTCTGGAACCGTCGTTGGGGGCCTGGGGACGCGTCAGACGCGTGTTGAATGTTCAGCGCGTCGTGCCATGCGTCTCTGCACTGTGCAGAGGGGATCGGGTGGACAACGCTTTCCCACAGTCAAATAGTCACAGCGTATATGTAGTCTGGGCGCAGGCGGACAGACTGTGCTATACCGTGACTCGGGTACAGATATACTTGAGAATTAATTGATTCGCCACGTCGCTGAAGCCGGTGTAGTTGGTAGTTGGAATGCCCCGTAAACGCGTATACCGGGTCAGTGGTCACCGAGTCACTGACGAGGCGAGGCGACGAGCCAACGGATTTATCAACAAACCAATCGATGGAGTGACGGACGAGAGGGCATCGTGTTCGCGAGGGTGCTTCGTGGAATCTGGCCATGCAATAAGGGGTGGAGTAGCTAAGGTGGAGGAGTAAGGAAAGGGAGAAGATGGATACCTCGTCTCCGGTAGCGACCTCAGCGGTAAATTACCGTCTATTAATTAGAGAGCTCTGCATATCAATCAGACTTGTTACTTGTTGAGGCTTGCCAGAGCTTACCACTGGCAGTGCCCGTTACCTCCAAGTTGTGCGTCGTTCAAAAGAGCCTTTGCGCGCCGCCGACTCCCGCTGCCTAACGTCGTCTCGAGGTCTCGATGGGCGCCTCCAACTTGTCAACTTGTCAGTCTTCCTCTCATCCCCATCCCCCATCCCTCCCTCATCCCTCCATCAAGCCCAAGCTAGTCGCACGGACAACCCAGACGGAAGGGTGATAGAAGGGTGGAAGGGGATACGCCACGAATCACGATGGGGCTAAGTTGGATTCGCATACCGGGCGGACCCTGTAAGTTGCAAGTCCCTCTTCTCTCAAGCTCCCTTCCTTCCTAAACTCAGAGTGTTCTACTTACCCCACAACGGTCGTCGAAGGAAGGACGTCGAAGGAAGGAAGTGACGCGGCGAAGGAGTTGGTGGATAGCACGTAAAACCGATAACTCCCTTCTGCTCTACACCATCTACATCACTATACGCTACGACCTATCAATATCACGACTGCTACGACGATGCCCCCTCACGCAAACCACCACTCACCCATCCACTCTGACCACCACGAAAATGAAAACGCAAGCGAGCGCACGCCTCTCCTCTCTTCACCCTCATCGACCCCCTCGACAGTGTCCATATCTTCAAGTTCCTCGCCCACCAAACGCACCTACTCTGTCAAAACCTCCCCATGTCGGCGCTCGGGCCGAACACCGACCTCTTCCTCTCTCTCTTCTACCTCTTCTATTCCATCGTCCTCGTCCTCGTCACCACCGACTCCTCGCTCACCCACGGCAAGCTCACTTCGTTCGCCCCCGCCCCTCCAATGGTCCCAGATCTACATAATCCTCCTCCTCCAGCTCTGCGAGCCCCTCACCTCCCAGTCCATCTACCCCTACATCGCCGACCTCGTCCGCTCCCTCGGCGTCACCCGCGGCGACGAGCACAAGGTGGGCTTCTACGCCGGCCTCGTCGAGTCGCTCTTCTTCCTCGCCGAGGCCCTCACCGTCCTGCATTGGTCCCGGCTGTCGGATAGGGTCGGCAGGAAGCCGGTGCTGCTCGTCGGGCTCGCGGGGCTGGGGGCGTCGACGCTGGCGTTTGGGCTGGCGCGCACGTTTACGGGCATCGTGGTTAGTAGGTGTGTGTGCGGGGTGCTGAATGGGAATATCGGTGAGTGTGCTGCGTCTTTGTATTTTTGCATTGCGTGATGAATCGATGGTGGTGGGTGTGTTTGTATTTGTAGGGGTGATGAAGAGCGTGATGGGCGAGCTCACGACGCCCGCGAACCGCGCAGAGGGCTTTGCGCTCATGCCCGTCGTGTGGAGCGCCGGCGCGACTCTGGGGTGCGTGTTCCCCTCCATTTATTTCCTACTTCGCGATTTCTACTACATTCATTTCTACCATTCTACTTTCGGCTTCCCCGCATCCTCATCTCTTTACGTCGAGACGACTTTCTATGATGTGTTCGTCGGCGTGTCCCCTGTCGTGGAGGTTTCGTGGAACGCGTATACCAATGCGCATCCCTCCCTCCCTCCTTCTTTCGCGATACTTCCATTCTTCGCGATACCCTCTCCCACTTGTTCGCTCGTCTTCCGGTCCGTCCGTCCGCTCACCTCCCCGTAAATCGTATATCGTACACCGAACCCCCCCTCTCCCCGCTCTCATACATATGCTTACATATACACGCATGTACATGCCATACCGAGCGCATACATAACGATATGCCCACCTTTGCGTTGTCCGGGCTTCCTCCCCTCCCCCCTCCCCCCTTCCCCCTCCCTCCTTTACCCTCCCACCTTCCACCCTTTGCCCTACCCATCCCCATCGCTCTAGCTGACTTTATCCCCGTTTCTCTTCGCATCGCAGACCCCTCATCGGCGGCGGCCTCTCCCGGCCCTACGACCGCTTCCCTTCCCCCTCATCTCCCTTCCCGCTCTCCCTCCTGTCCGTATTTCATACGCAGTTCTGGAAGGACCACCCGTACTTCCTCCCCTGCGCCGCCGTCGCGCTGCTCGTGGGCGTGGCGTGGGGCGTCGCGGCGCTCTTTTTCCGGGAGGTGCGTTTTCTTTTTTTCTTTCTTTTGTGGATCGGATCGGATTGGGGTTTGGGGTTTTTGTGTTTCGCTGCTATTACGCGTGCCGTTGTGCAGGATCCACGTTCCGCGTTTCGGTCGTGCCCTCGCGTGTTCTCGCAGCTTTTACGCGTGCTCTGGCTTTTTGGGTCTCGTATGGGTGTTTAGCCCAGAGTGGGACGCGTATAAGCACCCTCTATGCATGTACACCCCGCGCGCGGACGCGTTATGCATTGATGCGTTCATGCATTTACGCGTTGTGAATTTACGCGTCATTCTCCCTTGCCTTGCCCCACCCATGCTCGCAGCTTTCACGCGTGCCCCGGCTTTTGGGTTTCGCATGGGTCTTGCATGCTGTGACGCGTATAAATGTTATGCATATATGCGTTTGGCATTGACGCGTCCCCTTCGTGCCATCGTACCTTGCCTTTGCTTTCCCCCCTTGTCTTGCCTGTGCCCACTCGCCACCACCTGAGCTGCCGATAAGTTACACCTCGCGATGCGTGCATTAGCGTATCAGTGTATGGGTGCCCAATGCCACACGCGCGTTCATTCATTCCTCCGTCCGTTCTTTTTTCATTCGCCCACCGTGATGATGATGATATATAAGCGTTGGTATCGGCGTTGCGGTTGCCGCCTTTGTGGTCGCGCGGGTGCTGTTGGCCGTCAGATTGCCGGACTCTGCCCCGTCCGCGCGCATACACATTTTTTCTCGCGCTCCAATCTTCTCTTCCACCTTCTCTTCTATCTTCTCGCTTCATAATATACAAGTTTACGTTCACGGCATGCTGACCACGTCTGGGCGCAGACACTCAATCGCCACGCGCGCTCCCCTGCTTCAACCTCCTCCACCTCCCCAACGACCGCTTCTCCTGCAACCTCGCCAACGCCTCTTACCCGCCCAACGTCAACCCCGTCTGCTTTACCTGCACAAAATACCGAGCGAGAACAAGGAGTCGAACCAGGGATAGAGACAGAAACAGAAAGCCCCCGCACGCCCCTCTCCGCGCTCCTCACGCGGCGCACGCTCGTGCCCATAGCGAACTACACCCTCCTCGCGCTCCTCTCCATCTCCATCAACGCGCTCCAGCCGCTCTTCCTCTCCACGCCCTCCACCATACCCCCTCATCCCTCTCCCCTCTCTAATTTTTCGTCCTTTGCGCCCTCCCCACTCACCGTACCCTCATTCGGCGCATTCAACACAGTAACAACAAAGACCCACGCACCCCCGCACGCACCCCCGCACCTCGGCATCCCCGGCCTCGCGCTCGCGCCCCCCACCATCGGCCTCATCCTCGGCCTCTTCGGCGTGCTCAACGGCGTCTTCCAAGCGCTGTACTTCCCGGCGATCGTGCGGCGGTGGGGCGCGAAGACGGTGTTTAGGGTCGGGGTGGGTGCTGCGGGGGGCGTGGGGGCGGGGTTTGCGGGCATGGGGTGGGTGGGGGGGTATTATGTGCGTGGGGGGTTGGGAGGAGGAGGGGGAGGGTTTGGGTGGATGGTGTGGGCGCTGGTGGGCGTGCAGCTCTCCCTGTGTGTACTCGTCGATATGGCGTATGGTGCGTCTCCTTCCCTCATTCCCGTCCCTCCTACACTCCTCTCCACCTAACAAACACACTAACCGCCGTGCCAATTTGCAGGCTGCATATTCATGTTCATCACCGCCTCCGCACCCGCGCACGCGCTCGGCGCCACGAACGGGCTCGCGCAGACCGCCGTGTCCGTCGCAAGGGCGGTCGGGCCCGTCGCGGCGACGTCGCTGTTCAGCGTGTCGCTGGGGTTGAGGTATAAATACGAATACGAGTACGAGCACGGTCACGGTCACTCGACGGCACGGAGCGAACGGGCAGATT
Source organism: Pleurotus sapidus (assembly GCA_026743855.1). Lineage (NCBI taxonomy): Eukaryota > Fungi > Basidiomycota > Agaricomycetes > Agaricales > Pleurotaceae > Pleurotus > Pleurotus sapidus. The sequence goes on from JANBWZ010000021.1 coordinate 128,535, forward strand.
GGGTGGTGGGGTTGCTGGGCGCGAATGTGGTGTACGTGTTCGTCGTTGTGCTGTCGGGCGTGGCGGTGTGGGTCGGCGGGATGTTGCCGGATACGCTGGACGAGGGCGGGGCTGGTTGTGCGGGCAGTGAGAGCGGGGGGTGTGGGGATGGGAGTGAATGTGAGGGTGGGAGTGAGGGTGGGGAGGGGGAGGGGGAAGAGGGGGGTAAGGGGAGTAAGGGCGAGGGGGCGTGATTTAACGGGTTACGATGCGTGGATCTAAGGACTCTGGGTTGATTTAGAGGGATTTAGTAATTGATCTAGAGGTTATGAGAATTATTTCGAAATTGTGGATATAGATATCTCTCGCGACATCGCGTCCGACCACCCCAGGCCTGACGAACGATGAAGGAAAGATACTCACTTATCAGCTGGCCGGTGGAATTCGGCAAGAAAATGGAGCATGTATCTTACTAAGTACTGCATGTAAGCGCAGCGAAGAGGAGAGGCGAGGCGAGGCGAGGAGAGCAGAGAGTGGGGATGTTGGCGCACTCCTGGCTTCGAGCTTGCAGTTAGGCACGTATTTAGAGGCTGGCATGAATATGAATATTGAATATCGTACGCGCTCATTAGCGCATATGGTACAGGGGAGTGAGGAGGAGGAGGAGGAGGCACCGAATGCGAAAGGGAACATGCAGCATACAACATACACACGGGAGGCGAAAAAAGGGAAAGATTCAAGAGGGACGGAATATACGCTCTGTGCGCTGACCTACGCACTGCTACAGCGCTGACGAGGCGGGTACAAGGGGGAAAGCCAACGGGCGAGATATACGGGTGGTGTACAAGCATATGCGTGAAACCGAAGATACACGCAAAAATGACATGGCAGTGCTCGCGGAAATGCAGGGGGCAGCAGAGGCAACAGCAGATAGATATTAGATGGAAGGAACACCATGAATAATCCTCAGCGCCCGCCGTCGAGATTCGAGATTAGTATGAGGAAGTACGCAAGCCCGGACTTAGATGCTTGCTTACGACGGTGGCTAGCGCCGCACGTTTAGCGCCAGCGCCAGAAGCGTCGCTACGCCGGCGATTGCGGTGACGAGGATCACCGTCTCCGTCGAGCGCAGGGGCGATGCGGCTGGAGGAGGAACATTGTCGGTTCGTCACATCAATGAGACGATAAGCGTAATAATGATAAATATGAATGACTGACAAGTGTTCTGATTGTAATGACCACCTGCGAACCCGTTGTTGATGTCGCCGTTGAATATGTCGCCGTCGCTGGTATGAGTGACGTGGAGCGTGATGTTGATAGTCGATGTCGGGGTGTTAGTGCGAGGAATGGGAATTGCATTCGGGCCTTTGGGACGTAAAGTCACGTGTGGCTCCTGAGTGACATTCAAGTCTTTCAGGGGTACTAGTTGCTGTTTGGGATTCATCTCGAGTGTCTGATTCCACTAGTGAGGCGCCGCTGGCACCTAAAAAACCTTGCTTGTGACAGCTGCAACTCACTCCAGCAGACGTGGACGGTATACATGGCCGGTATTGACCTGTTTAGCAAAGAATTTTAGACTGTCATCGCGGCGCGTTTGGGCCTGTATAATGAACTGCAGACTATTGTTACAACACCTTCAGGTCTACAGCTTTGATGCCTGTGGCATCCGCTGTGAGAATCAAGATGTCATTCTCTATGACCCACACAAGAAAGCTGAACTGCATCCCAAGCAGCTCAAATCGCTCGACTGATTGCCAGACCGCCCATTCCGCCATCCCCGGTACCATGGTTCGGAGCCAGGCTTTGAACGTGTCCATCAGCAATGTCTGGATCTGAAGCGTGCCTCGTACCTTGCTCCATTGTCAGACCGATCACGATGTCCTGACTCCTCCCAAGTGTTTAGGACCACCTCGCTATCAGGATGCCACAGGCATCAAAGCTGCGAATCCGTGGGCAACTACGTAGACCTGAAGGTGTTGTAACAATAGTCTGCAGTTCATTATACAGGCCCAAACGCGCCGCGATGACAGTCTAAAATTCTTTGCTAAACAGGTCAATACCGGCCATGTATACCGGCCACGTCTGCTGGAGTGAGTTGCAGCTGTCACAAGCAAGGTTCACCTCGCTATCACATCTCACGTCGCATCTCGCCATGGCTCATGCCACATCTTGTTGTTGTTGCCTGCATACCATGTTATAGGCACATCCAGGAGGCCCCTTAGGGGCTACTTGGGGCGCACTCACGTGCATTCCGGCTATGGACTTGGGCCGCGCATACACACGGCTACACGGACTTGTAACGAACCCCAATGGGCTTCTGATGCAGTGTAAGCCACAATGTGCATTAGATGCTATAGATTGCTATGCAAAGTACATTCTCTATCTTCAGCAGGATTTTATGGCCCAGAAGTCCCTCGTCCAAGAGGTCATTGAAGCTGCTGGCCATTACTGCATCTTTCTCCCCAAGTTCTATTGTGAACTTAACTTTATTGAGTTCTTCTGGGGTGCGGTCAAGTGCTACTGTAAGGGCAACCTCAAGATGGCCGCACAGCGCAGGCCTAGCAGAGGGAGAATCCAAAGATATGAATAATGCTACCTACAATACATGAGAGAATACACACCTAGCAGAGGGAGAATCCAAAGAGAACAAGATAAGGATCCTCCATGCTAGGGTGCGAAGTATATACTGTAGAAGCGTGGGAGAAGAGTGAAAGAACTGTATAGTACACCCGCCACAAGTCCGATGAATATCACAAGGTACGAACAGGAGCATGTGATAATAAGTGGATGGGAATATACAGGAGTCGTGCCAGCGACCTGGGGAAGTGGGAATAGGAAGGGAAAGGGTAGGAGAAGTGAGGGGGAGTTGTCCCGACGAGTCCAGAGATGTGCGCGTGAGTCCGGAGTGGGTCCGGACTGCGGGAACGCTTCGGAGTCATCGGAGCGCTCTGGAAGGCAAGGGAGTGGGATGGAAAGGATGGAACGAAGGATGGGACGAAAAGGAATGTAAATAAGAGTCCGTGGAAGGAAAAGGAGGGGGGAAGGGACGAGGGGAAAGGGAAATGGACAGGGGAATAGGGGAAAATAGGGGTGTCCCCTTACAGCTACCTTCGTGAACACTGTGACTACACATTTACGACACTCTAGGAGAACATGCCAAAGGCTTTGCGGTCTGTGAATGTGTCAACAATTTGGAAATGGGAGCACAGGATGTACCAGTGGCCACAGAGTGCCCACAGAGTGGGTGCCAGTTTCTTGGTCTTCTTAACAGCCTCTTCCACTTGATAGACATGTAGTTTCTCCTCTGTCATTGATCTTGCAGGATTGAAACTCATTTGTTTTTAATGACAGCTTTACCACTTCGCTCTTGCACTGATGCAATACCCACTTGTTCGCACCTTGCAAATATGCTGCTGACAGCCTTGCATGCTGTTCCATCGCCTGGAGGATTAACGGGAAACGATTGATCATATCGTTGAGTGGTGGTGTGCAGCACTGTTTAGAAGTGACAATAGCAATTCCCCCGGCATTGTATGAAGGCTTGTGAACATGGTTAACACTGCATTTAGTTGGGGAGTCATCAAGACCATCTTCTGTTTCACTTATCATTGCTACAATGCCTATTTGTATTGCAAATCTATTGTAGTTCGGCTCCCTGAGATACTGAAACTCTCAACAGAGCGGCTGGCAAAATATGTCGCCGAGACCTCCGAATCTCTTCCCATGCCCTTTGCTGAGAACCTGAGTCACTTGTGACAGCTATGCCTCAGCAGACTACAGCAGACAGTTTATGTCCTTGTTGGGATAAATCACATGTTGTTAGCATATGCCTCCTTGCCTCTCCTAGCTCTATTAGGGTACCTCTGCTGGCGAGCTATTGCTATCTTTACAATATGGTCGAGACACAGTAGTAGTCTATTATTGATGGCTTTGACAACTTTCCAGATAAACACTGCGCTAAATGTGTTACCAAACCTTCATGCAACGCCAGGACAACTATTATTACTTCTGAACAGTGCTGCGCACCACAGGCACCAGGTTCTCGACGACATGCACAAGCATTTCCCAGCAATCCCTGCAGCAATGCAGCAACATCCGAGGCTGTCATTGTTGCACGCTTGACATGCGAGTGAGTTGGTGATAGACCACTGCAAGAGCGAAGTTGTCGAGCTGTCATTAAGGACAAATGAGTTCCATTTCACCGCATAATCAATGACAGAAGAACAGATACGAGCCTATCAAGTTGAAGAAGCGGTCAAGAAGACAGCGAGGCTGGCACCAGCTCTGTGGGGAATCCTTTCGTCGTTGCTTTCCGCGGATGATGAGATCAATGTTTGAAGGTTAAATTTGGTGCGACGACACCATGAAAAGTGAAAGGGGCGTAGAGTGGTGATGCCGCAAGCAGATGTTGATTCTAGCCGCAGTAACACCAATCTTGATGTGGAAATGAATGGCGAAGATGAACCAGACGCCTTCCCTGACAACAGCGACAATGAACCAGAGGACGTGGTCAATCAGGCAATGGAACGGCATCAAAAACTGATGAATATAGTGAGTCTGCGTGAATATCAAAGACTCAGCTTGAAGTTCTCACCTGTAGTTTGCAGTGAGGCTTGCTCTGCGCTAGCGTGAGCTGAATTGTTCTTGCTATTGACTGCCACAGCTCGGATATGAGCTAATGACAGCTCATTAACATTCTGCTGGCCTAGCAAGTTCAACGGAGTAACGACGAAACCTTCTTCAATCCATCCGCCTGTGCCATGAACAGAGGAATCCAGCAGGACAGAGTCTTTCCAGACCCTGTTGGTGGCAATAATGTCTTTCCGGTCACATTAGATGGCCATTGCCACTTGGATTTGAAACAAACATGCCCGCTTGTTGAAGTACCTTGACGTGAGCTCGCGTATGGCTTCGATACTCCAGACGTCGGACATGTAACTTGTTTACATCGCGCCTTAGCGCGCGTCACGTGCTTGAACAATTTTTGCGAGCGGCTGGTTCTAGGAGCCTGGGCCGAACGCTGAAACTAGACTGTACCTGAGAAGCACGTGCGTAGCCAAACAGACGCAAGTAATCTGCCATTTGTTCCAAATATGGGTCGGTTCCAACACGGGGGACCTAGCTTTTCAAGCAAGGTAATGAGGCTCAATGACGCGCTTTTCTTGTGTGGTTATCCTTAACTTACTTAACAGCATAGACCACACACACCATAGTTATATATAGATCAGGCACTTGGCGAAGCTCGAACGACCACGCGGCTGCGGGTGTTGATGGAGATGAGAGGACGACCGGAGGGTATATTTTGAGCTCCGCTAGGAGACGAGCATGCGGTGTGACCGAGGAGGAAATGTGATCAATATATGCCATCAGGAGTTTACCTACAATGTCACGGTGCATATCACAAAGTACGCCCCCACTTGCAATGACATCAAATCACCGGCAATAGACGAACAAACACGGAATGATGCATGCTGCAGAGATGCAAAGATGCCAGGCATACTGATGCAGCAGGTATACCGTCTGCGATATCCGGAACCCATCCCCAAGGTCAAGACGCCATGACGCCGTGAAAGAAAATGGAACACAAGTCCAAATATAAACGCACCTTGCGGAGGAACAGCGCAGTAAGGCTTTAAAGAGGCGGGACACGCCTATGAGGGCTCAGGAGCGCGGCCGCTGCACAGGGCAGGCAGTACAAGTGGTCCCTCCAGAACGCGGTGTGGAAGAAGGGGAAGGATATGCGCAAGAGGCGATCAGGTGAGTTGTTATGGCCTTACTCCCAGGGTTGTGTTCCGTCAGGCTCCATCAACAACTCATCCTCATCTCACCCCGTGGTGGCGACGTCGGTGTTCAGTGTGCCGTTGGAGTTGGGGTTGAGGTATAAAGACAAATATGAACGCGCTCACTTGACGGCATCGGAGATGCTGTATGGTAAATATGCGGGAGGAGTGGGGTAGGTAGGAGGAGGAGGAGGAGGAGGTTGGAGTGACCGAACAGGTTAGGCGCGAATGTAGTGTATATATTCGGCATTGCACTTGCGCTGTCAGGCGTGTCGGTGGTCCCCAGCGACACGGGAATGAAAGACGAAAACAAAAGAAACTGATTGAGGAGTGAGTAGAGAAATGGTTGACACAGTCCGGAGTCTGGCATCATCCGTACTGGTACGCTGTTCAACGGTCAGTGAGAACATGAATAAAATAAAGAAGAATGCGCCTGGTGAGATGCGACATCGCAGGAGATAGTCGATCTCGGATTTAGGGAGTTCGTGCGAATGGCAACCGCACGCCGAGCACCATCGACAAAGGTACACAATCGCATAGCAGATACAGGGTATTCCGATTTCGCCAACTCCTGCGCTTCGTCAACCCGTAGGTCATCGTCATTGGTCGTGCTGACTTCAGTTGTGAGGAGAGACATATGGCTGCTGTAAACTTCCACAAACTTGTATCCGTTAGGAGAGGCCTCGGAAAAACATTTTGCAGCTCAGCGTTCTGGCGTGAGAGCGAGAGAGTCGAAGGATTGAAATGTCGATCGTAGTTGCGTTGACAGAACAAGACCCAAGTGTGGCCTCCCCTGATTCCTAATCTACAATATAATGCCTAAGCGCAATGAACCAACATGGTCTTGGTGTTCAAATCGTCTGACAAAGCCAGCAACTCGGCATCGCGAGGACACGTACACTCTCAACACACCGGGACACGAACGATTTTGTCTGGATGCCCATGGCCGTCGTTGAGTTAAAAGCAGTGACCACAGAGCGTTCCCATCAAAGTGTAGGTGCGAAGAGGAATTCGCGGCGTGTATGCGAGGACAGGGAATGGGTGGTGTTCCCACCAAAAGCGAAGTGAGAAGGAACGAAACCGAACGCCACGTGACGAACGGAACGGAGAACGAGAACGCAGGAGGCGCCGCGTGCGCACTGCTGGACTCTTCGCGACGCAACTGAGGGGGAAACTACTTCTTCTTCTTATTCGTAGGTAGCTATCTAAGTACTATATATACATGTAGTATGTGTAACTAGGCATGCAGAATGCGCATGTATAAGTAAGATAATACCTAAGGATGAATGTGCCGCAGCAGCTCGTGTTCGAGTGCTCGGACCGAACGAGGAAGTAAACGAAATGATACTATACGTACAAAATATCGTGTATCAAGGCTTGAACAGGGTGTCAACCCTACAATAGTCAACGTCTCAACTAGTCGCTGGCGTACTTCTGAACTTCTCCTCCACGCAACCCGTAATGGCGATTCTCGTGACAGGTGGAGGGGGCATGACCTCCAGGGCGATGGCCATCCAGCTCAAAGCTGCTGGGATCCCCTTCGTCGTTGGGTCTACCCGGGGCGCTGACGCGTCCGCGCCAGGAATCACCGCCGTCAAGTTCGACTGGACCGACACATCGACCTTTCCCTTTCCCTTCCAGCACGAATTCCCAAACAACGAGGAGATCACAGCAGTCTACATCGTCCCGAGCCCCTTGCAGACCCTGGGCCCGCCATTGACGTATTTTTGGATTACGCGATGAAGGAGCAGGGCGTGAAGCGGTTTGTGGTATGCGCCGGCGGGTCGACAAGGAAAGGAGATCCCCGCATCGGGGTTGTGTGGGCACACCTGGAGAGCGTCGGTGCAGAGTATCTGGTGCTTTGACCCACTTGGTTCATCGATAAGTGTTCGTTCGTTCGCTTGAAGCGAAGCATACCTCGCTTCTCGAGCGTTGGAGCATGGAGGCTGACGCCGAGCAGACAATTACTTAGCGTGGTTCCTAACGCCCCTCAAGAACGAGAGCAAGATCTACACGTGGCAACTATGGCTTTCGTCAGCGCGGAGGATATCGCGGCGCTTGCTATCAAAGGCCTCACATCTGAGAAGCCATTCAACTGCGATTTCGCTGTACACGGCCCGGAATTGGTGACTCACGGTCAGGTACGCCCAAGCCCGTCTGTCTTAATTGTTTCCTGAGTGTTCTGACCGTGCGATCCAGCTCGCGGAGAAGTTCAGCAGGATTCTGGGGCAAAAGGTCGAACATGTTAAGCTGAGTGAAGAACAGAGAGTGGCGAAGATGATGGACATTGGTTTTCCTGCCAAAGCCTCGACATTCGCAGCGTATGTGGAGGCCAACGTATGGGATAAAGAATGGGATGATATCACGGCGAGGGCGACTGGGAAGAAGTTGGTGACTTGCGACGAGTTTATCGAGAGGCACAAGGCTGCTTGGTCGTAGATATTATAGGCCATAGACTGACAGGCATTTATATTTATCCTTGAAACTCACAAGGAAACCCAAGGAAAACAACGAATTGACAGTGCGCATGAGGCGCGATGAGTTGGAAGGGAGAAAGAAGTCTAGAGTAAGCATATAAGCGCCCAAACTGAACCTTACCTTCTACCTAAACGCTTTTCTGAACAATAAGAAGACATTTGACCGTTTGAACTTTGGAAACCGTGCCACACACGATGGAGCCCGATTCGATTCAAATTCCAGCCATGCCTTCCTAGTCGAGCCGACTTCAAGGACTGTCGTCGCAGTCTTCGTCGGTCGACGCACCTCCAAGCCACTGGTATTACACAGGTGGTATGTTTCCGCATCTGTGGACTTGTAGCCGTTGCAAGAATTGGAATTTGTTTCGACGGCTTTCTTCTAGTCTGGTATGGGAGCGAGGGGACACAGGACTTTGTTGGCATCGAACGTTGTTGTACGTTGAGGTCACTTTTTTTATTTAGCACCCCGCTGTGGGAGTTGCGGTTTTTCGTCGCTTTTGCAGATCAACAAGTGTGGTGGCGAACCCAGGCAAGTCTCTCTACGGGTGGTTGGACCATATCGTCGCGTGACCCTCATAATTATTGCTCGGGACAGCAGCGACAAGCTCTGCTTCTCTGCCACCTCAACGACTCAATTCCATTTCCAGAACTCCACCATGCTGTGCTTCTCTCCTTACTCACTCTGAATAGCCTAGTGCAATATTTGGCATATTCTCAGTAGGCTCGGGAATGACAGAACCTACCCGATCTTCATGTAGCGAGTACCGACACCGGACTTCTGGCGCAATGCGCCTTCCCTGGACTCGGATATTCTCGACTTTATGGAATCCTACAGCTTCCGGAGGCCTGTGAGTGAGTGCGTTAGCAAGCGTCGACCATTCAGCATACCAGGACTCATCAGCTTCTGACATAGGTTGGCCAGGACTAGAACTCAGCGGGGCTCAACTACCCCGAGTCTACATGGTGCATGATCCTTATATTATTAGCTGCCTCCCGTCATGCTCGTTCTTGTGAATATTTGCTATCCATTGCTCGACATCTTGTTGAAAGCTATAAACACGCAGCTGGAATTCGTTTGTACCAGAGTCCAACCTCTCTAGTGCCCCGAATGCGTGCCACCCTCCCCCTCCTTGCTTTGCTTTCCTTGGCTGTGGCCCAAGCACCCGCTCCGGTCGTCGATGTCGGCAATGCCAAGTATCAGGGAACCGTCAATGCCAAAAACAATATCTCTACTTACTTTGGCATTCGATACGCTGCCGCACCCGTTGGTGATTTACGGTTCCGGGCGCCTCAGAGCCCTCCTGCTCTAGCCGGTGTGCAACGAGCAACTACTAAACCATCACGATGCCTTCAAGCCTCTTCCGGGAGATCGCCTACTAATCCTAACCCAAAGTCGTCGCTTAGCGGGAGGGCCGTACAGGCTCACGAGGACTGCTTGTTCTTGAAGTACGTGGCATACCTCGCCTCATTTGCCCAAGAATTAGACCTGATAGACGGTAGCGTGCATTTTCCAGGCAGTGCAATTCCGACGCGCCTGCTTCCAGTCATTGTTTGGATTCATGGTGGCGGGTGAGATCTAGGTTTATGGACCATGCTTACGGAGTATGACTCTGATAATTCTCAGATATATATCAGGAGGCGCATCATCATTCAACGGAGGTGATCTGATCATCAGATCCAAGAACGGTGTCGTGGTGGTCGTTATTCAATATCGCATGGGTATATTCGGTAACGGCCATTATCTTGTCCTTTGTAATATGTGCTGATCGTTCATGACAGGCTTTTTGGCCGGCTCCAAAGTCAAGGCCAATGGCGCGCTGAATGCCGGTCTACGTGAGTACAACAATCGTTACCATGCCCCTGCCTCGTAGCTGACCTTGTACATCGTATAAAGTCGACCAAGAACTCGCATTGAAATGGGTGCAACAACATGTAACCATGCTCCCCAACCTACGGTCCTCGTTCTGACTTTGTTATGCCATATGCCGCAGATCAGCAAATTCGGAGGCGATCCTAATCAAGTCACCATATGGGGGGAGTCCGCAGGTAACTATCGGGTGTCATACTTGCTGGAAGGACGGCTAATGCTCTCCCAGGTGCCGGTTCTGTCTTGCAGCACGTCGTCGCTCGAAACGGGAGCACAAGTCCCCCGCTGTTCCGGGCAGCTATCTCAAGTTCATCTTTCTTACCTTCTCAGCATCCCTTCGATGGAGCCGTCCCAGAGGTTTGGTCTATAATCCGTTGCTCATTATGCCTTTTCTGACACGCTTCTCGGTGTTTCAGCGCATCTTTAGCCAGGTTGTATCACAAACCGGGTATGATTTGGTGCCTAGTCTCCCGTATGATCCGCCGTTAGAATAACAATTCCTGGTAGGTGTGGTGGCGCCGCAGACGCTTTGTCCTGTCTGCGTGCAGCCAATGTCTCAAAACTGCAAGCCGCCAACATGAGGATAAACCATGCTGGCTTCTACGGGACGCTCGTGACCGTTCCAGTGGTTGATGGTGACTTTATCACCCAACGTCCAAGCATGGCTCTTCGCCAGAGGCGGGTTAATGGTGTAGGTTCCGTGTCCCTGCAGTCTTTTGCACCCCATTTTGATCGTTGTTCATAGGAAGTGCTCCTTGCTGTGACCAACACACACGAAGGCAACGATTTTGTGAATCAAAGCACAGCTGCTACAGTCAAGGCGGCCAACTACGCTCTCCGTCTATTCCCCGACCTTGGGGCCGCGAATGCCGCCGCTGTGGCTAGATTGTACGCTCCGGTTGGGTCACCTATCAGTCAAGTGAATGCAATCATGGGGGAATGTTAGTTTTCGTTACGATCTCCCTCAAAGGTATTACTTACAGATATCATTCCGTAAAGCTATCTTCGTATGCCCAACCTACTTCATGCTGAATGCCTTCCCCGCAGCCTCATTTAAGGTAATGGAGTTTTGTCATGATATGGCCCTACCTACTTCTTCACTAGGGAGAATTTGCTGTCCCCAATGGCCACCATGGAGTGGACCAAGCCTTCTACTTCCCCAGGTAATCTCCGTCCTCATTCACCTGTGATTGGGCTTGTACACCTCTCCCAACAGCGGCAGGACCCCGGCATTCAAAAATCTGGCCTTCGTCATCTCCTTCGCGGGGGCTTTCGTGGACTTCGCGACATCGCTAGACCCAAACGAGAAAATCGACAGCGGAAACATCACTCCATTGTGGTCGAAGTATCTCGTAGGACACAGTGAAATGCTGTTCAATCGCACTGCGAACGGCCGCCCTGATATTCGTGCTATCACGACGTCGCCGGCGCTTTTGCAGAGATGCGCGTGCGTGTTTTGGTTTTGCTTCTCGTCTGAGTCGCTCAATAACATTGCGCCAGTTTCTGGGAGAGTGTTGGCCACCTCACCGCCCAGTAGAACGGTATACAAGCTAACGAATTGAATATTGACCACTCTATGTTATCTGTGTCGATATTCGAGTAAGACTGTCAGACAAAGAAGACATACACCAGGGTCCAGGGTATGTATTCACTGGCCAGGTCCCCGCGTCGATGCCACCGCATTCAATCGCGGAAGAACGCAACCTAAGATGTCGTGCCGTGCGCAGCGACCGTGCTTGCACGAAGAAAAGAGGAGCACATATCATCACAATGCTATATACTTTGGGGTCTTGCTTGCATCCGCAATCTGTCCCCCACCGAGCCGTCATCCACGATGACACGGCCATAACCAGACATGCACGTGTAGTATTGCCTTAGCATTGAAGTACGGAGCAAGGACCTCTAGTCAACGCAACGTAGGTTTGTCAGGAATACATAGCCTAGTATCGCAACATTCAGCCGTAGCTCAGCATGAACATGGCTTTGGAAATGGTGGCAATGGGTGAATCCACATCATGGGTGACTCTGCGCCCTATGGTATACTTACAACCAAACCGACTTATGTTTTTCAATGAACTCATCGCAGGTTATCAGCTTCTTCCCGATAACCCTTGCCGTCGCATCGTCAATTTCCCTATCCCATATTTTGGCCTCCAGATACGCGCCGAACTTCGAGAACGCAGGGGGGAACCCCGCCTCTGTCAGCATCGCCGCTCTTTCTTCCTCGGTGAGCTTAACGTGCTCGATCTTCCTCCCGAGGATCTTGCTGAATTTGTCTGCCAGCTGGATGAAGCAGAACATTAGTTGGATGACGCGAGCGGCTTGAGGCGATCCTGGTGAGACGTACCTGATCGTGGGTCACCAGCTCTGGACCGTGGACAGTGAAGTCGCAGTTGAATGGTTCATCGGAGGTGAGGCCTTCAATGGCCAAAGAAGCGATATCCTCTACGCTAATGAAAGCGGAAGTCGTGTCCCCAGCACACGTGTAGATTCTATTCTCGTTCTTGAGCGGAAGGAGGAACCAATCCAGGTAATTCTCTACAAGTCGCAACCGTCAATTGCCGCGAATACGAATCACAAGATTGTTGAACATCTCCTTACCGAGAAACCAAGTTGGCCTAAGCACCATATACTCCGCGCCGACGTCCTTGAAGTGCGACCAGACGTTGTCAAGGTGCCAAGGGCCCCCTTTCTTCAGCACCACCCCGCCACACAGCACGAATCGCTTCACCCCGTGCTCCGTCATCGCGTAATCCACGAATGCGTTAATCGCGGGATTGGGATCCCCAGCGTGAAGGGGGCCGGGGACGATGTATACCGCCGTAATTTTCTCGCTGCCGGGGAATGCGTGCTGGAAGGGGTTGGGGTATGTGGTCTTGTCGGTCCAGTCGAACTTGACGGCGTCGATCCCCGGGGAAGACGCGCTGGCGGCGCGGGTAGATCCAACGACGAAGGGAATGCCGGCGTCTTTGAGCTGCGAAGCTACGGCCCTGGACGTCATCCCGCCGCCACCTGTCACGAGAATAGCCATGATGAGGGTGACTATAGAGGAAGGAGAGACTTTGATGGCCCAGACAGATGGCATACAACCACTGCTTTATACAGACTGGGCGATGGTTGCAATTGCATCTCGATGCCTGGAAATGCAAGACCGTTGAAAAACTGGCTTTGTAAGATCGTGAGTACCAACATATACCAAGTCGAAAGAAAACCACACACTGATTACCCATTGCAGGCATTCTTTACGTGATTCAATGCGAATGATCCGACGGGGAGCGCACGAATCAATACATTTCCACTCTATGACCAACGCGAGTTTTGAAGTGCGCAGTGGGTGTACGGATAGCTTTGTAGCTCGAGTATCGTCAAGGTGGACAGGCGTATGGAGATGTGGTGCATAGGGATGCGGCTTGGGGTGGATCAGGGGCAGAGAGCGGGATTACCAAGACCTTGTAGAGGTAAAAGAGATTCTAGGAGGGGCGATCAAAACAACGAAGACCATACACATAGCCACGGAAAGTGAAGGATAGGACAAGTCAGAGCCTAGTGAAAGGGGATAGAGAAGAGGAAGGAGACTTTCGGGCGTCAGGGGTCAGAGATCAGGGGGTCAAGGAACTAGGAGGGGAGGCGTCTAAGCGACTCGTCCATGAAAAGACCGCCCTTCCCCACCTTCTCACTCGATCAATCACTCTCGCCTGCTTCACCCATGTCGTCCACGCCTCGTCACCCTCCAAGCATGTGACGTGACTTGTAGTCGTCGGTATTATTGGCGAGGGCGGGGACAGATAGTCCGCAGTCTAGCGTACAGCCTGTATATCGTCGCTTAGCGGTTGAGATGGAGAATGCAAGGGTGTGATGAGTTTGAGAGCTGGTATTATAGAACTCACCTGAGCACCTCCTCTCCCCCCCTTATCAAACTTGCTTTATCTTCAAGTTGTTGCAGTCCACTGCATCCAGAAGAACGTATCAACGAATCCCAAGCCAGGAGGTACGCATCCCCTGCGTTGACAAAAGAAGTTGTTCGGTGCTACGTGTTCGCAGCTTTTTTTATCAGCGTAATGTGAGTGGCGGAAGCCGGTGAAGATGTCGATAATTCGTGAGTGGTCGCGCTATAGAGAAAACTACTCGACGAGTGATATAGTGCGCCCAAACGAAGGGAGGATCAGCTTTGTTATATTCGTGGATCGCTGTAGAGCGAGCACGATGAGCGTGAGTCTCAGCGTATCGAGCGTTACGTTCGAAGCTCGATATATTCTATCTATAAGTACACATACCTGTAGAGCGAGCACGATGAGCGTGAGTCTACGGTAAACAATCAATAAGTACGGTGACCTGGAATGAGTATGTAGTGGGATTAACCTACCTCAGCGTATCGAGCGTTACGTTCGAAGCTGAGGAGGTGGAAAGGGGTCGAAAAGAAATTTATACTAATGGCTCTGACGGAAAAGGAAAGATATAAACTATAAAAGGAAAGAGGAGGTAGCGCCTAAGCACTAAGTCGTCAGTGCGAGATCCCTCGACCTCCAACAATCGCAACCACTGTGTTCTGTTTGAATGACGCGAAAGGCGGCAAGCGCATGTCGCGCGCACACCACTTCCCATCCTTGCGAATCACCCTCCTCTCCAGGCTCTCCTCCTCCTTCTCACCGGACTCCAATGTTGCGAAATCTACACAATCCCACAGCAACAAATCAAAGGTTCGACTGATTGATACCTGGTTCATCTTGCATGGGGTCATCCCGATATTGCACTGCTCGAGAGGCTCAAACTTGATTCGGAGGCGGTGAAAGTGAAGGACCCGGGTTTGTTGATAGGCGTAATGGAGTGTGTCAACGATATTGACGTGCTTTGCCAGGACGACGGGCGTTCAACATTCAGCTTTTGAGAAGGTCGGGAACATGATGTTCAGATGAATTGAGGTTTGAACTGTGAAAATTTGACTTCCTACCGAAGGCTGAATAGACCGACGCTGGCGCCTCCATGGGATCTCTTAGTTTGTACTCACTTCTTGAACCGTGACGCTCACCGTGCTGAGTCTCTGGGACTTGGATGATTTGCGGCTCTTTGTCGTGCCTTCAGTGTGCCCATTGCGGCGTATCGGAGTCTCGATATCATACATGTACATGTTATCCATGAATTCTACGGCAAGGCGAGCCGGAGTATCCTACCTTGATGTCCTTGATCAAGTAGTCCAGATCAATTAATACTCGTAAAGGTGTAAATGACTCGAAATTTACCAATGCTCCCCCCGAGTTTGTTTGTCCAAACTCGTCTTTCGAAAGACTTGTGACCCTTGTCCATCGGGCCGCAGCTGCACCCGCTAGACTTGGTCGAAAGGAGAAACACCGAGAATAACTTCTGCGCTGCGCTGGGCGTAACGCTGATGAGCTTACCAATACAAAAGGCCCATCCAATGAGCACATACTTAGTTATCCTTGATCGCAAAGTTACCACCGATTGCAAAACAGATGCCAGATTGGCATGAAACAAGATATACCCCCGTCAGCCTGCGGGAATGTCTTTCCTCCATGTCGGGCACCCCGAAGAGACATGAGTTTCCATTGTCTGTTGACCAAATGGCCATAATCTGCCAGGTTCCTCCGGACTTGTCTTGCCGATAGAAATGACAGTTCTTCAGAGAAAAAACCACTTAGAAGACAAGTCAGCGCACCAACTCCCCAGCAGCGTGTATCAATCAGCCTCTGCGCGAGGAATGACTCACAGAGATCGTCTTCAACAGAACACAAGATAAGGTGACATGGCATCACGTTCGTGTCCAGAGCAACCTTGATGCATGTTTGCTTCGATGTGATGGCTAGAAATAGCTGTGCGAGACATAATTCCGACAGACTATTTGAGTAATCAGAAAGAACAGAAGGGATCGAGTTTGGCGCTGTATTGACGGCTCGTACGCCTAGTTTCGGTATTTGTGCGCATGTGCGTGACTGCACAGTAATGTACCTGCTCTGAATTCCGGAGCACAGGTATATGTGATCAACATCGAAGCTGTTATGTATAATCAAGGCTTCACGAGCCGAACAAACCAATCACCGAGCACGATACCCCACAAAATGCCCAAATATGTAACTCCACGTCCCTAAACATCGCCATGGAGTAAGTCAGCGCGCGTTCCGCGAAGAATTATTTGAAACCCCACCCTGCCAATTGTGATCACGATTAACTCAGAACTACCTTTGTAAGGCTTGAGTTTGGCATTGGCGCCGGCTATGGAGGCAAGTATGTTGGCAGCGAGAACGTTAGCATGATTGACTGCTTTAGCATATTGCTTCTGTTCTTTGACATCGAGAATATCACCACCTGCGAAAATGTCGTCGTAGGCCACCAATTGCAAGGTTGGACGAACTTTCACGAGTCCCTCTGGTGTCAAGACATCGGGCCTGAGGGATTTGATGAACTCCGTATTTGGTTGTCCTCCTCGAGTGTTGAACTACAAAATCGCGTCAACACCAACGGCAGGGAAACATTATTAAATGACTCACAACGACATCGGCTTTGATGGTCGTCCCAGAACGTGTTTTGACGCTTGTGAAACCGTCGGTCGGGATATCGTCGAGATAATCGTTCGAGACGAGCTTGATGTCGCGCTCAATAGGACGTTGCTCCGCAAACATACAAAACCGCAGCGGATACGCATCGTTCAGCAGGTGGTCGCCGCCTTGAATGATGGTAACACCTTTATTCTAAGCGTGTTCGTCTTAGAGCAAAGCAAAGCAAATGAAAGGCAAACAGACGTACTGGATATATGTCTTTAATTTCACCGGCGAGTTCTAGGTTTTCTGTTAGTCACTAGTGCGTTGATGAAGAAGAGAAGCATACCGATTGCAACGGACCCTCCGCCAGCCAGAACGATATCATTCGCATCCTTGATTGTCTTTCAAACACCTTCAACAAAGGGTAGAACATCATCTTTCATTTCGGGAAAGGCCAATGGCCCTTGGAAGATTCTTCCTGTCGCAAGCACCAAGTATTCGAACACAACGACCTCTCCATTCTCCAGAGTGACACTTCCACCTTTATTCGCGCCCTTTTGAATGGAGGCAACCTTCCCCTCGACCACTGTGCCAGTTCCGTTCTTAAACAGCTTGTCGTACAACGGGAGAGTGGTCTCTTGCAGGTTATCCCTATCCGAAGTCAAGAATCGGAGAGAGACAGGCAGAAATAGTTGGAATGGCAGGGGGTTGATAAGGACAATATGATGTGTATTCGTGTTGATTTTCGCGGACAGCGCGCGCGCGAGTATGATGCCAATGGCACCGCCGCCGCCGATGACTATGTTCTTGTGGTTGTCTGATTTCTTATGAGACATTGGATCGATGTTGAGCACGCCATGTCGAACCAACGTTTATACACTGGCAATAACCCCATAGGATAGTGAACGCTGGTGGATGTCCGTCACCAGCCGCCGCCAGCGGTGAGCTTGTCAGCATTCGGTTCGGGCCAAGAGGGTCCCTGAGCGGGCGCTTACTGGTCGGCGCGGAGTCTTCGGGGGGCGAGGACAATACGGACCATCGGGGCATAAAGTCCAGCGTCGAGTTGGTAAGAGTCCAGGAACACAAATGAGAGCCTACCAAGCACACTACCGCATGCGTCTTTTGGGAAGCTTCTTGACGGTATTGTACAAATTCTGGTACACGCCGGGGAGGGAACCTCGAGGAACCAGACTTGAGGGACGGACGCCTAAAAGTGACCGCATAGCAAAATTCGGGCCTGCATGGTGAGGGAATGTACATTTCATGTGTGATTCGCGGGTCCCTGATGTTGACGTTGCAGACATCCGCTACGGAGGACGAGGTGAGCATTATTTACGAGTACTACGTGAACAACGTCGATGGCAGAAAACTAAAACTCACGAACCCCTCCTGAACCCTAGGCTAGCGAGCCATCCCCCGTGATCATGAGCAACAAAGCACTCAGGAACTGGATCCAGACAACCAAGGGGGAGTTCAAGATGTTCGGATAGAAATGCGGAACTTACCTCTATTCATAGCGATCCGGGGATCCAATTCATCACAGAATTAATGTGGATCCGGAGTGGCGAGAGGGTGGGAGTGTCACGTTATTCTCTGTAGTAGGTAACGGACATGGCCTTCGTTGAAGGCCAAATGGTTGGTGCTGCGAGGACATGCAAGGAAGTACCCGAGAGAGGTCGTGTCGAGTATTTCACTTTTACGCCACAGATATCTTCGCATACAGGTATCATTCGCGCTATACAGCCCTTCTCGCCCTAAGCTCTACCGTCACCGCTGGGTTTCCTGGAAGTCGGCATTTGCAGAGGTCTGAAGTACCCAATCATTGAAGTTCATTCAACATGATACGCACTTGAGAAAAATACAAGGTCCACACATAGTTTTGGTACAACTTGAGTCCTTGCCATTGTTCCAGCCTTGCTTGGGCCCTGCTATCATTTACTTCGTCGTCGGCTCCCACTGGGACACCAACTCGATCCAAACACATAGAATCATAAGTCTCTACTCCGCCAGCTTGCCGAACCCGGTGCTGAGAGGCCTGTTGCGAAGAGATGAATCATCCTAGCCCATGAATCAATACTGGATATCAAGAAGTCGTGGTAGGGAACTCAAACTGGCTGTTCGGCTGCCCGTGCTGGTGCACATCCCCAGACAAATTTTCCCACAACTCCAACCTGGGTTTGTTGATAGACGCAACGGAGTGTGTCGACGATATCGACGTGCTTTGCTGGGATGACGGGGGTCCAACGCCCAACGTTCAGCGTTCCAGAGGTTGTTGGGTGAGTGTCGGGAACAGGATGTTCAGATGAATTGAGGTTCGAACTTTGTTCACGCCAAAGGCCGAATAGACCTCAGCCATCCTCGACCTCTACTGTCATCACGCGCATGCACTATGGCTCTGAGATCTGAGTACTGAGTACTGAGTACTATAGCCTTGGAATTCTTCACTCTAGTAGTGCAGACTCGAGGTGAGTGTCCCATATCCCATAATCAAACTTGCTTGCACTCACGAAAACATCCAGTCCCAGTGTGACGGAAAAACTCAAATGTGAGTGATCTATCTATCTGTCCATGGATTCATCTCCGTCGTCTTCGGCAGCCGGTGAAAGATGATAGCGGGCACCAGCAGCCTACGAAGATGGAATGGACGTGTGGCTCTAAGGAAAGCCAAAAATACATACCGCCACTGCCTTGAGAAGCAACTCCTACGATGGGCTTGAACTTCCAACATATTCCACATCTGCCGGGGCCTCTGTGGACGCGACGCCTTCTCTACCATTCCAGGTGCTTCCCTTTGTTCTTTAACCAGTCTTAGATCTCTCGAAAGTTTCACTCAATCACTCTCGATCCCTTGATTCAGCTGAGCACCTGGATAGTCCATCCGGTTCGTTCCCTGCCATCCGCTGGGGTAGCTTGGAGCACTAGCGTGCTAGTGGATAACCCTCGACACGGAGGCGCTCTGCAACATAGTGGTCCGCATGACACATGGTGTTGCCGCCAAATTGCAAACCACACCATGCGGGTTGACTTCAGCATCCTCCTGGTGTCTCCCCGTCATACCAGTCTTCGTCTTCTACTTATCAACGATTGATCTCAGGAATGTGGTGCGCTGACTAAAAGTCACAGCTGATTCTGTGCTCGGCCTAAAGTTCCTCTCGGTGATGTGCCTTGTCTGCATTGTCCGACTTTGCTATACAATCCTCGATCTGTCTACGACTACCCGACAATACATTGCCATAGTAGGATGTCTGCTGCCCGTAATATAGGGTATGTAGGAGGGTTCGGCAGTCCGAAGTCCAAGGAGGGGTATGCACTACCAATACATGCAAAGAACTGTACGAAGCGGAAGGTGATACAAATACACACAAAGGTTCCGTCCTTCGAAGATGATGTGTAAATAGGGTCCTTTAGCCGTGTTGCATGATGACGATGATGGATAATCTCAAAGGATGCTAACGCGTTACATCAGAGATGGGGGAGAGATCATTGGCTCCCAAAATATGCTCACCAGCGACCGTGCACTCTAGCGCCGGACAGACAGCATCAGCAGGGTCGCAACGCTGGCCAGTCCAACCACCAGCACCGCTGCTTACACCGAGAGTGAAGGGAACGCCACTGAGTGGGGGCCGTCTGTGCAGGGAATCAACAGGACTGTATGAGGACCTCGGTGCAACAATGCGGAATTCAACACTGACATGTGTTTTGGTTGTTATGGCCGCCTGCGAAGCCGTCATTGACGGGGCCATGGAATACGTCTCCGCCGCTCGTAGGAGTGACATTGAAGTTCGTAATATTGACGGTCATCGGCGTGCTGTGCTGCGGGACGGCCCCGCAGAGCGATGGGAGGGCAACTTGGACGATCGATGACAGCGAGCTCGGCTCGCGATCGCCGGGTGACTTGGGAACGACCTGCGGGGGCTGGCGCTGCATCTTCGTCAAGGTTCAGCAAGCAACAGCTTGAGCACGTCGTACTTTCGCTTTTTTTTATGAGACATCGATGCAGTGCATGGATGTTAGCGCCTGCAGCCGGCCCACTCCCACCTTTGCGAAAAGAAGACTCCAGGAATGTAGTTGATGCCGAATCTGTCATAAGGGCTCGATACTCGAGAATCACTGGAAGGACGGAGTGCTGTAGGTGGAGAGATTCAAAGCCGACAATTTTTGGGCTTCATTAGGCGAGGACACAGTGTCGTACGGCACCTGGAAGTGCTTGGTGAACGTTTTGAACGGTGAGAGGGTGAGAGGGTGCCAATTGAAATTGAGAGCGCTTAGCGCGTGTCTTCGTGGGTGATCACGGATTCACCGAGCCATCCCTGCTTGAACGACCGCCTCGATGAGCCATTTTCTCGTCACACCTATCCATATCCTGCTCGTCCTCGCTCTACTCACCCGTTCTACTCGGTAGCGGGCTCCGGAGAGAGCGTGTTTGGATTAAGTTGGAACGCGCTGGCGGGTGACATACATATTCCTCTCAGAAACTCTCGCCGTGCTGCATTGCTGGATTTGCTTGATCACGTATGTGGATATGAAGGATAGGCGAGGAATCTACTGCTGATGGGGACCCTGGGGTTGAAGAATCTTTATGTCGACGTCTTTGTGGGTATTGTGGTCGAGTGTGTCTCCATATATTCGGCCTACATAGTATCATTTTCGTCATTCGAATAGCTTGTGGGGTGATCTTGAGGTCTCCACGTGTCCGCATACTCATCGGGGTTGCAGGGAGTATTCATTCCGGCAGTCGAAGTTGTTGTGACCCAGCACGCAGGGGGTACTGGTGGTACTACCGTGGTAGCCTGTAGGAAGGAAGACGAAGAAAGGAGAAGCTCCGTCGGGGCTACTTTTGCATGGCTCATCTATCCTTTTCTCCACCAAACGGTATAAGATACGAGGAGGATGTTCGTCCTACCTTATTACTTCTGGGTTTCCTTTGAATAACTCTATGCGTGATAAGCCCTGACGCGAGCTTGCGAGCGGCTCAGGCGTCATCTAAGGACAAGCTGAACAAAGCGGCAAGAGAGCCCGTGGGGTTTCTGAATTGGTTCATTACGTAATGCAACCAAATCTCCTGCGACACGTGTCCTGGCTCCTGCTCAACGCCTCAAGCCAGATCTCGAAATCCCGTCAGATTTCTCGCACCCTCCCTCCGCTGCCCTCTTTAGTGTGGTTGAGTTCGGATTCCTGCTCCAGCGGAACTCTGACATCTCAATCGCGCTCAGAACTCTTGGTCCACTTCGAACCGAATCTAAACCGAAGCTGAAATTCTGCCTTCAGCCGGGAGTCGACGTCAGGCCTTCCAAGTCCGATCCCCCTGTCCTGATTCGTCAACTTTCCCCGGCCCGCGCTTTCAGCCTGCGTACGGACCAAAAGCTCTCACCACCACACGGAACCCAGATGAAGCATTGAGTGAGGAAATCACACACTTCATTGAGTTCCTGACCTCTTTACTTCTCTCTCGTTACACCCGCACGTTAGCTTGTTGTGTGTAGGACGAAAAGCTACTATGCAAGCAGACACTGATACCCCTCTGGAACATGCACCTGCTCGGTTCCTCGAATCGCTACTTCCTACCTCCAATGTTTCACCTTGGGTGGGCTGTTGGCGAAGACAAACTGTTCGAACTTGTCAAAAGAGAATTCCTTGAATTCGTTCCCTATTCTGAAGATGTTAAAACTAACGTTCCCAGACTCAGTTAGCGTGAAGAGCAAACTGTATTGCAATGTATATACCTAACGTTCCCAGACTGTGGATGAACGTTAGTCCTAATATGCGTATGAAAGGTATCCTGGTCTCACCTCAGTTAGCGTGAAGAGCAAACTGAGGGAGACGAGGGCGCGAAATGTCCCAGGGCAAATGCCCCGGATTATCTAAGCACGTCGCGGAGTCCGAATCTCCAACACTCCCCCTCGACGCGAACAGTGCGTGAAATAAGGAATAAGGAAGAAAGAAGAATGAGAAAAAATAATGATGAGGGGATGGCGCAAGGGAGAAGGAAAAAAAAGGAAAGAAATGTCCATGATGTCATATGAAAAAACCAGGAACAATTGCATGAGACCCAATAAAGACTCCCCCTCGGAAATACTCCCCCTCAGGCGACACCGAGTGTGTCTCTGAATTGCGCGAATGGCAGCCTGCTCAAGGGTTTTGTGAAGACGTCCGCTGTGTTGTCCCTCGTGTTCACCCGTCTGCAGTCCACCTCTCCTTCTTCAATAAGCTCGTGGACGAAATGGTATCACACTTTGATGTGTTTCGAATGGCTATGGAAGACGGGATCCCTTGCTAACGCAAGAGCTCCGTTGTTGTCACCGAATATCTGTGTTGGTCCCTGACATGGCCGCTTGAGCTGCTCTAGTAGCTGCCGTAGGAACATGGCTTCCTGGCTTGCTTCGTTCAGGGCGATGTATTCTGCGTCTGTCGAAGAATTCGTTACCAGCTTTTGTCGTCGAGATGCCCATGATACCGCTCCTGATCCGAGGCTGAAACAGTATCCCATCGTTGACCGCGAGGAGTCGGGGCAGTCCGCCCACGATGAGTCAGAATAGCCCTGTAGCATGACCGGTTGTTTCCCCCCCAGCACGAGAGACTTCTCCCGCGTCATCACTAAGTACCTGACCGTGTGTAGGGCAGCGACCCAGTGTTCGTGACGGTAACAATCCAAAAATTGTGCCAACTTCGAAACAGCGAACACTACATCAGGTCTTGTCCCCATCGCGACATACATCATTGATCCAACGACTTGACAGTACGGCAGTTTCGCCAGTGCAAGTGCTTCAGTGACTGTGAGTTTGTCGTCCGCTTTAGGCCGCCTCAGCTTTGCATCCGGATCCATGGCCGTCGAGATAGGGTTGACATGCAGAGGCACGCCGGCTATCCCTGCAAGTTTCTCAATAAGCGCAGTTTGGGAAAGAGCCACAGTCCTCGCTTCGCGATCTCGACGGATATTAATCCCCAAGCAGAAACCTACGTCACCTAGGTCGGATATCGTCCACGCAGTACGCATATCCTCCTTGAATTGCTCGCTAGCCTCCTTGCTGTTTGCCACAGAAATGAAGTCGTCAACGTGGACACCGGCCCAAACACTATTCATCCCCTTTTCCCTCGTGTAAACACAGGGATCAGACGGTGACCGCTGGAAGCCCCACGAGACCATCTTCGCATTCATCTCCTTGTTCCAGACTCTACCCGCCTGTTTCATACCATAGAGTCCCCTCTGTAGCCTCCAGACGTAGTCCTTCGCCGGGTACCTTGAATCGTCCACTCCAGGAATTTGCTCCATGAAAATCTCTTCCTCCTTAGGTAGTAAACCATAGAGGAATGCTGTTTTCACGTCAATTTGTTGGATCTCCGCATCTTCAGTAGCCGCGACATGCAACATCGTTCGGAGGCTCTCCATCCTCACAGTCGGTGAAGTCGTATCTGAGTAGTCTTTTCCAAAAATTTGCTCATACCCCTTCACGACGTATCGAGCCTTGTGGCGAATCACCTCCCCCTTGTCGTTCCTCTTTCTGTGGAGGACCAGTTTGCCATCAAGTACTCGTCTGCCCTGCGGAACGTCCGACCGTAGCACCGGAACGTACACCTGCATCTCCTCCAGGCTCGTAGCCTCTTCCTCAATTGCGCTCTTCCACTTCGGCCACTCGGACGATTTCATAGCCTCCCTGAGCGTAGGGTCATGCTCGAAGACAGTCATGTTATTGCCCGCTGCTGACAGTGCCACGTCGACAGCCAGTATGTCCTCCTCGCTCGCGGCATGTAGGCACTGCAAAACGTCCGCACGATGTAGGGCAGCAAGCGCCGCTGTCGTCTCCCCCTCAAAGAGCGCATCAGGCTTCTCCAGAAGCTTGTTCAACTCGCCAATTCTAGCTCGCGTTTGTCGGCGCCGTTCCTTCCTAGAGCGGATGCCATCCACAGTCTCCTGCAGCTTCGACTTGTATTCTGAACCGGCCGCCTCCGACTTTTTCTTGGTCATCCTCGTTGTTCTCCCTGATCTCCTAGGCCCATTGGTGTTCGGAGCATCTGCGTCGTGAGCTGCGTCACCCGTATCATCCTCCTCTTCTGTGCTCTCACCCTCAGTGGCACCTTCGTCTTCATGGGCAGAGTCCTTCCGCTTGATGAACCTCACATTGAAGGATTCCACAACTCGCCGTTGGGAACGGTCGTAGCATCTGTAGGCCTTCACGTTAGGTGAGTAGCCGATGAGTACACACTCGATTGACCGCCCGTAGATCTTTGGAACATGCTTGTCCTGGATTAAGACGAAAGCGCGGCAACCAATTTCGCGTAAATGGGAAAGATTAGGCTTACAACCATACCAAAGCTCATAGGGTGTAGTTCCAACTGATCGGCTAAACGTGCGGCACGTTAAGTAGCATGCAGTCAGGCAAAATTCATCCCAGCGATTGGCTGGAACCTCGCACTGTAGTCGCATCGTCCTTCCCTTCGACATGATCGTACGATGAAGCCGCTCTACTATGCCGATGTGGGCAGACGTATAGGGAGCAGTGAACTGGTGTACTGCGCCAATTGAAGCACAAAATTCGGCCATCACAGCAGACTTCAACTCGCCGTTGTCAGTTCTGAAGACGCCAGTGTTGTAACCCACTTCTCGTGCCACTTGCGAATGCCAGGTTTTGAGGGAAGGTAACGCTTCGGCTTTATTCTTTAAGGGTATCGTCCAAGTAAAGTGGGAGTACTCGTCTATAATGTTCATGAGGTAAAGGTTTCCCACTGCGGATAGCACATCCTCCGGCCCCGTCAAGTCCACGTAAATTACATCCATCCTTCTCACTGCCTTCGCGTGCGTGCGTTCAATCGGTACCGCGGAACGGCCCTGTTTCCCGATGATACAATGGTCACACAACGAAGGGCATTGAGCGAAAGAGTGAGCCATACCTTCCACCATGTTGTTCGACGCCATGGTCTGGATGGCGTGGTGGTTGGTGTGGCCCAGGCGGCGATGCCAAGTCTCAATCGTCGGTGCGGATGTGTATAGGACAGCGTGTTCAGATGCGGTTCGGCTGCAGTGAAGCTTATAGAGGTTGCGCGAGGTGAGCGATCCAGTAGCGAGTAGGGCTCCAGCCTTGTTATGTAACTCCACCATGTTTGCCTTGAACGTGATTTGGCAACGCAACGAACGTGTCAGTCCTGATACTGAGAGGAGCCGAACACTCGACGTCGGGATGAATAGCACGTTGTCCAGAATAAGGCATCGTCCTTTACCAACGTACAGCCGAATTTTCCCTATGCCGATGGCAAGAATAGACGAGCAACCTACACCCATGACAGCGCGCGGAGTGATTGCATGGAGCTCGAAAAAGTCGCTTCGTTCAGGAGAGATGTGTGTCGAGGCTCCGCTATCCAACCAGAATGGGACACGAACCAAGTCCATGCTTTCTCTACGAGTAGTGTGCGGCACTACGGCTGCAGTCATGGCTTCTGGTGGAACCACCCTTGAGGTTATGCCCCAGTCCAGCGAGGTCATGAACATGTCCATCGTTGCGATCCAAGCGTGGTGTGATGTGGGTGCTGGCACGGCATATTCATCGTCGCGCACACTTGCCATTGCTGCAAAGGCATTGTAGTTGTTCGCATTGGCGTTGATCGTAGGTGTGGGCATGACAGTTTGTACGTTGCCGTTGCCGTTCACGGGCAAGCTTACAAGGAACGCTTGCGCACCGTTGACGACCCAAGTGTGACCTTGGCTAACACATACATTCGCCGACAAAGGTGCGGTGCTAGTGGCTTGATTCGTGACTGGACTCGACGAAGAGGCAACGTTCGCCTGTGGAGTGTTCTCCCGCTTTCGCTTTTTCTTTCCCATTGCTGCTTGAGCCTCCTCAATCGTCTTGCCTGCCATACCCCCCCGGCAGCGATGCAGGACTCGATTTGGTGCCCCTTTTTCCCGCAGTTCGTACAGGTCTTCCTTTTTACTATCGGGGCGGCATTTGGCATGGCAGCAAGGGCTGTCGCACTCTTCCTAGCAAGTTGCATCTCGAGTCGAATCCGCTCAGTCACTTGTTCAGCCGTGAAGCGATGGTTGGGTCGTTCCGCCGAAATTGCGTTACTGATATAATCCCGCAGAACCGGGAGTGAGCGAGTCAGGGATAGTGCACCGACCATCAGGTGAGCCAAGGGATCGATGTTGCCCATGGCGTGGATTCGTTTATGCAGCCGTTGCATCTCTTCCCATGACGCGACCCAGTCGCTATTTGGGTCGGTATCCATCCTCATGGCGAGAAACTCGTCTTCAAGGAGCACCCGATGCATTGTGCCGCAATGGGTGTGTCGCTTCTTTAGGAACGCCCAGACGGCGTCGGCCGTTTTCATGTGGTCAATGAGTTCGTGCTCGGACTGCTGACATTTGCACTTGATGAAGCAGGCAATGGAGTAGCTATTCTTGACTAGATTTCGAGCGGCTTTTGGTTCAAGGATGGGGTCGGGCTTCTCGACGGTGCCGTCAAGGTATTCCTCGACGAGCGGAATAGACACGCCCAGCTCGCTTCTGATCTGTCGTTCCCATGCGACGTAGTTGCCCTTTGATAGGTCCAGGTAGTCTTCTTTATCCCAGTGTCCCATCTTGATATTCACGGCAACGACGGACGGGTGTTCCTCTCGCCTAACGACATCCTCCGTGCCTTCTTCTCCACTACTGTCAGAAACAATGTCACCGGCGGTTTCCTTCGCTTGAGATCGCGTCGCGCGTGTCTTTGATGGACCAGCTTCGGCGTTCGCAACTGTACTTCCTGCCATATCTTATGGGGTCTCTCTATGCTTGAATATATGCACTGTCTTTCTGGTGAAATCTCGAGTAGCGCACTAGGCGGTTTGTCGAGGCAACGTCACAATGATGTTTCGCAAGGTCGTGTATCCCCAGGTGAGTTTCTCGTTGGTGCGGTGAACGATGAGCGGTACGACGATAGTTCAAAATTCAGGGCCCATAACCTGTTAAAACTAACGTTCCCAGACTCAGTTAGCGTGAAGAGCAAACTGTATTGCAATGTATATACCTAACGTTCCCAGACTGTGGATGAACGTTAGTCCTAATATGCGTATGAAAGGTATCCTGGTCTCACCTCAGTTAGCGTGAAGAGCAAACTGAGGGAGACGAGGGCGCGAACCGTCCCAGGGCAAATGCCCCGGATTATCTAAGCACGTCGCGGAGTCCGAATCTCCAACAGAAGAATACCGCAAGGGCGTGCCTATTTGGGAGTCAATCTTCACCTGTAGCTGTAGGAGTAATATATCATATACTCTAATCATGGTACATACCTGATACATCAATCCCTGTGATCCACAGTCCGTTAGCGTGATACATCACTCGGTGTAAATGCCTTTGCGTGATGTATCACTAGGTGTTGCATGCCTTCCCAGGACCATGTGACCCCTTCTGTGGCGTTGCCCGCCCTTCATCGTTGGCCACGACGAGCGCGCCATTGCCTGATTTGGTGGACTCTTGCAAAAGGCTATGGCATTTCCTTCATTTAGGGGGATCGGGCCCTTGATCACGCCACTCATTGTACCTAGATCTCAAGAACGATGTGTGCATTAGAATTAGAACACGGCCCCTCAAGGCGGCCCCTGTGGTAGTGAGCGACTTAGGGGGGCCTCTATTAATTGCCCCCCGATGGCTACTGCCCCCTGCCCCATGGCTAGATACGCCGGGACATCTTTCCAGGCCTCCGTACACCGCACCATCAAATTATCTCTTGTCCGCTTCTGCCTCCACGCGTACGCTCGCCCACCATTGGTTTCTGCCGTTTCAGCTCGGGCCTTCCATATTCCCGCCTGCCACCCATGGAATTCCTTCACCCTACGCATCTCTTCTTGCAAGAGAATACATTCTTCTTGCCACCTATGTGCGCGGGCTCGGGCCTTACACCACTCGATACGAATTGCTATTTCTTCGTGAGTATTCTTATCTATGTAGCAGTAGAAAATACAATGATCACCTTCGCTCATTGTTTCCGTCATCTCAGTTTCGCTGGTTCGTTGTGTCATCCAAATCCAGGAGAGGGTGCGCCGTCCTTCTGATGCGCTGGCATCTTCACCTTCCCGTAAGCCGCGAACGTCTCCGTCATTGAGCTGTCGTAGCGTCAACTCCCAATCTTGCTTGCTAAGCAGCGCGCCGAGAGCTACAAGCGATTGCCGGTTGGTGCGATATTTGTTGGCTGAGAAATCAATTCGAGACTGTACGTTCTTGATCAGAGTCACACTCCGCGTGTTCAAGATCTGCCCTCGAGCTAGACGATCCTTTGACTGATACATTGTGCTGACAACGAGTAGCTGTCGACGGATTTCTGCGAGGCAATCGTGACCTTGGGCGTATCGTAGTCGCCATTCGTACTCGGCCAACGCGGGGTCAATCCTAAAGGTTGCCGCAGCGTCTGAAGGGAGCATGAGCTCCATATCCTCGGGCTCGACCCCAGATGTGTCGGCACGCAATCTGTAGAGCGCAATTGCAGGCATATAGAGCTCTTGAACTGCTTGCCAGGCAACAATTTGGCGCTTGAGACGATTGCGGCGCTCAATCATGCGCGTGCGTTGGATATCGGTCGATTGAGTTCCGATTGACTGAGCATCTACTTTGAGACGGGCCTTCTGATCTTCGAGCTCTAGGCCTTGAGCGATCAGAACACTTGGGCTGATAGTGTCGTGCTTCGGAAGTGCTTCATCTCGCTGAATCGCCGCTGCGTCCTCCTCAGCAAGTTGCAGTCTGATCTTGGCGGCTGAAACGGCTATGATATTCATCAGCGCGCTGAAGGCACATACATCGTGAACATTGCTGTCACCTTCTATCTTGGATTCATATGGGTTATCTTTGAGTGTCCCAGCTTCCCAGCGTTGTATCAATGTGGTAAAGTCGCAAACCGTTGCTAGGGGAAGGGAGTCACTGAGAGTGAGAAAGCTTTCGACGTGTTCCGAACGCATGGCACCCGCTTCTTGAACTCTCTTCAGAAGTGATGTATCTAAAGGCTGTAGTTAGCTTTGCATGATATAACGTGTACTCTGATGGTGCCGACGTGATATATCACCTATCGTTTTATGATCGCCTCAAACACCAGGTGATATATCACGTCGGCCTCCTAGAGCGGTGATATAACACGGTACCCACGTAAGGATATCACCTTCCGCCAGTTGTAATCGCCGAAGTGGTCGTCCAACGTGTCACGTCGAGATCCAGGCCCCATTTCCTTCGTACTACTTGCTACGGGGTTCATCGCGGCCCAGCCACGCTCTGGTGATTCGCCGTCAGTCCGTCCAACACCAGGGGTGAGATTGAAGGAATAGTTTATTTGGCAATCGGTTTGATGCGCATAAAGGTGGAACTTGGGGACAAGATACGTAACACAAAGCTGATTGACTCGGGGGGTAACGAGATCCGGTGGGTACAATTCAGAACGACGGATAAGATTCCGCGACCATTGGCACGCAATGTCGTATGAAACAACTAGGTTGGCAGGCGAATGGTTCTTGATGCTCGAGAAATATAAGTAATCCATGTTTACATAACTACAATCAATGATGAGTATACACGAGTACATGCCTCAAAGGGAATATATAGCCTACCGCTCCCCTTTCTGCATGTCGCCTACGGACACAGGCCGCTTCATGTCGTGGCGACTGCACTCGATTGTTCCAACGCCGCTGGCTGTGGTGCCCTTTCCACCGCGAATACTCGCAAGTTTGACAGCGTCGTAGTTGTTACATGTGCTCGCCTCCGCGACATTTAGATTACCCTTCTCGCGGAGGAACTCCTTGTACTTTGCTTCTTCTACAA
Organism: Pleurotus sapidus; assembly: GCA_026743855.1. Lineage (NCBI taxonomy): Eukaryota > Fungi > Basidiomycota > Agaricomycetes > Agaricales > Pleurotaceae > Pleurotus > Pleurotus sapidus. The sequence goes on from JANBWZ010000021.1 coordinate 158,900, forward strand.
AATAGGCTGACCCGGCATTGAGACTGGGATCGCGGGCATCATTCGATGCAGAAAGTCGTTTCAGTCGAAAGTTGGCGTCAATCGCCAGGAACAACGAGTAGACCCATCTATATCCGATGATGTATCATATCAGCTGTGAGAGTGCAACGGCGATGAGACTTCTTTTACCGCTTCGATGGACCAGCTGCTTCCCAATCAGCAGGGAGATTCTTCCCTGGATGGGGGCAGGCAGGGCACAGGACTGCACACTCTCCCTCACGGGTACCTGCGACGCCAGACGAATCATGGCCACGGCCGGAGCGTTTGAGAAGCCGGATGTGCCGCCACTCTCGGACGATGCGCATGAAGGCACTATAGCGATCCTTAATTAACGCCGGTCAGCTCAGATTAACATGTACATATAGACCAACGTACGGGGACGGGTTCACCCAAATTGTTGGTTAATCGCACAAGCGCCTGATAAAACTCATAGCCGGATACCTTCGAACCGAAGGTCAAGATTTGAAAGAGCTGTAGCACTTCGAATGTTGCTGCTGTACGGGGATCCATCGTTGTCGCCGGAAAGAGACGCGCACGGAGGAGTTGAACGTCATGACTGTGAGACTGAGTACAGCCGCAATAGTCAATACTCGTGTGAACGAGACCATGCGACGTTATGACTACAAAATTATTGGCAAACGAGGGAACTGGTCTAGCGCAACTGTCGCCTTGAGGATGACCAAGCTGCATGCGGAGACCGAGAGACTGGAGAGAGCAGCGGTCAAAGAAGTATCCGTTCCACTTCTACATTGAGCCAAATGTGAGTACAACGATAGGTTAAAGGTGAGTCAAGTACCTCAACTTGATGAAAGGGCGACGTGCGATGTAAGGTGACGATACAAGCTTGACAGAATAGGCGATCATCGTAACACTGGCGGCACCGATACGCCCCGACCGACTCGCTGTTAGCTGGACACTCCGGGCAATCTGCGCATACACCGGAATCTGGGGCTTCGAGACGCAGAAACTCCTGCACAAACAGATCTCGTTCTGACATCCAGGTTAGAAAGGGCATGTCCTGTGCTATCATCAGCCGAGGTAAACATACAGGCCATAATAACGTACACCAGCTGTCCGCCTCCGTTGCCTTTCCAGAGAGAGAGCGTCCAAGACAACGTCTTCGTTGATCATAGGGTCCGATGGGTCAATTAGCTGGGGAAACGGCCGTGTATCCTCCTGGAGAGTCTCGTGGGGAAGCAGAGCGGGAGGACGAGGGGGAGCCATGGGAGAATCCACATGGTAGGTCGAGCGTTTGGTTTGGAATCCACTGGGACCAAGTTTGAAGTCTGTGTGGTGGTGAATGGAAGGACGAGGGATAGGAGCGACATTGTCTTGTGCCCATTCTGTTAAGCATTCAACTTCAATAATGGACCTCTTTTTCGGACGACGCATATTGGGATGCTCACCGAGTCGTTTGAGAAGGCTGTTTAATACCCCTGCTATAGATCCTGGAAGTGACTTGAAAGCGCGGAAGGCCAAGGCATGAGGGCCAAAATTATCTGCTATAGGGGAGAATACCACGTTACAAAGGTAGATTTGACGCCAAGAAGGCATCGGATGTTAGTAGTGAGAGCTGGGGGAGGCAAAACACGATGGCGGCATGATGGAGTGACAGGCGGTCTCAACCACAGAACTAGTGTTCAGTTTGTTCTCACGGTAAGTAGAAAGATCTCACAGTAACAGTTTTTAGATCGATGCGCACTAAACTAACAAGTCATTACAATGGCGCCCAAGCAATCATATACTGGTGGTGTCGCGGAACTCCGCCTATGGTCATCCATTCCTTTCGCTGTGTAGTTGTGTTAGTGAAAGAAGGCACAGCATAATTAATAGAATATACCCGACGTTCTCTATCCGCTCGAAGGGTCATACTCTTGGTCCAATGCTCTGATGGAGTGTAAACAAGGCTGCGTTCGAGGAAAAGGGCCGATACCATGACCCGCATTGCGAAACTCTGCCGTGCCATGTGTTAGATTGTAAGAATAGCCCAAAGATGTTCCATACCCGTTTGGCTTTGCTCTTGGCGGCCCGTACAGCTACAGCAGGCGTAGAGCCTCTTCTCATATATCACTGCTTGTAGTGAGAGTGCGTGCTCGATACATCAAGCTCTGTGGTTCACAACCCGCCAGCAACCTGCCAGCGTGATATATCGCGGTTCTTGAGGTGATGTATCACCTCGTGAAAGCACACGTGAGGCCTCCTAGAACCTTTAGGGGTCCCCGCCGCTCCCCAGCATTGCATGCGGCGTCGGGTCCTCTGCCCATATTCAGCTTTCGCGCTCCTTCCGCATTGAGACCATAGTAAGGTTTTCATATATTAAACCATGCGATGGTGTGCCTTCATATGTCTACTACTCGAGATCGATCTTCCCATGGCGCTGTCAGGACATGGGCAACATAGCTGTGGGAACATCCTTGGGAGATAGAATATATTATTGGAATACATATTCCTGGCATACCTGGGGTCTCTATGACAGCCATGGTGCCATCGGCTATCCCTTTCTCTTGCAGCCATGAATATACACAATCTTTGACAAATTGTTTGTTTTTCCATGCAAAACAAACATATAGTATGTTTTCCCAGACATCTGCGCTATTTTTTGGCACCGTAGTGATATTAAAAACGGTCAGCGCTTAGGTCCTTCGGATCAAATGTCGACACAAGCATAGATGTATTGCAACATGGGATAGCCGCCAATAGCGGGAAGGCCTCTGGCAGCAAAGACTTGTAATATACAAAGTACTTGCAGGCGGTAGGTCCCGATAGCAAGAGGGGACTGGTGTTATATAACGCGATTGTAATCACAGTCCGTAATACATCACGATAGATAGCTGACATTTGGTAATATATCACACTCCGGTAAGCAGGCGGTAGGTGCCGATAGCAAGAGGCGACTGGGGATATATAACACGAGTGTAAGAATAGTCTGTAATACATCACGACGGATAACTGAAACTTGGTAATATATCACACTACGGTAAACGGTGGGTAGACAAGTGACACTCAGTGATATATCATGGGGCAAAACATTCTGAGTTGCTGAGAGTTAGCGGCGGGAACGACTGCAGAGTATTTGAGTATTAACAACTATGGAGACTGAGTTCTGATTCCGTACCGGTTTTCCTTGTCCTTGACAAGCGGTTTAGTGATTGTATTGATCTCAGTACGCTCCTGAAGCTTGCGGGCACGTTTGGTAGTCACAATAAACGAAGGGTCAGTGCCGTCATCTCGAGGGCGTTTACGGCGTGGTGGCTTGGTGGGCTTTGAAGTAATGTCAGTCGATATAGCGTCCACCGAGAGAGCGCTGTTACCCGATCCATTGATATCACCGGGGGCATGTACACCAGTAGCGGGGATAATTGGGGCCAGTGCTGGGGTATCTGCACCGGGCAGCATTACACTGGGAGCAGGCGGTGCTGGCTGGTGAGCGATGGGCGGCGACATGGGCGGCACCTGGGGAACGACGGGGGCTGGCTGGTGAGCGATGGGCGGCACCTGGGGAACGACGGGGGCTGGCTGGTGAGCGATGGGCGGCGACATGGGCGGCACCTGGGGAACGACGGGGGCTGGCTGGTGAGCGATGGGCGGCACCTGGGGAACGACGGGGGCTGGCTGGTGAGCGATGGGCGGCGACATGGGCGGCACCTGGGGAACGACGGGGGCTGGCTGGTGAGCGATGGGCGGCACCTGGGGAACGACGGGGGCTGGCTGGTGAGCGATGGGCGGCGACATGGGCGGCGCCTGGGGAACGACGGGGGCTGGCTGGTGAGCGATGGGCGGCGACATGGGCGGCGCAACGCCGGAAGAATGTAAGAAGCTTGGGACAGGCAGCGGGGCTACCATCTCATCCAGTAACGACATGTGACCGCCGGTGGGGGGGATAGTGCATTGCATCCCGGCATAATTGTTGTACGGAGCGAAAGACCCCCAGTCAAACTCGAAGTCAGGGGGGATCTCTATGAGGACAGGATCAGACGGGGCGTCAGGCGATGAGAGTAGACCCGGGGGGGAATTTAACGATGCCAAAAGAGTGGGAGTATCAGTGTACGGCAGGAGGCCGGGGGGGACTTTGGGCAGTGACAGAGGACTGGCTGGGGTGGCTGTAGGTAAGACCGGAGCTTGGGATGGGAGGTTGGGTGACGCCAGCGAAGGAGGGTCGGGCGTTGGGAGCGTCTCCTGAGGGGTTGAGAGAGACAGTGAAGGTGGCGGCGCTTCTTCGGCCACTCCTTCTACCGCAATAGGCGATATGGCAGTAGTTGCTGGTGAATACGATAACGCTCGGTTCGCGCACTGTTCTGGGCCTTGAGGGACCATGAGTACCTATCAGAAGTAAACCACAGAAGGACGTACTATAGCAGGTTTGTAGGAAGCGGTTGAATATGGGTATGACTTTAGCTTTGAACTCGGGATCATAGTCGGTAACAGACAGGCCGAAAACGTTTGGCCCATAGTGGTATCTGCAAGGATGATGGGCATGAGCGAGAGAAACAATGCCGATACGACTTACGCCATTGTATTGATACACCCGTCATTGCTCGGATCTGGACCGCCAGCGATAAGAACAAAGGACCAGCCACTTGCAGAACCAACATCCGCAGAGAAGGCACCGAATTTCTTGGCAATGGAAGCGATGCCGCTGCATAGGCTTGAATCAGCACATGTTGACTGGTGGAAACTTCAGTAACGTACGCTGCGTAGCTACTCGGAGTAGGCTCTGCCCTTGCCTTCGCCTCCTCCTTCTCGAGCCGCTTCTTCTCTTCTCTCGCCTGCTTGAAGTCCTTGCGGAGCTGTGCGTGTTCTTCAGTGATTCGTGCTTTGACAGCGACATCCTCAAGGCGCCACGCCTCTTTAGTCTTCTCGCGGACAACCCCTAAGGTGTCGTCTGCTCCGTCCTTCGCCAATTTGTCTGAAACGTCTGAGGCGATCTTCTCCTTGTAGTATTGATTCTGGTAGTGCTCGAGTAGTTGAGGACAACGTTTTGTCTTTTCTTTCGCCGGTTGCACAAACACGACCTCCTCTGGTGGTAGGGCATGTGACCGGGCCTTCGGCAAGGCGTGGTTTCGGTACCAGCATTTGATATACTTGGTAATGTCAGGGTCGATGAAGCAGGCTTCAATCGCAACACTCACCTTCTGTTGGCGATTGATATCAGCCTTGTGTGCCCCCTTCCGCGCTTCAGCATCCTCAATTTCTTCATTCTCTTCCACTGGCCAACGGCTGAACCACCCGAGGAACACGCGCGGCCAAAATTTGGCGAATGTTCCATGTTTCTGGACTTCACGATACTCGCTTGCATACGAGAACAAGAACTCCTTTTGTTCAGCATTAACTTTGTCTCTGGGAGCCATGAAGCCGGGTGCTGTAGGTTAACAAGGTGAGTAGTGAGAGCGTTATTGAGCAAAAAAAAAATAAGCTTTGCCAGTCTCTTCGTCGAAGGTCTCTCTCCTTGTCCGGCTCTTACCGCAATGAAATGCGCATCGTGCACCACCACTCACGGTTTGTATAAATAGGGGTGGTTGAAGGCTTTCAACTGACCCATCAATCAGTCCTCAGTTTAGCTCGCCTACTCTACCACGTCTCTCTCAGCATGCGTTCCAACGACGGACCCTCCAAGCACAGCAACAGCGTCAGCGCGGATGAGATCCAGGAACTCCGCCAGCTACTCTCCCAGTTGCGTGCCTTCGGGGCTAGTGGCTCACCCGCTGCTCCAGGACCCGCTTCCGCTGCCATTCCTGTCCCTGTCGTCCCTGTCGTTCCCACTCCTCCTGCTCCTGCTCCGGCCATTGTTAATGTCGCAGCGGAAGCCAACGAAGCAGACGACATCAACCCGGCAGATCTGGATGCAGGAGGTGGTAAGTACCTTATCAACGCTTGGTCCACCCGGCTCCTTACTCACGCTGCTTGCAGCCGTCTTTCGTTGCCCATCCTGCGGCAGCGTCCATCACATGGTGCCTCTGACACAGAGCAACGATCTGCCTCCACTTGCCGTCGCCAATGCCGCCCCCGCTCCTCAAAGGACCGGCCTGTTCAGCGCCGCAGAAGGCAATGTTGGTCAACGTTGGTATGCTGTTGTTATCGGCCGCCAGGTTGGTGTATTTCAAGACTGGTACGTTGGCTGCTCGTTCACCACGTGTGCACAATCTAACTCATAACAGGGATAACGTGGTTGATGACTTGGTTAGGGGGGTTCCCGGAGGGCGATGCAAGTCCTTCGCGACGTTTGCTGATGCCCAGGCATATTACAATGCCCGTCTCGATATCGTCAGGGTCCACACTTAGTTACCGCCGCTCTGTTCAACCGCCGTCTCTTGCCCGTGTAACCGCCGTCCCGTAGTATTGTTTGTACTGCAATATATCGTTGTTCGACTGCCCTTTACATTAAGTGAATTAGTGTAAGAGAGATTGGTACACGAGCTCGCGTTTATCATATGATTCGATCACCTCAGCCTTTCCAATGGCGGCATAGCACTCGAGCTCATCGAGACACTTCAAAGCGTTGTTCATCTCCTTCCGCACCATTTCAGCCCTCTCGTATTCCTCTCCGACTCCCTTCAATTGCAATATTATATGTTGGCACCGCTCCATTCGTTTGTGAAGTGATTGAACTTCAAGTAGAGCGTTAGAGAACACCTCGGGCCAGTATTTGCGTGTATATTCTTGATAAAGCGAGTCGATGTAGTGGTAAACCGAGTTACCGGCTAATGACTTGAACTGTTGCTCAAGCCGAGCAATGAGCAAAGAACAGCTGGGGACATCCGCTGGGTCGGCCCTAGATATGACATCAATAGGCTTACCATAAATAAACGGAAACACGAACCTAGGAACGATTGTGTCGCGCGTCGCTCCCTTGAGGGGTTTATTGCTATAGCGTGTAAGCTGAATTCATTGTCAATGTAAGTACCGCTTACTTTGGAATGTCGGCACGGTAGCGGAGCCTTTGGCTACTTTGGGCTGCATGTTTGCGCCTTCAGAGTATTAACTGGATGATTGAGCGCAACGAATGAATGAAACTCACTTGTCATAACAGCGCTTACTCTTCTCTCGATTAGCAGCTGCCTTTTCTTCGGGTGTTTTGTACAGACGGGGGCGCCCACGACCCATGGCAATGGTATGAAATCTTTGAACGGTTCCTTCTGACCTTTAATCATTTCTCTTACCTTTATTCATTATGGCACAATTAAGCCGTAAACCTGTAGAATAAAATCCATAGTATCACACAACGGATATACCTTGTGCTCATAGCAAGGTGATATCGCCGTTGGTAATACGGAATGTCTTCCAGCATAAATATTTTTGGAGGCCCCCTGTCGATTACAAATCATGTGACTTGAGTTCAAAGCGTCACCGGAGTCTAAAAACTCAGCGACAAAGTTTCCCCCCACTCCCCACTCCGGTGAGCTAAGATATCACATCCAGGGCTTCGGCTAATTCATTGTTAGAAAGCCGACAATGCCATACGTCACCGTACGCGATGAGGTCAAACGCCACAACTATCAGGAGACCGCCTTTTGCAACTCCCTCATTCCCTACTACCTTCAAGTCGACACGAAGGATAAAAGCGAACGAGCCAAATTCTTCCGAGCCGCCAATATCCTCTTATTTGACCGATTCCCCATTGAGGCTTCTGGGCTCACCGCTGTAGCCACCTGTAGCTGTAGGAGTAATATATCATATACTCTAATCATGGTACATACCTGATACATCGATACATCACCTCAAGAACCGCGATATATCACGCTGGCAGGTTGCTGGCGGGTTGTGAACCACAGAGCTTGATGTATCGAGCACGCACTCTCACTACAAGCAGTGATATATGAGAAGAGGCTCTACGCCTGCAATCTTCTGTATACCCGACGGTATTATTGAAGACTTCAATATCCCCAAGGAACTTCACGAGTGTGTCCAGGCCTCAGAGGTTCTGCGGCCCGACAGCGCCATACATCTAGTGTTATGCGTGGGCGATGGCATTTGCACCCACGGTACTGGCAGTGGAAGCAAAAGCGTACGTATATCATATTCCCCTCTCGTTGTTTGGTTACATTCAATTGCGTGGGACAATTTCTCGTGTCCTTTCTCCCAGCGAAGCTAGAGAGTGGGCAACGAAGCTGAACGCGCGAGAAGCTGCCTTGGAGAAGTTGAAGGACGTTCACATCTCAGCATGAGTTCAACCTACGCTATGGCTACCCTCATCCCCTAAATATTAATCAGGCAGCATCACAGGTGTCGTGTCCATCCAACCTTCTTCTATGACTTAGTTTTGCAAATGGATTGTTTATGAGACACGACCCGTCCTTCTCCCCTTCCTTCAAGTTCAACTGTTATTCCATATGATGCATTGAGCTCCATCCCAGCCTAAATCCACGTCGAGCATCAACTTTCAATGCGCCCTGAGCCCACAACTGAATATCAACCATCCTCGCATTCTGCTGTTCAAAGTCATAGGAGTTGACGCCAATATCTCGGCACACATTTAGTTCATGCAAGAACAAAGCAGCGTCGGCTTGAGGTCGACATCGTCTATTTCTTCTTCAGTGCATCACTACGTGGTTGACAGGAATTGTCGTGATCTGGTTATCTTCCCGATTTTAAGTGCTGTAAACATACTTGGGGGGAAATGTTGAATCTAATATTTACCACGATGGGAGGCGCCCGCTGAACATATCAATTGAACGACAGCCCCGTGGAACCAAAGAAATCATGAGGCTTATTTGTTGGTACGATCAACAAAAGTGTGGTGTCTGACTCGGACGAAGGCAAATGGTGCGTTGTTGGTGTTTATGAAGTACAGAGAAAGCATTTTTTTGCCGGTCACTCCTCTTTTAAAATCGAGCTAGCGTCACTAGGGTAGAATCCAGCATACAAAACTAGTGGTACAAGGGTTAAGCAAACAATCTGGTATGGGAGTGTTTGTAATAACGGCGGTAGGGTGGTATTACTTGGGAATCGAAGACAAGATAAAGGTATTGTACTCGCTAGTTGCATCTTGAATAGCATCCTTGAAGAGAGCCTTGAACTCGTCTGAATACTCTCCATCAGTACTATCGATGATTGGTACCACGACTGACGACATTGTAGGAACCGACAATGGAGCTGGTTCAGACATGTAATATTCTTGGTGACACACTTTCGTCGGATCAATAGGGGGAGTGGCAGCCCTCCTGAATTTGTGAAACTGCGCCCAGCGCCCACAGGCACCCACGATGGAGACGACTCGAAGAGTCGACCACATATGAAACATAAACTGTGCTTGCTGCACGATTTGAGGCATGGCAGTGTGGATGGCGCGAGTAGCAAATGCTTTTGAGATTGAACGGTCCAATTCATTGTCCTCCCGACTTGGAGCCTTGGGGACCTTGAGTTCGAAGGCGATGGCAGGGAAACCAGGGACCGTCTTAGCATCAGGGAAGAATGTTCGGTACAAGTCGAGTGAAGTGCGAATCAAGAACATGGCATCCGTAACGCGTATTGCATGCACGGAGATATCTCCGGGAGCAGTTGAAGTCGTTGAGGTGGAAATACTCTCAACCTCCTTAGGATTGGCTTCCTCTGCGGCCTTGGCGGCGGCCTTCATTTGAGAGCGTGTTCCCACAATGTCAGAATTGTCCCACTTGAAACCATCAAGACCTACAGATGGTGGGAATGATTAATGAAGGCCGAAGTATCAGGAGCATGGGACATCACGTACCATGGACTAACAGACGTTTCACCTCTTTAGGGAGCTCATTCTCATCTTGGTCTTGGGGCTCGGGAATGCCTTCGACCTTCAAAACACGATAGTGAGTTGACGCTGATGAAGAACTTGGTAGGACTCTCACTCTTTCCTGTACTTGATGACCTGGGGTCCAGCTGGGATCCCGTATCCTATCCAGCTCCTCGCGCGTATAGCCTGTGCTATAGTGGAGTTCGTACTGCGGATACGCGTCGAGTCTGACATTGCCAGATGCGCTCGAGTAAATAGCGCGCAGATGGGGCATTATGGTCCCAACCAGAAGGCCATACCAAGGAGCCTCGCGCGTTTGGAGGCTTAGATGATTGTACATGACGTACAAGGTTTCAACATGATCCTTTTCGTTGATCCGAACGTTCTTGGGCCACTTGTCGTCGTCCAGATTAAATGAGAGTTTAAGGGGTGGGGCCGGTGGGGACGCAGGCATGTTTTGGTTTCCGTGAGGTTCCCCGGAACCGCTTATATATTTGTTCCATCAAGAAAGACAATGGGGCTCTGAACAATAGCCCTATTCCAAACAATGACCACGGTAGAATAATGACAAAGTTATAATAGAGCTTCGAACAATGGTTTATCAATCGATCACGTGCACGTTGAACCACTCAAAAGCAGTCGAAAGCGCCCACTGAGTTGAACCACCACCACCACCACCACCACCACCATGTTGCGTCAACGACCTGTTATGTTGGTACCGAAATCCTTCCCTTTCTCTCCGCCCAATGGTCCAAAATATGAAGCGGGTGTATGTCTTGTCTTTTCGCCTCGATTTCCCCATGCTCACCTATCCCGTCTAGGATGAAAAGGAACTCTGCAAGAAGACACCCATCCCGCTCTGGGACATACACCCCTGCCTGCTCGGTGCTCGAGACCCCCACTTCCTACCTCCAATGTTTCATCTTGGGTGGGCTGTCGGCGAAGACAAGCTACTGGAACTTGTCAAAAGAGAATTCCCTGAATTCGTTCTCTATTCTGAAGAATACCGCAAGGGCGTGCCTATTTGGGAGTCAATCTTTTGTATACCCGACGGTATTATTAAAGACTTCAATATCCCCGAGGAACTTCACGAGTGTGTCCAGGTCTCAGAGGTTCTGCGGCCCGACGGCGTCATACATCTAGCGTTATGCGTAGGCGACAACAGGATTGGCATCCTCCGTCCTCAACCTGGCGCGATTGAGAAAATTGCGGAGAGATTCTTCAATGACGAACCGCCTCAATGGCATTTGGACCCATGGTACTGGCAGTGGAGGCAAAAGCGTGCGTATATTGTATCCGTTTCCCATTGTATGTCTTTAGCTTAATTTGCCTGAGACAGTTCCTCGTGTCCTTTCTCCCAGCGAAGCTAGAGAGTGGGCAACGAAAATGCAAGCGCGAGAAGCTGCTTTGGAGAAGTTGAAGGACGTTCATATCTCAGCATGATCCCCGTCCCACGCTATGTCCGTGTTTTCTCTCCCCACCTCTGTACTTGTACTCGACAATCCTGTGTCGTTTCTCTTCAGCCTGCGTCTTTTATCAATCAATTTCGTAAACGGATCCCAATTATGGCTGAATGAGTGCGATTAGTGCTGGTCCCCTCCGTCTGTTCATAGTTCCATGTGACGTCGCCAAGTGCAATGTCTTCCACCAATATTCAATGCGATCCGACGCGGGCACTTTGGTTCCAATTCGGTTCACTACACATACCCGAGTATACAGTGTACATGTCTACCACCAAGGTGAATTGGCTTCTTCCGATATCATACTTTATCACTTACTCAAGTAACTACCCCTTTACATTGAGCTCGCGTCCCGGGATTCGTGTCTCCTTTCGGCGACCATCACTCCACTGCGGGCAGATAATCATGGCAGTGAATCGAGCGTGATTGCTTGAAACGGGCGAGTACGCCGCAATATCGTTGCGAGTCGTCGTCACAACCACAGGTGGGATATGGTCTGATATAGTCTACCGTCGCGAAAGTCGAACTCACCTCCGAGAATGCAATAATACCGCCCGTCACAACCAGTGAAAAAGAATTCCCTGACCTTTGTATAGGTTCGATCACCGCACGAGAATTATCGTCGAGATGCTTCCAGTCTCCCAGTATCAAACCAAGTTTCCTTCTGATTCCTGTCCTCCGCGTTGAAGATGACTTGGGCCAGACTCGCAATATTTGATAACACCCCAAACCATCGGTAGGTCGAGACAAGTCTGGAGAGACGCATCTGAGCTTTTCGGGGAGCAGTGGAATCCATGGAATTCGTTGTTTTCAGATCGAGCGGCTCAAACTTAGCGGTAAGTGCAGCCGTCATGCCGGGGTACCTATGGTCAAGTCGGAATAATTCCCACAGTTACAAAATCCACATTTATTCACGCTCACTCTTTCTTTGCATTGCTACGCCCACTTCAAGGCGGACGGCGCATACTTCGAACGTAAAGTTCCATGTCAATCCTGAAAACTATGTGACTCATTCGAAGGATTGTTCTGGCCACAGGTGGGCGCCTCCTAATCGATTGGATGCATATCAACGTCGCCTCTTAGCGGGAGAGCTGTACAGGATCCTGAGGACTGCTTGCTCTGAAGTGCGTGACATGCCTTGTGTTACTCGTCCGTACGATAATGGGTCCTAATATACATAGCGTGCATTTCCCAGGCAGCACTGTTCCAATGCGCCCACTCCCTGTGATCGTTTGGATTCGTAACCCAAACCGCGTTTAGTGTCCCCCGATTATACATTCCGCTCAACAGTGCCAGATCTCCAACCTTTGACAACACGGCTTTCAACACCTCTTTCTCGATCGCGCTGTGGGGGGCCAGCCCGATATTCAAGTTCGTCCAATCATGACGTCGGCGGCAACCCTGCAGAGATGCGCGTGCGCATTTCGTTTTGTTCTTGGTGGCTCGATATTGCCTGATATTGCTACTAGCCTACATATTCAATCACACCGAACAACGACACCTGGGATCCGAGAGGCCGAACACGGAGACCATATGTGACACCCTGGTGGCCCACGGTCGAAGCAAGCGGTCAGAACGCCCGAGCGCCAGCACTTAGCAATTAGGTATCAACTTTTCCGTGGAAATGAGGGAATAGCCGGACACATTCAAACTCTCCGTATGTTACATTGCATATATGGTCCATAGGTAGGTTCCCCCAGGGTGAATTCAGCGTCGAGCACATTTGCCTTCACCAGGTCTGCCAATCCCTTCTCCATTTTTCCCAGCTCCATATCATGGGTACGCAATACGACACCGCTACCCAACATATTTGCGTGGATCTTCAGGATGATGGTCTCTAGGTTTCCGTGGCCGTAGCACCGGAGTCGGCCTAGCAGGGACTGGGAGAATGTCGCATAGTGTGAGACTCTGGGATATAGTTCAATACCATCGTAAACGTGGTTCATGATCGTGATTGAAAGCTTTTGTATAGAGTCCGGAAATGGCAGATGGTTGACGCAATACTGGATCCGAGTGAAGGCTTCTTCGTATGGGTCTTTACGACCCGCTACTATGTAGATCGTCACCGCAGAAGGGCATATAACTGTGCCAAAATTTGGAAAGGGAAACAGAGCGCGGACTGAATGAACATAATAAGCACATCACTCAACAAGCAATAAACTCGAGACATACCATCCAAAACCAGCTCCGACAAGTCAGCTGGAATCCACGGTGGTATTGTTGACAAGGACCTGGCGGTAAAGTGTTTGAGATTAGGACACTCTATGAAGTTCCGGAATCCGATCATTGGATGGGTAACTTTCACAAACTCTAGGGTTCGGAGAGCTTCCAAACAGCGTACTGTCGATGGTTCCTCTACGTCCGTACCTCGTCCTTCACTCGCGATGGACATGAGCGATAACTCTTCTAGGGTCGTAGGGAGAATCCGCAGGAGATCAGAACCATCGTCAGCGTAAATAAACGGCAAGCATAGACACGATCCTCGTGGAAACCGATGATCGTGGAAAGTGGGGTTGTGAGCGTAAAGTCTCATAACGAATGTTGACCTCGCATAAGTTCAGCAACCGACTATAACATCCCGGTAACCACTCTACAACGGTGCAGTTATCGCCCCACGTAAAGCAAAGTTTCCGTATGTATTTGATGAGGTGGGAAGCCTGAAATCGGATGAAGTATAGACCGGAACTGGGGCTCTCGGACTTGAGTAGGATCGTGTGGAAGATGTGCGACCGGCAGATGGCGTTCCAAGCGTGACAAACTAGAGAGCTGGTAGCAAGAGTTGGAAATATTGAATGATCGCGATGATTAAACTTTGAGAAGGATCCGTCTGCAAGGATACCGATGATATAGACAATCAGTTCAATGGGGAGTGATTGAGGGCGGATTCGATGAAACTCTCGCTCAGCACCCGCCATTAGGGACATGGGAGTAAGGAGGGACATGGGAGTGAGGATGGTTCAATCAGTGGCGAGTTCAGGGCAGGGCTAGGAATACAGGGGCCGAGCTTCAATCGCCGTTTCCAGAAATCATGACATTTTGATGGAGTAGAGTCACCCCTTATACACTAGCACAAATTACTCTCGTGCCGTATATTATATAGGCGTCGTCAGCCATGGCACAAGCACGTATTGAAACCTGATCGAACCTGCGGAATACAAGTAGCTTAACAACTCACGTTCCGTTCGTCTGTCCAGAGGTGCCCTATGAAGGATCGGCCATTAGTAAATTTACCCGACTCACTCTTCCAGGCGAGCACCTGCGAAAATTCACTCACATTTATGGATTGGTCGTTGAAGAACACAACCATGGCCATGAGATGCACTCTGCAACAGATCATATCGGCGCGAAGAAGAGGAGATAACGTGAACGCGCAATTTGCTTGTGTTCTGTCGCTCTGTCACGTTTGTATCGCCTCTTTCATCAGTCGTGTTCACTGTCCAGGAGAACCAGCGGCCCTGCTTCGTGAGTGTAGCGGCAGTCTGAGACGGTGATTTGTAAACTTTCTCCACCTCCGGATCTCGCGGCGATCGCTAGAAGCTGCTCATACCTCGCTTCTCGCTGTGCAGTACGTATCGGGAGCTTTCATTCAGCAATAATCTCGTACGCAGCTCAGAGGAAGACGATTTTTGTCATACCGTAGAATCATCGCTGTAAATGTCGTAAGCATCTAGGCGCGTCATAGATAGGCGTTGCACTCACAAATCTATTGCTTACAAAGGGTTCAATTCTATTTGACGCCTCAAGGATGGTTCGATTTGAAGAAATATCGAGGAAAACAAATGGTGGACTCGACCGTAAGAAGTGTGTACTTCTCTCTTCGTTCAACGATTGAGTACGAAGGCGTTGTCCAAGTTCGTGCTGAGACGTGAGGGTGATCCGATGGTAGATTTCCCGAGAGGAGTTACTGCCGGAAATCAGAAAATGGCCGTAGCGAAGGGGATTCTAATTGGTGCTCGTCCCGTCCGTTGGTACTTAGATTCTGTCTTGCATCCTTTCTCGTCTCCGGCACAGAAATCTTGGCATACCGATTTCATTCGCGCTATACAGCCCTTCTCGCCCTGAGCTCGCCCGTCGCCGCTGGTTTTCCTGGAAGGCGGGCATTTGCAGAGGTCTGAAGTACCCAATGATTGAGATTCATTCGACAAGATACGTTGATATACGCACTTAAGGAAAAAATTACTTCGTTGTTGGCTCTCGATCCAAACACGTAGAATCAAAAGTCCCTCTACTCCGGCTGCTTGGACTTAGGTTGCTGAACTCGGTTCTGAACGGCCTGTTTTGAAGAGATGCATCTTTCTAGTCCATTATCGGCTGCCCGTGCCGGTGCACGAACATTCCCACAATCCCAACCTTCCATGTACGCCACGCACATTTCTCAGTGAGTCTGGTACATAACGGGATTCCTTGCAAGGCTACTCTCATCAACCGCTCGATATCCCGATGCTCGATAGGGTTTCGGACCGCGGATTGAATTGAATCGTTTTTCGCCCCTTAGTTCGGTTTCTTGTGCTTGTCTTCCGTTTTCGCATCGCTGGGGACGGCGGCTCATGGCATCGGGATGCGCACGAGATCTATGATTAGCTGGACTCCGAGATATCCACAACTGTTACGCACCAGGAGGAGAACGATCAGCGCGGGGGGAAGAGCTTGTCCAGCATGGAATAGAACGAAAGTGAGTTGTATCGAGGACCCAAAACAATCCTCTTCTTAATTTTTTCAGATGGAACATTTGACCTCGATTTCCTCCACCTCCGACGAAAATGTGTGATCTACCTCTGGGCTAAGTTATGGGCGTTCTTCCCTCGATTGGTTGAACACACCCACTCCCCGGAGTCAAATTTGAGGTGTGGTGATAGCCGACTCTGCTAGCCATAATCAATTTATACGCGATCAAGGTGAGTAGCGTACGAATGCACATCCCAGGAACGCTAAGTATAGCATTGGAAGTCACCCAGGCCTAGTCGACGGTGTGAGAATTTGTTCGTGAGCTGCCTGCAACTCGCATTGGTGACAACCCTGGATGCATACATGTCCAATGGGTACAAAATGAGTCACTGATCGGCCGATCTCTGCGGTATTCAGCCCGCGACCGCATGGATCAGCGAATATATCCAAACGCTCATAAGTATTCAAGTTCAGTCGCGTTCTTATAATCAGAGCATCTTTCGAAAGCTGGCATTCTTCCCTCCCCCTCATCTACCATGTCAACTCTCGAAGACGGTTCACTGAGAACAGGCAAAACACCCCTTCCGTACCGCCAATTGTTCATCGTATCTCTGCTTCAAGGTTCTGAACCGCTCACATCTTCCATCATCTTCCCGTTTGTTAACCAGGCGGTACGCGAGTCTGGTATCACAGGCGGCGATGAGACAAAAACGGGTTACTACGCTGGAGCCATCGTGAGTCTGAGGTCGCATTCAGGATCGCACTTACGTTCTCATGTCGAATTTCAGGAATCCATATTCTTCATCGCAGAATGTTTGACCGTCGTACACTGGGGTCGTCTCTCGGATCGAATCGGTCGTAAACCGGTCATGTTGATAGGTCTCGTAGGCCTCGCTACCTCCATGATCACATTCGGGCTTTCGAAATCATACTGGCTCCTCCTGATCAGTAGATTTATTCAGGGAATGTCAAATGGGAACATGGGTACGTATCGTATCTCCTCGCTTGTCGCATCGCTGGTTGATCATTGTTTGATTTCTCTGGTGGGTAAATTTAGGGATGACGAAGAATATCATGGCCGAGGTCAGTTTCTCACTTCCCAATCCCAATCCGAGCTCCCCGCCTGTATCATAATTATCAAACTCACTGGATATACTCAGATCACAGACGAAACAAATATAGCCGATGCCTTCGCGTGGATGCCTCTGATATGGTCAGTGGGGGGAACAGTTGGGTGCGTTCCAATATCCCTGCTTTCCTCCTCAGCACACTAATGCCCCGTTCTCCAACCCATAGCCCGATAATTGGTGGCACCCTTTCTAACCCGTCATCAACTTACCCTTCCTCCATCTTTGCCTCCTGGCCAATCTTCGTGAACAACCTGTACCTACTCCCGTGCATGGTGGCCGCCGGATATAGCTTGACATGCTTGGCTATTGGGTGGTTTTGGTTGGACGAAGTGAGTTTCTTTACGTCCTTCTGCGTGTTGAGCGCTTTTGCGCGATCTGGTGACCGGCGACGCTCTTTGCCCCGTCAATCCCCGTCAATCCTAATCATTATCTTATGTCTCGCTCGTGTACTACGTTTAAAGGGGAACACTCATCTTCTTTTCCATCCGCAGACTCACCCTGATATCGTATCGCGCGAAAAGCTTACTCGGTCTATCACGGGTGACTCTAGGCAAACTTCATCAACGACGAGTACGGTACCGCCATCGGAGTCTACTCCTCTGCTGACACAATCTCCTTCCTCTTCATCGGTCGCCTCCTCTTCTGCGTCTTCTCCTTCGTCCTCCACGTATTCGATACGGACCCTTCTCCATACCCCTTCAATTGTCTTCTCTCTCATCAACCTTGCCTTTCTTGCCTTCGCCGACCAATCTATCCAGGTCATTCTTCCGCTCTCATTTTCCACCCCGACGTCCCTTTACGGACTCGCCTTCCCCCCGTACACGATTGGAGTCACGCTAGGCCTTTTCGGCCTCCTCAACGGCCTTTATCAGATATTCGTCCTGCCGTTGCTGACGAGGCGGTTTGGCTTCAAGGCCGTGCATTGTTTCGCATTTGGTGTCGGGTTGACTGGGGTGCTTCTGGGATATGTCGCGATCGGGGACGGCGTGCGGATCAGAGGTGAGGTGGACCGAGTGGTGTGGACGTTGATTGTGTTACTCTTGATGTTTATGGCGCAATATTCCATGGCATGGGGTGAGTTCTGCCGCATCCCCTTTAGTTTGTGCTTCCGCGCGTGACGTAAATTTCCTTCCAAGGTTGTATATACCCCATCCTCATAGCGACATCGCCTACACCCTCGACGCTTGCAACAATAACGGCCCTCGGGCAGATGGCGACTTCCATCACCCGGTCCGTTGCACCTTCATTCGCATCATCGCTCTTCGCGTTCTCTATGCAAATGCGAGAGTATTATCGCACGCACAATAAACACTGCGGACCTGCTATCGAAGGTGGGGATACTGGATGTGATGGCGAGTGGATCGGATGGGCTGGCTGGGGAGCAGGTAATTTGGTGTACTTTGTGCTTCTGGGCGTCGTTGGGCTGGGGATTTGGACATCGGGGAAGTTGCCGGACCAGAGACGTTACCCAAGGAACAAGTGAAGCCCCAGTGTTAAATTACTGGGAATACACTCAGTGAGAGGTAGATTTGCGCTACGCACTTCATGTACATGGTAGGCGCTCGCAATTGAGGAACTTCAGCACACTAATCCACGACGCAATCAAGAACAACATGTTAGACGTACGCTGCTCCGCTTAATGGAGCCGTGGTTTGGATTCCTCTTCGTTACACGTCAAATGAGCCGTTGAAATCACGACAAAAACCATTTCAATACAAGTAGCTCACACGCTGCCATCAGTAAAGAGGCCTAACTAATCAATGATATAAGTACATTCTTTCTCCCTTCTTATATTTCATTCTTTCCCTTCGTCACAGCCCCGTCCTAACCTTTCAAGGCACACGAATCGACTGCGTACCCGGGGTGAAGCAGAAGTTGTTGTTGAGCCTCGTCCCACAGGAGTTGAACGAGTTACAAATCCCGCCGCAGCCAGGACTGCCACAGAACTGAACTTCCGATGTGGCAACCAGACAATTGGTATTCGGTGCACTTAAGCAAGCGCCAGAACCGGAGAAAGTGGTGCAAGGTGGGTTGCAGTCCCCTCCGTTACGATTACTGCAGAAGGTGACTGTTGCGAATTCAGCGTCGCGACTTGCGAGTGGGTTGTCTTCGAGATCGAATTTCTCGCCGATGAACTTGAATTCGCCCTTGGTCGTTCGGATCCAATTCCTAAGTTCTTTGGTGGTCATGATATTGACGGGTACGCTACCAGCCTGGCGGCATTCAGGGGATCGTCAGTCTCTTTCCCTCTACCCTCGCAAGCTTGGCTCACCTCATTGACCGACATCGATGGCTACAACGTCTGTGTTAGTGCCACATCTCTCAACGTAATAGGTCAACGACATTACCTCCGGCTGGGCTAACGGTTTGCCACTGACCGTCATGGCGACGACGGTTAAGAGAGATGCAAGTTGAAGAATGTGTTGCATTTCGTAGAGTTTGGAAGTGTTGCTGTTGCTCCTGCACAAAGTGAGGATGCTGAATCCTTCCGCCTCATTGCTCGTCTTTTATGCGTTTTGACGACTTTGAATTTAGATATTATGCGGGCCGCCTGTTCAACTAGGACCCGACAAGGGTAACATCTCTGCGAACGTTTACCAAGGAGCCCGAAATCACCAGAAGAGGAACCCCGTTAGTAACTCTCATTGGTGCATGCTTTCGATGAGCCTTACCAGCTCGACCGAAAATAAGTCTCTTGACGCGTATGTGACGTGCACTTTGAAATTCAGGGAGAATTGGGCAGGTCTGAGACCATCCAGTACCATGAGAAGGGTATAGAAGCACTCACTGATCATCTTTCTGAGGTCTAGTCGTCCATCTCGTTATACACAGCGCGGCCATCCAGCGCCGATTAAGCACGGGTAATCCTAAACAAGACGAATGAACACAGGCTCGTCGTCTATAGCAGAATATCTGGAGACTGGGCCCGACTTCCTGCAAAAAATAGATCGGTGCTTCGCTTGCGGGCCGTCCCGCCCTTGCGACTCCCTCAACGCGAGCTGAAAGGCTGAAGTAATTCGCGGTCTAATGTAAATATATCTTGTGCCTTTGCACGCCGAGGGGGAGTAAGGCAAGGCCCAAGTTGTGATTCTGGTATTGCAGGAAGAATGACAACAAGATCTGGAGGCGGGGTGAGTATTGAGTATTGAATAGTTGAGAAGTACAATATACACATCAGACGTCTGACTTTCGAGCTCCATATTGCTTACCACGTTCTCGCAAACCCGGAACACTCTGACCAAATGTTGAAGGGGATTTGTAGGGAGCGCAGGGGCGGCTTGAGCTGGAGACCGCCATCCAGAGGCATCGAAAAGCAAACACAGTGGGAATTTCACACCATTACGTTACGCACAACTGTGCTCTCATACTCTCTCGATCTTCTCTCGATAAGATGGCAATCGTAGCAGTTGAAGCTTCTTGCCGTACCCTCGATTCTATCGTTCTCCTATACATCGTTACAAAGCCTTCGTCATTCGAGTCGCTGCCCCAAATCTTTCGCTTCCACCCCTTCTTTCTCGTCGTGATCACTAATTTACTCCTCCCATCTTCTAGGCAACTTGAGGAGAACGCTATGTTCTGTGTGGATTGGTGTCAGTAACCGGCGGGATCAAGCACAGGGGAAACTCACGAAATAGCCTTCGACACCAACATCAACCTTGCGGCTGTTTCAGTCAATGTCGCAATCCACGTATACGAACATCTATGCCACTCGCCCCAAAACGCACTCTCCGGATAACGCACCCCCGCCTGAACATCCCCTCACCGAGGACCCTCTTAGTTCCTCCCCACCCGCGACCTGGGCAACTTCCCAGACATCCAAATCCCCGCGCACACGACTGCCAGCAGCGCGAAGTACACCAGATTTCCGGCAAGCCATCCCACCAACCCTACGTTTCCACTACCACTTGGATGGTGGTTATCATCGCGATAGTACTCGCGCATCTGCATCGAGAACGCAAATAGGGAAGATGCGAACGAGGGCGAGACAGAGCGCATGGTGGATGTTGCAATTTGGCCGAGGGCTGTGATCGTCGCAAGGGTTGATGGGGTGGGGGATGTAGACACGAGGATCGGGTATATAGATCCTTTTGAAGGGAGTAAGCAAGAAGCAAGCCAACTTTGGAACCGACAGCTTACCCCAAGACATATAGTATTGCGAAAAGAACGCCAAAAGCACCACCACTAGCCCCCAAACGACCGTGTCCACCTCTCCTCTGGCTCTGACAGCCTCCCCGACCACGACGTACATCGAGAAGGCGCCCAACAAGCCCGCGAAGCCCCACTGGTACACCTTCGTGCTGCCGAAGCGGCTAGTCAGCCACCCAAGGGCGTAGACCTGGATGGATCCATTGAGGATACCGAAGACACCTAGTGTTACCCCGATAGCGTATGGACGGAGTGCGAGGCCGTAGAGGGAGATGGGGGTCGAGAAGAAGAGGGGAAGGATTACTTGGCAGGATTGGTCGGCGAAGGCGAGGAATGCGAGGTTGATGATGGAGAAGCGAATCGAGGGGATGCTAAGGAGGGCTTTGGAAGAATGGGAGATAGTGGTGGAGGAAGAGATGGAGGAGGGGAGCGAGACGGTGGTTGAGGATGGGGATGGTGGTAAGAGAGGTGTCAACTCTGAAGGTGCATCGACAGATGGCTCGTCGGGCGGCATTGCGATATCTGCACGTGTTGGGTAAACAGAAGACTCGAAATCGTCACCTGTGAGTTGCTTTTCACGCGATACAAGTCCGGGGTGAGACTGTAAAAGAGCATTAGTTCGATCGACGCTGTATTCACACAAAACTAACCTCGTCCAACCAAATCAACCCGACGGTCAAGCTAACCAAGCTATATATAGCGGCGACCATACACGGCAGCAAGTACGGGTGGTTAATGAAGAGAGGCCAGGTTGCAAAGACGGAAGACGGATAGCTCGTTGAGGGGTTGGAGAGGGTGCCTCCGATTATTGGACTGAATGTGAGATGGCATTAAAGTTGTTGTGGCAATATAAGGAGATTGAGACATACCCGACCGTTCCACCGATGGACCAAATGAGAGGCAGGCATGCGAACGCGTCGGCTATGTTACTTTCATCCGTAATCTATTTTCCACGTATTCGACTCAACGATCATAGAGAAGAGGAAAATGAGCACAAACCTCTGCGATGATATTCTTCGCCATACCTAATCAGGGAAGCGTCAAAATCCATAAGATTATCAAATACGACTGAGTGAACGTACCCATGTTCCCATTTGACATTCCTTGGATGAATCTGCTTAGGAAAAGAAGCCAGTACGATTTCGAGAGGCCAAATGTTATCATGGAGATGGCGAGGCCCATAAGGCCAATCAGCATCACTGGTTTGCGACCAATTCGATCGGAGAGACGCCCCCAGTAGACGACCGTCAGACATTCTGCAACAAAGAATATGGATTCCTGGCAGTTCCCGTTCTATAAGAACATAGAAAGTGAGAAAAGAGGCAGCTCACGATAGCACCGGCGTAATATCCTGTCTTAGTCTCATCACCGCCTGTAATACCAGACTCGCGTACGGCTTGGTTAACAAACGGGAAGATAATCGACGAGGTTAACGGTTCGGCGCCCTGAAGTAAAGAGACAATGAATAGTTGGCGTAGGGGAAGGGGAGTTTTGGGCTGTATGTGGCCCACGGCGTCTTCGAGAGGCATTCTGTGGACTCGGAGGAGGTATCGCCCTCTGAAGCTCCAGTGGTTTTAAAGGTCATGGCGGTCCGGAATCAAGTGCGTGATCGTGTTGATCGGAGAAGTACGAACTGCGATCAATTGATTCTTTACCTAAACCTCCCAGATGCCCAATGCCCTTGCAGCAGAATTTTGAATGGCCTCGGTGTGTTTTCGTGTCTGAGGGTGGCATTGCGCAGTACAGACCGCATGGCTCAATTTCAAATCCCATCATGATGGGTCTCTCGGAGGAGTTCGCAGAGCCGCCTCAACCCATTGGGAGTTCAAATTTCAAACGTTCAAATTTAGTCAATTGGGTGTTCTCCAAATCTCAAACGTTCCTTGGTCGAGTAGAGAGGAAGGATAGGATACCAGGCGAGTTGGACGTATTGTGCTATGGTGAACTCGCGCGGCGGGTCCGGCTACGACAAACCAGGAAAATCGATGGGAGCAAAACCACCGGTACGCTGTAGGTGCTACGCAATCACGAACGTTCTTGCTTTCCCCGTTTCCTCCACCCAAAGACTGAAGACTTGTGAACGCAATCAAGGGTCGTGGTAAAACTTCAAGAAAGCCACATACGACGACGCGACATCAGGTGCGAACAACCGAGTTCAGATGCAAACGTCCGTTGAGCTATAACCAGAAACTGCGTAACGAGCATCCGATCATAAGCAATTATCAAAAAGTCCTCTGCTATAATAGGCCCATCTCCACCGCCTTCGCGACTCCTCATCACGCTGGCAGGATATATCCAATAATCCTTTCCATCGAGTACCCTGATGCATTCGCCTCCGCCTCCGAAGTCGTGTAGAAGTGGTCTGTCGCCGAAGCGCTATAGAGCATGAACAACGGGACGCTCCCGCAATCCTGACCCTGATAAATGTACGCCGCAATACCTTCGTCTTCGTATCCGTGAACGTTTGTGGCGGTATCCCTTTCATCCGCCGAAGTCGTATAGTAGTGATCGCTGGCGGATTCACTGAACAAGCGGTAGAGCGGAATAGTCCCCGCCTCCTGCCGAGTGTACACACGCCCCACTCTAGCCTCCAGCTTGTAATCATGCAGTGATACGGCTTTTGACATCTCCTCGGGGCTGGTGGCGTAGAAATGATCTGCTGCGCTGGTGGCGCCGCCGACATAGGCTCGATGAAGGGGTACGGCTTTGGCGACGGCTGCACAAACACCGGTAGTGGGAGGTACGCTGGAGTGAGGAGCCTGCGCAAATGGTGGGCGTGTTGGAGTGGGGGCAGCCCCGCCGACGGAGCTGGGCACTGGTAGGGGGCCAGCAGGAAAAGCAAGAGCTTGGGTCGCAAGTGCAACTGCCAAAGCGAGAACGGTATAGAGCATCATGTCTGATGTATCGTTTATCGGGGGCTCGAAGTTATGATAGATGACGGCGAAAGCGAAGACGACTCGAAACCAATGCCTGTAGCGTTAACCGTGAGCTGGTTGGATGATGGGGTCTTGTTGTGTTTTTCGCCTTACTTTATATATTCCTTCACGTCTAGTGCGATTTTGCAACCGGAGGCTCATGACCGCTCTTTCAGGTGACGACCTCGGTGAATGTTGCTCGACGTGTCTGAGGGCAGTGCCGACGTAGACATTATACGGCATTTTGTGCCCATAGTGGCTTGAACAGAAGTTCGCGTTTCATGCGTTTTGTCTTGACGAGATGTCAACCGTCGACGACTTTCGGTGCCTGTAAGCTTCGAAGGCTCTCGGCGTTCCAAGCTTTTAGCGAGCGAATAGGTGAAAAGCAGTGTTACTAGGGCATCGTAGCCCGGCGTACATAATTGTGGTTCCCCCGTGCCTGGCCGGAGCGCAAACGCAAACGACCGTGAATTGTCGAGTGAGGATGATTCCAGCAGTGGTGGTCAAACATGGAGGTCCAGAACTAGAGGCCGCGTGTGGGCTGTCGATGTAGGTTTGGATCTTTCGCGACGCGCCTCAAAAAACCTTCGTTGCACTTCAATGAGCTACGCTGCTCCTACATCTACATATCAATGTGGTACATGAGCACGGCGATTGAAATCGTCTACCCTTTTTGTGATCGTAGCCTACGGAATGGATGACCACTTGACTTCTTGCCACCTTCCGCGGGGACCAAAGCATCCCATGATTTGTTGTTCCTCTCTTGTTGTAGGTTTCTGGCGACGAAGCTGGAAGTAAGTAACTGAACAAGAGATGGAACTTCTGACAAAGTTAGATCGTCGTAATCTTATCAGTGACCCACCCAAGATCCCGAAGGCCAAGCGCTGGCTCAGGGACTTCTTGGCACCAACTTTGACGCTGACAAGCTCGCCGTCGGAGGCGACAATACGCTGACTTCACAGAAATTTCTGTCCCACAGACTTGTTGCTGGCGTATAAAAGCCACCACGACATGGCATATCCAATATCACCAAGATGGCTTCCAAGAAATCCGACGACCTCAAGAACATAATCATCGTTGGCGGCGGCGCCGTTGGCACTACCCTCGCTCGGACACTGTCGGCGAAGATCAATGCGAGCACCCATCATATCATCCTCGTTGATCCCCGACCATTCCAAGTCGTTCTACCCGTCTCTCTTCGATTCTTGACTTCGGATCGGGATAACCTGCAGGAGACCACTCTCGCGTCGTACGACAAGTTGTTTGTCAATGGAACTGGCACATTTGTCGAGGGGAAGGTCGCTACCATCCAAAAGGGCGCCCAGAAAGGAGGCAAAGTCACTTTGGAGAACGGAGAGGTCATTGCGTTCGAATACTTGGTGCTTGCAACAGGAAGTATCTTCCAAGGGCCGTTGGCGTTTCCCGAAACGAAGGATGATGTCCTAACCTTCGTTGAAGGTGTTCGAAGGATGATCAAGGACGCGAATGATATCGTTTTGGCTGGAGGAGGATCTGTTGCAATTGGTAAGATTCTCTTCCTTATCGACGAACTGTTACTGACAAACGATCCCAGAACTTGCCGGTGAAATCAAAGACATATATCCGGTACGTCTTTGTGCGACTTATTCTCTTTGCTAAGCTCTAACACATGCGCAGAATAAAAATGTCACTATCGTTCAAGGCGGTGGCCACCTACTCAACGACGTGTATCCGCTACGATTTCGTACATTCGCCGAGCAAGGTCTTGTTAAGCGCGACATCAAGCTCGTCCTCAACGATTATCTCGACGATATCCCGACCGACGGTTTCACAAGCGTCAAGACGCGCTCTGGGACGACCATCAAAGCCGATGTCGTCGTGAGTCACTATATAAGCTTTCCCCGCCATTGGTGTTGACACGATTCTATGTTTCTTCTCCGTAGTTCAACACTCGAGGAGGACAACCGAATACGGAATTCATCAAGTCCCTTGGACCCGATGTCTTGACGCCAGGCGGGCTAGTGAAAGTTCGACCGACTCTGCAGTTGGCCGCCTACGATGACATTTTTGCTGGCGGTGATATTCTCGACGTCAAAGAACAGAAGCAATACGCCAAAGCGCTCACTCACGCCAACGTTCTCGCTGCCAACATCCTTGCGTCCATTTCCGGCACCAACAGTAAACTCAAGCCTTACAAAGGTAGTGCCGAGTT
The DNA here is from genome assembly GCA_026743855.1 of Pleurotus sapidus. Classification (NCBI taxonomy): domain Eukaryota; kingdom Fungi; phylum Basidiomycota; class Agaricomycetes; order Agaricales; family Pleurotaceae; genus Pleurotus; species Pleurotus sapidus. The sequence continues at coordinate 185,146 of JANBWZ010000021.1, forward strand.
GATTGTGATTACGATTGGCAAGGTGGGCCTTGGCAGATTTTTCTTCGCTGAACATGCGCTGAGTTTCCCTTTGATGCACAGGGCCGTGGAGTCGCCTATTTGGGCATTTTGTGGGGAATCGTGCTCGGCGATTGGTTTGTTCGGCTCGTGAAGCCTTGAACTACCAACCACAGCTGGCGGCTTCGATGACGAGTCCGATGCTGATCATATTCGCTACCCGATTTTGCTCCCTTTTCGCTTGTTTATACGATGCTATACACCACGTTGACACTGTCTCATATTAGTCCAAGAATCGATTTTTTGAGCAAGGACATGCATCCTTCGGAGATCGGAGAACCATCAAAGAGTAAGGCGTGCATAGACGGTGAGTATCACCCGTCTGTCTGGCTTTTCATTCTCTTATCCATATTGCCCAGTTATTAATCTGCGAAACCAATCTTCCGTTCACCGGATGGAGAATGCTAAATCCCGGCTGCCCCAAGTGGCGTAGCAGAGAATCAGCCAAAAGCAAACAGACCACCAGGCAGTCATGCATAGGTCAACCGGCACATGAGCGTACGATAAGCCAATGCGATCATGGGCTTCAGATAACGACGTCCTTATGACATGCCGAAAGGTGACTTGCGCCATTCACTTGAAGGTGGTTTCCACGAAGACCGGACGTCGAGGACCCAAGCTTCAAAGCCTGCAGGCGTTTGTCGGAGTGATCTTTCGCGCAAGCACCGAGACAGCGAAGTATTTCTGGACATCACAAAAAGCGACATACGACAAGTTTGCTTTGGACGTTGACGTGATCCAATCTCGACTCATTTTCCCCGTCACGCCTGCCTGCTCAAGGCTCGGGACGAGATTCATTTCGGCGCTACCGTTGTGTTCTGTCGGATACGACTCGATAATCTTGACGCCTGTGGGCCATTATACTTGGGATTATTTGCGGCCTCGTGTAGAGGCCCTTTTTGACTGGCCGAAGCAGAAGAGTTGAAGCGTTGACTATTTTCTTGGTGGTTTCTCTCTAACGAGGATCCTCTCCGGCACCGAAACTTGGGAGAAAAGGTATTACCGCTAGTCGATGGGGTAACATTTTGCTTCTCCCCGTACCTAGCTTGCGACATACAGACCGGCACCGCCATGCCAGCATCCATTACGGCTGGGGATAACAGGGTATGTGAAGTACCTCTCTCTGCGCATTGGGTCCTGTATTGACTCGTGGCCTTCCGTAACAGCTTGAATGCGATGCAGGTCACGCTATCTACAACATAGAGTGTCGTACACGCTTCGGTGGTGAATGGGTGTTGTAATAGTCTCGCACACCCAGTTGTGTCTTCCACTGTCTTCCTTCGTGAACCTTTTCGGCGTTTGTCGTTTCTACCAAATCTATCCACCATCGCGGGTGCAGCGGCGGACCGATGGTGGAGGCCACGAGACCACTCATTCAAAAGACCAGTTTAGACAAATGAACATAAACACGGAGGGAAGATCGGCAATCCATTTGCTAGGATCAAGTCGGCATAGTCAATGGTCGAGTGAGTATATAAAGGTAGGATGCAACTATCTATTCCATCACAGCTCCTATGGATAGCGTGTATATTCCCACTGCCCTCGCCCTGCTGTACCTTTTAGCACTCCTGCATCGCAGGTCCAAGAAACGGTCGCCTCTCCCACCCGGTCCACCCGCTGACCCTTTGATTGGCCACCTGCGGGTCATGCCAACCGAGAACCACGAGCAAGTATTTCATGAGTGGTCAAAGCTCTATGGCATGTCTTTTCGTTCATCATTTTCCGCTTGCTCTAATACTTGTGTCAGGGGATGTCATGCACCTCAAGGTCCTGGGGAGCAATATGATCGTGCTCAATAGTGTCGAGGCAGCAACCGACCTTCTTGAGAAACGCAGTGCGCAGTACAGCGACCGGCCAAACGTGACCGTCTACTTAGAGTAAGGCCGCCTACCAATCCTTCCAATTTATTCTGACGTGAGTTGCCTTAGATTGGGTTGGGATCCCATCTTGGTCTTCTTGCCGTACGGGCCACGCTTTCGCAAACATCGCCAACTCCTACAATCGCATTTCAGCCAACACGCGGGGCCCAAATTCCAGCCCATTCAGTTTCAGAATGCGTTGATTCTCGCGCAAGGGTTGATGGAGAATACGAGCGACTTCCAACATCTCCTTGGCAGGTAGTGAATACCATCGCTCCGATACATTCGTTGGGACTAAGCGAGGAGTCTAGGTACACCACCGCCATCGTGATGCGTATTGCATACGGCCACCAGATTATGTCTGACGATGACGAATTCGTGAAGATAGCGCACAACAGTGGGTGGACTCTGAATAATGCTGGACCTCCTGGAGGGACCATGGTTGATCTCTTTCCCATTTGTACGTGATGTTTGGCCGAAGCATTTTCACATTTTAACAGGATCTAACAGTGATGAATCTCCCCTCGTGGTTCCCCGGTACCTATTATGCCTCCTTTGCCCGGAAATGGAGGTGGGCAGCTGAGGCACTGCACAATCGACCCTACGAGTATGTAAAGAAGCGAATGGTGAGTCGAGGAGCAAAGTTGTTACTCTATCCTACTGATCTTTCTTTATCAGGCTGAAGGCACCGCCGAGCCATCGTTTCTCCAGGAGCAGTTAGAGGCGACATCGGGCAAGACGCTCACTGAGGACGAAATCGGGGATATTAAGGGATCTGCTGCCGTCATATTCTCTGCAGGCGGCGAGACCGTAAGTCTGCAATTCTTTTGTGCAGGTGTCTTAATTGAACAAATCCGTTAGGCCTGGGCCAGTCTAGAAACCTTCTTCTTGGCGATGCTACACTATCCGGACGTGCAGAAGAAAGGACAGGAAGAGATTGACCGCGTTATAGGATCTGACCGGCTTCCCACCTTTGACGACTTCGATTCCTTGCCTTACGTGCAGTGTGTTACACAAGAGATATTGAGGTATTGTTTATTGTCCTCATAGTACCGACCGTCAAATTTATTTTGCCATCCATAGGTGGCACCCAGCCGCCCCCCTCGGTAAGAATATCATTCCAATGACATTTGGTTAACAACTGATGAACTCAGGTGTACCCCACCGCTCCACGGAGGATGATACTTACAGAGGAATGTTCATCCCAAAAGGTTCAATCGTTTTTCCGAACATAATGTATGTATCGTTCTATTACCCGACAATTGCTTATTGATTTGGAGTGAACAGGGGTATGGCATTGGACGAAGCCGTTTACGCTGAACCGACTAAATTTAACCCTGACCGATTCTTACCCAAGTCCCAAGGCGGTAACGCAGAGCCCCATCTAAGCGCTGCATTTGGATTCGGTAGAAGGTAAACTACATCGCAACGCAACGATAAAGTCACTCGCTAACGTAGTTGACAGAAACTGCCCGGGAAGGCACCTTGCAGCAGCCAGTATATGGATCGCTGTTGCCATGATCTTCGCCACAGCCCAGATTACCAAGGCCAAGGATGAAAGTGGGAAGGAGATCACACCGGAGCTGGAATTCGCAACGGGAATTACTAGGTGCGCGGAACGCTCGCCCTTATAAATGTGATGTTCTCAATAATATACGTAGTCGCCCCAAGCGATTCCGATGCACAACAGCACCTAGGTCTGATAGGGCCGCCCGTCTTGTTACCAGCGAAGTAGATGCGTTATAGAGACGTTTTTGCGTAGTATTCCTGGCAGTGGATTGACTTCATAGTGTCTCACTCCCAACGATTTGGATTCGACCAAGACAAATCATTTCCCCTCTATGACGATGTGCACCTCCCTGTGTGCCTGTGCTGATTTGTTCTGAGTTCCGATGGTTCAAGCAACCGATGACAGAAACTGCTGACTACCGAACCCTTTGGACCTGTGTTTGCATGCACGGCCGTCGGGGATAGACGCTAAGGTGGTATAGTGCTGTACCTAGCGAGCGTCACCTGAATTGACTGCTACCAGGACGGAGGCGAAAGCAGATCAAAGAGGGACAATGTTCTTTGTCATTCGCCGTTGCCGCTAGCGCCATCATGCATTGCATGGTTTATTCCCTAGCGTGAGTGGGTAATAGTTGAAAGGATGGGCGGCTTGGAGGAAAGCCATTGTTCCAAGCACTTTCATTCTACGCACCTTCAGAGTACGAGGCGGGTCCCACAACCCGGTGGGCGTACAAGTAGTAGGTATAGCCTACAGCGTTATTTCGGTCTACGCGGTGCATGGTCGTTTGACTTCGCCTTGGGGGGAGACTCGTTCAGGGCGTCTGTAGCAGTCAGTGAGTAGTTAGCGCGAGGGTAGCATACACAGGCGGAGCGCTTGTGAGCTTTGCCGCAGAGATGTGGGGTGCCGGGGCGCTGACGAGATCCTAGATAGGTCGGTTGTGCTGTCCAGGAAACCCTCAAGCCTCAAGGCGGCCCCGATTGCAAGACCTCAAGGAGAGGAAGAAAAAAGGAAGGAAGATGTGAGGATGTGAGGACTGGATTTGAGAATCAGATAACAGAACGGCATTCTGTGAGATCGAGGGTACAATGTTGATTAATCCGAAGACGTGGCGAAAAGCCGTGAATGATCCTGGGCCAGAATACGGAGACATGAACCAAATACAGTGAATTGCGCTTAAGGCGGAAGGTGTGTGATCGAGAGAAGTAGGTATGGGCTAAAAGAAGGATGACCTCTTGGATACAAGATATTGTAAGGGTTGCACCCTTCCGGTGCGTGTATCCGAAGCACTCCTATCCCCTATCCACCCCTTTCCGCCCCCTCGGACTCGAACGCACATGATTCCGGACGTACGGAACGGTCTCGGACACACGTGATAACGGATCATCGCACCGGAACGACATATGTCTGATCTCTTTTGTTTCTACCCTTAATACTTTGATTTCCACATCTCCATCCTCTTTAGTTACCGCATCGGAACGACATATGTCTGATCTCTTTTGTTTCTACCTTTAATACCTTGATTTCCACATCTCCATCCTCTTTAGTTACCTCCGTTTTCGCTTCGGACCATATTTACATATGATTATCCTCGTACCTACAAAATACTCCTGTACTCGTAGCTACAAGAACAGATTTGATTTCCCCCACTTCCAGTCAGAAGCTTAAGTCGTCCGAAGTTGTTCTCCTTCCGTTGTCAGAGTCCGCCGCATTCCGAGATCGAGTTGAACTATTATCGCCGTCCTTCTCCTGCCGTCCTTATCATTCTCCTGCCTTCCTCATCGTACCCCGTCGTTCCGAAGCTAGCATATTCCGTCCGAGCGTTCCGGAGTCTTTCCGATTGCACATTCGCGCGTTTTATCACACCGGAAGCACACACTCTCACGTATTCATCTTAGGTGTCACACGGACCTGTCCTGCCGGAGGCGGACCCTCGCATTGCATTAGTCTGACCTACTTACAGGTTACTACGTATATTTACTACTACATTCTGGAGCCCACCGCGAGGGTTTAAAGTTCAAAGACACCCCCCCCCCCTTACCCCACGTTTCCTCGACCCTCCATCACTTTCCACCATTGAATTCGCTTCCGCAGTCGATCCGCTTCACGACATCTTTCCGGACGGTCCGAGTCAACAAGCAGTTAACTTCCTCTTCGAGCAGACCTCCGATTATTTTCCTTTCAAAATTGTTCGTTCGTGGGTTCCCGATCCTAATACAGTCGTCTGGCAGTTTGCTCTCACTTCCCGACCAGAGTCCGAGCACCTGGAAGTCCTATCCCGGCCGCAACCTCCCAGTCTCCGACACAGTCTCTTCTATAATCCAGCGGCTACTTCCTACGTTCCCCCGTACAATCCATCTACAATCTCTTCCCCTTCTTCATCCGGAACTCCCTCGTCCCCTACGCGCACATCCGACAGCCAGTCCCAACCTCCTCTAACAATGGCGACCTCTATGCCTGTCCGCGGTCATCACACCGCACCAAAATTCAACGGAAAGCCGGAAGGACTCCACCGTTTCTTCTCGGAGGTAGAATACCTCGCGAATCGTGCGGCGGTCGAAGGTCGCGACCTTATCCGGGCAACGATCGGGTACCTCGACGACTCCGATTGGGAGATCTGGCGCAGCAGTGGCGATGCAGCCGACGGAAACGATTGGGAAGCGTTCAAAACCTGTATCGGGAAGCTCTACCCCGGATCGGACAACGAACGAAGATGGTGTCCGTCTGATCTCACGAGGATCGCTATGCTACAGTCCCAGACCCCGATGCTCACCAAGGACGATCTCGGAGTCTATCATCGGAAGTTTCTCGTTCCGGCTAACTGGCTCTTAGCCAAGAATAGCGTTTCCAACCAGGACGTCGGACGTGACTATCTCTCGGGCTTCGATCCGGTCACGCATCAGAAAATCAAAGATCGGTTGGCCATGGTCCATATGCAGCATCACCCAGACGATCCGTACACTATCACCGAGATCTACACGGAAGCTAGCTTCATTCTGGGTTCCGCGACTCCGGCGAGTTTGACTGGGGCTACGGCATCACCCTCCACACCTTCCACATCGCCGACAACTCCGGAACCCGTTAAGACAGAGTCCGCCGACATCCGAGCGCTTCAGACCATGATGCAGCAGTTCATGACCCTGCAACAAGCACATCCGCAATATCCGCCTCCTCCGCCGCAGTATCCCTACAACCCCAACTCCTACTACCCCTATCCGCCAGCGCCTACAGCACAAGCGTACGCATATCAGCCCGTTCCGCCTACCCAACCAAACTATCCCTATCCGGCGCCGTTCCAGTCAGGCCCGACGCCTCAGCCACCTCAGTCTCAGCAGTCTCGACCGCCTCCACCTCCACAGAGCAACGAGCAACGTCCTCCGCGGAAGCCCTACTTCTGCAACTCCCTTTACCACACGATGGGCACGTGTCCCGATGCGGTCCGGTACGAACGGAACAGTTGGATAGGCCGGAACGAGGAAGGAAAGTGGATAGTCCTTCCGAGCAGGGATACGATCAATCGGTCGTTCCCCGGAGACTCATTCAAGGAACAGGTCGACAACTGGATGAGAGCCAACAACCGGTCGCAGGAACGGGATGCGCCTCCTCATCAGACGGTTCCGCCAAGTGCCGCACCTTCCGGAGTTGCGTCCACCAACATGGTCGAGATCAGCACCTTCCACTACGCCGAGGCTGACGAGTCCGAGAACAGGGCTTTCATCGAGGAGCTTCCAAGTCCGTTTGACCTCGAGGAAGAAGAAAAAGAGGAGATCTTCTTACAGGTTCTCATGCAGAAGATGCCTGAGGTGGCCAAGAAGTATGTCACTTCGCAAAAGAAAAAGGATGTCCGTTTTACGGATCCCGTCGTTACGACTCCGAGCACTCCGGCGAGGACTCCGACAGAGCCCGTACTTCCCCCGCCGACTTCCGTTCCCTGGCTCTGGTCTCTATCTTGTGTTTCCGATGCGGCCGCTGCGAGAGTTCGACGTGTTGCTAGTTGTGGTTAGGGCTTCGTTAAGAAGTAGCTAGTTAGTAACAAAGGTTAATAACAAGGTGTTGCTAACTGTTAATAACGGGGGTCATCCGAAGTCGGTTGTTAGAATTGTTAGGTATTAGAAAAGACTAATTGCGCGTGTCGGCAATGTCCGCGTCCACTTTTTATCAACACCAACATAGCAAATTAGCCCTGAACATCACATGCCATTCCCTTCTGCGGAAAATGCTTCTCACGAAGACATGTTCAACGTGCTGGAGCGTTTGGACTTTCTACTCAAACGCCTTCCCACTACGCTACCGTGCAAGCCTGCCAAGACATCGAAATTTGCGGCGTTCTTGTCAGACTCCTTCTCGCTCAGCCAGGAAGCCATTGAGCGCACCGGTGACAAATGCTCAGCCTTCAGCGACTATCTGAAGGAAATCTTTGGATGGGAGAGGCGCTCGACCGGCAATGGTACAATCTCCTTTGACGAGCGAGGACCAGGTGTCTTAGCGATGACCACTGTCTTCCGTGGATTCTTGGCTGAATTCCCCAACAATAATGTCCTTAAGAAGTGGATTATTGATGTGGCCATAGGTGCAGAAGCTCAGTACGACGCTTCTGCGGAGCCGGTGATATGCAGCCTAAAACTCATTCCGGCATAAGCATGCTAACTTTGGTGATTTTAGGCACCCGTTGTACCACTCAAGAGGAAGCAAATGGCGTCCGCCACCAAAGGGGTAGGTTTTACACCAGGAATAGTGACGTCTCTGACACTACAGTATAGCCCAAGGCAAAATGTGGTCGTAAACCTAATCCCCTTACAACGGATCTGGTAAATGCACTTCAAGATGACGAGGGCAAGCCCCAGTGGCAATGTGTTGCCTGTGGCACCATACGTAGCGGCAACCTGCAGTTATCTCGCATTCTTCGTCATTCGTCTGACTGCTCAGTGCTCGAGAAGAAGTACCCAGAGTTACATCAAGCAGCGATCAACGCATCCAGTGCTGCGTCACTTGGCGCAAGTCTCACACAAGGGCAGCTGTCTGAGCAACCAACGGAGCACGGCAAGGCGACAGGACAGGGACGCCTAGATGTTGCACCCTTCGTTGAAGCCGGACGGCGAGACCGAGCTCAAGCATCCCAACAACTACAGGACTCGGTCGATCTCATGATTGTTCGGCTTATCTGTAGCTGCGGGCTGGTGCCAAATATCATCGACACGGCTGAATGGCGGTCCTTTGTGACGCTTCTTGGAGGTGGTCGATATCATCCAACGTCCATGGGTGTATTTGTTGATAAGCATATTCCCTACGAGGCAGCATTCGTACGAAAAAATCAGCTTGCCCTGCTTCGGGAATGCGACAATCTGACACTCACTTTTGACGGTACATCGACGAGACTTCAAGATTCGTTCTATACAGCTCATGCTACCACCCCTGCCCGTAAATCGTACCTGCTCCATGGGCATCAAGGATCTAACGAGCATCATACCTCAGAATGGATCAAGGATAAGCTTCTAATAACTGTTCGCAATGTAGGCGAGTCCCGATGGTCAGCAGCGGTGTCTGACAATACCAACGTAACCAAAGCCTGCCGACGAAAACTTACGAATGAAATACCATCCATTCTTGACCTTGCAGACTGTGTCCATCATCTTCAACTCCTTATTGGTGACATCACCAAGCTCGAGGCTTTCGCTACGGTACGGTGAATGGTACCCAATTGTTTGACACAGAACTCATGTCTTGCTTGTAGATGATCTCTCCGTTAAAAAAGATACTGCGCCACTTCGGTCAATCTGGTCTCTCTGTCCATGCCCTTCTTGACGCCCAAGCACAAGATGGTGAACCTGCTCATCGACTCCTGAAGATTGGCAAAACACGCTTTGGCACTTATTGGTCAGCCTGTAAAGCTCTCGAACCATGCCTCAAGTTCATCCGGGAGCTCGTTTCCAATGGTCAGATTAAGTTCAAGGTAAGCCAATCAGATTTAGTCTTGTATTGCGCTAACGTGCACTTTTTATACAGTCGAAGGAGGTTCAAGATATGCTCGATGATTATACTACCGGGCGATTTCAGGATTTCGAATTACAAATCCTTCAGTATATCGCTATCGGCGAGCCCTTGATTCGGTCGCTATGGTCACTTGAAGCAGCGCATGCCAACGCATCAGACGTCTTTGTCTTCTGGCTTGCAGCAGCCGCCACTCTCAACACGCTCTTTAGCCAGCCAAAAATCAAGTATGGGATTACCATTGACGTCGCTCGAGAGGTCACCGAATTATTCAACAAGCGTTATGCACAATTCTTCGGCAATGATTTGTACTTCACTGCTTTCATTCTCGATCCACGTAAGCTCTGACTTATTGTTGTATTTGCCTTTAACAATTAATTGATATAGGGTACAAGATGAGCGACTTCTTGAAGAAGCCAACAGACCTGGAGGACAATTGGACGGCTGTAGCTGGTGCCCCATATCCAGCTGCCTATATACGCATCAAGACATTCCTCAAAAACATGCTTCGTGATATCATGCAGGGTGTAGAGGATCGACCAGACGACCGCCATCACAAAATATTCAGTATCCTCACACCAGCCGAAATAGCCAAAGTGTTTCGCCATCAACTCGATTCCTTCTGGCAGAACGAACCACCATTCACCACGAAAGCCAACATCAGTAACCCATCGGAATGGTGGGCAGGCCTTAGTGCCGACACAAATTCCAGAGTTTTAGCGGTATTAATATTGAATGTTTGCGAGTATCTTAACGCTGCTGATAAATACATATGTAGATGCTGGCGACACGAATCTTTGATATGCTCGTGAATTCGATGCCCGATGAACGCACGAATTCACACATCACTTGGTTCAATTCTCCCATTCGTGGTAGCCAAAAGCCGCAAACATTGCTTGACATGATTCAGGTGGGTCAATATTACCGGAATAAAGAGGTACGTACAGCCGACATCTGATCTTTATGTACTAAACTAATGTACTCACCTCCCAGGACTCAGATGCCACCACGAAAGCTCGATGCCGTCCCACTGTAAAATTTCGCAAGCTCGAGCAGGATACTATTGACAGGCTTCAATATAAAGATAGTGGTTGCTCCCCAAGTACGACGCCACCGAACACGTCAATACACGTAAACTCCTACCGTGAGAACGATTTTCCCTTTGCGTCAGACACTCAATTGGGTGCCACTGTACCAGAGGCGCAGACGTTGAGCCTCGACTGCAAGATATGACCTGTGTCAGATCGTCACTTTAATCTGTGTGGATAAGCCAAGGCTCGCAGCGCCGCCAGAACATCAATGTCGGTTCAAACTTCATGGACAATATGTCGTCGGAGGCCCGGGGAGTGTCTCTAGCATTCTGGGAAGTAACGATGAGAGGAAGAACCCTGGCGCAATGCTGTGAGTTAACAGTAACCGTGGTAAAGGAGATGATGGGCGTTGAATCCGACAAGGGCGGGCTTGCTCCGAGTCGTACTGTGCCACATTGGTAGCGCTGGAGGAGAAAGGCCGGAATGGACATTATATGTCAGATTGGTTCAGGTCGTTCAGTACTGTGTAGTCTATGATTCAAGAGTAATCTGTAACGAGTTTCCCTAGAACGACAACACATCAACTTCACTAGACACAAGACTAATAGCCTTGTCGGATCTGGGCGCTGTCGTGCATTGAAAATGCTTCGGACGACTACATCCTATTCAAAACATCGTGAATTGGAACGCAAACATACGACACACCTAGTGATACCTGTTTCGAAGTCCAATTCTGGTGTGATCTCATTCCCGTCTTCATCCTTGGCCTTGGTGATATTGACTGTGGCGAATATCGTGGCAACGGCAATCCATATACTCGCAGTAGCGAGGTACCTGCCTGGACAGATCCTGCCAACAACTGGATTAGCAAAAGATTTGACCACAAAATTGAGGCGAACTCGCCTTCTGCCGAAACCGAACGCGGCGTCTAGGTGGGGCTCTGCATTCCCTCCTTGTGACTTGGGCAGATAGCGTTCGGGGTTGAACCGCGTTGGCTCAGCGTAAATGCTGTCGTCCAAAGCCATACCCCTGTTTTGTCTCTAAGTCAGCGGTGACGCTTCGGAGATATTGATATGGACATACATAATATTTGCGAAGATGGTTGTGCCTTTCGGGATAAACATCCCTCTGTATATATCATCTTGAGTCGAGCGGTGGGGGACGCCTGAGTTCTCATGAAATGACAGTCGACTTTGATTCGGGTGGTAGTCTTACCAAGGGGAGCAGTCGGGTGCCATCTACATGTTTTAGAATAAGCACTATATCAGCCGTGATCATAGAAAGCAATACCTTAATACCTCTTGCGTAATGCACTCTACATACGGCAAAGAATCAAAGTCTTCGAAGGTGGGAAGCCGGTCAGGCCCTATAACGCGGTCGATCTCTTCCTGCCCTTTCTTCTGCACCTCTGGATAATGCAGCATGGCCAAGAAGAATGTTTCTAGACTAGACCAGGTCTAGAGGATCAATTCAATCACAAGACCTGCACGAAAGAAATGTACACTTACGGTTTCACCGCCTGCAGCGAATACGACGCCAGCAGATCCCTTAATGTCCCCGATTTCGTCCTCAGTGAGCGTTTTCCCAGACGCTGCCTCAAGCTGCTCGAGGAGGAAAGATGGCTCTGCCGTGCCTTCGGCCTAAATAAGAATCAGTCAGTGCCTCTCGACTAATGCAGGCCCTTGATTCACCATCCGCTGCTTCACGTAGTCGTATGGTCGATTGTATAGTTTGTCAACGGCCCATCTCCAATCTCGAATAAAGGAAGCGTAATACGTTCCGGGGAACCACGAGGGGAGATGCATTACTGAAGGATACGCCAGTGGTTAGTACGTAAATGCCCAGACAAGATCATTACGCACAGATAGGGAAGAGATCAACCGCAGTCCCCCCTGGGGGTCCACAATTGTTTAAAGTAAATCCACTGTCATGCGCTATTTGCAAAAATTCATCGTCATCAGACATAATTTGGTGGCCGTAGGCGATGCGCATCACAGTGGCAGTGGTGTATCTAGCACTTCAAATCAACGACAAGAAGCTCATATTTGTGTACGGCGATGTTGAATACCTGCCAATGAGATGCTGATAGTCTTTGGTATTCTCAAATAGTCCTCGTGCTAGAATCAAAGCATTCTCAAGCTGAATGGGCTGGAATTTGGGCCCGGGTCCGAAATGCGACTGGAAGAGCTGGCGATGTTTGCGGAAGCGTGGACCATACGGCATGAATACCAAGCTTGGATCCCACCCTATCCTGGTATAAGTCGCGTCAGAAGAACACAAATAAATCTCCAGTACTGAAGCGGCCTTACCCAATATAGACAGCGAGGTTCGGTCGGTCACTGTACAGTGCACTGCGTTTCTCGAGAAGGTCAGTTGCTGCTTGAAGGCTATCGAGCACAACGATATCACGCCCCAGTACGTTGAGGTGCATGACATCTCCTACCAGTACACTTGTCGTAAGTGGAGAATAACAACACGATAGGTCATACCATATGTTTTCGACCATTTATGAAATACCTGCTCGTGCTTGTCAGTTGGCATGACTCGTAGATGCCCAATCAAAGGGTCAGCTGGTGGACCAGGCGGGAGGGGCGATCGTCTTGTCGAGCTGCGTTGTAGACGTGCGAATAAGCATACTAGGGCGAGAGTAATGGTGATAAGTAGGGCATCCATGGAGAGGAGCGAGGGGGTTGATGAGACACAGTGTTGTAACACCTTACCTTTGTAGTAAATTTAGCTTGACAAGTTGGTAATGTAGGGTGGTGCAACCACGAGGTTCATTCCATGAATGCACCACTTGTAGCCTCGATCATCAGCGGGGGCTGAGCTTCTGCACGTAACGCCTCATAAACAGCGGTGTGCAATGCTGATAAGGTGTAAGCATGTGTGTTTGAGAACACATCATCACATACACTCCACGACCCAGTCGTTATCGTCTCAAGGTAACTTCAGGTGAGACTGTTCCTATGGTTAGGCTTGCTTGTCGAAGGACTAAATCGAAGAATTAGAGGATTCTGATGGTCGAGGACATCGCTGTATTGTTACTGTCTATAAAGCAAATGACCGACTTGAAGAAGCAACACTCTCACCATCCAGGTGTGATTGGTGGTCGAAGGCTTCTCAGGGGTAACGAAGCAATCCCCCAGCACGTTCCCCCGCAAAATCCCCAAGTACGCCATGCCATGGCCCTAGATATCGTATATGTCATCAGAATTCATTCAAGAGAAGGGAAGCAAGAACTCACCTTGCCGATTGTAATCACAAAGAACTCGGAGCTGCCTTTGTACACACGGCTTGGGCTTATTTGAGATGGTGTTATGGGAATCGGTGATGAAAGCCAGCACGATTGGTAGGGCATGGGTAAGTGCCTTAGGCTGTTAGCGCCATCGTCGCGCTGAGTCTTCCAGGCGCCCGTTTCTCACACTTTCATTCTGCATATATAAACAAGCACAGTGATCCATATTCTTCATTGCAGGATGCCTTACGATCGTGAATTGTAGTCGTCTTTCTCAGACTGAACAGGTCGCAAACCTGTCATGTCGATTGGGCTCGTGGGTCATGCTATCTCCATGAGAATGTTCGGCCTCTCGAAATTTTACTGGGTCAATCCATTCAGAGGGTGGCAAACAGGAACATGGGTACGTCTGTCGCACTGCTTCAGTGATTATCAGTGCTGTTGATATAACTTATCCTTTCTCAGGGATGTGAAAGAATATCATTCCTGAGGTTCGTAGTCCTTTCGTGCTTACCTCTAATTCAGTCTATTCAAGGGACGGCGGGACACTTGGATACGTCCCGCTATACCGTTGCATGTCTAAAATCTTCATCGTGACCCGTCTTCGTTAAACATCCATGCGTGCTACTGTGCATGGTAGCCACCATGTATGGTTTGATTAGGCTGGTTGTGGGATTGCTTCGGTTGGACATGAGTTCTACGCGACTGAAATGTTTCGTAGTAATCTTTGTTGGCGGCGACTCTCAACGTTGTTCACGTTCACGGCCCCTACAGGTTCCACGCGGCTATTGGAAATACCCCTCCTCCTCGTCTGTTCCCCTCGCACCATAAGTAAAACAACAACTCGCCTTGCCCTTTTCGTTCTACGGTCTCGCCTCGGACCGCAACATCCCTTCAAGATGCTTCTCCTTTATCAACCTCGCCTTCCACGACCAAGTCTACCCCTCTGTTCCTTCCAGGTTTACGCCCTGAGGTAGCGCACCAGTCCGTTCACCAACCGAACAATGTATCAATTTGGGTTCACGGGTCCGGTATGTGTTTGTGGTGTGCGTAGCTATTGGGGATGCCGTCGCAATTGGGGGCGAGCTAGACGCAGTCGTTTAGGGCTTGGTGATGGTGCTTTTGGCAGGTTCACGCAGTTTTTATGTCTTAGGGTGAGTATATGGGCTTTCGGATCCTGGGAAGTTTGACTGGTGACACTGACTCGTTACTTGCTTGCGTAGGCTCTATATACCCGATCCTTGTATCCACATACCCCGCCCGAACGAATCTTGCAATGCTTACAGCTCTCGGCCCAATGACCTTATTCATCCATCATGTGTTGCACGCCCCTTCGTTCTCGTCTCCTTTACTCTGCAAATGCAGGACCAATTCCATGATGACAACCGCGGTACTTGGAGGAGGCCCGCGAGATGTAGAATTAGTAGGCCAGTCAACGAGGAACTCAACCCATTTCGTGCTCTTCGCAATCGTGAATGTTGGAATCTGAGTGTGTGGGAAGTTGCGGTACCAGGGATGGAGAAGAAGAGAGAGCATGTGAACTTGGATGTCGTGGATGAGGTGGTATTGGGCGACTGGGAGGATACGTGGTACGCTTACAGTTTCTTTAGAAAGAAACCTTAGATTAAGTTTGCGGTTCAAAGACTCCCTGATCGCCTTGAAAAAAACGCCCCTTTTTGTTGAGGAGACCCACGTTCTAGGGCATACGGTTTACTTTTCATCTTCATCGAAATTGGCCTTAGGTGACGGCTGATCGTACGGGACGGCGATATTGTGGTGTTCTATATTGGCCCCCATCTACGTTATTCACTGCCTGTAATCAGACTTTCTGGTTGCTTCTTTCAACAGTTTTGTGATCCAACTTTACGCTCCAAGTGACCAGCGCACGCTCGGCACTGGTCAGTGTACTACCAGTGAGAATGACGGGCTAATCCTTGTATAACAGTGCATAGCAAGATCCACTGTTAGACGTTCATGGGTCACATATACGGATCGTTCCCGACTTTTACGGCTTGTTTATTGCCTTCCATGAGGCGCTTACATAGCTATCAACCGAATATCAGAAGGCCAGGTACCACACACGATGTTATAAATAGCTTGGATAGCTGATCGCTGACCTTGAAGACAAATTCCAAGCAATATTTTCAAGGCGATGTGGTATTGGACTGACGCCATCTTGTTTCTATCAACATTCCTTTTTCTCGCCGAAACGTCGAAACGCGGGTTTAAATGGTCTTTTTCTTCATGAAAGCGCTATTTTAGGGTTGCAGAGCCGCACCTGGACCTCAAGGCACCGAACATTAGACACTACCGGCAAGTGGCGTAACGTGCAATGTTATATTGATGCAATGTATTAAAGTTCTATCGATCATCTCATGGAGGCATCATCGTGATAGATAAAGGTGTAGCGCAACGAATACCATATAAGTCGCCTCCACTACCTCACACCCTGCCTCGCCTCACACTGATGCTCTCCCCCCGTCTTCGACTTTAGCAGAGAGATTCTACGTTCTCCAGTAGCGCTGCCGCGACAATGTACGTGTGGTGCAATGTCTGCCGGCGTCACAACGGTACTCAGTGCCAACTTCGTAGGGACCTCGGATTCAGCATTTCGTATGCTAGCATCGGTGATCGGTTCTTAAGGAAGTTCGCAAGGAAACTTTGCACTAATACTCCCCCTGCTAGCCCTAATCTATTACGACTACGCGTTGACGCTTCCACTGGAAATCAAACACGTCTGGGGCCGGAGGCTCTGTTTATCCACCTTCCTGTATATCTCCTGTCGGTACGCCCTGCTGGGGAACGTGCTCTTCCTCCTTGCCAGCGCCGGTAAACTCCAACAAGGGGTACGTAGAATTTTCATCTCTCTCCTTCCCCACCCAGATCCCTGGTCGTCCCACGCCGACATGATGTATCAATCTGACGAACATCCTTATAGTCAGCTTTTCTGATTCATCAACATCGTACCGTTAATGGTAACTCCCACCTTTATCAAAATTAGCTGCGACACTTGGTACAAGATTATTGGCGCATTGAGTGTGCTGGGTAGAGCGGCGGTGATCGGTACCCATCTTCCATGCTGCGAGGTATACGAAGATGCAACTAACACGGAATTTATCACAGTCACGCTCATCGGGAGAACCTCCGCTCTATACACCCTGAATCGTTACGTCGTTGTATACCTGGGAGCACTCGGCGCAGTTTGTGTCGGCCTTGACATTGTGCGCATCGAAACGTCTTTCGTGTACGCAGACGGATGATGATGATTTGATTTATCTCAAGGCGCACATTCCAACGAACACATGTGATGGGGACACGGGTGTTGCCATGTTAGTAAACTTCGAATTTTAAATGCTTGAGACACGTCTAATCAATCAACGATCTCTCAGCAGTAGGCCGTAGTCTCTCACGCAGACCTTCAAGCTCTCAACAGAATTTCTTAGCACATCTTTTGCTCCACATCTTGATTGTAGTCTTCGAGTCCTCAGCCGCGATACTAACCATTATCCACATGATCCGGACGCAAGACTTCGCGCCCTTGGGTAACAGGAAAAGACGTACAAGGCTCATAGCCGTCGTCCTTGAGCAAGGTAATTGTTTCTTTTCCATTTCTCATAGCTCCTCTGATTGTTATGTATTGCTGTGGGATTTAGATGTGTTGTATTTTAGGTGCGGGCGGATGTTCTTCTGCAACCCGACATTTTCTGATAGATGGTGGCAGCATCATAACTATCTTTACTACCGCGACAGTCATATTGAATGTGGTACGCCCCGTTGCTTCGTGATACGACTACGCCCATGGCTCACTACAGTGTCTTTCAGGAAGCTCCCGTAAGATGACATCCTTGATCATCACTCAACGGTTCATATATCCATTCACAGGCAGGCTTCATTCAACGAATGCTGAACGCATTCACCCTTCCGTTCGTCTTCTTACTTCATACCAGCTTGAGTCGCTAAGTCTTGAACCCACGCAGACTCTCCTGTCTTCTAATTGCGCGCTTCTTGCTTCACATTCGTGCTTGGGAAGAAAAGCAGCAACTCCTTGTGGACGACAGTAATACACAAATTGATCATGCGCCGAGCAGAGTCGCCTTCGGGACGGTTGGATCGATAACGACGTTTCGGGCTGTGGCCGGAGAGATGCTGACCAGCGTGGTGGACCAGTTCGCAGATAAACCTGATCTAGAGGTCCAACAAAGGGGGAACGATGGGTACAATGTTGATCACTGAGCTGGTGTGTTAACGTACGAGGCAGGCAACGAAGGAAGCGAAGGCAATATTGATTCGACCCAATGTGCACTTCTGTAGGGTCTTCGGGTTCCCCTCAATATTGATGGACAATTGGAGGCGGGATGAGATGTCACACCAAAATTCTGATAGAAAGATTGATACATGTTCATCGCGCTAAACTAAGCACATATCTACAACCAAATGGCCTTGTGTTTGGCAATGAACTCATCACAAGACAAAAACTTCTTCCCAGTAACTCTCGCAGTCGCTTCATCCACTTCCTTATTCCACACGTTGGCCTCCAGATACGCGATAAACTGCGAGAACGCAGCGGGGAACCCAGCTTCCGTCAACATCGCAGCTCTCTTCTCCTGAGTAACCCTCACATGTTCGATCTTCCTCCCGAGAATTTTGCTGAATTTCTCTGCGAGCTAAATACCATCGTAAGGCGGTAGTGGTCATGGAACTCGGATTGAATATACCTGATCGTGGGTCACCAATTCCGGGCCGTGCACCGCGAAATCGCAGTTGAGTGGTTTCTCGGAGGTAAGCCCTTTGATAGCCAAAGCCGCAATATCCTCTGTGCTAATGAAAGCCATCGTTGCGTCCCCAGCGCATGTATATATCTTGTCTTCGTTCTTTAGGGGGAGATAGAACCAATCCAAATAATTCTCTGTGGGTCACAGTCAATATGCTATAATAAACGTTGATGCCGACCGCTTACCGAGAAACCAAGTAGGTCGAAGTACCAAGTACTCTGCGCCAACTTCTTCGAAGTGCGACCACACAGTGCCGACGTAGGGGCCCCCTTTCTTCAACGACTCCCCGCCGCACAACACAAAACGCTTCACCCCTTGTTCCTTCATGGCGTAATCCACAAAAGCGTTGATAGAAGGGCTTGGGTCTGCAGCTGGACCGGGAACAATATAGACTGCGGTGATTTTCTCGCCGCTGGGGAACTCATACTGGAATGGGGTGGAGTAGGTAGATTCGTCGGTCCAGTCGAACTTGATAGCGTCGACCCCTGGTGAGGATGCATTTGCTCCTCGAGTTGATCCAACCACAAAGGGGATTCCAGACTCTTTGAGCTGAGAAGATACAGCCTTAGGAGTCTTACCGCCTCCGCCTGTTACGAAAATAGCCATTATAGTTGAGTAGTCGGTAAAGGCGTGTGTGTGTGTATTTGATGCTATTCATGTCATGCAAGGCCCTCGCTTTTATCCCATAGACTGCGCAGGGGACGCAAATGCTTCACCTCGTGCATTGTGATGCGGAGTCACCGCTAGGGGCCGCTTTATAAGATTCTGAGGGGCGATTACTTGAAAGTTGGGATAAAGACTAAACTGATTACCCACCTCACAATATCAAGTCATCCCTACTACGTGGGTTGTTAACCGTGCACCCTAGCATGCTGGCGAATCATCATCACGCACTTGGTTTGGCAGAGTCTCTATGACTAACGCTAGTTACGAAGTGCACGGTAGTTGCGCGGATAAAGCAGAGGTATAAAAAGCCATCTTCGAGCCGAATAGTATTGAGAGTGCCTTCACTCGTACCTCCTTGTTAGTGTCTAAATAAATTAGAATGCGCCTGAAAACCGCAGTGCCAGTAGTGCGTAAGCCCTGTCTTTAGCCCCTATTCCACGTGGCCCACTTGGTAGCCAACCTCAGTCAACCAACCTAAGGGAATTCAACGAAATATTTAACTTGGAAATGGCTCATTGAATTCTGTAGTTCACTTAGCTCTTGTTTTACCCGTAACTTGTACTTTGAATCAGTGAGGAAAGACTGGCGCTCATCAAGTTCCCACGGTCATTTTCGAACTACATTTCAGCGCTCCTTGGCGCTTCAAAGGTTTTTGTCAGTACTAGTGTGCTCGTTTCCTTTGATTTCCCGGAACATCAATGTTGTCGCGCGAGATTATCAATATCCAGGTATGCTGGTACCCACTGTTCACTTGCTTCGCGCTTTTGACAAGTTCTTTCGCAGGCTGGTCAGGTAAATATGACAAACCATCCTCGTATCAATTGATCAACTCGTCGTTAGGCCGGGAATCAAGTGGGGGAAAGTTTCTGGGAGATGCTCCTGGCCGAGCACGGTCTCGATAAGTCCGGGGTAAGTGACCTCCCCTCGAACGCGCGCTTGAGGTTAATTGACTTGTTTCAGCTGTACGTAGGATCTGATCCCCAACAGATCGAGAGGGTGGGTTGGCCCCATATTTGCTCTCAACCGACATATTCTAACGGTAGATTTGCAGGCTGGGGTCTACTTCACCGAGGTCAACCCCGACGGCCACTCAAAATACGTGCCGCGCAGTGTGCAAGTCGACCTCGAGGCAGGCGTATGTAATAGGGTATGTCGGCCACACCGTGTCGGCAATGCCGAGGGGACTCACGGCTGCTTCGTAGATTCTAGGGGGACCTTTGGGGCATTTGTTCCGCCCGAACACGTTTCTGACAGGCGAAGTTGGCGCGGGCAACAACTGGGCGAAGGGATGTGAGTCGCGTTTGTGTCTCTGGAATTAACCGTGTCTTATTCGCGTGCGGAATTAGTTTACACCGAAGGTTAGTGAGAGGCAGCCGTGCTAAACCCACTGACGCGTTCCGTAGGTGCTGAGCTTGTGGATTCTATTTTGGTACGGTTAATGCTTCGACGAGCAACGGCGCTGCTAACGGCGGGTTACACAGGAAATTGTCAGGCAGCAAGCGGAGAACTGCGAGTCTCTTCAAGGCTTTCAGCTGCTGCACTCGCTAGGGGGTGGAACGGGGGCGGGGCTCGGGTCGCTGCTGCTCTCGAAACTGCGTGAAGTTTGTCGCCACATGCCTCTCCCGCGCAGATGTTCTGACGTCTCATACTAGGAGTACCCCGACCGAATGCTTGCCACATTCTCAATATTACCATCGCCGAAGGTACGGCAGTCACTGTCTTGCAGCACACTATACTCACGCCTCGCTTAGGTTTCAGAGACAGTCGTCGAAGTGCGTTTAGATATCTGCTTGTTCATTCGCGTCTATCTCACATCAACAACAGCCCTACAACGCGCTCCTCTCGATCCACCAACTAGTCGATAGCGGCGATCTCACGTTTTGCATCGACAACGAAGCTCTGTGCGCGCACTCTTCCTCGCCTGCTTCGGTCGCCACTCACCCGTACCTCGTAGATACGACATATCGATGCGCACGCTCAAGGTCAAGGCGCCGACGTTCCCGGATCTGAACGGTGTCGGTTGTCTTCCTGTGATATGAGCTCGTCGTCTCACCCTCCCCACAGATCATCGCGCGCGTGATGTGCGGCGTCAGCACGAGTCTGCGCTTTCCGGGGCAGCTCAACGGGTGTGTCTTCTTCATCTCCCCGTCTTTCTCTCCTCCTCCTCCTCATCCACCGCACGCAGTGACCTGCGCAAACTGGGCATGAACTTGATCCCCTTTCCGCGCGTCAGTTCACTCTCAGTAACCTTCTCTGGACTTTCATCATCTTCAACAGACTTCTTTTTGGCTTTTTTAGTTGCACTTCCTCATGCCGAGCTACGCGCCCCTATATGATCCAAAGGCTAAGCAGTTCCAGAAGTCGTCTGTGCCCGAGCTAGTACAACAGTGCGTGCATATCTCTCGCCTGGCCCTTCGGCGGCGATGATCATGATTACAGAACACTAATGCACACTCTATAACAGACTTTTCGACCGACGCAATTTGCTGGTGGCCTGCGATCCGCGCTATGGGTAGGTCGACAGCCATTTCATCTACATGAATACGATGAGATACGAACTCATGATGATCAGCCGCTATCTGACGGCTGCCACGATCTTCCGCGGCAAGAACGGCTCTCGAGATGTACGCTTTTCGTTTCTTTATCTTGTTGGAAGTTTCATGCTGACCATTTTCGCAGGTGGACGTACGTGTCTCGGTAATCCTGTTCGCTCGCACCCTCTGAACCATTTGGTTTTCCACAGGTCGCTATTAGGGATCTGCAGACCAAGAACTCGGCGCAGTTCGTCGAGTAAGTGGCTGTTGTTGTGTGTTGAAGATGGCCGTAAATATCATCCTTGTAGATGGATTCCAGACAACGTTTCCGTCTCCCTATGCTCCGTCCCTCCCGTAGGCCAAACGCAAGTACGTCGCCTCGCCACTGTTTCTTCTCAGTGTCGTATTGTTTATGTTGACATCGCTGGCTTTAGGCCGCTACTGCGCTGATTAACTCAACTTCCATCCAAGAACTCTTCAAGCGCACGCTCACAGGCTTCTCTGCGATGTACAAGCGCGGTGCCTTCCTCCACTGGTACCTGCCCTATCCATCACCTCATCGTCGAGTAACTATTTCTGATCGCCGTCGCGAATCTAGGTACACTGGCGAGGGCATGGATACGATGGAGTTCACGGAAGCCGAGAGTAACGTCCAGGATCTTATGTACGCCTCTTCAAGTTCCTTCCCATCCCATTGACCGTTTTGCTGATTCTGTCCCCTCGATCATCAGCGCCGAATACCAGCAGGCAAGTTTCGCCTCCTCCTTTGTTCGTGCAATGTCTTATATCGTTTATCTTTGCAGTACCAAGAAGCCAGTGTTGACGAAGACGAAGACGTTGGTGACTTCGAGGAGGAGGAAGAGGAAGCCTCATAACACCCCTCATCCCTGTCTCCCCTCCTCGGGGCTCCACGACGCACATTCTTTTCTTGCTTCCCATCTCGCCCATCTTTGCTATCTTAGAGCTCTAGTCACTACTTACATGGATCTTGGATACGTTTTTAATACTCACGCACATTCCTTCGAGCCCCTGTTGAGTCGGAAGAACCTCGGATCAACTTACCCCATATTTTTCTCAGCTCTCATCCCTCGACGTCAGCTGCTCTGCATTCGAATTGCGATGCAAAAATAGCACACCTTATCTCGCCAGGAGTCAATCCAAATTCCCGGCTCAGCAGTGGTATATAAAGGGATGCGAATGCTCGACCAACGACTACAGAACTGCTTCCCAGCATCATGGAGACCGATTTGAATGGTGGTATGCCTCTGCGCTTTGTGGATTTGAAGCAGGAGATCGCGAGTTCGTATCCTGACTTCGAGCAGCGGGCTACCAAAGCGTGGAATGAGATTCTAGGCGCGTTAGAAGAGGTTACGAAGAATATTGCAGAAGGGGGGTCTGAGGTGCGTGTTTTCGACAACGGCCTGCATGGGACGTACGTTGATGTATGGAATAATGGCAGAGCATAGCCCAAGTGAACTTCAGTCAATTAAATTCGCTGACACTGTCCGACATAGAGAGGATCAAACGGAAGGGGTGCGTGGTGATTAGAGACGTTGTAGACGATGCAGAAGCGAGAGGGTGGAAGGACGCGCTGGAGGAGTTCATCAAATCGAATCCGGATGTTGAAGGCCAGTGCACCTTTGCGTTACCGTATCCTCACCTTTTGACACCCTCCCAAAGGCGTGCCTGCGGACAATAAGCAATTCTTCCAGCTCTTGTGATTCTTTACCCTCTTCACATTCAGTGTGCTTGCTAACTGGTTGACAAAGTTGGACTAAGTCCCAGGTTCTCGCGAGATCGCACCCCAATATGCTGGCGGCACAAGTCTGGGCGAATAATCTGTATCATATTAAATCTGGACGGACTCCGGAAGGAGTCGACCTTTCTACACCACTATCCTACGCCGATCGCTTCCGTATTCGCCGCCCAGGTATTCGCTGGGACGTACACCCTCCCCATGTTGATGGTGTGTCTGCCTTGACAACGCGATTCATTACAATTCCGCTCACGACTTTGGGGAATTTAGGAGGCGCAATCGAACGATGGCAAGACGAACATTTCAGAATGTGCTTTGCTGACATACTGTCCGGGGACTGGCGTGCGCACGATCCTTATGACTTAGAAGGCCGCCTCAACGCGCGTTCGTCTCTATATGGACGCCCCAATCAGTCTACTGTATTCCGCACTTTCCAAGGGTGGCTTGCCCTAAGGTTCGTCCTTCGCTTCTGTGAATTCACTTCCGAGTGGGCTCAAGGGACGCAGCGAGACCGCGCCGACCCAGGGAACGCTCAAAGTCTTCCCCGACGTGCTGATGTCCAATGCGTACTTGATTCTTCGCCCTTTCTTCCGCCCACGAGTGACCGAGGATCCCAAGGCCTTGCTTGACCCCGAAAACTGGGCTTTCGGTAGATATTCTCGTCTAATTCCGTTGTTTCGAACGCCCATTGAACGTCATCGTTAGACATCGCAACGCCGGAATTCCCTGGTATCTTCCCCAGAGACGGCGGGTTCGCTGGACCTCGGCCGACCCCCGCGCTCCATCCACATCTTAGACTCGAGCAGACGATGATTTCCGTGCCAGCGGTCAAGCCCGGGGATATGGTCTTCTGGCATTGCGACGTAATTCATTCCGTGGAGGAAGAACACACCGGCAAGGAAGATTCTGCAGGTACGTTATGCGGTCTATGGACAATAGAATGCGCACTTACTGTTATTTAGTGATGTACATACCTGCTGTGCCATCGACGCCGCAGAACGAGGCTTATGTCAAGCGACAATTTGATGACTTTGTCAAAGGTAAACGGCCGGCCGACTTCCCCAAAGGCCAGGACGAGATCGGTTTTGTAGGAGTCGGGAGGCCTGAGGATGTTGTGAATCCTTTGGGAAGAAGGGCTATGGGCGCTCCTGTAGAAGTGATGTAATATAGCATCAGGACTGATGGAGGAACTTGTAAACCATGGTAAAGAAAGGCCTCCGTTATGGCCAGTGTCCTATTGATGGGGAAGTT
Organism: Pleurotus sapidus; assembly: GCA_026743855.1. Taxonomy (NCBI): domain Eukaryota; kingdom Fungi; phylum Basidiomycota; class Agaricomycetes; order Agaricales; family Pleurotaceae; genus Pleurotus; species Pleurotus sapidus. The sequence continues at coordinate 209,802 of JANBWZ010000021.1, forward strand.
CTGCTTGATTGCTTCTTGGCTTGCGTGATGGGGACCCTAGTGCATGGTGGGTATATCCCTTGCTTAGGGCGCCGCTCTCTAACTGATAATCCAGGACTTGGAAGGCCCGGAGATGCTATGCCGGTTTAGCTGAAGGAGATCAGGCGACAACAGCTGACTGACGCTGCGAAAAAATCTACCATCTACGCACAATCTGCCCACGCGCATTGGGCGGATATACTCCAAGCCGAAAGCGGTTTCTCACTGATTCCAAGGCCACGTGAAGGATTAATGGAGAGAGTACATGCTGAGCGTTGACGATGAGACTAGATAAAGCTACGTTAGAGAAGTAGGGTCCCACTATCTTACAACCAATGTCATCAGGCGTAGTAAGGTCTCCTTGTCTTCCCCTGGAGTAACACTAACGATCCATACAGCAAGTCCCTACAACTGCGAATCTCCCGCCTATTATTGCCCAACTCTTTGAGGGCAAAGCACGTAAAGGTGAGTTGGTTTGTTCGATAAGGATTCTCTCTGAGAGCCGAGCCATGCCTAGGCCTGACCTTCGACCAAATCGCGAAGGAGCTTGGTAAAGATGAAGTATGGGTCGCTTCCGCCTTCTATGGACAGGTAGTTCTCATTGAGCAACTCATCCACTACCCGTGCTGACTTCTTGCAGGCCAAATTTACGCCAGATGAACTCAAGAAGGTCGCCGAAGTAGTCGGCATCAATTCGGCGGAATTAGTTCAAGATTTAGGAGACCACTGGTGGCCCAATCGTGGGCTTGGACCCATCCCTCCTACAGATCCTGTTATCTATCGTCTGTACGAGGTGCGGCTACATCAGATGGTACTGCGCCTGCAAATTTGACCTGCTGTCGTAGGGCGTCCTGGTTTACGGGCATGCCATCAAAGTAAGCTTAACTAGTATACTCCTCTATGAACGTGGTTCCTCTGATCGCAAGATTCCAATTTCATTACAGGCTGTGATTCACGAAAAGGTACGCTGCACCTTCCCGCATAATGAACACCTCCCAACTCTGTACCACAGTTCGGCGATGGAATTATGTCCATGATCGATTGCAAGATTAACGTTGACCGGAAGCCTGATCCAAAGGGTGATCGTGTCGTTCTAACGTTCGAGTAAGTTATGTATGTCTTTGGTAATAGGCAGCGTCACTCATCCCCCGATAGTGGCAAGTTCTTGTCATACGCGAAGTGGTAACAAGGGATTTTCACTATTCGCAATTACCATCAGTATGATAGTGTTTGGAATTTGAACTTGAGTTCAAAGTTGTCGTCCAACCAACACAACGTGCAGGATGGGATAATGTAGCGTGTAATAGGCAATTGCTACGTGAGAACTATCTTTGATAATGAATGCATAATGATATTTACATTAGACAATAAGTAGATAATGTAAGTAAGCATTATTCTCACAGTCAATATGCAAACATAACATGAAACAAACTTAATCCTTAGCCTGAGAATATCCTATTAACATAATGACATAGTCATTCCGTAGTAATTAGATATTGTGCGGGTATTGTGTTGGTAAGTATACAGAAAATATAAGTCATTGTTTATTCAATATTGATCGTCTATTAGAGTGTCCATTACACGGTCAATATCTTTTGTAGCATTTCGGAAATCATTGACTAATGTATGTGCTATTGATTCCATAGTTATTGCATATTCCCCTTGTTAATTTGTATTCAATATGTTATCTCAATGGTCAGATATCCATTGCAGATTGTATGAGATAGACTTCATGTATTCCATGCTACATTATGACTGATATCTGGGATTAATATATATAAAATATGTGATTGTAATATATGGGAAATAGGTGATCATGGTATATGGGGAATACATGATCACAATATATGGAGAATATGTGATTGTAGTATATGGAGAATATGTGATTGTAGTATATGGGGAATACATGATCACAATATATGGAGAATACGTGATTGTAGTATATGGGGAATACATGATCACAATATATGGAGAATACGTGATTGTAGTATACGGGGAATACGTGAATGCAGTATATGGAGAATACATGAATGTAGTATATGGGAAATACGTGAATGCAGTATACGATGAATATGTGATTGCAGTATATGGAGAATATGTGATCACAATATACAGGGAATACATGATCACAATATACGGGGAATACATGATCACAATATACAGGGAATACATGATCACAATATACGGAGAATAAGTGATTCAAGCTCAAGTGTTCTGTATTCAGGAAGCCCCTTAGGGGCTACCAGGGGCATGCTCACAATGCACATGCATGCAGATATGGACTCAGACTACAGATACATGTGGCTACTAGTATATAGATAGTCTTGTACTGTGCACAGTGACCTTAGCTCAAATATTACTTTCTTCCTCACACAAACAAATGTTCAGTGGTGTGAATTGGTGGCAAGTTGCATTACGGCCATCCTGAGGTATGGATGTATTTGGTTGCAGTGGTTGCATCAAGCACTCAGAGTACTATCAGTGTGACAAAGGTTAAGATTTTGTTCCTCGTGTAGCCAGTGTTCTAGGAGCCACCATTCTCGTTGATTGTGGTTGTGTTCATCTTTACGCTCACAAAATCTGCCTCCACAGATCATACAGGTCCCAGGAGGTTCGCAAAGTTATCCCCCTCAATCCTACTATTCACCACCAGGACCGCAAATACCCCCCACTCGGGTCCTTCTACCTCAAGGTTCGCAGTTTCCTGGGCAGTATCCACCTGGACAGTATGCGCCTGGGCAGTTCCCTCTTGAGGGGCAGCAGCCTACGGTGGTTGTGATCCTGGGGTTATGGTTGTGTTTGTCCTCGCGCTCTTGCTCTCATTCCCCTCGACATGATCAAGCTCCATTTGTTGTACAAGCCCAGCCTCCTACCACCATGCAACCTACCCCAATGCCCCTCATAGTAACACAGAGCCCAAGTCACTGTAGCTGTTCATGCAGCTGTTCATGTTTGCCTCGTTCTCGTCCTGTGACATATCTACCAGAACCCAGCCAGTATGCACCAAGTCGACCACATACCGCTATGGAGTGACCACAGGACAGTGAGCGCCCAAATGCTGATCACCCTCACTGTGACAGCTCTGCCCGTGGATCTTGTTCTGTCACGGAAGTCCTTCTCGGCACTGTACATTATGTTATGTATGCACCGTACGTTACGTATGCACCGTACGTTACGTATGCACCGTACGTTACGTATGCACCGTACGTTACGTATGCACCGTACGTTACGTATGCACCGTACGTTACGTATGCACCGTACGTTACGTATGCACCGTACGTTACGTATGCACCGTACGTTACGTATGCACCGTACGTTACGTATGCACCGTACGTTACGTATGCACCGTACGTTACGTATGCACCGTACGTTACGTATGCACCGTACGTTACGTATGCACCGTACGTTACGTATGCACCGTACGTTACGTATGCACCGTACGTTACGTATGCACCGTACGTTACGTATGCACCGTACGTTACGTATGCACCGTACATCCGTACGTTTGCATATGACGTGTACGACACATATGACACGATAGTTAACGATGAGGCTGACTTGGGCTAGTCGAAACCAATGAAATAGATGACAGCTACAGGAACATTAGAGCTGCATGTTTGATAGTGCCTCCAGCGGTTGAATCTTTGAACTGAGTCACGCCGCAGGCGTTGAGCGGACTGGATGGATATTTTGTTTTAATTGTTTCGCTTGTTACGCTATGTTGTGGATCTCGCTTTAGGATTGAAATTCGTTTGAATACACTATCAGCTAGTAGCCTTTGCTCTCCAGACTAAACTTCTTTGACTCTGTACAGACTATGAGAATAAACTGACGAAGGAGAATAACGCCACGTACGATGAACCCTTCACGAAATCGGAGAAGACCTCGAGACCTTTGCTCATCTGGGTCAATGCACTTGGGCATTTGAGTTCATCGCCGTCTTGTATCATGGCTGCACGGTATTCAGCGTGGGCGAGGGGACGCCGTCTTCTTGGAGGGGAGGGGCGGGTAAGTCTGGGATGGATGAGGTGCATCGAATGGGCTTCGCTACCGTTACCTTGCGAACCTGCGAGCGAAAAGGTAACTTCCTGAGACAGTGCCTGGTAGGGGAAATGTCAATGCCATGGGAAACTGCAATACTGACGAACACTCACTACTCTAGTCGTCTCGAGCCTACATCGTGAACGGTTCGCGCGTCGGGAAGGTGAATACCGTCCTCCAATACCTGGAGAGATTGCGTTGCGAGGGTTGTTGCGAGTGAGTCGATCGGTTGGAGGCTGCATTGGATTCACCGATGTATCAGCGTACAATTCGCACACGACGTCCGACGGAAGATACTCAACGAGGATAGAATCGGGCTCGTAAGGACGCCAAGCAGCCGTAATATCGAGTCGACGGCTGGATGAAATGGGCAGCGAGTTGCCCTTGGTATGGCTTGTAAACGAGGGTTGCACTGGGAGAAGGCCGCGGCGAGGAAGACTTAGCGATACGCGTGGAAGGCAAACGAGCGATGGGGAGAAGGAGGGGGGAAGAAAGAATGAAACTTGCACCCCTCCTGCGATTCATCCGTTATCAACAGATTATCGCCAAGTAACGTACATACGTAGCCCCGTATCCATCCATGCCTGCGATACGGGCCTTGGGCCTTCTAGAACGCGGTGAACGGCGATGGCAATGGGTGTGGGCGTGCGTGAAGACGTGACAGGTGCGTGTGTGCGCGAAGACGTTACGGCGTGAATTCAATAGCCGGGGATGGTCTGCAAATGGGGACCAATCGTGAGTACGTCGTCCGCGCGCACGAAAGCGAGACACTCACAGTTCGCCCTTTCATCTGCTACCCTCCTGGGCACCAAATCTGCCATTGCGGTGTCGCATCGCGCCGTATTCCACGCCCAATTTTCTACGTCATGCCTCTCCCGTAGCCATTTTTCCAGACACGTTGCGAACTTGTTGCGGAGGTATCCCCATGGGCCTTCGCATCGCAATCTTCCCGCTCTCGAACCCCCCGCTGCTGCTAAGCGAGAGCGCCAGGATCTTAATCCATCTAGCAGACTGCTGACCCGCAATTCAGGAACACGTCACCGCGTCACCACATATCCCTGTTCGAGTTCGCGTTGACGTTCACGTTAGCGTTCACATAAACGTTCCAGAGTCAGAACTGGCGTATTCCCAGCGACACAATACCTGCATAGTCGTACCTGTGGCTTGCGCAGTCTGGAAAGTGTAGTAGACGACCCGTCTGCGCGTGTGCATGTGTGCGGGTGTTCTGAGCTCGATTGAATGCATATTTGTTCCTACGCGCTGCCCCAAAGGGGACAAACGACTTGCGTGCAAGTAGATGAGTCTAGAAACTCTAGGGTGTCGGCGTTGGATTGGCGTTTGGCGTGCTCGCCTAGTACTTCTCACGTCAGTATCAACCAAGTCTAAATTGAATAGAATACACACAGCCTGTACGTACCTGCATCATGTGGCCGCGTTTCAGCCATCTCTGGTGACTCGGGAACAACGGGAATTGGGTCAGATGGGGATCATGCGCGTGTAGTCGAATGGAGGAATAACGGAATCCCTACTTGGATGGCGCTGCGTCGCCGTTTGTCGTAGTCGCCTAATACTTCTAGCATCGGCGTCAGCAAAGTTTCAATTGGATACACGAAGCGAGGCGCGTACTCGCATCATGTGGCCGTGTTTCCGCTCTCCCTGGCAACTCTGGAAACCTGACTCGGGAACGACGGCAATTACGACAGATGGGAATGGCGCGCCATGGCTACAAGGTGATTCGTTCTTTCGTATTCATTCAGTCCCGCGCATGAGTTGTATCGCCCATTTCCATGCAGAGCTTTCCATGGGTCCCCCTCTGTATTTCCGTCGTCAGCGTGCATCCTCTGCGTCTCTTCATTCTGGACCGATCCTGGCGCAAATCGAGATGCGATAGTGTTGCTAATCGACGATCTGCTCAGCGATCTTGCAGCCGTAACTCACCTGGTACCTGAATCGCAAAGTGATCAGTAACGACACGTTCCCAGCGAAAGAAAAATGCTAACATACGTGAGTAACTCCTCATTCACGCTGCCCGCGACTTGGTCTTTCTAGTATGATGCAGTGGCGACGACGACGAGGGAGGTGACGCCATATACGTACGGCATATCCAATCTATTCTTTCCGTCTTCCTACATCCGAGCTAGGCACATCCCGAGCGATATCCGCTGGGACATCCCCATGGGTGTTTGCGCCGTCTTCCCAACATGTACGACTCGCTTTTGTCATTGTGGCAGGGTCAACCCTGCAACCAACGATCTTAGCGCATCCAGCGCGGTCCCGACCCATAATGAACGAGTGGTGGTGGCGGGTAATCGTTTACCCCGCTCGCTTCATTGTTGCTGGTAGATCGGGATCAGGGTCAACAAGTACGAGTTTAGATTGAAAGAAAGAGGGTGACATACCTACATATTCCCGTAGTCACGCCTGCGTCCCAACCCCATAATGAACGAGTGACGGCGGCAGGTAATTGTATACCACGCTCGCTTCACTGTTACTGCCATTGAGGAGGCATCCCCGTGGGTATTCCAGTCGTTTTCCCAGCGTGTTACGACTCGCTTTCGTCATCCTGGAGGGATCAGCCCTGCGATCGATGACCTTAGCGCGTTTGTCGCGGTCCCAACACCATAATCAACAAGCGGCGGTGTCGGATAATCACTGGTAGATCAGGATCGGGGTCAATCAGTACGAGTTTCCAACGAAAAAAGACATTGACATACCTCCATATCCCCGTGTTCACGCCTGCGATGCATGCCTTGGCCAGTCTAAAATGCGGTGAACGGCGGCAATTACGACAGGCGGGGATGGGGTTCTCTCGTCAGTACGTCAGTGCTGCTCACGATCGCGCGAGAAACTCACCATGTCTCCATCCTTCAACAACGTCGAAAGCGAGCCTTGAGACGCTGTGGCAAGATCAGCAAACATCGCGGATGCATGGAGCATGGCGCAGGAGTCGTTGAAATGCTCCTGACTTGGTCTCTCGGCGATACACTCTCTCCTGCAGACCTCCTGCTCGCCGAATCTGCGCTCGTGGTATCGCGTTCGTATCGCGCCCATCTCCCTTGGCCATTCCTGGAGACGCGTTGCTGACTCGTTATGGAGGTATCCCCATGGGCATTCCCGTCACTTTCTCGTCGCTGACGCCCGCAATCTCCCAGCTCTCGCATCGCCTAAAGATTCTAAGTCAGAATCAGCGAATTCCCAGAAGCGTGCACACACTAACATACCTGCAGTATCTTGCGCGATCTTGAATATATAGTCACGGCGATCGCGACAGACGGCGGCTCTGGGTGCGTTCCAGGCTAGATCGAATCGGATCATCGATCCTAGTCTGCGGGACCTGTTGTTTGTTGCCCACGGCCGGGTGTACTCTGCAAACGGGGTTATCGTAAGTACGTCGTTGCGCGCAAAGAGACAGAGATCGCGCGAGATATTCACAGTCTACATTTAGCTTCTCTTCGATGCTCTTCCTCTAGCTGCTGCTCTTGGCCGCCAACTCTGCTCTCATGGTGTCGCGCCGAATCGTATTCCACGCCCAACTCTCTCCGCCACCCATCTCCCGCAGCCGTTCTTCCAGACGCATCGTTGAGTGGTTTCGGAGGTATCCCCATGGGCCTTCGCGTCGAACTTCCCAGCTCTGGAGCGTCGCGTCCGTGACACTGGAGGAAGGAACACCCAGTGGTGCTAAGCGAAAGCGATCTTGATCCATCAGGCAGAGTATCTAGAAATGTATGCGCCGGATTCGCCGCTTTCGTGTCGTCTCTCTGTGGGTGCGCGACTGAGCGAAAAAGAGTCCCGCAGTGACTTCAGTGAATGGCCACACAGCGTCTGTGCGATACGTATCACAAAAGTCCGAAGTGCGAAGGCTCTACTCACAGATAACGCCTTCAGCGGAGGCCCCAGATCGTCCACCAGATCCCCGAACATGGTTGCTGCAGCCTTCAACAGCGCATCCTCCCCCTCTGCGTAAACACAATGGAGGCAGGTTTGCTCTTGAAGTGCCACAACTCCGTCAGTTTAAGTAGCGCAGCTCGAACGCATACTCACTGCCCTCCACCCCAATCTCTCTCCAATCCTTCAATGCCGCTCAATTGTCAAATGTTGGATGACTACAAAACATTGAAGCAGAATGTGTAGGCAAAAAATACGTCAACCGGATGGATCTCGGCGTAGGGCAAGGAATTGAACGGCACCACACGATGCCCGATGCCCCGTCGGGACACTTCGCCATCTACTTCATCCTCTTCGTTCAAAGTGATGGTCACTTTCAAATCGCCATCGTCGCCGCCTGCGAATCCGTAAATTGTCGCCGAAACTAAATCAAGTGGGGTCGTGGATGCGTCGCTATTCCTTGCACGTCAATTTTTATGCCCCCAATTTACTTTCAAGCTACTCACGCGATGACGACGTCCTCCATGGCGTACAGGATATCGAAATGATCTTCCAGGGCAATCTCAAACGCGAGCTGAGCAGTAGGTAGAGGTATACCGGGGGAGTACCAGGCGCGCATCTTGAGAGTAGTCCGTTAAGAGTGAATTTATGGGCGGAATTACACCGATTCTACCCACTGTTATTGATGATAAGTTGGGTGGGCGTTGGGGTCTCGAATTGTTCTGTAGCGTTGTTGGTTGAGTGTTGGCGTCTTTCGAATAGATTGCTGTTGTATTACTTAAGCTGAAAATGTGCATCGCAAGTACAAACGAGCAATCGAGGCAAACGGGATCACACAAGTGCGAATGAAGAATGAATGATTCGTGTTCAATTGACGGTTGATTGACGGACTTGCATTTACAAGATCCCCACAGGAGTGCACATATTCCCAACATATCAATGTATCCTACGTATATATACCCAATTCTGTTGATGTTACCAAGCCTATCTTCTATAACGGAAATGGGGTTGTTTAGTAGGTGGTAGATTTAAGAAGAGTATGTTCGAAATTCGATCACCGATCTTGATCGGCCGATCAATTGAAAGCATAAATAGACTCTTTCCTATTCGCTCGGACTTTGTACATGTAGACCAGATATAATTACGGTACACCGTTACAGTAGATATTACAAGGTAAACTCCTCTCTTTGTCTAAGCTGAGAAGGCAAGGTAAATGAATTCTAAGACAATTCCAAGTGCGAAGGAGAGTAAAATCGGCAAGTACGGAGGAAGGGTGGTAAAGGAACGAGGGAGAGGGGGGTATTCAATGGAAGGGCCATTTTGGAAGAACTCTGTGAGGGATTCAGAGACATCATCCCGCGAGGCCCAGCGTTGCGTTAACATTTCAGGGCAAGTGTACTGACGGAACAAGAGAAACTTGACAACGCTTTGAAACTTGAGGCGGTAAGATACCCTTTTCGGGACATTGACGGAGCCGATATTAAAGAACTTTGCCGGTTCTTCGAGTGGATAAACTACGTTGACTGAGAGATCTTCCTGTGGATAATGAAGAAAGCTCATGGGCTTAAACGGTTCAAACATACATCGTTGAAAACCAGGTGCTCCTGCCAGTCATCAAGGCCCATGGAGTAAAGCGAGCCATCGCAGCGATCCGTTCCAGCTAGTAAGATATCTTAGCGACATGATAAGCAGGCGTTACATCCACATAAGATTTTGACTTACAGTGGCCAGGGCGAAACTCGGCAATCATGATCTTGGCGTTCACCTCCTTGCGAAGCACCAAAGAATCGATCCTTTGCTCCACAGTGATTGTAGCCGACGAGGTTGCGAAGCACAGAGAAGGCGGCAATGTCGATTCGGGTTTTCTGGGTGGTGTGGGATGGAGTAGTTTCAGCTCTCGGATATCAGTGGCAGGCTGTTACGAAGGGAAAGCGCACCGAAAGAGGCGAAAGAAGTCCATAAAGGTAGCCATGGGATGCGAAGATGTAGGCATTTGCAAGTGGCTTGTTGTAACTGTAGGGGACGAGATAGTCAATTGCTGAAATCATTGCCACTATGTAGTAGCATTATAAAGGCTACGAGCGCCTATCATACGCAGCTTGACCAGAGCCATACCCTTTCATCGTGATGGTACCGGTGCGTCAAAGAGATCTTTTACAAGGGTCCGCATGTGAAACAGCCTGGAGGAGCCCTTTGTCTGTCTACCAACGCCCATGGCCTCAATGGCCTTTATTGACGTCGTATAAGACATGGCGGATTGATCGTGATCCATCCCACCCCACCGACAACCACCATGACCTCTACACCGAAACGACTTTCCATTTGTGTGCCCTTCTCCGCTGACGGGACGCCCACCGTGATTACTCTCCCGTGGCTCGGGCCGTCCGATGCGCCAGAGCCTCCCCAAGTAAAAGCTGAAGGCAGGCCTTCAGATGTTTGGGCAGGGTTACCAAAGTAATCGGTTATTCTCACTCGTAAGAACTTCTATCTATTGACATTGATCCATAGTAGGACACCCCAGGAGTACGATCTATTCCGCCTCTCCGAGAGCCTTACTCCGGTGCCAGAAACGCCACCCCGAAGCCCCGTACTGGTTGCCTCACAGCTTCGACGAAGTTCTCGGTAAGCTATTTCCCTTCTTTATTCAGCGTGGCACTGACGCACATCGGACAGTGTCGCGTCTCTGTCGTCTTTTAATGGACTTGGATCGACTCTCGCAGGGAGCTCGGTTTCCCGTGCAAAGGGAAAGGACCGTCGCAAGAGCAAGAGTAATGTCCCGGATGCCCGCAGCGTAACACCAGCGCCGGCGAGTACCCAGCGTGGCAAGTCCGCTGGACGCAAGTTGGGCGAGAGCGATCGATATGAAGTAAGTCCATGGTTATGGTATTGACGAAATATTACTGATAACTGTATCTAGCCCTACTCCTCTACGGCTAGGCGCTTTAAACTTGCTTCTCACAAGATCAAAAACATCAAAACTTGCACTCGCTGGTTCCCGATTTCGTCGACCTACCCAATCCGTACCCCGCCCATCACCAGGAATAACGAGGACCGCCTCCAGGTTAACGACCTTTGCATCAATCATCTAAAAGGATCGGGCGCCCTTCAGAGTTGGATTTGGACTGTCGACCAGGAATGGGTAAAAATCTCGCCGGGCGACTCGTGTGCCATTGATGGGGTCACAAGGTTCTTGAGGCTCAACGCAGATGGTGGCGCACGTTGGGTTACTCGGCTGATTCAGAATTCCAACGACACACCTGTTTCCGTGATTCCTTCGGCTGGTGAATCTTCTGCAGATTTTATGATATCTAGTTCCTCTTCCACTCTCGATGCCGATGCCGATGCTGCATCCCTTTACTAGAATATCTCCCATTTAAAAATGATGTATTTATCTAGTCTGATCCGTCCGTGTTACACGAAATGTATTCCCGCGCTGTGCGTTGGACTTTAACATTGGTGTCCGACTCACTGAGCTTACCGTCCTAAACCTAAGATAATATCTGCATGGCACAGCGGTCGTAATCGGACCTTCGTTTTTCCTAAATATTCAACGCCACTCGGCTTTAATAGTGTTGTACAAAACATTCGTGCCATTCGTGCCACTCCTTTCACCCTTTCACCATGCGTACATGCGACGCCTGCTCAGATGGACGCCATCTCAAACATACTAGCAATAAAAAGCAGATCGGCAGTGTCACCGCCAGAAAACCTGCTTTGGGTTCGCGTCCAAGTTCGGTTCTATCGGGAAAGCTCAAAAGGACACACAAAATTCCATCTATAGAAGCTGGCCCATCAACGCCTATTGCCTTACGGACCACCTCTACTTGCGGCCAAAGATCATCAACCCCGGCGTCCGTGCAGACCCCCTCTGTTCGTGATGAATCGACTCCTGTAGACGCCAGCTCGCTACTGGTAGACGACGGGTCACCTATCCCAGTACAGACGCCCTCTGTTTGCCATGAATCGACTCTCGCAGACGCTAGCTCATCACCGACCTCGCCTCTACACGATACTCCCTTCGGAGAGGATGGCCCGTCAACCACATTGCCTATTCCCATCCGCATCCCTGACGAACCGACTGCAGAGTCCACCACCTCTTTGCTACCTTCCGAAACACTTTCCTCAGACGATAACTTCTCGACCGAGTCGCCTGTCACTGCACAGACCCACTCCCACTCTGTTGGTCATGAATTGACACTCGTAGACGTTAGCTCGCCAATCCCCTTGCTTCCTGACGAAACACCTGGAGACGTTAATTTCTCATCCGAGTCGCCCGCCCTCGCAGAACCCGCCCTCGCAGAAATTCCCTCTGTGGCAAGAAAACGCTCACTCCGAAGATATCGTACGTGGAGTAAGTACTTAATCTGCTGAGCCCCTCGCCCCGTTGTTGGCTAAACATATACCACGATAGTTGGTGCTGTCATTCTTGCGCTCGTGTTGGTACCATGTCTAATTTATCGATCGGACGAAGTTACTGGTCGCTGTACTACCCTACGCAATCGTCGCAAGCGTGCGTCCTACAAAGCGGCACGTCTACGCTCATCTTTCCGACCCGAATAATTGCCATTCAATTTGTTCTGCACAATTATCGTTACTCCTGCCGCCTGCATCTAGCCCGCGTACAGCACGTAGGTCCCAGAGATGCCTCAGTCAGGGCTCACTCAACTGTAAATAGACACATACGACACGTACGACGCATACGACACATACGACACATACGACGCATACGACGCATACGACGCATACGAAGCATACGACACATACAACACATACGACGCGTACGACACATACGACACATACGACGCATACGATGATATTCACGGCACTATTGTTATCGTGTTTGGGCTTCATCCCAGCACTTTTCATATGTATCTTCTATTCAACTAATGTAATTGCTATAGCGGCGCTCTTGAATTTGAGACAGAGTGAAGCCCGCCCCGTCTATGTCTAAGGTCATGCTTCGTGTTGGGTCTTGAGATGGCTCTAGGGGCATCCCTATTTTGGCTAATCGTGAGATCCCGTCCAGACCAATTTTTCTTCATTCCAACCCCATTCCGCCTTCAACCGCCCACTGAGCGGTCGTGAGTGGGCACATGTCAGGTGAGCCTCTCCACGTATCTCTTCGTTCGCCCCCCTTTCCTGTCATCTTCACTACGGTACGCGGGTCCGACCTTGGATCTATGTGCTTCCTCCTTCTCCTCCTTTTCATACGCGTTCGCTCCCCTTCCCTATCATCTTCACTACCGTACGCGGGTCCGACCTTGGATCTATGTGCTTCCTCTTTCTCCTCCTTTTCATACGCGTTCGCTCCCCTTTCCTGTGGTCCTCGCTATGGTTTCATACGTACTCTTTTTGAAACCCCTATGCGTTGCTTCACCACTCCCACCACCCCCACCCAGGACGTACCACCAGGTCCGGGGCAGTGTTCTCCCCTTGTCGGCTCCTACGATGGCTAGAAAGAGGGCGTTACTTCGTCCAGAGACGGCGGCAGTGGAAGATTAGACGGATCGAGGAGGTCGTCCCCTTCAGACCCCGTCGTGACGATAGTTTGACGGCAATATACTCTCCGTTTCTGCTTCCTCTGCCGACTCATCGGAGAGCACCCACTCCTTCTCAATCTGCAATGTCAGGCTCGACGTCATATTCTACCTCTGATTCCAAATGCAAAGACGGCGAGGCCTTCGGCGTGTTGTGACATGTGAACCACTACCTTCTGATGCAGAAGCAAAAATGTCTGAAGACGGGGCCGACAACGGCGGGACTTCAGAGAATTCGCTGCTCGACGCCGTAGAGTAACTGTACATCGAATAGGAGTTCAAGGTGAGCGCCGACAAATCTGAGGAGTGGCAGACATCATAACCAGTGTCGTCGGAAGATCTCGGAAGATCGAGTGCCAGACTGGGTGTACGAAGAGCCAGACACAGTGTTGCTAGAGTTTTCTTTATCAGAGGCTTCGTCTAAGCTGTACGGGAAGCCGGAGGAATTCGACCTGGAGTTCGACCTTCCTGTTCGCCTCGACAAAGCGCTCGACCTAGTCAAAAGTATTGAAGTCAATGATGTCTTTATACACGCGGTTGCGGATGTTGGGCTCCAAATGTGGATCTGGGCTGGACCAGAGGGTTGGGAACCCATTACAGAAGGGGCCCTTCGGCTCATCAACGAGCGCCAACTCGTGCTCAAAGCGAACATAACTGCTCAAGGGTGCCCAACTTGTACATGGGTCACTCCGGAGAGTCATCTCCGTTCTAGCCGCCGCGACCGCCGCCGCCGTTAGCTGTCCTCGTCCGTCTGCGTCCGTCCGTGTCAGGGCCTAGAATATATATCTGAGCTCATATAATACGATTTCACTGTTACGAAGATATTGCGCAAATATAAAGCCAACTGTAGACATAATTAGAGCCATGCGTTAATAACAAGTTCTATTACGATGTTAAAGGCATAATATCGGCGTCCCTCTCCCAGTCGTGTTGCCATTCTTCCCCGGCTGCCTCGTAATTCCAAAACACTCGCACTGGCGTGTATTTCGACGTATCCCTGTACAATCGCATTCCCATCCTGCTCCCCGGACCGCGACTGAACTCGACACATTTCAAGTTAGGAAGCATGTGGAATATGTTCCGCGCAAAGTCACGATTGCACAGGAAACTGCGACGAATAAACCGTAAGCACCTCACTTTAGTGGATGTTAGGGCGGCGATGATCTGCGTGCTCTGGGTAAGTTCATCAAGTAGGAGGGCATCCCCACGGAGCTCCCAGCAGTCAACGGCTGGTAAGGCGGTCGCGAAACGAAGGATCGAGCGAGTGGTGAGACCTGATGATAGAACTTGCAGATTGTCTAGTAATGTGATTGATCTTTGTGCGCTGCGAGACGGGACGTAGGTGTTGTCAGAGATTCGAAGGCGCCTAATAGAGGAAATGTTGGACAATCGATCGAAAAGGACAAGGTGAGGGATCTCTATGTCTTGCAGAGGGGCATGTATGCGAGGCGGGAGGCGAAATGAGAGCAAATGGGCGGCAGGATGCGAGAAGGTAAAGGCTTTGAGGAAAACCAACTTGCAAAGCAACGAGGATATACCAGCAGTAGACGCGGGTGGCCAGTCGTGTCGTGCCACAATGGACAATTCCATCACATATGCAGCTCGGTATTCTCCTAGTCCACAAAAAGCCGCTTGAAAGACACCAACGGCCCGTGGGTGATGAAGGGTAACGATGGCGTAGAGATGGGGTTCAGCGACTGCACGAAAAGTCCTCGAAGTGAGCAACAACGCCATCAAGGCGTCATAGGTGGCTTCTCGGGATATAATAGAGAGTATTTCGACAGGGATAGCAGGGGTCATGGTTGGATGGGATGTCTTCAATGAACAGGGTTAAAACTATTTATATTTAGCTGCGGGGTCCATATGGTCCCAACGAGTGGCCCACCCGCCGTTGCTTGCTGTTCACACATTACCAGCGTTCGCTATCGTTGGCCCTTTCCCATATCGGGAATCAACACTCCAAACGCGGATTTGATCCCCAGTTGCGGCCGCAATGTATCGTCCATTGGGAGAGAATGAGATGCTGTGTATCTGTGGGGACTCGCTGCCGAGGTCAATACGGCACTTGACTTGATATTGGAGGACCATGGTCGAGCAGTGACGGTGAGTGGACAAAGGCGCGCGTGCAAACATGACCAAATCGAGAAATAGCAAACAGGAGTGGAGGAATATGCCATGCCTTGGCGCAATGCTGAGGCCCTAAGCGTAGTGTAGACCCACGATACTCAGTTTCTTGGTGGGTTCAGCGACGGGATGATTCTAGGCGCTACATTTCCCTCACAGTTGGACGAAGTGCAGCAGGTATGTGTATCACCTGCTCCCGAACGATATCCCGATTGAATCGTTTATCATGATCCGCAGCCGTCGCACCCAACGCTGGGGGGTTTCGACCCACTGAATATGCCATTGTTGTTTATGACGCTTCACCCCTCCCATTCGCTTATCGCGGTGGGGACTGACAAGATGGTTCAAATTTGGCGTCCCCGAGGTATCGCCTTGGCTGCTTTGGCGCGTTGGCGCGTTGATGCTAACGGTGCGTAATGCTGGCGCGAAACAGATTCTTATAGTATTCTTGAACACGTCAAGACAATCCCAAATCCCCCCAAGTCTGGTGAAAGCGCCTGCAAGGTAACTTCTGTTGCCCTGGATGGATGCGTATGAGACGAACCCGAGGAGAAATACGAGTCTGAATCATGGGAATCCCCAAGGTCAGAGGGTGAATCTGTGCGGCGGCGGTAGGAAAGCGTAGACGAAACGATATTCGTGTCCGAATCACCAGACGTAAGACCCGTCGTGGTGTTGGTGCCTGTGAAGCCGGTCGACGAGTCGAACTTCCGCGAGCACTTGGTGGAGAGGCGTAAAAAAGACATCTTTGCCAAGCGACGAACCACTTGACACTGTTACTGGGGAACCACCAAGAATAACACGACTCGCGAACCCAAGACCAGGCCTAGCCACTCGCGCTCGATCCAGCGCAGAGGCAAACTCCTGATCCATATCCGTAAGCGAGCTCGTACGCCTTAGCGAACCCCCCGCGAGATGGAGCAATAACCCGAGGGTCGCCACGATAAATATATCCTTGCCCTAAAATCGCGGTGTCGTCGACAATGAACAACGTGGTTCTACGATGTTCCTGCGGCAGCCGCTGATGCATCAATCAATCAACACGTCGCGGATCCAGCATCTTCCGCCGCTACGAGTGATATCCCTTTTACGCCGGTTCGAATGGGTAAGCCCTGAGTGTAGGTAGCGCAGAGTATTACTTACTTAGGAAGTAGAGACGGTATATCGGCGGGGGGACACCTCGGAGTCCGTCGTGGAATCAAGCGTTGGCCAGCTGCATCGTCGCTCTCAAACGGGCTCGGGAATCCAGCCAGTTCACCTCGAAATGCAATCACCGTCGCGGACGATTCCCTGCCGTGGCAGCTGGTTTTGCGTATGGGCCAGCCGCGACTGAGAGGAGTCACACGCGTGAACGACTGCGGCGCATACGAAATACACGTACATAGTATGCTGGGTCGGGGGCTTGCCCTCGCGGTCTTCAGGTACTCGTGATAGAACATTCATATCCATGAGACCCTGCGGTCGGAGGAGAGAGATGTGGGCCGAATGATACCCATAGATGAAGCTTCGGCGGTGTATGGTTATGGAGCGGTTCAAGGCGACGTTGGGGGCAGGCATCAGATGGGAAACATATGATATTAGGATTCAACGTTCAAACTGAGAATAGCGTATACGGTAGTGGATGGACAAATAAGGAAAAAGAGGTAGGAGATAATTGGAGAAATGAAGTCCAAGGATTTATCCAAGAACTATACGAGAGAATTTAGAGAAGTGTCTAGGCATATATTCCTATACCGTAGACACAGGTGCATCTGCCTCCCCAATTGGTCAGGATCTCCACTAACACGGTTGAGAAGCTGATGGCGTTGGGATTTTCCACTTCGAACCACTGATTTGAACTCTTCCCGTCGAATGTGTACTTTCCCAATAACTCGAAGAAGGGCACATTTGTCGATTGTGTGGCAGGAAGGCGGGCAATATTAGTAAAGTCGGTCGTCAGACGAAGGGTCGCCAGGTTTGTGTCGTTTCGTAGGCCCCATAAGGCGATGTCGCGGGGGGCTCTTTGTATGGCTTCGGCCGAGCTATCCTCCGGGGTGTGGAAGATGCGCATCCGCTTAACCTCGACGCGCTGGCTGAGGGAGATAGCGATGTGGCCCTTCGAGCCCCAAAATGGCCAACAGTGGCCTACGCTGAGCTCATCGTTCAGGACTTCATTGGAATGGTCGACGAAACTGATGTCGTAACGAGCGGCCCAAGTGACTGCACGGGTCAACAAAGGCAGTTCATAAGTTGTCGACACGAATTCCGGTAACGTGCGAGCACCTTTGGCATGGGAGGCGTAGTTGATGTCTACACCGGTTGAACTGGGTCCTGCTGATCGTGCAAAAAAGAGAAGCAGAAAGATCCAAGGGATGAGCGCCACGAGGACTCTGCCTGAATGACCGCCGAAGACCCATCCCATGACGGCTTCTCCCAGAGAGGTGATGATACCTTTATCTTCATCGTCGCTGTTTCTCTCGTCCACCCAATCATCTTCATTGAAGACGCCTATATTGCCGGGGAGGATATCATTGATGGGAATGAGTGCGAAATTCAAAGACGTACCGCCGTCTGCGATCTCCATCCGCTCAGGGTTCAGCATAATGGCGTCACCGTCATCGATCCCTCCTTAGAGGGCGCGTCAGCGTAGGTTCAAAGGCCCGAGTAACATTCACTCACCTTCGGGTAGCGATTGAGCTTCACGACGACGTTTACGGGATGGCCCTTCTTCTCCATGAAGCTTTGGAACAAGGCGCCAATGGCCTTCATTTAGCGGGGCCTTAATTCCCCTCCTCCGTGGACCCTTCTGATGGCGTACGACGGAGAAACGCATTGTGTGTATGGTGTATGGAAGTTGTTGAGGTTGATGAGACGTTGGTATGAATGTAATGCAATGATTCTAGTGGGTTGAGTCGCCAACTCTCTTCACTCTTCTTATAACTAGCCATCTTTTGCAAAGGGGTCACTTCCCCTTTGTCCCTTTGTTCCTCAGAGTTGCGACTGTCACACATAGGCGCCGATCTACATCCAACATAGCTCAACTCAGAAGCGCTGACTGACGTATCCCTATTCAGCAAGTGAAGACAAAGCAATGTATCGTGTAACTTACACGACTGTAACGTTTGTTTGAGACTCAGCAGCCTCATGCTCAGTTGTGTGGACATACTAGCCTTCACCGTCACCCTTTGTTGACTTGTCCGCCAACATGTCTCTCACCTACGAACTCGATTATTCCCTAACGAACAGTGGTTTCACTCGAAATGACAGCATCGCATGTGCAGCGTTCTCTCCGACCGACCGATACATCGCTGCCGCCGTTGGAACCAAGATTCTGATCTGGGATGTTACGACTGCTGCTCTCCGGTTTATAGTTTGCGGAAGATCGCCTCCATTATCGCTCGCCTGGTATGGCGAGCATGAATTACTTGCGGGAAGGCATGATGGTGAACTGTTGCAAGTCACCATTGATGGTGTCGCAAACGTTCGTCTCTGGTCCTTTGTACCATGCTCATTCCTCATCCTCCCACTGTGCATAGGTATTTGAAACGTGCATTCTAGAGGTCACCGGCGGTGAAGGCAACAACATATCCATCTCTCACATTGCCGTTTCCCCAAATACATCCAGGGTAGCGATAGGCGGAGGCAACCACGTCTCCTTGTGGAGAAAACAACCCGCCACGAAGGCAAACATGGAGATAGTTTGGGCGCAACAAACGGTCCTAGATAACCCCAGAGCTGGCGGCATGATCCTGGAGCTTCCGGTGGACGTCACCTCCGTAAGTTTTGACGACGATTGGAACGTGTTGGTTGCCTTCCGTCATCATGGCATTCAGTGGGTCCCATTCATAATGACGAGTTCCAGATTAATCAATCAACTAATTATCACCCGTACAGTGTCTATAACATCGACAAGCGAGGCGGCGTGACTCCGAGCTCGAAACCGGTCCCACACAACGCGACAATGTCAGTCATCCGTCCGTATGTCAGTATACAATCGTATCTAATTTTTTTCCTTCTAGAGCATCCGCGTCTTTCTCGCAGGACAGGTCCAAGTTCTTAATTCCGAACAATCAGTGCGGTTTTGATGTCTACAATATCGGCACCGGTACACTCTATGCTCCCCTGCGATTGGACGTGAATGCTGCCAACGAGGACCAGTTTCCGGCTACTTTTCTTCACGCCGGTGAGTATGTGGCAGGCGGGGGTATGGGGATGGTAGCTATCTGGCACGTAGCAAGCCAGAAGCGTTTGGTCACTATTCCTTTAACTGGTATGTCGCCTTTCTTCCACGTCTATGCTAGGCAACTGGGTAACATTGTGTAAAAGATAAGAACGACCGCGTTAAAGCTATTGTTGTAAGTAATTTTGCTCTTTCGGTGCACACTTGCTTACTATACTCAATATATATAGAGCAACGAAGCTCCCAATATCGGTGATGATGATCACCCATTTCGGCTTGCGATAGTCACTGCTCCTGCCGCATTGCATATCTACCGCGGCCGCCCTCTCAGTATGTCGTTGGAATTGATAAAGATCAAGTGTTGGCTAACTTATATGATATAGTGCCGGCGGACAAGAAACATACACTCTGGCAGGCTGCAAAGTTCTACGGCTTATCCCTTTTAGCTGTGGTGGTGGTGATGGTGGGATATCAGTCCGGTATATATCAGCTCGGGTTCGATTTCCTGCTAGCTACATTCCAAGACTTCGTATTGGGAATCTGACTCCCTGTATCCTCGTGCCAGCCCAGATTGTAGTTCTCCGCAATATATAGCATCTCCTACTTGAATCTTCTACAGCCAGCCTGGCTCGAATTCCCACCTAGATGATACCTCTGGAGCCCCGCTTCTGGGCAAAGACCGTCCGAAATCCTTGCCGGCCCTACGATCCCCCAACTGTCGGTATTAATCTATCCTCCCCTGCGGATACGAGTGCCCTTGCGACTTTGTGAATTCAGAGTATTCTTTTGAGACGCCGGGGAGCCCAGGCACTCAAGCTTCATCTTGACTTCATCCTTTGTTCTCCTCTTCGTACATAAATAAAGAATCAGGTAAGTATTCACATCCGCAATGGCACCCCGACTTGCTATTGAACTTCTCATATCCATCTTCCAGGAAGCAGACGCCCAGACATTGCACACTCTCCTCTTCGTCTCTGCAATGTTCCACTCCATCGCAGAGCCCCTTCATTACCACCATGTCGTACTTCGACCATCAAAGCAACGATCGGTGTGCCCAGTCGCCTCACTCGTCGGCCGCCAGCTTGCGTCACGAAGGTGTACGTCGATGCCAATATGTGCAACATCTTTCTATCTTCGTCGACAACCATTGGCGCTTTCATGATTCTCTTGCCTTTATCCTCCGGGCTTGCCCCAATCTCCTGTCGGTTCATCTAGAAGATGACAACTCTTTTCGTTTTGAGATCACTCGCACCACATCGGGGTTGTCCCCTCCACTCCCACTCGCAGCATTACGGGTAGGGCAGGTGACTGGTTCACCTCTAGAACTTGACTGGTCCAGGTCATTGCTTAAGGGTGTGCATGCACTTTCGGCACCATTCGTCGAACGGGCTATTGTACGGTATGCGTCCTTAATGCCCAACATTACTTGTTGGGAGCTACGTGGGGACCTGCAACCTCTTGATAAAATCAGCCGCCCGGAAACAGTCGCGGCACTTCGATCGCCGACGCCCATCGAATGCCTTCGATTTGTCCGCCAAAGCTGGGCTTGCTCCGAAGACTTTGGGCATCGATTGTTTGCCGAGCTACCCAGTCTTCAATGCATCGAACTATGTGCACGAGACTCGTCAGAAGACACTTGCTGGCGTTTATATAGAGGGTGCGGGAGTAGGACTCAAAGGGTGTGGTGGTCATGCAATCCTGGAGATGAGTGGAAGTCTGATTGGCAGCACAATGCAATTAGTCGAACATGAATGCGCCGCAAGGTAAGCTCTAAAGCTGTTGGACTGATGGCTCTTGCTCAGATGTTTGCAGTTCGAGCAAGGTTGTGGTCGCCGAAAGTCTCGTGGTTTCAAGGTCTAATCGATGGACGAAAATATCGCAGTGTTGTCGGCGCGGGACTGCACAGACAATCCTATGTATGCAATAAGGGCACTCTCCATGCTGTTACATATCATCTACCATTCAAACAAGCAACTTAATCTAGATCGAACTGCTGAGAGGTGAGCGGTATGGTTCGGAGTCAACTCAGCAAGAAGATCATGTTAATAGCTGAATGTTATTGAATTCCTCTTCTTCTAGCACAACGGTCGGGGGATAATCACGATGGTACAACGACGAGGAGGGTTCAGAGGACGGCGTCCTCACAACATTTGGTCAACGCTTTGGCCATATGTCTTGCTCTGACGAGGTGACTTCAGAGTGAGTAAACCTTCCCGGAGCTCATGCGTATCGTGCTGACAACCATGTTGCAGAATAAATTCGAGTCAGAACGTGACCCGATGTGTGTCGAAGACGCGACGCGAAACGTCGTAGCGTGATCAAGCTTCGCAAGTTGGTGGATAGCAGGATGAAGGGTGCACTAGATATGGCAACATCGTCTTCATAGAATACCGTTAGTTCGCCAGCCTTACACAGAAGGTCAAAGTCAACTTACTTCCTGAACCAATAGCGATGCCGGTATCTGTAGCAGGAGCCTATTGGAATACCAGTCAGTATGACCGCCAGCTGGAGAAACTGAAATCCTACTAGTGCATCATTAATTCCATCGTCGACTATTGCCACGATGCAACGTTGATTCGGACGCGGCTTCGCGCACCCCCCAGCGTTACGCCATACTTAACCGGGACAAGTCGCTGCAGACCGAAAAGCGGGACATCACCCGAGGAAACCGAATTTCTCGTGGAAGCGACACCTTCCGTGCGGCAGAATCTGCCCGTTTTCTAAGGGAGGCTTTCAGGACTGCAGTGGGCCCGTACGTTGCATATGACACGTCGACACGGTGAATGCGATCGACGCATGCGACGCATACGACACATACGACACATACGATGCATACGACGCATACGATGCATACGACGCATACGACGCATATGATGCATACGATGCATACGACGCATATGATGCATACGACGCATACGACGCATACGACGCATATGATGCATACAATGCATACGACGCATACGACGCATATGATGCATACGACGCATACGACGCATACGACGCATACGACGCATACGATGCATACGACGCATACGACGCATACGCCACGTACACATATGGAGTCCCTTGTCTCTCTCAACCTCGCGCCAGCCCGCACCGTGCTGGACAACCTTTCGTACCTTCCAGACTTGAGTTGATTGTGAGCATATGTGAAATGCCGCGTTCGGCGGATTGTCGCCTGTCTCGTCGCCAACCTTGTAGCGAAAGACCGCTGTTGCGCTGTTGGTCTCGGATAACGATAAAGACAGTGGTATCGAATCCAAGTTCTTCAGCTCTTATTTAACTTTACTGAGGTTTCCAGTAAGACATGAGGGGGGCGAGCGCATGTCTCCCGCAAATCCTTGTAATGTCGTCTAAGATGTCGGTCCGATAACTGTCAAGGGATCTACCGTAGATCCATGAGGAGGAGCAGATTTCACAATATAGTGTTGTTTCAACTTTCACGGATCAGTGGGAGAACATAATTTAGCGCTGGTGATCAAGTTCGCGCACTGCACCATCACCCTCACTATCGATGGACACTCGTCTAACAGTGAGTCAATAATGCCTGCGCTTCCCGCCCTCCGTCGCCTCTGTCAATGCTGGCAATGTTACGACACCATGAGCACAGACCCAGTGACCGGATTACCCATCAAAGGTGTTTATCTCAAACAATCTCAATATGATATTCACCAGTTACAAGCCGCTCAAGCTGGCATAGCGTCTCCAACGCAATCCACTACCTTATCAGCACCAGCACCTCCTCTCACGTCATCTCCAAATCCACCGGACCCAGTCAGTCCTGATGAACAGGTCTTGCCATCAGCGAATCCCGAAATCCCCCCGGGATCAAACACAGAACTATACATCGGTCGCCTTCGCAGCTTCAAGATTCGTTTAGAGCAGTCCCCTATCCAAGTCCTTGCTAGGGATCTAAAGCCCCCCCTTTTCATCCTCACGCACACCGGCTACGAGCTGGATGACTCGGCTGCAGCAAACGCGGACTGGATCCTGCAGCACACTTGGATGTCGCAAGTACGTACGTATGTGGAAGAGGAGAGACTTCTTCAATATGAGCCCTGTACCCGGGTTCGTCTACTTGCAACGCTCGTATCTCGTCTCGTAGATGAAGGAATCGAAACCTACGAGAACCTAATGGAAGAGCACAAGAAACAAGCGAAGCTGAGAACGACCAGAGCAGAAGCCGTCGTAGACACATGTGAGTGCACACGCAAATTCGTGGATTCGTGTCTTAGTTAACGACGCCGCTCTCAGCCGAGCATTTCTCACTACCATACCTCTCCGTCGAGCCGGTTACTCTCGCAACGTATCTAGTGGTTCTGATCGTCTACCTCATCGCGGGGGTTTCCATGAGGGTCTCGAACTTCATACTTTCATCGACGAACCACATCTTAAAGCTTCGTGGATGCCCCGAAGAGGGAGAAAGCTCCGATATCCCTTCAGATCTGCGAACCGTTCTCAACACCATCCATCTACATCAGCCGACCAACGCCTACGTGTGCTGCCCCAAATGCTTTTGCACCTACGCCTTCGACCCAGATCCAAAAGAGCCCTCGTATCCTGAGAAATGCACTTTCCAGTGCACACCTGGTAGTAAAGTATGTGGTGAACCATTACGCATGGGCAAGGACGCATCACCCTCTCGCGAATTCATCTACAATGATCTACGTCATTGGATTGGGTGGATGATATCACGTCAGGATATCGCACAATATCTGTCCCAAGATCCCCTCGGTGCGGCGTTGGGGAAGGATCCTACGAAACTGCAAGATATATGGGACGGCGATATCCTCCGCACATTTTATTACGACGATCACAAGCCGTTTGTCAGAACTATCGAAGGCGAACTTCGCTTCGTTTTTAGCTTCAATGAGGATGGGTTCAATCCGTACGGCAACAAAATTGCCAAGAAGATTGTACAAGTTGGGGGCATGTATATGGCGCTCCTCAACCTCCCTCCCGCGATTCGACATGATATAGAAAATATCTTCCTCGCCGGTATTGTTCCCGGCCCCAAGGAACCCTCTATGCACGAAATCAATCATGTCCTCCGGCCCCTCGTTGACGATTTATTAGAGTTTTGGCACTCGGGCGTGTTTTATACTCGGGGGTATAATTACCCTAAAGGTGTTCTCGTGCGGGTTGCGTTGGTCCCTGTGGTTTGCGACCTTCCTGCGGCATGCCAAATTGCTGGCTTTGGGGCTTATAATTCCGGCCATGACTGTCTCGATTGCTATCATATACGCGACAACATGGATGATGTGGACGTCCAATCATTCACCTATAGAGACCAACAGAGCCACCGAGACCTCGCAAAGGCCTGGCGCGATGCGATGGACGACAACGTCCAGGAACTTCTCTACTCCCAGTCCCATATCCGGTGGTCTGAGCTTCTACGCCTACCCTACTGGGATCCAACCAAGTTTGTAGTCATTGACTCGATGCATTGCTTTTACCTCGGCCTTCTACATCGTCACTGCCGCGAAGTTTGGGGCATGGACACTAACTTTGCGGATGGTGATGGCATCACCTATGACCAGCACGCGAAGGGGAAGGCGCCGACTGAAGATGAGATGGTCGCTGCAAGGATAGTTCTCGCCACAGGCACCAAAACAGCTCTGGGGAAGCTTCGAGTCAACATATTAAGCGAACTTTGTAAAGAACTCGGGCTCCGGTTTGGACTAAGACGGACAATCAAGCACCTCCTTCAGTCATTGATAGATTGGGTATGTTTTATCTAGGTTTCTGCGTCTAGGTTATTAATGGTAGCCGTAGCGCGCTAGCAATCAAATGAACGCCGGCGATCCTACCACGTCGTCAGAACCAAGTGTATCGTATTCCGACGTTCCTACCGCGTCTCCAGCCGCCCTACCCGACATATCCGCGCAAGCGGATCCAACTGACGAGCTTCGCCGTATCTATCATACCGCCACCAAGACCTCCGTCATGCACACCTTTAACAAGCAGATGATCATATCTTTGCTTCAGTTTCGACTCTACGCGGATACATCTGTTGACGAACTCACGTCCGCGTTTTCAAGGGAAAAATTGACACTCGCTACCTTGAGGGAAAGACTACAAGAGATCGTTAGTTTCATCTTTTTCATCTGCCATTTACGCTGACACAGGGATCTCATAGCGCACTCAAGACGGGGTGATAGACAGCATGCAGAAGGTTTTGAAAGCAAAGCCCGTGGTCGCAGCTGGGACTGAAAGCGCTTCAAAAGACCCCCCAGGTACACGCGTGCTCGGACGAGAGACTCTCCGAGAGGTTCGCAACGACATGCGAGCGACCATACTTCCTTCCTGGTTGAACGCTGGCCCCTCTCATCCTGGTGAAAAGAAGTGGGGCAAGATGAAGGCCGATGAATGGCGTGTCTTCTGCTCGGTACACCTCCCAATCACCTTGATTAGATTATGGGGTAGCGCCAATGAGTCGGAACGGGAGCACAAAATCCTGACAAACTTCATGCACCTTGTCACTGCTGTAGACCTCGCATCGAGGAGAGAGCTAAAGGATCACCACATTCACCGTTACGAGAAACACATCGTCGAGTATCTCAAGACCTTGTTGATCCTGTATCCCGGCACGACACTCGTCCCAAACCAGCATCGCTCCCTTCATTATGGCGTACATTTACGGCGTTGGGGTCCGTCCCATGCCTGGCGCTGCTTCGCTTTCGAGAGATATAACGGCCTACTGCAGAACCTCTATACTAATTCAATCTTTGGTGAGATAACCGCGCAATAGCTAGTCCTGGCAGCTGATGGCTCGCCGATTTATTAGGGAAGCTAGAGAAGACCATGTCCAACAAGTTCTGCATGGCCCAGAAGCTCCGTGCGCTGCTGTTGAACGCGCAGACCCTGCTCCCGTCTAGCTTTTTTTCAATCCTAGGAGAGTACGAGAAGATATTTAACGTGGATCTCCGAGGAACCTTTCTTCAAGATCGCCAATCTGCCACTGAATATTTTACAGTTGCTGTGCCTTGGTCTATTGAAAAAGCGGCCCACCCTTCTTCAGAAATCCTTCCGTTTCTTAGGGAGTGGTTGAAGTCGAGCGTGACTGGGAAAATGATACGGCAGAACAAGATACAGCGGTTCGGCCAGACTTTCCAGCCGGCCAGGCGTTCGTTGGGGAATAGTCAAATTGTCTTTGCTCGACGCGAGGGAATCAACACGATGCCATGCGCCGGTCGGATAAGAGAGATTGTCACATACGGCTATCCCAACAGCAACGAGCCTCGGATACTCCTACTTGTCGATGAGTTCCTACCCTTGACGCCTGGCGAAAAGATCCATGACCCCGCTCGTCGTTTCCCAGATTTCGGAGCGAAGTTATATCATACGGTAACCAATACAACCCTCGTACCCGCCGAGCATATTGTCTGCCATTTCGCATCCATTATCAGGAAGGTGGAGGGAGTAGACGGCGACTGCATATTTGTTTTGCCACTTCGGAGAAGGTAGAGATTGCGTGGACTGTCAATTTCGAGACGATTGGTTGTAAGCGATTCACTGACATCGACAAAAATGAATATTTGATGGACAATGGTTTGCAGTAGGCCTTTCCCTGCGCCTTGGTCAAGGCGCCTCGGCCTTGGCGTTGGAACTGTCGGTGTGTTCACAGTCTCGTATTTGTGCAAGAAGTCACCCTGGAAGGTCGGCGTCCGGTGTGTGTACACTACCTGTAGACTTGTGGTCGCCGAAAGATACATATATCTGTATGCTTTGCCCCTATGGCTGTCTCACATGTCCAGGCACCCGATCCTCGAACAGTCAACATGATCAGTCTCTCCGACTGGTCGCTGAGGATTTGCTGCAGAAAGGAAGAGACATCGAGCTCTTAAATATCCTCAAGGTAGTATTTTCGGCGCTGATGTCTATGTCGGTATCACCAAACGCGTGCAATCCGTCACGAGATCGCGACGATCACGCGCTAGCGCGTCGGGATCCCAAATCACTTCAGAGGGCAGATTGATCTTTGTTCTTGTATGGTCAAAGTGGCTCACCGTCCCTTAGCTCCATCACTTCATAACCACATATTTCGACATCTCAACATCTCAACATTTCAAGACCCAATACTAGACCATGGCACTCGTCTCGACGGTATCTGCGGAAGCAAGCGAGCCAAACATACCGTTGTCCGTCATTTTCATGACATCTTCAGCAATCCTGGTGAATGAGATGCATGAGAGGACGGAGGCTCCATTCCTTGGCCATACCAGCCATACCTCAGATGCTAAAGTTCTAGTTGCGGAACTATGTCTAGCCCACTGTAAGTACTCCGTTCAGTTTTTGTTTTTGCCACTCATCCCTCACCGCGACGGAGCTAGATATCTTGATGGTGGGAACGGTTCATTGCACGGTCCCATTGCTTTCGCTGCGCTTCAATCAGATCGAGGAGCATCTGACCTTTGATGAGGTACGTCCATGGGCCGTAATGATATCTTCGTGACATGACCTTTTCACTAGGAGAATTTCTCCGTCAGCATGACCTCAGACATAGACGGGGCAGGTTCATTTCGTCTCCAATTCAAGAGCGCCGCTGTATTCTTCTTGTTTCGCCACTGCGTCAATTTGCCGCGCCGTTCGTATCAGAAATACGAGGAGATGAAGGCGATCCTCGAATTATTCGGCAGTTATTGCATTGATCGCACTCCTATCCCATTCGGCAGTTATTGCAT
Organism: Pleurotus sapidus; assembly: GCA_026743855.1. Classification (NCBI taxonomy): domain Eukaryota; kingdom Fungi; phylum Basidiomycota; class Agaricomycetes; order Agaricales; family Pleurotaceae; genus Pleurotus; species Pleurotus sapidus. Next base: position 238,250 of record JANBWZ010000021.1, read on the forward strand.
TGATCGCACTCCTATCCCAGGAGCCTCCTCCCCCGGGTTGTTACTACCCCCAACCGTGCTCGGTGCTGCCTTCGCAGTAGGTGCTACCTTTGGCCTTGTATATGTCCTCTTTTTTCAGTAATTACGTCGCCTAGCTCTGAAGTAAATGTAATGAATATTGATGTACTCAGTTTCTCACCGCGTAGTTCAAAATGTAGACCCCTTGATTGGTTAAAGGGGTTCATACTCCTCGTTTGAGACGAGTGGCGCTTTGTGAAGACAAAGGTGTTGGTGTCTCTTTCATTTAAAATCACTCAAGTACGCCTGGCGATGTTGAACACCAACCCACACGTAGAATGTCCCTTCGGCCTCACACCCCTACACTGTCTCCTCGACCCCATCCCTACCATACCTATTCTCTGCGAGCTCGTCAACGCGCTGCCAATATCGAAACCCCTCCGGCGCGTTCAAGCTCGCTTTCACGTGAAGTCAGCCTTTCTTCCGATCTTCCGCCAGTTTGGGAAGCATTCAACTTTGGGCATCAGGAGAAGCCCTTGGAATCGCCCTCCGCTGGTGGCAGCTCCTCAAAGGCGGCCCCCTTGAGTACACAAACCCAATTACCGGCAAGTCTGCCCCCTCCTCCAGGGGATCTACCTCAACCACCGTGGCACACAAAGGGCAAGGTGTTGATGGACCTCGACACTGTTGTGGTAGCGCAGTATGAACAAGTGCGTCTCTCTGATGCTGCCTTCGTTTATGCTTCTCATCGACTCCAGGGGGCTGCATCGTCTGAATTGGCAGGTGACGAGGAAAAGGAATGGCCAGGTATCCTTACCCTTCCAACGGATTCGCTCCAAGCAGTCGGGGGATCGCCGCATACGGAAGCGGCGCAGAATGCGTTGGTAAACCTACACGCTGCAATCGCGACATACGAAAAGGTGAGCTCATTCCTGCGCTGCAGTGGTTGTTTCGATCGTTGATTCGATCAACTTTCTGCAGAGGATTGCATCATCTGAATCGGCTGTACAAACTTTGACGGCACGTCTCGACTCCGTGAGTTCTTAAGGTTGATCCACGCCGTATACACTGACATGCCCAAGATTACAACCATTCTCTCGGAACAATTGACCTGCCCCGTATGCCAGGAACATATGCCTAGGCCATTCACGTACGTGGCGTCGCAGCTGGCACCTTTCATGATCACTGATATATAATATCTTGCCCCACAGTAATCCTTGCGGGCATACCTGTTGTGCACAATGCCTGGCTAGATGGTTCCGCAGCGAGCTCAGTCTCAACTTGAAGAATTGCCGTCCCCTTCCTTGGAAGGTCCGCAACCAAGGCGCACCTCGAACACTATCGGAAGGAACCAAGTTGCGCCGGCTCCTTACTACAGAAATGGCCCGAAACGTTTTTGCCTACTCCTGTCCCTTGTGTCGGGCCAAAATTGTGGCTCAACCCCAAGTAGCCGATATCTCGAAGGGCGTTGTGGCTTGCTTCGAGGCTACAATCCAACCCTATCTCCCCTCTCCCGTCGAGGGATCTGAGGGTACTGCCTCTGAGTTTGCCGGACTTTTCCCGGGTGTAGTTCATCCCTCGCCAACGGATCGTCTCTTATAAATGTATTCACTTAGACGTTTCTAATTATATTCTATCCTCCTACAAGTTTGGAGCTATGGCTCGTACAGAGCAAGAGCGCATAGGCGCTGGCGCGGCGTCACGGTATTAAGCTCGAGGCTCATCGACGAAACCCCTTCGGGGAAGTAAATGGCGATCGTGATCCGAATGGTCTGAGATCTTGTCGTCGATCTTGACTGAAACGCAACTATGTATCCCCACGTGCATGCAGGGCCCTTCGAGTCGGACTTGATCGACTGCGCCGAATTGAGCATGGGCCAAATGGCTTTGATCTGGCAAGGCCCATGCTTAGCCACCTATAACGGTTATAAGGGCACAATCACCTCCGTCACTCGATCCCTACTTGACTCCATTCATGCTTCAAAGTGTTACCACATACTTTCCCATCTTCTGCAACATCGTTTTCCCGTGGCTACCGCGAATTTCCATGCTCTCCAGCATCGTTTCCTTCATCTTGAACTCGGGCACTACATTCAGGATATCGAGTGCGAAAGGCCAATTCCTCGCTACGACGCTCATTCTAGGCGTGGTTCTCTTCTTCCTGGCGTCAGGTTCTATCACTAGTCTTCTCCTTTTATCTGCCCTCTCTGGGCCGTTCTGCTCCCCTGGTCGCTTGGGGTGGTTCTCGACTACTACATTCTGTTATGCTCTTACCGGTTCCAAAGAGGTGTTCAGCAAGTTGTCGGGATTATCAGAAACCCTGGTCCATCGTTCGACAGAGTTTCAAGGCTATTCGGTCCAGGCAGCGCCGCTGATCAACAACCTTACCGACGTCTACGTTGAGACAAGGAAGATCTTGCTTCTTGTCGATACCAGTAACCTTCCTTCGAAGGACATGATATCAGGCTTACTCCTTCGTAATTCTAACGACGTAATGAATCTGATGAAGAATCTCGAAGAACTACGGATTGTGGTTCAGAGCGGATCCGATCAGTGCGTCTTCCAGTATCTCTTGTGAACTAATGGCTAAGCAGTGTGCCCATAGGATCAAGTCTCTAGACAAGTACATCACAAGGAGTTCAAACCCCTTAGCAAGGTGGATAGGATCGGACTCGGCCTTTTGCACTTTGGCTGCAGCCTCCATAACCAATCGCTTGTGTTTATCGACGCCCCCTGCCTCCCTGGTACTTGAAGACGTTGTCTCCGCATTTCGCACACTTTCTGCGCGCGTTGCGTCGTCATCCATGTCTCTTTTGTCTATTCTTATGGACCTTGATTCAAGGTTACTCGAGCTCGGCAAACTTGTCAACAGCGACAGCTTTTTACGTCACCGAAGTTACGAGTCGCTTTTGGGTCAACTTTGGACTTATCTAGGCGGCAATAAGAACGAGCTGGCAACCCTCCTGTACGACATCGACACCATTCATCAGGCCGGGATCTACGTTTTGGCCGCGACACGTTTCAACTTTGACGCTCTTCAAGCGGTCGAACGGATGCGTACTCGGGCAAATGGCGGCTGTCTGGTGGTGGGGAACAATATTGAGGGGTTGCACACGGCAGTGAAAGCGCTAGAAAATTCTGGTCTCTTGGACTTGGATGGTTCAAGTACTGTATACGATCGGGGGTACTACCGCTTACAATAAAGTCTCCTCGTCTTGTGACAATATGAATCTGCTGGTGCTTGATTGGAATGGATGCCTCTGGGTCCGGTATCACGTAGTCGAGCCTTACAATATGGCAGCAGTAAGGCGTAAATTGAACGCGAGGATGAACGCGAGAACGGACGACGCTGGATGGAAAGGAGACCGTGGACGCAATTCGGAGATAACGGTACTCAATCGTGTCGGCCTCTTTCGGGATCCGAGGATCTGAGTGGCGGGAACCTTCGGCGCATCGGTGCCCTATTGTCGGCAGGCCTTCAGCAAGTGAAAGTGAAGAGTGACCCACTTGGTATGGGGCATGAGGCGTGTATTTCGGTGACTCGAGAGTCCCAGGCTGTGCAGAGTACCAGAACACCGGCACCGGGCTGTGCGGAGGAACGATGAAAAAGGGTACGAGGTGCGAGGGGCTTCGAAAAGGTCACCATTATTAAGGGTGCCGCGGGCCGCATGGTTCTGAGGGCCCCGATTATTGAGGGTGCCGCCTCCAACTCGTGTTTGCAAGAATGGAACCACATCTAAAATATGACGCAACACCGAAGTTCTGTAAAGAAACCTCACCCATATAAAATGTGTTCGTTCGCTCCCGGTGTTTGGTGTACTTGGTCCCAAAGTTTCACTGGCAGGATGGCTGCTTTCACGCCGTTCGATATTGATCGTAAGTGCTCTTCATGATTTCCAGCCCTGCACTAATAGTCGGTCGAAGACAATGCCCCACATTCCCGACTGTCCCATTTACAGCAAGAAGATAGTCCCATTTGCTCTCCAATCCAACCGAAATCCTCCCCCCATCACGCGTATTCTCATTCTCGTTCTCACCGTCATGATCGTGCCGCCTCCCGTTCACATGCGTCTCGTCGATCCCATCATCATAGACGACACCATGCCAGGGATAGGAGGAGGTCAAGCAGCAAAAGTCCGAGCCCTGAGCGCTCAGGGTACAGGAGACTGAGTGGCTCGAGGGGTAGGGCTCGTTCCATCAGTCCAAACCCAAGTCGCGCAGCCAGGAGGACTAAACCTCGATCAATCAGCCGTAGTTTGACCCCAGTCCGTTCCGGGAACAGGAAGAGGAAACGGCGGAGTAGTGGTTCGAGGGGTAGGCCTCGGTCAATCAGCAGGAGTTTGACCCCAATCTACTCAAGGCACCGCTATAGGAAGAGTAGTCGTCGGGGGAGATCGAAGGGTAGGAGATCGAGGGGTAGACCACGATCCATTAGTGGAAGTTCAAGCCCAGTTTACTCAGGGAACCACCATAGGAAGATCGCTGGCAGTTCGACGGCTAGGAACCATTCATTTAGCAGATCAGTGACAATGAGCTCAAGCCGCTCAGCGAGTACAACACGTTCAGCAAGTGAACGGTCAAGAGACGGACCTTACGACCATGGCACAGGTACTCATATTCGCTCAGACCAAGCCCACGCAACTCCTCTCAGCAATCCAAGAATGCGGGTTGCTAGCTGTTCCAAACCTGCTCCTTCAACTCCGCCACCACAAAATACCCCTACGACGCCAAGTACCATCAATGTCATTCGTCGGGCTACCGATGTTACTCACCACAGAACTCCTCTTAGGGACCTGAGAATGTCAGGTGCCGGCTGTTCCAACTCTCCTGCTCTGTCTCTTTCTGCTCCGACACCAAGTACCCGGACCGTTACGCCTAGGCCATCTACAACCATTATGCGTGATCACTCGACTGATACAACCGCTCCCGCCCGTGTGCTCTTAACTCCTATTGACGCTTACATCCGCATTCGCTCAGCAATGAAAGAAAATGTCCCTCTACCACATACCGACGCTCGCCACCAGTCAGTATCGCGCGCAGGTCCGTCAAACCTCGACGCCCCACCTGTATCGCGCGCAGGTCCGTCAAACTTCGACGCCCTACCTGGAAAAAGTAGTCGTCACGCAGAGCCTGCCCATGCCTCGCCGCCTCGCCATCTCCGCCATCGCCCTGCGCTGAAAGAACCTACCCCCGTCCATCCGTCCACTCCTTCTGGTTTGCTTACCGTCACTTCCACTCCGCCGCTCCACCGGCCTGACTCGGCCAATTCTTTTTGCTCGAATGCTCCCCGTGGTTCGGTACTGCGTGCAGCATCGTCAAACCCAGATGGCGGAGACGAGACAAAGGCTAAGACACCCACACCCAGCGAGCAGGAGAAAGCAGATCAAACTCAGTCACCGGATGTAGATGTCGGTGCTTTGCCAACCCATCTCGTAACGCAGAAAGCATCTACTCCCGTTAACCCGTCGACTGCCGCCGGTCCCCTCACCAATCCCGTTGCAAGCCACACAGAACTTACCCATGCTGCCTCGCCACCTCGCAGTAGCCCAATGCCGAGAGAATCCACTCTCGATCGTCTGTTGGACGCCGTCGATTCACCTAGCAATCTCTTCACTCCGTCTCCGTCTCCCCGCCCACTAAAATCAACCAGCAATCCCCTCGCCCCCATACCACCACTAAGTCAGGCCGCCCTGACTAAATCCACCTATGCCAGATCCCCAAGCCCTGCTACACCATCTTATCATGCGACAGATAGCCAGCGCGATTCGCCAGCTGCTTCCACCAGCCTCAAAGGTCCACCTATCGTCAAGTTCCCACCTACCAAATCAGCAACGCTGGAAACTCTGCTTGCTCTCAAACGAGTAGATAAAGTCCAAGAAGTTCGTGAGCGGCTTTTACGGCGCGTCCGCCCGATCATCCCCCTCGTACAGAAGAATGCCCTACCGTGGAATGACCTGCCCATGCTGTGTATGGCGAAGGCTGTACAGATCACTGGGATCCCGGATTGTTGTCCCCTACCAGGTTTCTATACATCCCCTCGGGGTGTCTCTGGGATACCAACCCGGTTCCTATCCTTGTACCTCAAACATCTCCCCGACGACATCTCCCAGGGCATAGCTTTCCGTAGGGTGTCAGCAGAAGAAAGTGATGGTACGTGTCACCGTACTTACTTGTTGATGCCTTGAACACAGTATGTTTCCCAACAGACATGAAGGCCGGTAAAGTGCCAGTGATTATTTGCAATGCACCGCACCCTCAGTCAAGGCACGCTCACGCAAAGCAACTCTTCATCGCTAACAACCGAATGTGGGTTGACCGATGTGGTGAACCACGGCTGCCCCCCGGTCACGCCGACGACTCCGACTTCATACCCTCGGACGATGATCCCCACGATCCTTCCTTGTCATCTATGTCAATAAACTCTACGTTAGTGCAGGGAAAGCCCCGTCGACCCCGTCGACCCCGTCAAATGTCCCGCACGCCCACACCCACCCCCAGCCCCGACTTTTCTTTTAGTCCTGAATATTCGGACGACAATCCTACTGGGTTCATTTCGAGTAAGGGTAAGGGCAAAGCTCGTGCCCATTCCCGAGCACAGTCCTACGAAGAAGACTATTCGGACGACAATCCTACTGGGTTCATTTCGAGTAAGGGAAAGGGCAAAGCTCGTGCCCATTCCCGAGCACAGTCCGACGACGAAGAAGAAGAAGAGAGTCGACCATCCAAAAGGTCTAGATCTACCATGAAACTTCGAAGCCGAAAGGGGATGAAGGCAACCGTACGGCGGTAGCTTTTTGGCGTTGTATGGACTTTCTGGCGTTGTATGGACTTGCGTGATGCTTGAAAGTTTTTTCCTGTCCAGTAGAATCATTCGACGATGATTTGCTATCATTTGTGTGCGTTGAGCAATTTCATTTGTCAGTGTCTCACATGGGTGGTTCGAGGTCAATTGATCGCAGCGGAGCCGTCTCGCAGCTGAGCCGTCATTCGCTACGTCCTTTCTATCGCGGTGTGAGGGTCGCAATTACCTAGTACGCAGGTCCCGACATTTATCTTCGGACAGCAGTTGGATGGTTATCAATGCATGATCTGTAAGTTGTCACCAAGAAAAGTATTGTCACAAATAATACGTGCTACCGTTAGCGATGTGTGCTATCGGGTTTCGAACCTACTCAATCCCTCACCCCAATGCCCCTCGGAAGCCTTCCCCTTCCCCTTCCCTTTCGAAACTCGGTCGGCATCGGAACAAAAGCCGTTGTCCGCCCAACGAAATAACCCTCCGGAGGTATACTGAGTGATACTGTAACGCTGCTCCCCTCGTTGAATGGGCACATTTGAATGGCGAACCAGTGCTGACGGTATGAGGATCGTGGCGCCAGGGGGGAATCGGACCACCATGCGAAGGTCCCAGAGAATAAGGTGTCCCCCAAGGTCGGGATCGAAGTCACCAAGGGACGTAATCGCACATAGTCCTCCGGCGAGGTTCAGATAATCGATATGGGGAACGGTTACGGTACGCGGTCCAAAATTGAAGGTGATGCTAGCGAATACACTGTCTTCAAAGTTTCGCTGTAACTCAGGCTGCTGCTCGAGAATGCCGTCCATGGTGTTGCGGTAGTATTCCCAAAGCCGAGGAGCGTAGGCGAGAAGGAGCGAACTCTGGAAACCCGCTATCCGCCTGATGCTGGCATCATCTAGCAGCTCTGCCAAAGCCCCAGCAGTATGGGGTTCATGGACGGTCGTTGTGGGCCGTAACTGGCCAAGCCCATACGCAAACCCGGCTGCCACGGCAGGGAATCGTCCGCGACGGTGATTGCATTGCTTCGAGGTGAACTGGCTGGATTCGCGAGCCCGTTTGAGAGCGACGATGCAGCTGGCCAACGCTTGATTCCACGACGGACTCCGAGGTGTCCCCCCGCCGATAATCACTCGATCGGCGCAGTCAGTGACATACATACCGTCTCTACTTCCTAAGTAAGTAATACTCTGCGCTACCTACACTCAGGACTTACCCATTCCAGGGAATGTACCGAAACCCCTTAGCCTTCAAACTCTCCAGCGAGTCAACCGTTCCATTGCTCGGTGCCCTTACGGTGGATTGCTTCGATCCCCACCTTCCAATGTATCCCGTCGATGCGTGTGGTAATGCAGCTAAATCCATGCCACCAACCCGTTCGACTTTCGACCGCACAGCCCGTTGAATAGCTACCCTCTTTAGGGATGTCCCCGCAGCTTCTTGCAGTCGCCTTCGTTGCGTAGCTCGTTTACCACGTTTATGGAGACGATCCCGTTGCTCTTTTTTTGACAGAATCTTCCTATCGGCCCCTTCATGGGCCGTCTCAGGCTGGTTCTTCAACGGTTCGGCCAGTAGCAAACTCTCCGAGCCCTCTGAGCCCTCACTAACCACGCCGTCACCATCTTCCACAGGGCCAACATCCTCTACATCATCAATGGCACACTGCCTGTCCACCGCGTCGTAGAACAGGGCCAGCGCATCTACGGGTGTGGTTACTCTGTCGGATGTCGCCCAAGGGGAGAACACTGCCCCGGACCTGGTGGTACGTCCTGGGTGGGGGTGGTGAGAGTGGTGAAGCAACGCATAGGGGTTTCAAAAAGAGTACGTATGAAACCATAGCTGAGGACCACAGGAAAGGGGAGCGAACGCGTATGAAAAGGAGGAGAAAGAGGAAGCACATAGATCCAAGGTCGGACCCGCGTACGGTAGTGAAGATGATAGGGAAGGGGAGCGAACGCGTATGAAAAGGAGGAGAAGGAGGAAGCACATAGATCCAAGGTCGGACCCGCGTACGGTAGTGAAGATGATAGGGAAGGGGAGCGAACGCGTATGAAAAGGAGGAGAAGGAGGAAGCACATAGATCCAAGGTCGGACCCGCGTACCGTAGTGAAGATGACAGGAAAGGGGGGCGAACGAAGAGATACGTGGAGAGGCTCACCTGACATGTGCCCACTCACGACCGCTCAGTGGGCGGTTGAAGGCGGAATGGGGTTGGAATGAAGAAAAATTGGTCTGGACGGGATCTCACGATTAGCCAAAATAGGGATGCCCCTAGAGCCATCTCAAGACCCAACACGAAGCATGACCTTAGACATAGACGGGGCGGGCTTCACTCTGTCTCAAATTCAAGAGCGCCGCTATAGCAATTACATTAGTTGAATAGAAGATACATATGAAAAGTGCTGGGATGAAGCCCAAACACGATAACAATAGTGCCGTGAATATCATCGTATGTGTCGTATGTGTCGTATGTGTCGTACGCGTCGTATGTGTTGTATGTGTCGTATGCTTCGTATGCGTCGTATGCGTCGTATGCGTCGTATGTGTCGTATGTGTCGTATGCGTCGTACGTGTCGTATGTGTCTATTGACAGTTGAGTGAGCCCTGACTGAGGCATCTCTGGGACCTACGTGCTGTACGCGGGCTAGATGCAGGCGGCAGGAGTAACGATAATTGTGCAGAACAAATTGAATGGCAATTATTCGGGTCGGAAAGATGAGCGTAGACGTGCCGCTTTGTAGGACGCACGCTTGCGACGATTGCGTAGGGTAGTACAGCGACCAGTAACTTCGTCCGATCGATAAATTAGACATGGTACCAACACGAGTGCAAGAATGACTCACTCGACATGGTGCTCGTCTCGACTGTATTAGCATGCGTGTAGGATGCATGGTAATACTTACCTTCCGCGCTGACGGTGTCACATTACCAGGGAACGCGGAATGCGATTGACGCCTACACTCGAATTCGTCTTAGAACTGGTGACGAAATTCGACTGGGAGCGACTAGTTCAACAGGATAAGAACGCAATGGCGGCATATGTAGCGCGAAATGTGGGCAGGTCCAAATCTCTCTGAAGCCGCTTTGTCTGTGTCTGACCATTGGGCGGTTCGGGGTCGATAGCATGACGTGAAAAGTGGAGGTAGGTAAGTCTCCGATTAGAGATGATACCCCAAGTTTGATTCCTCCGACGTGCCGTATGCATCGTATGCATTGTATGCGTCATATGCGTCGTATGCGTCATATGCGTCGTATGCGTCGTACGTGTCGTATGCATCGTATGCATCGTATGCGTCATATGCGTCGTACGCGTCGTATGCGTCGTATGCGTCGTACGCATCGTATGCGTCGTATGCATCGTGCTCGTATGCGTCGTACGTGTCGCCAAAGACGTGAGTAAGTCACTCCTCCGCTATGCGCTGAAGGAGTACGCTCGCCATATCTCGGGCGGCACAGGCAGTACCGTGGCATGTTGTCAGACCGCTGAGGATGCTACGTGATACCGTACCGAATCAATCCCAACGACGTCGCGAATGCGCACGAGAGGGAAAACGCCTCGATTGTCGAGAAACCGACGTGGTGTGATTTGGGTTCTACATGGATTCGTAGAGGGCACCCAGGATGCTGGGGGTGCGAAATGAGTAGGGGAACGGAAGACTCGGAGGTCAACTCACGTAGATGCACTTGATGGCTCAGAATAATGCATTTTTCTCGCCAATGACGTGGATATGAATCGAGATGATGGGGGTAGAGGATAAAAAGAAGGGCGACAATATTCGCAGCAAGCGATGATACAAGACAACTGAGACGATCACACCTCAATATGGCAACCTCAATTGTTTCGATGAAGACAAACATTGTTCTAATACCGACCGATATTACTTTGTTCGTACAGTTATGCACAAAAGTTGAAGAGGGTGACTCTTTGACTACTCTGAATCACTTATGGAGTCACGCTAACTAATCGGAGTTCTGTTTGTGGAGTGAGCTTAAACTTTCAGACGCGATCCTAGGTACTCACCGATGTAAGTTAGTGCACAGTCCTTGGTTGCAGGAACAGTGATGCGACGTTCGCCTGACTCAAACATACCATTGACGCCTTCAGACAGGCCTGGAGCACAATTATAAGGACATAGGTTTATCTGCGGCAAAGGAATTAGTGACTAACCGCGTATTTCGCATTGGCCTAATCGAACCCTATACTGGGAGCGAGTTAGGTAGATGGCGAGACTGAGGATTCATTGCACTTACAGGGGGCTTAGTAGTATGCTTCCGGATGACATTGCCCGCCGCGTCTTTGACCAAATAGTAAATCTCCACCATGCAACCAAGTCTTGCTGGCTCGGAGTCGGTATTTCCTTTCGTTGCGTCTTGAACTGTAACAGTAACTCCCCGTGGTGTGGCGGTAGCCTGGGCGACGCCGGGTCGAGTGGTATTGAAAACTGGTCGAGCAGCGAGCTGGCCTGGGTAAGGTGCAGCAGCGGGCCTGCTGGGAAACTCCCGGGGTGAGGCGATAGGCTGGGCAACGTCGGGGCGAGTCAAAACGTTGGCCGCTGGCTGAGCATCAAGGTGACCTGAGTAAAATGCAGCAGCGGGCCTGCTGGGAAACTCCCGGGGTGAGGCGATAGGCTGGGCAACGTCGGGGCGAGTCAAAACGTTGGTCGCTGTCTGGGCATCAAGGTGGCCTGCGTAAAGTGCAGCAGCGGGCCTCAGGGTCGTAACAGGTGGGGCGTCAGGAGTCATTACCGAACTCGATGTGGGCTCAGCCTCAATATCGTTGGTCGCTCGACGTTTCTGCGCTACTTCCACTTGCGTAGCGGGTTTACGTTTAAGATCGATTGTCTTGTGGCCTGTATCTACGGAAGGGATTGATATAATGAGCTTTCGAGGCAGTTCAGTAGAGATTCAAAGAGCGTACCGACTAGGTTGCCTGAGAGGAAAATGTCGCTACATCCAGCGGCTTCCAAAGTGTACGATTGGCCGCGCTCAAGAAATATGTTCAAGCCGAATTGCTCCGCCTATGATAGGTTAGTAGGAATAGGGAAGTACACAAACGTCTGACTCACTTGGCCTGGAGTGAAAGAACCTAAGATAATCGACATCCTGCCAGGCGGCGCCGTCGTCTTACTGCCACCATCCCAAGCGGGGATGTCGGCGACGAGCTTGACTGTAGTTCTTGCTTTTGAATTACCAGCATCAACCGCGGCATTAGATATATGAACGTTTTCTCTTGGGTGAATGACTGATGGCACCCCGGGTTTGAGGTGGAGGGCCCTAAGGAGGCTCGTCTTGAGTTACTTCGTAAAGGATACAAAGAGAAATCATTTACCAAACGCGAGTGTATAGTTCAGACATGTAGCAGTGTTGGCTTCTGTTCACGTTGAGGTGAGAGTTCAGAGAAAGAAGGTAAATTGGAAGAACAGATGTCGCTGAAAGACAAAGAACAGTTATGTAGGTAGCATGGTCAGGAGCAAGTCAGGGGATGTACGAATCCGTCTATTGACGGGGTCTATATTACTTACCGACATATGGTCGGCCGCGAGTGCCTAGCGCCAAAGCTCGAGTGCTAAAGCCTACAACAAAGGCCATTCCTGTACATATGGCTACTAATCTCCTAGATACGGATGTCCAGTTGTCCAAGGGTTTATGGTACGTTATTGCGATCTACAATTCTGCTCATGCTGCTGACCGAGATCTCAGGGCACTTCACCTCACTGCGAATAGGCGAAAGCATGTACAGCCTCTTCTTCCCATCCACATCACCAATGCCGCTCTTCCGCAAACTCTAAGCAATCCCACCGGAAGATCAGTAGTAAAACTTACAAGCGCTGGTACCAGTGAGGGTAGTATTCTAGACGGCTTCATCCTAGTTTCATTGGTTGGGGGAAGGGTATGTAGGAGACCCATCGATCTAATACCTTGCGCACTAACAACTTTAGGTCGAACAAGCGCCCCTCGATTTTTACCTTGAAGGTGAACAGTCGTATGCTATTGAGGTGATCGGTGATAAGTGAGATTCTCTTATGCGACCCAGCAGTATATGCACGCTAATTACTTCTAGTGATATATTTCTGGCCGGAAACTTTATCACTACTGCATCCGTTTCAAAAGTGTCTCAGTCGGTCGAACGCACGACAAACAGCCAGTCTACTAATCAAGTCTTTCCACGAACCAAGCCGGTTCAACGGACTCTCGAGGCGCATCTTTCGACCTCCACTATCGCCTCTGCCTGTAGTGAAACCAGCAATGCGACCGCGGCCCCGATCAAAGCCAACATGACGGGCCTAGACAAGATCGATTTCAGCAAGTTGTCTTTCATTGACATCACGAGAGGTGCAGGAGACATGGTCGAGCTGGAGAACCGCGTTTCTGTTTATTTCGATATCGTCAACGTCCAAAAGGAAACTTATATCGCCCAGTGGAGTCACGAAGATGGTCCACCAGTACGTGTGGTTCTATTTAACAAATGAGAAAGAGGTATTAAATCAGAGTTGTGTAGTTCGTGTTTGAGGTTGGCTCTCGCTCAGTCATCGAAGGTAAGTCGATGAATGAGCATCTAGTAGAAACATGGCTGAAGTTGACCTAGGATTCAACAAAGGCATTATTGGTATGCGCGAAGGTGGAGTGCGTGAGATATATGTCCCCTACAAGCTCGCCTACGGCGAGAAGGCGCTTTCAAAAGTACCTGCCCGTTCAGATGTAGTCATCCGTAGGTCATCACACTATTATATCAAGTGCAGCTTCACTCACACAATCTAGGCTGCACACTTTGTAAAGTCGACTCAGACATTTGACGGTGTGCAAGTATATCAAAGAGACAATATAGGATACGGCTGCAATCCCTGCTTCTATTCATAATTTGTCCCATGTATACCTACATAGTATAGACATGTCGTTGGGGCACCATAGTTGGACATAACCTCTATGATTGCGGTCTGAATTGGAATGTCTATTATACTTGCCTGATATTGATGAAGACTAGTGGAAGAGTCATTGTAGTGCATAGTAGCCAGTCTGACGAAGCGATCTACACCAGTGATGTAAGAGGGGAGTTTGCCGGTTGTACTGAATATGAAAGGGGAGCGGGTGTCGCTCTTTTGGAATGTCGCGAGCTGCGAAGAATCGGTGACAAGGCCCCAAAGAACGATGTCTTTGGGGCTTCGCTTCCTCGCAGGTACAGAGAGTAACTGGGGTGCAACGTGGTCGATGCTGAAATTGGAGATAACGACGGGCTCAGGAAGCTGAATTCCGAGATACCCATGGGCACCGTTATATTCCCAGCAATCACCGACATGAACGTCGTCTTCTAAGGCCACATAAGGGAGATTGACATGGCCATCTATGCAATCCAGGCCAGTGAAGGACACCAAGGTGCGGTAAAGCATGCTGGGTGCCAATAGCCCATAGGTGGCGGTCGTGAGGTCGGGTATTACGTCTGCACCGCCAGCATGGAGTGCGAAGTTTCGAAGAAGAGGCGTTTGAGATTCGGTATGGTCGTCCAAGGCTTGTTTGATCATGTTCGAGATCAGCGATCTGGAGACGAGGGATCTAGTGCGGAGAGCAGAGAGAGAGGCCGCAAGCAATGGGGGGAGGACAAGGCATGCGTTCGGATGACAAGCTAAAGCTACTGGGTACCTCTCGCAGAGGTACCGTCCGGACTGACAGAGGACTAGCGGAAGAAGGCCAATGCGTGATGCCCTCACGAAGTAAATGATTGCTAGAGCAAGCAAGAGCAAGGAAATGGTTGGGGTAGATGGCATGCGGTATCTGATGGAACGAATTGAAGGCTAATAAACGGCCGCGATTAAACAACATGGGAGTGAACCACACTGAGCCACTCACTTGTCGTCGATGCGACGTCGCGACTGGTATAATCCCATCGACACAGAGTTTTCCTAGTCTTTGGATGTTACTGGTGAGCTTCATCGCGATCGTGTTGGAGAAGTAGAGGCGTTTTCGATAAGTTGTTGGTTGAAGATCGGCTAGACGCCCAAACCAGTGGCACAGGGCGACACGCCACCGTGACTGAGTACTGAGTGAGGTCCATTTAAACGTTGAAAGCAATTTGTGAACTCAAAGCCGTTTGTCCCAACTGAGGCTATAAACCAAAATGTGCCCACTCACAGGAATCATTCCTTATTTCCCGCTCTCCCTTCGACATGCCCAGTACTCCTACGTATCCAGGTGATATACCAACAGGCGCAGGCGCTCCCATCCACTCGATTCCAAGCGATACACCAACAGGCGCAGGCGCTCCCATCCACTCGATTCCAAGCGATACACCAACAGGCGCAGGCGCTCCCGTCCAGCCGATTCCAAGCGATACACCAACAGGCGCAGGCGCTCCCGTCCAGCCGATTCCAGGCGATGATTCCCCCCACATCCCGACCCAAAGTAGTACACCTCCAAGTAGCTTCTCGCAATCGGCATTCCGATTCCGGGCTCCTCGTGTAGCCGTTCTACCAAGACCCGCAAAACATGATCTTGGGTCGAAAAGCTCTCCGGCTGCTGGATTGAGCCCAACTCCACGGGTTGGTTGGGTTGGTTTGCGAAAGCGTAGCAGTGATGGTCAACCAGCCAAATGTACGTCGTGGTAGCCCTTCTTGAACCGAACGACGTGGTATTGACAAAACCCACAGTTCAGCGCATGGAGGCCCCAAAACGAAGAAGACCCAAAGGCTTACCTGCCCAATATCCACCCTTGATAGCTAATCTCCCGCAACCCCAATTCTCTTCCGCTCTCGAAAATCCCTTCCTAACCCATCTTGGTGCGCTACCCCCCCCTGGGACGAATGATATCAGCGAGTTCCTCGGCCATGATGCCTGGGTGCGAGCAGATGTTTCGTCCCTCATCCCTCTGCTGAATGACTGTGATGTGCCCATGGCATCTGAGGAGGCATGGAATGGACTCGACCAATCTGCCGATCTTGCCTGCGAAGTGCCGGTGGTATCTGAGGAAGCATGGAAGGGACTCGACCAATCTGCCGATCTACATAGAGAAATGGATGTTGACTCAGGTAGTGACGCGCGGGGAGGCCTTCTCGACCATCTGCCTCATGATTATGCCGCTACAGAGCCTATGACCGCCCTCACAGCCAGTCGAGTCGACGATGGCATGGTGGTCGACTTGGATTCATGGACGGGCATTTCAGGCGGCCTACCTCCCCACAATCCCTACCCTAGTCCTTTAGGAGCCCCTACACCGGATTCTGAACAAGAATGGGGCGGCTTGACCCAGCCCGCCAATTCTCGTGCTACGAACTTTTCACGCACCTCCGTAGATATTCCCAATGGGAGTACCGGCCCCGATGATTCTGAACAAGGGTGGGGCGGCCTGACCCAGCCCGTCGTCAGTAGTTTACCTAGTCGTCATCCAACGGCCCAGGAGCCCAGCGGGGGTTTTCACCCGCCGCGGCATGCTCGACGAAAGGCGACAGTCGCAGATGCCAATGACTCCGACGACGACGAAGATGGCGCAGGCCCCAGCAACATTCATGAGCGACACCATGTCCACGAAACAGGGAGTGTGGCTTCTATAGGTGACATTCGATTTAGATCCCCCCCGCGGGAGCCATCCAATGGCGATTTGGTACAACCACCCCCTCCTCGTGCGTCAACGAAGCTAACCAATTTCTCTCTCGATAGGAGGGTATTTACCATAGGTTCATGCAGATGCCTGTAGGTCCCTTTGTCACCATTCTTTTTAGCGCGCCATAACACTTTGGCAGAATACACCAGCGAGATATGAAGACTTAGGACGGGTGATCAAACTGACCGCACATACAAGACAGTTGCCCACTCCCTCACCGAGTCCGCAACGCAATAGGCAGCGTCAATCTGACCACGGAACCCGAGACCCAGGGAACGACGCCGATGTTGAAGACCTGTGCTTCGACCCCCGCCGAAGAGATCCTTTCACTACCAAATTATATGTAAGTTATCAATTCGATCAATCCTTATGTCTCCTTATATTTCATCAGGACGATATGCGTGACTATTGCGACATTACCCTCTTGAACCTTGCCACCCGCCCGATCGCTGTCCCGTCTCCAGAAGACAAACAGGCCTTTACCAACGACAGACATAGTCTTCACGGTCCGAAACTTGCGGATCTTCGTTTGGACCTGGATACTACCCAATGGCAATCCTCTGTCTGGAACAAGGCGGCCAGTCACCTCGTCGCAAACGAATTCATAAAGGAGGATGAGTATGAGTGCAAAAATGTGAAGCTCGTCCGAAAGGCTTTCATGAGTCACCTCGCGCAGCTCAGGAATCGATTCGTGACGCAGCTCCGCGCACAGCTACCCCCAGATGATGCAGTCGAACTAGAACTTGTGCAGGCGGCCAAACACTTGAGGCGCGAGAATCGACGCCGAGCAGTTAGTCTTTTTACTTTCCCTGTTTGCGTGCTGTGCTGAACAGCCTGGACAGCTTCGTGATCGTCGCAGTAAGGCCATTGAAAGAATGATGCAGGGCCTTCCAAACGGTCCTCGGCTTGAACAGCTCAGTCGGTTCAAGTATATCATGCAGCGCATGTCCCACGAGGTGATGAGTGGGGATGAATCGGACAACGACATGGGTGTTTTTGCAATCAAAGTTCTTCCCTGGCGTTCGAAAGACACCAAAGTACTCAATTGGTTCCGAACACTTGATCACCTTTACCTGTCGACCCGCTTCACATCCGCCGACAAACCCAAGAGTGGACCTTTCCCGCACAAAAGAGTCGTAACGTCACGGATCGACCATGAATCATCCCCTCCCAAAGGGCTCCCCAAGAACTTCTACGACCCAAACTACCTCTCCTCATTGGACGCACAGGAGAGAGAGCAATTGGAGATACGGGATGCGGTTGACCTGAGTTTCCCGCCCAATCTGGTATAGTAAGTCATTCCATACCAATATTGCCAATTAGCTCACTTTCCTTCCAGTAAAGCTGCTCGATTCTCGGTCGTTCATAGTTCCCGCAGAAAGCCACTACCACGAGACCACCCTTCGCTTCCTCCCAACCCCAATGAGCGGCAACAGCAGCATGCTTCGGGCTCCCGGGACTATAGATGATTACACGTAAGGTATATATATATGTGATGTAGAATTGTGGGCGCCACTCTAGTATTACAAGCACAACTCATTACGATTACGATCCGAAGGAACACGAAAAAAAACACAAAGCTTGATATATATTCGACGCCTCGGCGCGCAACGTATGAGTGACTGTCTAAATATCATTCCATCATGACTGACGTTACCTCTTTCGGTGCGTCGCGATCGCCATGATGACTCCTCCGGTGAATCTGGCGGTGCTTATCCAATACCAATGCCAATGGCGATGGCTCAGCCTGGCCCCGCCCCGTCAATGCCTGTTCCACTGCCCGGAGGAGGCGGCGTCATCCCGCCAGTTGTTCCAGATCAATGAGATCATAGTCCGTACGATAACGGAAGACCGGTGATACCAGATATGCAACCCCCTGTCGGCGACCAAGTCAACATCCATCACACCGTTCAGAACGTTCAGAGCGATCACGCCATCCAAGCGACTCGGAGGAACCTATTCTGCCAGGGATGATGCCTCCAGGAACTGGTGGAATTGTCGTACACAATATAGATGGAATATTTGAACATTAAATACGAGATGCAGTGCCTACTGCTTCCCTAACACGAGTACAGAAGTATGGAAATGAGGGCAAACAAGTTACAAGCATGATTTCAAGCTCAAGTGTTCTGTATTCAGGAAGCCCCTTAGGGGCTACCAGGGGCATGCTCACAATGCACATGCATGCAGATATGGACTCAGACTACAGATACATGTGGCTACTAGTATATAGATAGTCTTGTACTGTGCACAGTGACCTTAGCTCAAATATTACTTTCTTCCTCACACAAACAAATGTTCAGTGGTGTGAATTGGTGGCAAGTTGCATTACGGCCATCCTGAGGTATGGATGTATTTGGTTGCAGTGGTTGCATCAAGCACTCAGAGTACTATCAGTGTGACAAAGGTTAAGATTTTGTTCCTCGTGTAGCCAGTGTTCTAGGAGCCACCATTCTCGTTGATTGTGGTTGTGTTCATCTTTACGCTCACAAAATCTGCCTCCACAGATCATACAGGTCCCAGGAGGTTCGCAAAGTTATCCCCCTCAATCCTACTATTCACCACCAGGACCGCAAATACCCCCCACTCGGGTCCTTCTACCTCAAGGTTCGCAGTTTCCTGGGCAGTATCCACCTGGACAGTATGTGCCTGGGCAGTTCCCTCTTGAGGGGCAGCAGCCTACGGTGGTTGTGATCCTGGGGTTATGGTTGTGTTTGTCCTCGCGCTCTTGCTCTCATTCCCCTCGACATGATCAAGCTCCATTTGTTGTACAAGCCCAGCCTCCTACCACCATGCAACCTACCCCAATGCCCCTCATAGTAACACAGAGCCCAAGTCACTGTAGCTGTTCATGCAGCTGTTCATGTTTGCCTCGTTCTCGTCCTGTGACATATCTACCAGAACCCAGCCAGTATGCACCAAGTCGACCACATACCGCTATGGAGTGACCACAGGACAGTGAGCGCCCAAATGCTGATCACCCTCACTGTGACAGCTCTGCCCGTGGATCTTGTTCTGTCACGGAAGTCCTTCTCGGCACTGTACATTATGTTATGTATGCACCGTACGTTACGTATGCACCGTACGTTACGTATGCACCGTACGTTACGTATGCACCGTACGTTACGTATGCACCGTACGTTACGTATGCACCGTACGTTACGTATGCACCGTACGTTACGTATGCACCGTACGTTACGTATGCACCGTACGTTACGTATGCACCGTACGTTACGTATGCACCGTACGTTACGTATGCACCGTACGTTACGTATGCACCGTACGTTACGTATGCACCGTACGTTACGTATGCACCGTACGTTACGTATGCACCGTACGTTACGTATGCACCGTACGTTACGTATGCACCGTACGTTACGTATGCACCGTACGTTACGTATGCACTGTACGTTACGTATGCACCGTACGTTACGTATGCACCGTACGTTACGTATGCACCGTACGTTACGTATGCACCGTACGTTACGTATGCACCGTACGTTACGTATGCACCGTACATTACACATATGATACATATGTTCGCTATGGTTTCATATGCACTCCTTTTGGTCATAGACGGAGGAGAGCGGAGGTGGCTGGAATCAGGCTTCACAGTGGCCGATCTGGGTGAATGATACGGCACGAGGTTAGGAATGTTTTCTGGACCCGTGACTGGAAGGACTTATTCTGATGGAAGCAGCGAGCTGACGGTCAACGACGAAGCATATGAGGACTCTTGTTTGGATGAGCATGACAGAGACGATTCTGTGATCAGAGAGGGCGACTTAGAAGAGATGTTGGATTTTGCCAATTCTACAAGCTCTATGGGCCCTGCAGGCTCTGCGGAATCATAAGAGTCATCAGTCTTGCCCGCCCAGAGTGATGGAGAAATAGTGACAGGGGTTGCGTGCACTGAGCGGGCAATGTCCAGCGGGCTTGATGGTGTTAAGCTGCTCGAAGTTGGAGTCAATGATGATTCAATAATGCTTGATACAGACAAAAATGGCAGCAGCAGGGTTAAGGCTGATTCTTTACCGATTGGCAACGGGCCAGGCAATGAACTTTCTGTCAGCTCCATAGCACAGAAAGATATTGACAAAAAAGTAGCGAAAAGTAGGCTAAAATGTGTAGGCTCAGAGGCATTGCTTCTGTTACTTTTAGGCTTTCACAATGTAGTAAAAGTAAAAAAGGGAGCAAGTGAGATGTAAATTCCCTGATGAGGGGTCATCTTGTCCAAGTAGAGTCAACCATACCAAAAATAAAGAGACCCCTCTCATAGTCCTTGGTACAACCTTAATGTTTCCATACTCAGGTCAGGGAAAGTGCACTGCATATTTCTCTAGGATCACATATTCCCCGTATATTGTGATCATGTATTCCCTGTATATTGTGATCACATATTCTCCATATACTGCAATCACATATTCATCGTATACTGCATTCACGTATTTCCCATATACTACATTCATGTATTCTCCATATACTGCATTCACGTATTCCCCGTATACTACATTCATGTATTCTCCATATACTGCATTCACGTATTCCCCGTATACTACAATCACATATTCTCCATATATTGTGATCATGTATTCCCCATATACTACAATCACATATTCTCCATATACTACAATCACATATTCTCCATATATTGTGATCATGTATTCCCCATATACCATGATCACCTATTTCCCATATATTACAATCACATATTTTATATATATTAATCCCAGATATCAGTCATAATGTAGCACGGAATACATGAAGTCTATCTTATACAATCTGCAATGGATATCTGACCATTGAGATAACATATTGAATACAAATTAACAAGGGGAATATCCAATAGCTATTGGATTAATAGCACATACATTATTCAATGATTTCTGAAATACTACAAAAGATATTGACCGTGTAATGGACACTCTAATAGACGATCAATATTGAATAAACAATGACTTATATTTTCTGTATACTTACCAACACAATACCCGCACAATATCTAATTACTACGGAATGACTATGTCATTATGTTAATAGGATATTCTCAGGCTAAGGATTAAGTTTGTTTCATGTTATGTTTGCATATTGACTGTGAGAATAATGCTTACTTACATTATCTACTTATTGTCTAATGTAAATATCATTATGCATTCATTATCAAAGATAGTTCTCACGTAGCAATTGCCTATTACACGCTACATTATCCCATCCTGCACGTTGTGCCTTCTCGCTGCATTTTCACATATCAGAAAGATAACATGTTCTAGTGCTACTTGCTACTAAGCCCGACGAGAACCAATTCTCAGAACGACTCGAAATCCAACACCAACACCAGAACGGTTCAATGCTGACCATCTTAGCCATTGATAAACTCCGCGAGGGCATGGCGCGAACATTTTGGACAAAGGTTCTTCAGAGGGGGCGGTCAACGAAACTTGGTGACCCAGACTATGGGAATGAAAGGGGGGTCTACAAGTTCTTCATGAAAAGAAGAGAGGCTCAGCGCTCAGGCGCGTGCTACATCGTGGGTTCAACAACTAACATCATTGATGGTACTGATTATTCCCATTCAACCCAATTATCAGCATGGGGTTCTCAATGGGAATCGGATGGCCAATAGGGCAGTGCTCGGCCGGAGAGTCAGACTTTGTTGTTCTTCTCCACGTTGACTGCGCTGCACCTCCCTTTGATTGACGCAAGGCACTGACCAGCGCCAGGGAGAACTCGATATCCTACCAGACGCTTGGTACCTTCACAAGGGAACGCAGCCCTAGATCTCTGGTAGCCCGAATGGCCGAACATAGGGATTCGCAGAACGGCGAGTGCGTCGCTTCTACAGCTATGCCTTCTAAACACTCGCTAAACTAATGCCATACATAGTGCTTCTCCTCCAGCGTGTCAAGACCAGTGAGTTGCCGTCTGACCGTGCGGTATTTCTATGGCTAACGACCTGCAGTGTAGTCACGTTTGCTGGTACTGACAGGCCTGCCCCGAGCTCGCCGAAGAACGAGTTAGGCGTCGAGCACATGTACGGGGCATGACACCCGTGTGCATCCTACGCTAATCTCGGTCATTGCGCAGGCTCCAAGACATCAGAAGCGATTTAGCCGAACAAAAGGCGTTCATGCAACGATTACTGAACGAACAGCTCGCTGCGATGCAGGAGCAGACTCAGGTCCTACGGGGTATGTCTGCTCGGCAGGCTGGACAAGGTGAGTTTAAGCATTACATCCATTTCATGGCATGACTTATCCACTACTCACCCTTCGATCCCCATTCGCAGATAATTCGACGCGGCCTATCCCGCAGGTCCCGCTGCGCAACGCCGGGGCGTGGAACCCTCTCCTCAAGTCGACTCTGGGCCAGATTGCGCCAATCATGGATCGCTGGCGCGGGGGACTCGATACTCTGCTGATTTTTGTACGCATCTCCCGCTTTCTTGTCGCTATGCCCCCC
The DNA here is from genome assembly GCA_026743855.1 of Pleurotus sapidus. Lineage (NCBI taxonomy): Eukaryota > Fungi > Basidiomycota > Agaricomycetes > Agaricales > Pleurotaceae > Pleurotus > Pleurotus sapidus. Next base: position 261,091 of record JANBWZ010000021.1, read on the forward strand.
GCTGAGGCAGACGAATTACGTGTGGGATAGATCGGTCTGTTCTCCGCCATCGTAACGACATTCCTCGTGGAATCGCTGAGCGACCTGCAAGTCGACCAGGGCGCCCGCACGAACGAGATTCTGACCAACATTACTGAGATCCTCGTGTCTCTCTCCGGGTCCGCGGCGGCGGGAGGGCTGCTGGTGCCGCCACCTGAAGAACCCTTCTCCCCGAGCTCAGACGTCATCCGCGTAAACATATTCTGGTCACTATCTCTCATTCTCTCGGTGCGAGCAAACACTTCTTTTCGCGTATACCTCTAATACTGACTACTTACTCCTTCGTCAGCTCTCACTCGCGGCGCTAGCTGTCGTCGGCCGCGCGTACTTGTTCAAATTGACGCGCCCGGACGGCGACAGTGTCACCCGCCTGACCGACATCCATCGGCGGTGGAAAGGTGCGCAGACACTCCTCGGCCCGTGCGTCGAGTCCTTGCCCCTCCTTCTCGTCATCCCAGTCATCCTCTTCATCGTCGGATTCCTCGACAACCTCATCGTGAGCTCGCTGCAAGCCACCGCGATCGTCTGGCCCGTCTTGGCAGCAGCTATCGTCGGCTGCGCTATCATCGCGGTTGTGGGCTGCTTGATGGGGTATGCCTTCGTGCATGGCGCGAGGCACCCTCATGAGTCTCCATTTCATATTAGAGGCCATCAGTATCATCCCGCTGCGGACGACGAGGCCACGGTGTCTGCGAATATTGTGGCTTATCACGATACAATCCAGCGCACATATGATGACGAAGTTTTGGACCAAGCCGCAGCCTCCTTGAAGGCTGTATTGCAGCATTCCGTCCCTTGGATGGGTGTTCCAGAGATCCGTGATGAATGGCCGTCCGCAGTGATCTCCCAACTCGAACTGGAGACCTTTCTGCATCTGCTCTCTCCGGAATCCAGCATTCGATGCAACATCACCGTCGCTAATATGCTCATTGAGAGCGATGTCAATTTTCTGGAGAAGTGCATGTCTCCGAAGCAGAAGGCTCAGCTTCTTTGCGCCTTGCTGAAGGCAATAGAAGCTAGCCACTGGCAAACCCGAGATATTCGGTATCTACTGGAATCTCCGTTGTTGTCAGCGATGGCAGTGATTGTCCAAAGCGCCTGGGTTTTGGCGCTAAAAAAGCTGAACCTTGGTGACCAGTGTGTGGTCAATAACACTCTAATCATGGGTCCCAAGTCCATCCTCGTGCTGCTGACTGCCAACACCACAACACTGGCAAGCCATAACATGGATGATGTATACATTCACAATGTCAACATCAATGTTGCCAAGTTTGCACATTCCGTTCTGCAGGCCCTACTCCATGCTTCTTCAGATAGAATTCATGACATCTTTTTGGAAGCAAGATACACTTTGCACATCATTGGGCCATATCCCACAGTGATGACGCCAGCACTTACTACTCTGTCTCAGGCCTTTGGAGATGAAGGTGCATTTGATGCACAGTTCTTTCCTTTACTTCTGATGCTGCTGCATGGATTCGTTGTGTACGAGAATACTGCTGATGGCACGAATTTCAACAGAATGTCCAATTTGGCCATTTCCTGGTTACTTATGAAGCCAGGAGATTGGTTGACATCTAATTTCAACTTATTGGCATCAAAGCCTTTATTATCATTATCATCATTCTCAGACCCAATCCTCAATCACCGATTGCTAAAGACAGTTGAAAGACTATGCCACCCAGACATTCCCAATGGTTATGGAATTACTGGGCAATTTATAAAGCATATGCTGGACTCAGATTGCCAGGAGGTCATTTCATATCCAACATCTGCAAAGGAGCTTGTTCCATTGCCCTCAATCCTGTTCTGCCAAATCATTGAGCAGTTCTTAAAGACTATAAGCCTTGGCCAGCACCCTCGACTGTCCAAAAGCCAGCAAAGTCTTCAATCTGTTGTTGTTGAGATGATCTTTGAGTGGACTATGGTGGAGATGTTACCACATATAGCTCAACCTTTCATCAAGAATATTGTGCCAGTTGTAGTGGGTCTGCTCGGACTAGTGCCATTATCTGAGAGGCTGGAACTGATGTGCGCCCTCATGGCTGCCATGCGCACACGACGTGGTTGGGACCAACTATCATTGGCAGCAGCTGGGAATCTGATGCAGGCATATCTTACAGTGATTGAAGGGTTGCATACTGGATTAGTCCACGAATCCGTTGATAACATTGCTACACATAAAATCAGCTCAGCTGTAAGGCACCTGGATATGGAGCTGCAGGACTTGTTTTCAGTTGTGTCTTCACCAAAGATTATTACACTTTGCCAGAAGTTGTCTCTTAGTCTAGCAAAGGTGAAGCTGTACTAGTATGTTGATTTATTACATTTACTGAGTAGTTGGGATTTCTTGTACACTTTTTATTCATATGTTATTTACTTTCACATTTCATGGCGAAGATACCACACTCCTGACCCCTCGTTCAAGCACCCCTGATAGCGCCTGAACTTGGTCGGGATTTGAATAGAGCTCACTTCGCGCTTGAACGATACGCCATGTCGGCCAGGTATTTTTGTACGTCAGACTTATCGCACTCATGTCAGAAGATTACGACGACAGGTACCCGACTCTGGCGTATTTCGTGCCGCATGGGTCATGAATACGTCCTTTACCTGCTTGCTTCGACGCACTCAGGCGTTTTTCTTGAGACCGGGGGTCGTAATCCACTACAACCCCGATTCTCGTTTGCATATATGAGCACTAGTGTCGTACAGAGACTAATGAGCTTTTGACTCCCATTTTCTCCCCGCGATGGTGGCTCCGCTGCAGGTTGTCACAAACAGACTGCGAAGTCCATCCAGGTCTACCCGCGATGAAGAAGAGACATGCGTTATGAAGATGACTAGGACCATTCCTATTGACATCATTTTAGAGATTGCGCAACGTATTAACTCCCTTGGGGCCCTCCTGGATTTCAGTTTAATAGTGAGCATGCACGCGATCTAATAATACATGCTTCAAACAACTGATTATCTTTATCTTCACCAAGTCGCGCAACACTTACCATATCCTTCTGCCTACATTATACGCTCATGTTCAGTTGGACTCGAACGATCAGTGCCGTTCCACCTTGTCATATCTTGCTCGCGAACCCGATGTAGCCATTTTCGTTAAGAGCCTAGTTGTCCGGCCGAACCACCGTAACTGGGACTCCAACGTTCATCAGGAAGAACAAGACGAGGCTTGGATTGCCGATCTAGTAGCCCTCATAGCTACCCAAGGGAAATTTCGGCTTCTGGAGTCGTTTCACTGGGACGGCATGGAAGTTCCGAAAGACAAACTTTGGTTGAAATTACGAACTTTGTAAGATGCTGTTGTATTTGTTTGCAAATAATATACTGATATTCATACAATGTCATAATAGTTGCCCTTACCTGCGCGATATTGGATGCAGTGTAGGCCAGAACCTCCTACACGAAGAAAGCCAGGTACATGATCACCGTGAAGCCGTTCGCGCACCTAACCTCTAATCGCTAGGTTTTCAAATTCACGAATCTCACAGGGTTCTCTCTGACTTCCCACACATGTAATTTCAGACATCGTAAGCCGTTCAGTGCCCCATATTCCGTAGCTCGCTTCCAACTATGATACTAGATAGGGCATTTCATCAAGTCACGCCAGAGGAAACGGATCTGCCTGACTCACTCTGGGTTATGCTACTCAATAATTCACCTCAGCTTGAGCGTTTGGTCTTGAACGGCCGGCAAGATCACTTGTGGAGAATTCCAAGGGTGTCAGAAGGACGCTGGCCGGCCATGCGGAAGCTCTCCTTGGGCTACCATTCGGGTGGGATCAATAACTACCTACCGTTCAGGGAATTCCTCTCGGTCCACCCTCTCCTCCGCGACATAACTCTCACCGGGCTTAGGTTCGAACCATGGGACGTATCCGAAGAGGCTTCCCTACTTGATCTTCCAGCCGTAGAGGTGTACACCGGGTTCTGGCCCATACACAGAAGCACGATCTCGTATCCGATGTACAAGAGCATCAAGAGCGTCACTGCCTATCATGTTATGTGGATCCCTTCCTCGTGGATGATGACGACTGTGTTCCCAACACTGAAGAAGAAACTGCCTTCGCTTACCTCGCTTAGCATGAGTGTGGAATTTAGATCGCGAGTGGGGGTTACGACGTTGGATTTCTTCCGTTCGTTGTTCAACTCATGTCCGAGCCTTACCCATCTCGAACTGCTTTCTTCTTCTCATTTTGACCTCGTAAGCCTGTCCTCCCTTTGACTTGATCCCCGATTCTTACAGTATCATAGGAGGACTTCGCAATTGCTCTAGAGGATGCGCCATCGCTCGCGACATTTACTTTAGTCAAAGTACCCAAGCTGGCCAACGAGGATATGACAGGGAGCGCTATTCGCTTACTCCGCCATAAGCCATCGTTGGTTTCGTTCACTATAGCCCATGTCTGCCCGTGGAGAAGGTCTGAAGAATTCCTCGTCAAGCACAAGGGTATCTACGAAATTCTCGCTGGCCCAGCTGGTGCTCCGTCTGCTATTTTTGTCAGCGAAACGGCGCACAAGCGAGGACAACGGCAAACTCGACGATATAGATTGGACTTTTCCGGCGCGGCCGTGACTTAAAGCGTTTATTCCTACAATTTCGCTCTCCTTATACCTATTCTTCTTGCGTATCGAGTAGTTGGAAAGAATTTCTTTGTGTCAGGGTACAGTACACGGAGGGTTCAATGATGCTCATGTCCATCTACACCATTAATCTCGCAATGCATCATTCACCTTTGAAGCAAATTCAACATTTTGGAAGGACTCGAAGCCCAATATTTGACGGGCGGCGGCGGACTTCACATCATCCGCGTTCCCCCGTCCAGCGAAATTCAATTCTCCTTCACCACCAGGGAAGTCTCTATGGAGCAGCCAAATGTTAGACAATCGACGCACAAATGGAAAATAGCGACGCACGGTGGTGGAAGGCCTGACAAGAAGTTTATCCTTTGGTCGCGCAGGTAGCTGGCACTGTGCAGACGTGAGCATCGACTCCCAGGGAAAAGATACAGGACGTACTTGTTCACCGTTAGAGGGACGGCAGGAATGTAGAGCACAGAAGAATCTCCTGCTCCGCGGTGTTGCGATTCAACGGCATGAACCAGGTCACAATGCCCTAGAGATATGTCAAACGGATTTAGCGAGGCTTAGCCTGAACGAGACACGAATACGCACAGTAGACTTGATCGCCTGGTTCCACCTGGGGGATCGACACCATAGTCCGATGCAACTGCAGGTGGGGGTGAAGATGCTCTTTCACTTCTTGTGTCTTCCCGATGACGTTTCCCGGGAACGCGGGGCTATCAAGATCAGGCTCCCAGTCTGCGGGGTCAAGGGAGGCTGGCGAGGCATTCAACCGAGGGCGGAAGAACGGCCGCAGCATGATATAAGCTGTCGCTAAAGACAGCATGGGCAACACCCGCAGTGTGCCTTCGCCGGCACCCGTAGATGAAAGCGCGGTCCACCCTTGCCACGGTCGGAAAACCGTGCATTGGTTTCTTGAAGACAGAAGGGATCAGTACTCGCCCTGCATCCGCAAAGTAAAAAGGTGGACCTACGGCGTATGATAGAGATCTTGCTTGGCATGGATTCGCGGACTTGCGTCAAACGGATCGTGCTCACGCCACCGACTCCCGCCTTGAAGGATACGACTGAAACAGCTTCGAAGGTTGGGGTCTTCCCATCGCTCGACAGAACCGCCGTCAGTGTGGGGGCCAAGGGTGAACGTGCTGTCGCCAGGGTGTCTGATCCGCAGCCGGTCGAAGTACGAGATAGGCGTGGCCAGACTTATCTCGCTGCTGGGGTCGGAGGTGTGCCACAGCGACAGAAGAAATTTCTGCGTCTCAAGGAGCGCGGGGTGCGTTCGAGCTTCGATTTGGCTCTTGGAGTTGTAAATCTCGAATACTTGTATGTTGTTGGGTGGGAAGCCTTTGCTGAACGGATAAGAAGAACGAGGCGCGAGAAGGAGTGGGCTACTGACCTCGCACGTGTTGCGCGTTAGCAGCAGCATAGTCCTTGATGTCTTGCTTCCACTTCAGAGCTTCCTGCGGATTTGAGTTTTCTAGCCTCGTCTGATGCGGACGAAAGATATGTGGCTCACTTGTTGCGGTACACCACCGGTGACTATCACAGCACCCCTCTTCTTGATCTCCGCCACAGTTGTGGGCGAAAGGCCGGCTTTGAGATCTTCGTATGCCACTTTAGGGACGATCTACGAGACACACTTAGTATGGCTATCTCCTAGAACCGATCGTAGCCTACCGCTCCGCCACGCGACTCGATCTCTTCCGCAGCAGGACCAAGCTCATCGAGAACCTCCTTCCAGCTTTGCCTAAGATCGTCGCGCCAAATCTCCTTCTTCAGATCCACAAAACGCAGGGGCAACGGCGCTTCTGCTTCGTTGGTAAGTGTTGTGAACACCGACGCGATCGTTCCCTCCTGTCTCGGTCGCCTGGTCGCCGTCGCTGCCGTCGCCAAATGACGATACAGGCCTCCCCATCGACTGGATGTTACGCTGAAGCGCGATGCGCTCAACTGGGGAATCATGGTGAGTGATACGTGGGAGATTCAAAGTGGATAGCTCGCTTAAAAGCTCCATAGTCCGTATTCTTATAGGCAGGACTGGTAGCCCCATAAACCGAGAAGCGTGAGCCTGGTGAAGCATCCATCAGCGAGGCGACTGGGGTGAATTCAAGATTTAGGGGAAATATCCGAAGTATATCCGACAGGCCGGTGGGGTCGCAACAAGCCCATTACTACATTATAATTAGTGGAAATGCTGAAGAACACATACAGACGAAGGTATATGGTATATACAATGTGGAGAGGTATCATGTGAAGTCTAAGAACTGGGCACAAATATAAGGTTGGAAGGAATGGCAAGGAATCGGGTGCAACGCACCTATGACTGGGGTAGACTGTCAGTGTCTATATCAGGTGCGCTTGTCTCTTCTTGCTTGGTGGGATTTGCTCGTTCCCATGCCAGTAGGGCATGCTCGTAGCCCTCCCACACGAGTCTTCCGGCTAGCTCGCCACCATACTCGCCATCATCTTCCAGTGTCACGCCCTCTTCGGCAGCAGCCCCATCTGACTTATTGGCATCTTCGGGCACGAGGAATCTTGAAGAGAGGACGTTGATGGGGACAACGGCACAGTCTGAGTAGAGAGCCCCTGGTTTGAGAACTTCGGAAGAGGTCTCGCCTACGATCTTGAATGGGGTTGGAAGGAAGAGGGCGTGGAGGATCGACTGGATAGCATATGGAGTGGATTTCGTGAGCATGCGGAAGAACGGCTGGAGGAGAATGTAACTGGGACCACAGGTGAGTAGGTATTTTGAGCGAGTAAATAAAGACACGATCTTACAAGAATATCCCAAGTTTAGACTTCGTCGTATTAGTCCAATCGGCGTTCAGAATTTTGCCAATGGTGGCAGCGCGACCGATCCCAGGTGACACGCTTACGGCCACGATATTCGACTTCTGTGCCTTGGGGTCGACCACGGGGACTGTGCTAGAACCATCATCCGTTTTCGGAACTTGTGCAGCGGGAAGGGCGTCTAGGATCCGCTGCAGATGTCTGGTAAGAAGACATGTCCTCAATGAGCGGAGACCTTCGGAAACCAAGAGGCCTCTCTTCGAGTGGTCGGTCGCGGGAGATGGGTTGATTGTATCGGTCCCTGCAATAGCAGCGGCGTAGAATGGGTTGATGACATTGACCACGCGAATGTCGCGTTCTACTGGTGCAACCAACAGCGACGGAAGGAGGAGAGTGATGATCAAGAAAGTAGAAAGCGAAGCTGCTTCTCTATCCTTCTCGGCACGTTCTCTGTCGCTTTGCGATGTCGAAAACAGCGCCGCAGGGCCAATATGTTCGTACTCGTGAGCAAAAACGAGGGCGTCTAGTCTATGGTCCTTGCCTGACAGGAACTTGGTGCAGAATGCACGTATAGATGACGGGGAGGTGAGATCGCATTGCTCCGCGAATATTTCTTCGTTCGAGGTCGATGACCGCAGAAGGGGGACCAGGACGGAGGCCTCGCCAGTGTCTACGGCATGCGGGGTAACGAGGATGAGATGCGCGCCGCGCCGGGCTAGTTCCTGTGCTACTGTGAGCCCTAGCGGCGTCAGGCCTCCCTGTCTGTACCCATCAGTTACGCCGCGAGGGACAAGGCAAGTGTACCCACCGTTATGAGGACCGTCCGGGCATGCAAGTCTCGTTCACGGTTCGTTTTCTTCCCTTGAGAGAAGGTATAAACGACATATACACCTGCTACGACGGCTGCTGTATGGACGAGGTACGGCGAGGAATAGAGCTCTGTGGCTGCTGCTAACAAAATATGCAGCACCATTGAGCAGAACAGTGACAGTCGAGTGGAAATGGGCGTCTATTAGTAATGGCATGTGTAAGCGCCGGTCTGGTCACCTGGTCTGTGCGTGTGAATGTTGATTGGAGTGGCTGAGCTGGTGACTATTGCGTTGAGCTCTGTGACAAGCAACAGCCGAATATCTGCGCATTGACCAGCGTGGCGTCCACAAAGACCCTTTCAATGTCGTCGCCATCGAACGCGGTCTACAAAGGCAAATTCACCCACAGATGGTGGCCACAGCTCCCCGGTGAGCTTGTGAGGTGCGCCGATTGCTAAAACGTATCTTTATACGCGCCCTGAAATCAGACGATGCTTCAGGCTCATTGCAACATATTATCTGTGGGATCTCTCCATCAGCAACTACTGTCCGCAACAATGGGACTCGAGGGACCAATGGTACTCAAGAATGGTGTACACTGCGCTGCGCGACGCTGCTGATATAGAGACCAAGTTCATGCAGATATGTCCCCAATGGAGTTTGGCCAGTGAGTGCTCAGCATTACAGCCGGCGATGACTCTAATGCCCTACAGTGGAGACCCACCTATTCTGGCAGCAAGCTGTCGCGCTGATCGACCCTCTCGATAACATGGGACAGTTTGCTTTCGCCCGCATGAACCCAAACTCTACCCAGATCCCCCAAACACTCCGACTCACTCCATACCGACATTTCCGTAACATCACCATCTGCAGTTGCTTCGTTTGCCGCATCAATCTCCCAGCAACGAATCAAGGACTAGCTCATGCCAAGCGGACACAACATACACCATATCTCGGCACTGTGCCCGTATGCCGCGAGCACAACCGCAAGGGTACCTTCTGTGGTCTATGTCTACGTGAAGCGGACGCGCAGCAAGACACCCTCATCGTCTGCTGCCTAGAGAACGAGGACGAGGAAAGCTGGCCTGGTGTTGACGCCACATGTCGTTCATGTCGAAGTGAATGGCTATGGCGCCGGGTGTGCAATAGTCAACGGGACCGCGATGCGATTGGCGGATTTAAGTTCAATAGCCCGGATTGGGAGACGCGTCAAACTGTTGACGGGTTTATCGATCTTGCCGAAGGAACTATCACTGATGTCATAACGCTGGCGCAAGAAAAATATTGGCTCCGACAGCACACGAAACTTCCAGAATTACTGTCTCAAGCTCTCGCCGCATCTCGATACGTCGGTTACGAAAACGAAGCAGCCGACGATGACCTAACGCTCAGCGAACTAGAGGCAGAGGAAGAAGAGGATGCCGATTTGATGCAGATGACGGAGGAGTCAGGAGGAGTGCGCGAGCTTGCCATTGCGGATTGGGCAAGAAACAGAATTCTGGACGGTTTCTGGTGGAGTCCGGCCGACCAATATTACGGAAACTTCGTGCCCAATCGTCCCCGCGTAGTGAGGGCAGTTCATCCATGTCCTTGGGCGTTGGATGAATCGGAAGTTCAACAAGATACTATGGGAGACCACCCGCTACACGCGATAGTAACGGCGGACATTCCCCCATCATACGCTCTATGTGAACAGGCTTACAACGCATTCCAACGGCAACTACGGAATATCTTATTTCCTGCCATGAAGAATATCGTCCGGAAGCTCGTTATTGAATGCGGCGCGGATAGCGTTGATCCCGCTGTCAAGGCCGCCCGTATGACACCCGAAGATGTACTGGCTGAACTAAGGGACGAGGCAGTCTGGTACGATGGCATAGACTGGCTAGAGAAGAGGAGGAATGCGCGAAGGGATCAAGAAGAGGCTAGACTGCGACGACTAAGGGAGGAGGGTAGCGACGATTCTTCATCCTCAACGAAGAGCGATGGCTCCCACACAACAAGCCCGGTTCTTTCAACTTCCACTCTTCAAACGACACCTTCCCCACCCCCACTGGATAAGAAAGACGATACGAATCTGGATACTATGTCAAGACGAGTAACAATTGCCGTAGCCCCCGTGCTCGACCCTCCACGGCTGCTGAGATCAATACCGTACATCCCCATCACAATATCTAACTTGCCGCAGTATAGCCTGGAGGCATTTAAATCGGTACGTTTTGTTGCATGATTCTCGGGTGTCATGATATACTCAACATATGCATATGATGATAGGTATGGCGCGAGGCGTGTGCACCGCTATACCATTGCCGGTGTCGAGTTTGTGAACGCGCCCAAGTAAAGGCAAACGGAGGGGCAGTCGCCCCGATCATTGTGCCTACCCAGCAAGCCTCTACGCCATCAGTGGCACCACAGCAGAAACCTCTGGAAATACGTTTAGAAGCTGCGATTGAACTAGATAGCAGGCATGCCAGCGAAGATGGAGAGGTAGAAGCAGAGGAGGAAGAGGAAGAGGAGGATGACGATAGATCTGACGTTGCGGAGGATGGATCCTCCTCTGAAGCTGCCTCACAATTTTCGCCGTCGAGCACGTTGCTGCCTCTTCGATCAAGAAAACGATCAAATGAGGTACTCGACAATGAGGATGACCTCGACGCAGAAGGCGAACTGGACGAGAACGACGAGAACCCGACGTCTCGGACAGCCCCCGTGGAGAAAGCACGGCCGCGCGTCCTAAGGATATCGGAAATGCGCCAATCACCTCCCAAAAAACCCAGAAGAGGGGGCTCCTACAATTCGACAGTCTCCCCTGGACGTCTACGTAAACGTGGCTCCGAGGAGCTGGACGATGCAGAAGATGATGCTGAGGTTAAAGGAAACGGAACAAAGCGAACCAAGGTGTCCGCGGACCCCCCTGACCACGAAAGCCCTCCATGCTCCTTGACAACCTCATTACTTACTTACAGTGACGAGGACTTCGAATTCGAAAGCGATGCCCTCTCAGCTGATGATTGCTCCGACGCATCACCATAGTATTGTTTGTCAATGGACTGCGTGTTTCGTGCGGTCTAATTTCTCATATTTGTGTTCAGTTGATTACAGCTTTGTACGTGTATCACCAGGGACTGTCGATGCTTCTTCTCCTTCCATGCCTTTCCCATGCTTTGAAAGTTTCATTATTGCATCTTCTCTTCGTCTGTTCACTTAAAGTCGACGGTCCCCAGAAAAGTTCAAACTCTCACCCGTGTAGCCATGTGTTTTCTGTGAAGATACTTATCATTCTCAATCCAAATACTTATACGCACTGTCTCAATATAGTCCCAATTATTCTCCAAGAATATCGACTGTGACTCGCGACGACTACCCCTCTGAAAGTGACTCGACTTTCTGGGTTTTTGTGACTTGTACGGGAGAAGTATGACTATCAGACCCTCGGTTCCGCCAGTTGTTCACAGCTCAAAATGAGTACGACGCCGTCTGACGTTTAGCCCATCATAGTGACTAGGCTTGACTAGACATGGCGCGGTCCCTCACTGCTGGGGTCTATTCGAATCTCCGTATAAATACGCCACATGACCCTTCAATTTTTGGCAGCCCGAGTCTCATCCCAATGGTGTGTCCAGCTATCTGATCTTTACTTTCCGAGCTATAACTGCTTTTTTTTTAGGCATACTACGCTCGTGGTCGCGGTCGCGGTCGAGGCACGTCGGTCAACCAACGAAGAGCGAGCTCGGCCCCAGGGTGAGTACCTACATCTGTTGTTTCTGGGTAGCATGAACTGACTTCCCCGATGTAGTCTCCAAAATAGCGCAGCCTTGGGGCAGACGCTTCACTTCATCACGAAGATCAAGTTGCAGGAGCTTGAGAAGCAACGTCTGGCATTCGAGGCACACGCCAAAGTACTCGAAGAAGCGAACAGCTCCACCGATCTTACGAAGCGTGTCGAGTTGCTTCTCAAGGCTGTCCGAGATTGGAGTGGATCAGGCGGCTTCAAGGACCCCACGGCGAAACAAATCATTGGGGGCAAGCTTGATTTGGAGCACCTTGATCTATGGCTGCGCCAGAGCAAGAAGGATCCATGCTTCAGTCCCAGCATCATTCGACACTGGGGCGACACCCTGGAGGCGCACATTCGACACAACTTATCTCGCTTCAAATACGCGCATCTCTTCGGCAACCTGCTCACTGAATGGACTGCGAGCGGGGATTCTGTCACCGGGGTTCCAGACGTAGAGGCATCGTCCACTCCCAGCTCGCCGTCATCCCAGGAGGAATTCGTCGATGTGGGGAGGAAGGAGATGGTGGAGCAAATGGAACAACTTCAAGAGATAATCTTCAAGCCCGCTGCGATTGACGTACCTGCTTACAATTCGTACTTGGACGATCTCTTTTCGAGTGATGTCGGCAAGGAAGTGCTTGCGTCCGTCAGAGAAAAGATCAAAGGAGCCTCAACTCAACTCCAGCACTCGCGTATCACTGCCAGCGATATGTCTTGGACAATCCAATCCGTCCTCTCGTCGGACTTGATGAACGAGGGGAAGCGCGCGACATTGAAGGAGATGGCTGCAAGCACTATCGTCTTGGAGGAACTGGCGAGCGTGTTGACGATGCGTTTGGCTGACTTGGAGTCGTGGTCGTGGCCGGCGGATGGAATCCTTGTCGATATGCGGCGCGCTCTCAATGGGAAATACCGTGCATTCACCGATCCTGACATTCTCGACGGTCTCTTCCTCGAATATATCGGCGTCAAATGGCAAATCGTGTTCAAATCGGCCTTCCAGTCCGTCCTCTCCTCGAAGGCATGGAGGCCATCTATTCCTTTCATCCCCCGTAAAGAATTGGAACATCGTCGCCAGTTTATCGATTCCAGTGAAGAAACCTTCCGAGGCAGCTTGGAGAGTTCGCGAATGTTGACTCGAAAGAACCACTTCTTCATGTCGCAACTTACAAGCACCACGGCGAGGAGTCGATACGATGATGGCGAAGATTCTGGGAACACAACACTGCAGGCGATACAAATCAAACAGCGTCTCATACACGTTATGATGACGGACTGTCTCCTCAATACCACTCTCCATAAGTCACATACGGTCGTTCGGAGCGACTTTGAATGGTTTGGTCCATCTCTCCCCCACGACTCCATCATGACCACCATGGAATACTTTGGCGTTTCCAAACCGTGGTTAAAGCTTTTCAAATCCTTCCTTCGTGCTCCCACTCGTTTCCACCAAGATCCCGCTGGGGTCGTTCGGGTTCGCGAACGCGGCACGCCTATCAACTATTCCATCTCTCAACTACTTGGCGAGGTTGTCCTTTTCGGCATGGACTTCGCGGTCAACCAACGCGCCAACGGTCTATACCTGTATCGTCTCCATGATGACTTATGGTTGTGGGACCCAGACCAAGCACGATGCGAAGCTGCCTGGGCTGAGATGTCCAAGTTCGCCTCCCTCGCTGGTCTGAAGTTCAACGAGGAAAAGACCGGCGCGGCGCGGGTCGGCGGCGAACTCAGCGCGAAGCTTCCCCGTGGAGACGTTCGTTGGGGTTTCCTCAAGTTCGATGTGAACCAGACACGCTTCGCCATTGACCAAGACAACGTCACGCCTCATATCGCTGAGCTCCAACGCCAGCTCGCTGCAACCAAATCTGTCTTCGGATGGGTGAATGTCTTCAACAAATACATGGCTTTCTTCCGGAGGAACTTTGGTGGGCGCCCCCCGGCGTGCTTTGGGCAGCCACATATCGACGATATCATATACACCTTCGCCAGAATTCAACGTGAACTATTCCCCAATCACGTCGGTGGTGCCATTGGATATCTCCAATCCCTCATCCAAACGCGCTTTGGAGTAGACAATATTCCTGAGGGGTATTTTTACTTCCCTATCACTCAAGGAGGTCTCGAGCTCCGCAACCCCATGATCGAAGCCTACGCTCTACAGAAATCCGACCGTCCGAGAAACAAGAGCCCGGAGTGGGAAGATCCCGACGAGGCCCTGCTCCCTTTCGAGCTGTTTGCGAAGGAGATGGAGGAGATTGACAAGCAGCATTATCGGGAACATCAAGAAAATTGGAACGCTGGGCGAACGACGAAGACATTCCAGGGAGACGCCCCTGAAGAGTTCATGTCTTTCGAAGACTACGTCAAGTATAGGGAGACGCTCCTCGAGCATTGGCAGGAACTCTGGCTGGAGATGCTACGGGTTCCCAATCCGCGCGACATCACTCTACCTCCTGTGCTTCAAGCATTGCAGACAGGGTCCAGCAACGATTACTACGCTCGTTATGTTCTTGCCCTCTATGGCGAAGAGTTGGTGCAGATGTTCGGAAGCCTGGAGCTGGTGGACGCAAATTTGATTCCTGTCGGGATGGTGGATTTGTTCAAGACGTCAAAACTCAGATGGGATCAGTAAGCTCATGAACGAACAAAACTTCTTGTTACACAATACGTCTCTCTTTTTGCAAAGTCATATAACCAATCATGTACACTAAATCTCATCGCATACATACCAACCACAGCTTCATGAATCATATCTCATAAAATATAGGAGTGAACATAGTATCGCAAGCATAGCAGCATAGCATAGAGGGATGATTCGAATGCCTTGTCAAGACCGGTGAGGGATGTCGCTTCTGAATCGCGGAGGGAGCGCCTCTCGTCGTCGCATCGGTTGTTTTGGCTGTACCGGGTTATAGTGCAATAAGAGAGCTTTTGCGACATTGCTCGGCGCGTCTACTGGGCGTGTTGAGGAGGAAGTTGGAGGGCCATCTTGTACGACGAGGCGAGCTGGATCCAAAGTCCCTGGTCCTGGCTGGGGGTGTCTGGGAATGCACGGTAGACTTTGAAATCTCGGCGGTGTTGATGCGCCATATGCAGGTTGCATTGTGCTTGCATTATGGGCGTAGTTTGCCTGCGCATATTGAGGACTCGCATTCGAGACGTCCTGAGAGCGGTAAAGAACAGTATCCTGATGGTATTCATCAAAAACAGGTACACACCCTCGTCATAGAACGTTCACATTACCTTCGGTCGGCTCGAGAACGTTATCGGATCCTCGCCGGGTTTAAGTCCAGGTTCTTCCAACCCAGCCACTCGAAAGACGGAGTCGATGAATTGAGAAGCTTCGCTGGACATCCTGAAATCGTAAAACAATTGTATGTTGCAGAGGAATTGGCTGGAACTGGGGAAGCACAGAATTAGTGAGGCCATTGGATCCATCTGCTTCTTATACGCAGATCAATGCGGTGGATTATGCCACAGTTGTGGTGACTATGGTAGTGATTTTTGTCCGGACAATGAGGCGGTCACATTGGGCGTTGCCACTATGGTCCGCCTCCTACTGCGTCCTTTGATCACGAACCACTTGAGGAGTACGCGTGTTTCAGCTGTGTCTTGCCTCTCAACATCGCTCTTGAGGGGGACAAGCGGCGGAAGCGGCGGACTGCTTTCAACTTTCGTCGTTTTCCTGTCAATAATCCATGTCGCCCGGCTGGCTAGCGTGGATGGATTGCAAGTAGAGACGGTGAGTCAGGATGAAACAGTTCTTCAACAAGGAACGGCGTTTTCCAGCAAATGGCACAATAGTGGATTCATTAAACCACCGGACGCACTGCGGAGAAGATGAAATTGGGTCTGGGTTGGAAAGGTAATCTAAGGACACAACGTCCACCCACAATTTGAGGAAAAGTCATGGCCCGTCGTGGGCTGATATCTACGTTGCTTTTTCCCCAGACGAGGCTATATTTGGGCATGGAGACCTGAATCCTGCAAGCTGCGACAGTTCCCCATGTCGACGCCACATCCAAAAGCCTATTTTCTTCTTGTTTCGAGATTAATGATTGATCGCACTGGACACGCAGTGCTCGTGGTGGCGTCCCGCAGAATTTAACGCGTCAGCTGCAAGATACTTGCATTTTAGGTCGAAATAAACTCACAGAGGGTGTCATCAACCCGGTTCTCATGTTATCGGATTTTTTTCGCGTGTGAGGTCCCTGGGTTCCTCAGCCCCGGTTATACAGGAATTGGGTTGTTCCCCGAAGTGATGCATCTATGAATATACATCACAATCTATCAGCAAGCGAGGCGATTAGCAGATGCAGCATGTGCGACAGCTCACGTTTGTGGTTGTGTCCAAGTTGGGCTATTGTTGACCATCATGCGACCGTTGAAATATATTCGCGGCCTTGAAAGAACTGATGAAGGCGGCGCAAAGTGCAAATTGAGCTGCGTGACTGCCAGTAGAAACAAACAAGCGCTTTGTTTGGCCCGGACGCGTTTCTTCCAAGCTCTCTCATGACCACGACATTCTCCTCCAAATAACAGTCCCTGGTGCGTGCGGGGTCCATTTTCATCATTCACGGCCCATGTTGAGCTCGAAGAATCAGGATCTCCCATCAAATTTACGGTCGTAGTGGATCACACCATATACACGGTTTCGTTGACTAGAAATGGCTCCTCGACGTGGTGCTCCGTCTCTCAATACATTGAGCCCCCAGGATTCGGCATCGTCGACGAGTACGCAGCAGTCTCCTGCTTTCCTTGGATTACCTCGTTCTGCGTCACCGTCGTCGGGATTCACTCAGTTTCTCTCAAGACCGTCGAAATGGTTTAATCGCAGCGTCTCGACCTCAAAGATAACACATAGCACATCTGAGCCCAGGTCTAGCACTAGCTCGTCTGGGAGGAAACACAAGATATCGCGTCCGACCGACCCGCGGCCTATTCTTGATCAGGTTTATGGGGGAGGAGGAAGTCGGTGAGTAGCCTTGTTTCTTGCTTCAGGCATATCGTGCGCTTTTCTGCAGAAATTTATAGCTACATGCGTCGGGGTCGCATTTCTGGCGCGTTCTACCTTTCTTGGCATCCGGTGTGTCGTATCAGGGCTCACCAGGCTCAATTTCTAGTTCTGTTTTGGATCTCTCCTCAAGACACCCGGGATCACTAGATATCCCGAATCAACCGGTCCCGCCCTCTCCTTCTACTCCGACTGGATCGTCTGGCGGATTGGGCGACCTTCGCACTATCTCTCGTCGAGGATGGTCTAGGTCAGCCGACGACCTGGGGAAAATGTCCCCAACGAATTTGTCGCCCATCAACACCAACTTTCAAGATAAGGTGGCCCAATACCGAGGGCGCAGTGATAGCAGCGCAAGTGGCGTCTCGCCATCAACCCCTTCATCGCCGGCCAGTCTTATCAATGGACGGCAGCCGTTTCCAATGATCAAGCCACCAGTGTCCGTATCACCACCTCGAAGCTCTACCTTGCCCATGTCGGTGCCGCCGTTGACCGTGTCCCGTTCAGCAGACGAATCTTCCATTGTCCAGCCTCCTCATGTACATACCCGTTCGCACTCATTCACCCCTAAACTATCTTCCAAACTGGCTGCTCCTCGGTTTGGTCCTCCTAGTCCTGTTAGAAAGGGCTCTGGCTCGTCGGAGAGAGATTTCCCCATTATTCCCAAGGATCTTGACAAGTCGATCTTAGGAAAACCTTTCACCACCGAACCTACGCGTTCTACAACGCTTTTGGCGCCACCTCTCATCATTGAACCAAAGGAAGCAACCGAGCCGGTGGTAGAGGATGTGGTGGTCGAGACGAAGCGATCTTCACAGATAGTCTACCATAGTGGCTTTATAAATCGCTTCACGGAGGCTAATGCCAACTTCTTCCGGCACCCACCTGACCTGTCTTCCGATCGTGGATGGAAACCCTTCAAGCTCGAATTGAAAGGCTCAAAGCTCTATTTCTACAAGCCACCGGGAGATCGGAGCGCAGCTGTCAAGGCCCTATTTCCTTCGGAGTTGGTCCCGGCCGACCAGGAGATCGAGGAACCAGAAGAACACGACGTCGGAGGTGCATCCTTAAGGCCTCACCGGGAAGGCGATGGGACTATGGGAAGGAAGAAAAGAGCCTATTGGGGACGGACCAAGCACCCTGAACTTACTCTCGATTCCAGCGGGCGGGTAATTCGAGGTTCTTTTGAAGCATTAGTCCACGAAACAGTTTTCGCCGCCACGTTTTTCATAGAAGCCTCCGACGGCCAGCAAACCAACCCTCAGGAACGGTGGAAGGACTTCGCCACGTCTGTTCTTCTTTGGATACCCGACTTGGTCAACCGTTCAAAGTTTGAAACGGAGTTCACCAGATGTTGTGGATATCTCATAAACGGGGCGTCGGACGAGAAACGGGAAAGCGAACGTGAACGGGTTTTGTGGCTGGCTCAAGAGTATTTGAGGTGTCATAGAGAACCTTTCGACTCGCCTTCGTGGGAGGAGTGGCGCTCCGAGACACTGCCTGGGGCCTCATTGGTAGTCCCGATTCCTTCCAGCACCCTACCTACGTCCTTTTCAGCACAAGCAATTTATGCTCCTACTCCCCTGTTATCGAACGAATCCCCTGATCTTGGCGCGTTCTCGCCTAGGCCGGATGGTGGCATCCCGAAGGTGGCATCCCTGATGGACGCATTAGGGATGGAACCTCCTCGGCCAACCCCTTCTCCTTCCTCGAAGTCAGGACTGGATCAGAGGACTCCAGAACCTCACTCTCCTTACAGCGCGCCGTCTCCTCGTCAAACAAAATGGAACGCCCTACGAATGGAGGGCCTGTCGCGCTCTGTTCTTTCTACCATCGACCCTCGTTTACTCGCACAGAGTTTGACCCTCTTTCATCGTTCTATCCTTGAACAAATTCCCGAGAACCTTACCGTTGGTTTAATCCTATCGAATGCTGCTGATAACGAAGCAATGGCCAATCTTTTCGGAAGCAACGACCACCCCCACTGGTTGACGAAGTTGATTTTGCTGCAAATATTAGGCCCAGATTCCGGCACCACGACAAATCCTTCTCAGTTTTCGTCTCCGGGTCTTAGTTCGGATGATCACCAGGCTCACACATCACGGACCCACTCACGATCAGAGGCCATCTCGACGTGGACTCGGATCGGGGAGTTATGCCGTTCTGCTGGGGACGAATGCTCGTGGAGAGCCATCGCGGACGCCTTGCGTAGTCAAGCTGTTGCCCGGTTAGAGAAGGTATGGAAGAGGGTGGATCCCCATGCTCTCGCTGCTGTCGAAACCTGGGTATATCCCGACGCTGATGGGGAGTGGGTCGGTATCAAGGAGCCTCGTGTCACGCCATGGGGTGGTACCATCAGGGACCGCATCAAACAAGCCCTCGACGGGGCGAGGGATGGTACCGATGCGGAAGGGCAATGGCGGTTAGAGGCTTTTGACAAGGCAAAGCAATTGTACGAGAAGATACGGACTTCTTTCTCGTTATGCCCTCGACGAGCCCTAGTGGGTGATGGAGCGGATGATGACTTGCATTCGCTGGTTACTTTCTGGCGGGATATGTCCGGCCAACGTGGTGGTCACGGAGGTCAGGCTGCCAAGTTCCAGCGGTGAGTATATCGCATTGCGGGTTAGATATCCACTGATTGTGTTTTTAGCGTCGACCAGTTCATGTCCTTGTCTCTCGCGGCCGAACCTCGTCGTAAAGGGCTCTTCGAGCCGCACTATTGGACCCGCCCACCCCACAGTTATTCAACCTCTACTGTCCTTGTTCCTCTCATCTTCCCGGAGCCTTTACCTACCCTGAGCCTCATCGATCGATCCTCTGTCCTACGAGGGCGTCAAGATAGTGACCCAACTGACCTCCAGTATATTCGGCTGGAGGACCGCAAAGGCCCTCATCGATCAGATATTGGTGGATGGGATTTCGCTGGCATCAAACGAGGTGGAACGGTAATTCCCGTTTTCGGAGGCGAACTTGTGCTCGTTGTCCGACCTGCCGCAGATCCCTCTGCCTCGCTGGGCTCCCGCCCCCCATCGCAAGCCCCTTCACGGCCTCCTAGCTCCGTCGTCGATGTGTCTCCAGGGGAGAAGAGTGTCAGCCGCGCTCCATCTATTCGAGTCAAACCGGGATCCTCTCAGAATCTGGAACGAAAGACGAGCATGGCTCGACGAAATTCCCTTCCCGCTATCTCGCAGCGTCAAGACATCATGACGATCTCCGAACCTTCCACGGAACCGCCGCTCCGAGTGCTGGTGCAGGCAGCGACGCTCAATGCTTTGGTACAAATTCTTGTTCATGGATTGAACAATGTTTCTGTCTCGGTCGCCGATGATAATGGTGAAACGGCACTGAAAGAAGGCAAGACCCGTGAACTGTTTATGGACTACGGCGAATTTTCGACTGTTTGGTGGCGCGTGTTTCGAAGTTTCGTCACGCCGTTGGTATTCTTCGAGGTGAGAGTTGAAACGAGCTAAGCTTTAGTTCACCTAGCCTAACATTTCCTCCAGCTCCTTCGCAAATTGTACATTTCTTTTCAGCCGCAGACTCACGAAGCAAAGGACTACTTCGTTCCCATCCGGAAGCGATCAGAAGTCATCCAGACACTGAGTAAATGGATCACCGACGGCGGAGGTGCACAAGATATCCTCGATGATCCACAGCTCTTCAACTCCATGAGGTCATTCCTCGAGAGCGAAACGGACCACACAATGAACGGTATTTCTACTTGTGATGATGGCGACGTTGCGAACTCTTGGTCGTCTCTACTCGAAGAGAAAACTTCCCTTGGACGAGATTTTCACCTCCAATCCATGAGGCCCAAAGCCTGCTCCCCTCAACCCCGTGGCTCGGTAGCAAGGATGAGGAATGTCAGTAGCCGAGAGCCTCCGAACCTTGACCAAGTTACCGCAGAGGAGCTCGTCGAAGACATCGATGGAATGGCGTTCGCTGCGTTCAGCACCGTAACGGACGAGGTATTTGCACTGCCGCTTTACTATCATGTTCGGAGTTGGCTGACCTCTGTTCGTTTAGGACCTCTTCATCTCAGCTGACTTGCTTGAAGTGCAGACAGCGGATCGCATCGGATGGTTTTCCCAGCGCGAGCTCCCTACTAGTGAGGAGGTGATAGAAATCCAGACCATCTACTCTCACTTCCAGGAGGTTGAGCCGTCGTCCCTGATCTCAGAGATGACCCACGATAGCTTCTATCGCCTCCTACCCCCTGGCGTCCGAAGTTGTATACGTGCATACACCATCATCCGTAAATGGTTAATCTCCAAAATAGTCTCCCCGCGACTAGGCGCACGTGCGCGACAAGCTCGGTTGGAGCTATTGCTTCAAACCATTGAAGTTGCTCGTCTTCGCAGCTTCTGCCTACCTTCGGCTTCAAATCTACCCTTGACCGATCGGCCTTGTACCCGCTCCTTTGTTGAGACCGTCGTCACCTCTGCGTTATTGAGCATAGAGAGCCGGATGTATCATCGCGTCTGGCAAAACATCGCCTCGCAGCGTGGTTGCCAGTGCGATTCCCTCAGTTCACTCCTTTCGAAGTCCCCTGTCGACGTGCCGACATCACGGAGGTCATTAATAGTCGATATCGGGTGGTTGATGGAGCGCATGCTCGAGATCATTGCCCTTCCTGATGTATTGGACTCTGCTCCAATCCCCGGCAACCTCCTTGTTAACTACGACAAGAGGCGGTGAGTTTTATGCTTCGTAGTTCAAACGTTGTCTAATCCCATGGGTAGCCATCTCTGTAATTTAATCGCGGACGCTCCGACATCGAGTCGTGCGTACTCGCAGCGTGATAATCCACTTCGCCGAGGGTTAGAACGCTTGAACAATATCGAGCGAGAAGCTGTGAACCTACAGTTCGATTATCGTGCCATAAAGGAGGAGGCTCAGCGAGAAGCCGCCCAGATGCCCGTATCTGGCTCTGCATCCGCAAGGAAAGTTTCACGTCCATTCCAACGTCTGGTGATGCTCCAATCAGAAAAGTATCGGCGAGACAAAACCCTTCGCTTGCGCCTACAGAAGGAGAAGGCTCAAGAACAGGCAAAGAACGAGAAACGTGATGACATCCTCACGAAGGCCATGCGTCCTAGGAAGCCGCCGTCATCAGCGGCTCAAAAGCAGCACCGAAACAAGAAGAGCATGTCCGCCTTCTTACAGTTCATGCGACCCATCTCCAGCGCTTTCGGAGCGGATATTCAACCGACCTCCTTGAAGCGGTCACCTGCTGAGCTTGACTTTGTGCCGTCAGGAAAACCGACGCACGTCATAAGCCTGGTTGACACTCGCACAGCCCAGTACATCAACCAATCTCGATCATTCACCTTTCAACTCGATACAGAGGATGGTGGACATTATTTACTCCAGGCGATGAACAGGCAGGATATGGTCAAATGGATGGAGACTATCAACCGCGTTGCGAAAATAGCTGCCAAACGCCGCCTGACCTATCTAGGAAGCGCGCTCAAGCCACAGCCTTCCGACCATATCCATGATCATCCGAAACAAGGTTCTGTTGATCCAACTGCTGGTATGTCCCCTTAAATGAAATTCGTCCGTCGTCGGTACCATTAATCATGGGTAGTCTTTGGCGTTGACCTGGAGGCGCTGCTTCGACGCGAAGCTTCTGGAGACGAGCCTGTACCCGCGGGTACCATTCCGAAGGTCATCCAGCAATGCCTCCACGAAGTGGAGTCTCGAGGATTGACGGAAGTGGGAATATGTGAGTAGGTTTGTGCATAAATATCAGACCCCGCTGATCATCTTCAAGATCGAATTGCTGGTGCGAGCTCCGAGATCAACTCACTGAAGGAAGCATTTAATCGAGGTCCGTAGCGCTTCATTCCTTCCCACCACGTCTGACCTTGTCCATAATTCAGGAGAGAACCCCATCAATCCGGACACTGATATCCACGCCGTGTGTGATCTTATCAAGACATGGTTTCGCTTGTTACCTGAGCCTATTTTCCCATCGTCGGCCTACTATGATATCATCGAGGCAATGCGTACGTTGTTTCCGATGCATCACGTTTTCGAAGCTCATCTTGTTTCAGAGCTGGAAGACCTTGATGCACGGCTGACGAAGATACGCGAAGTTGTTCAAGGATTGCCTACGGGCAACTTCGACATTCTGAAAAGGGTAGCAGAGCATCTTGATAAGTGAGTGCTGAACGTCTTCATCTCTTTTCAGAGAGAGCTGACGTTAATCTACAGGGTTACGGACTACGAAGAGAGCAACCAAATGACAGCTGAAGGACTGGCCATCGTATTCAGCCCCAACCTCCTACGTGCTCCGCACAACGATTTCGTGATGATTCTAGCTAACATGGGTCACACACATAAGCTTGTGAAGGCTTTGATCACCCATGTAAGCTTCTCCGTTACCCGATGTTCCCAATCCAAGCTAAATTGAATGTTGCAGTTCCACACCATCTTTGATGAAGCTGATCCTGAGGTCGATGCTGATCAAGATGAATACGACTCACCGATCATGGAGGAAGATGAGGAAGATGAAAGTAACGACGACAAGACATGCTTTACTAGTCCAACCCAAGAATCCGACCGCTCAACGCTCAACAATGGATCATAATGTACTATACTTGCTCCTTTAATCATCTCAGCCCACGGAACCTAACACTCTTTCTTGTGGAGATACCTATGCAATCTACGTGTATTCATACCAACCCCATACCATCCCATCGTCCCTACATATTTCCATCCTCCCCTTGTTCCAATGCAGACATCGGACTGTCGTAGAATACATGTCACTCGTGGCCACCAAAGTAACTTGTCGTAATTTTCGTATCATATCAATACCCTAGCATTCTGTGGCGGGGATGAGATTCCCAGCAAATGCCGCCTCCCCTGTTTCACTTCAAGCCATCCGACATGGCCTGACATGGTCATCTTTGTCAATGAAAAGGCTGTTGCTTGTTCTCGCCGCACAACGACCATTTAGGTAACAACGGTATTCAAAGGTTCTGCGCCCTCGTCCAGGCTAGTCCCGATTTCGGAGGTCCGGAAGCTTTATACCAAACGGAGTATCCTGCCTGCCACCGGCCTACCATCAAACCTGGATTAAATTACAGCATACCGATACCCGAGCCTCCATGTTCATCAGAAACTTACCGCCGACTCAACAACGCTGACGCGCACACAGGAACACTTAAATATTTACTGACCGGCAGCGATTTCTCATGCAAATTTGCTCGTCCATCTCCCTTCTGTTTATTGTTAATCGTAATTTCAAGAGTCGACGGACGGAAGCTTTTTTACGCGTATAATTTCAAGGACTCGATCGTCACTGGCGCAAGTCAACAACATGGTGAAAGACAACGAATACGATCCCCTTGCGATCGTGATGGCTCCGCCGGCCAAGGAGACCCCAGCGGAACGGGCTTTGCGAGAGCAGAAAGAAGCGGAAGCCAAACAAGTAAGCGACAAGATTGACGAGGACATCAGGCTGGAGCGAGTAGCGCTGAGGAAGCAAAAAAATATTTTGCGTGTGCTGTTATTGGGCCAGGCTGAAAGCGGTGAGTGTCCTGATTTTTCTGATCGTTATTGTGGCTCAAAGGAAAGTCAGGTAAATCCACGACATTGAAAAGTGAGTTCTTTGCTTCAGACCGACCGAAAGCTCACCGTCACCTTAGATTTCTGCCTCAAATACGCATACCAGCAATGGATTCAAGAACGCACCTCTTGGCGTGCCGTCATTCAGCTAAATTTGATCCGCTCGTTCATCACCATCCTCGACACAATCCAAGCAGAGATCAACCACGAACCAGTAGTAGACCCAACGGAATCTGACGACGACGAAGCAGACGCAGTCATAGAGCCGCCACTTGCTGCGGTTTCTACCCCGCCGAAGGCCACACCCACCATTTTAAATGAAGCCCACCAGATTTTGGCACTGCGTCTTGCGCCCATTCGGCAGTTGGAAGGGACTCTGAAACGACGGCTGGGGATCATGGCAGACGAAGTTCATAACGCCCCTCCGGAAGAGATGCGTGCTACGCCTTTTGACCCGCCCACCGTGCCTACGACTGCGCAGCGACGGAGAGAGTTGATGGTGAGGTGTTGGAGCGATGCGCTCAAGTCTAACCTCTCGGGCGGACGTCGAGAGTCGGATAGGTCGCGTGACGGGACTGACAGAGTGACGGATGTACTGGCTAGTTGTCGGCAAGACTTGCTCGCTATGTGGAGGGACGCAAACGTTAGGAAGGTGCTGAAGAAGAGGCATATCACATTGGAGGAGTCTACTGGATTGTAAGCACGCCATTCATCTCCAGTGTAGTGGTTCTGAAAAACATGGCCTACCCGCTTAGCTTCCTGGACGACTTGGAGCGCATCGCCACAAGTGACTACGAGCCCACGGATGACGATGTTGTCCGCGCCCGGCTCAGGACGCTTGGAGTACAGGAACATAGGATCCTCTTCGAGCAGGGTGCGATCCCTACCTTTTCTATCGGTATGAAATATCATGTTTACTTTTGAACCCTTGAAAACCCTGCCAATACAACTGCGGGTTATTAACCCAGACCCTCTGATAGGGCACGAATTCGGGAAGGAATGGATGATATACGACGTTGGTGGCTCACGGACAATGGTGAGCTTTGGCTCTGTCTCGATCTTATCCTCCACCTAAGCTCCCTCCGCAGCGACATGCGTGGCTTCCTTATTTCGACAACGTCAACGCGGTCATTTTCCTTGCACCAGTATCCTGCTTCGACGAGCGCCTAGATGAGGACCCCTCCATTAATCGATTAGAGGATTCGTTTATTCTGTGGAAAGCTGTCGTCTCTACTCCTCTCCTTCAAAAAGCCACGATGATCGTCTTTCTAAATAAATGTGATTTGTTGAAGAAGAAAATAAAGAGAGGTGTACAGGTGAACAAGCACATGCCGAGTTATGGGGAGAGACCAAACGAGGCATCGAGTGTAGTCAAATGTGCGATTTTTGGCGTCGTTCCGAAGTCGAATTCTGATTCGCATACTTCTTTCCAATCTAGATCTACGCGACAAGTTTAAGGACATGTTAAGGCAGTACTCTCCAGAGCCGAGGATAGGTTATCTGTATCCCACATCTGTCACCGTATGTCGTTTCATTCCCATCCGCCATGAATGTGCTCACCACAATCGGGTCTAAGGATACGAAAGCGACCTCAGCTACGCTAAAAAGTGGTCCGTATATGTTCCATCCGTTCCTTTCGTATCCTCTAACTTTCCCTTCATAGTACGTGATGGAATCCTCCGTGAACATCTTAAGAATGCAAACTTCGTATAATCGCGATCCCGACGCACCGACTGGATTATTTCTCCCGCATATCTAAGACAAGTATTTATCCACAATGTTTTCCGTCTGTCAATCTGGATCATAATTAAACATCCCATATGTCCCCCTTCCTCGTTTCCCTGATCCTCATCCGACTGTTGCACTACAACTTGTTTCAATGCTCTCTTATCTGCTGTATCGCATCATCCTATATTCATAACTATTGGCCATCCCCCTTTTATGATTATGCTTTCCTTTATATTCTTGTGCCTTGGTCAATTGACCACCTGTTCCAAGCATCCCCGACTGTTCTCCACTCCGTACTAAATGCTGATACCATGGTGGAGACATGTTATTTATGGAACACTAAGCACATGAGGTGAGTTGCTTCTTCGTTCCCTTCAATCCTTACTCACGTTACCGGTTGCGCGTTTCGTAGAAGCCTTCCAAGCGGATATCCCGGCTGCCCTAGTTTGATTGATCCCTGGTCACTCTCGACGTCAGTGCAAACTCGTTACCTTAAACCATGGGTATGCAGTTATGTACTCAATAGGGCACCATACCTTCGATGTGCACTGCTTCAAAAGCTGAAAGGAACCAAGCTCAGCGCCCAGCTCCAATGGTGTGAGAGAACGTAGGACCTCCGATAATCCCTGTAAATGTTTGATCCAAACACACCCCTCGGATTTCCTAATATGGTAATAATGTTAGATCAAGCGCCCGCAAAATCACACCCCTTTTTGGGGGAAATTTTTTATGTTAGATACTATTTTCCACCCCTTTTGGGCCCCCGAGCGCAAGGTTGGATCTCAATTCACCCCTTGACAGGGAAGAAAAAAACTTCTAGCATAAGAAAAATGTACTTGTGGCCAGTTGCGTCCAGTCGCAGCCACCAGCAAGTGACGAGCCAATAGTAATTCAATAAGTAGCGCAAGCCCCAGTGTGTTCGGCAGGTTTCCACGATATTGAGACTCCGAAAGCCACCCCGAAAACCCCAAATTCGTAGGTTATCAAAGATTTGACGCAGAGAAATCATATCCACGCCCTCAACCTCGTTGGATTCTAATTGACACCATAGCAGCGAGCACGACAGTATTTCTTTTATAATTTTATCTATTTTATTCGACTCCCTAATGTTAGATCTAATTTCACACCCCTCGGTGGCCTAATTGGGAGGTCTGTTCAAAAATCACCCCTCCCAATTGCCTAATAAGGCAATTCCTAATTCACCCCTTTTGACCAAAATCCGGGTACTTTTGGATCTAACATTTACAGGGATTATCGGAGGTCCTGAGAACGTCCTTTAAGACCAAGATTGTCCTGGAGGTCACTTGACATCACCTGGTACTGGTATCAAATTACTGACTCTCGCAAGGCTTCTATTACTCAGGCTGTTATATAAATGCGAAGCAAGCTCCGGATTAGCTCTAAGTGTGTTTCCCTCACTCGCCCCACGGAATGCTTTCTGCAAGTCGCTTGAAGAATAGTCGGGTTTATTGTGAGCGGCCCTAGTCTTTGTCTGCCTTACGAGACGCTCATTGTGGATGCTTAGGGCACGCGTTTATTGCTTTCTGGGGTATTGTCTTGTTTGGCTACGATACGTTCGTGAGCTTAGCTCCAAAGACTCGGACTTCGCTTATCTTGAAAATTTTACAGCGGGGTTGCGGGAGGTACGTCCGCTGCGTTCTCTACAAGATAGACACACCGGCTGATGTCATTCAGGTGTCGTCGCTAACACTTATTTTCGTGAATACTTCGGCCTTATCGTGGATGGGGTCATAAATCAGGTATGTGCATAGTCTGAGTTGTTCCTCAAACACTACTTACATTGTCGTACCATCAAGAAACGCCTCGACGCTGTGTCCTCCAATGTAGTGTCAGTCCTTCAAGCCGGGGCTTTCTTTGGCGCTCTAGGCAGCGCTCCGATTTCTGGCGAGTCCTTGAACATATAGTTATCACCGATGCTGACCCCCTCCGCGAAACAGCTAAACTTGGTCGAAGATGGACTCTCGTGGCATTCGCTGTCGTTTTCATTGTAGGCGCTGTATGTCTCCAAACCATGATGGCCTAGCACACGTGCCTGAGTTCGCTACCCTTTATTCACAGATTCTCACCACCGTGGCCAGCGGTTCCAACGGGCTAGCAGAAATTTACGCCGGTCGTGTCATCTCTGGTGTCGGCATTGGAGGTATCTCGGCAGTCGCTCCGGCCTATATATCTGAATGTGCGCCCAAGAACGAGCGAGGAAGGATCACTGGGCTATTTCAAATAATGGTACGCAGTTTCCACAGTATCTGATGTAGCCTGAGTGTTGAACGAAGAGTCCCTTCCCTTAGGTCACGATGGGTGTCATGATCTCTTACTTCATCAACTGTACGATAATCGCATATTTTATCTTTCGTAACTGACGTTCGCAACAGTTGGCATTGGTATACATATAGGCAACGATCCGAAAGTTTGGAAAATACCATTCGGAGTGCAACTCATTCCTGCTGGAATAATGTGTCTGGGGTTATTGACGCTTAAGGTAAAGTTGCCCTACTTTATGATTATCACGTTTCTTTACATCCCCCCTCGCAGGAATCCCCCCGGTGGCTCGCCTCCGTCAATCGCAACGATGAGGCGATAAGAAGTCTGGCGTACTTACGCAAACAAGCCGTGGACTCGCCCGAGGTCATTCATGAAATGGCTGAGATCGAAGCTGCCATTGAAGAAGAACGTGCGGCAAGGAAAGGCCTCGGTCTCAAAGAAGCGTTCTTCGGCAAAGGGAATTTCGTCCGATTCGTGGTTGCGTTCGTCATCTTCTTGTTCCAGCAGCTGACTGGTCAGAACTCGATCAAGTAAGTAGACGTCTTCCTGCTATGGGCCCTAGTGTGGAATCTGACGCACAATAGTTACTATGCACCTCAGATATTCACATCTGTGCGACATTCTTCAGTGTTATGTCTGTTCTTTGTCTTATACACCTCGTAGATCGGGTACACCGGGGCGAAGAACTCGCTTCTCGCTTCAGGGATCTACGGCGTGGTCAAAGTGATTACAACCAGTCTCTTCGTGCTCTTCCTGGTGGATTTGATTGGCCGAAAGCGTCCCTTGTTCGTTTCTGCCATGGGAATGGGAATCGTCTTCTTCATCACTGGCGCCATTCTGAAAACCCACCCACCTCAAGACCTTCCCTTGAACGGCCCGGCACCTAATCCCCCACCAGCAAGCCAGGCAATGGCCGCAATGCTATACATCTACGTCCTTTTCTACAGCTTAGGCTGGGGACCTCTGCCCTGGATCTATTCTTCTGAAATATTCCCAACAAGAACGAGGCATTATGGCTTAGCGGTCGCTAGTGCGTCTCAGTGGCTATGGAGTGAGTTTACACAGTATAAGTGTCGCCGTTTATCTTTCACATTCCTAATATCGCCTTGTCTACCTAGATTTTGTCATTTCCAAGGTGACTCCGCAGATGCTCTCCGAGCTTCACTACAAGATATTCTTCGTGTATGGCGCGCTCAACATAGGAGCGCTAGCTGTCTTCGCGTTGTGAGTTTACTTCTCCTGCCATCTGCGTCATACTTATCAGTCCTAGGATAATCCCTGAGACAATGGGTCGTAGTTTGGAGGACATGGATGTGATTTTCGGGTCTGTTACCGCGGAACAGCGGCAGAATGAAATTACTCGACTAGAGAAAGGTATGGCCGTATCAATTGCTGTAAACAATGTCCTATTAACTATGCTTTACCAAGCTCTGGAGGCGAATCACGACGGTGAGGATAGAACTAGGGCAGTGACACGCGAGAGTGGATCTGTCGACGAGAAAGTCTGAGCCATGTACCAACCATGTTCGGACATATGTAAGATTTTGCTGACCTCTCTTGATCATGATTAGTGCGTTGGTCTGATAACGATCAACCGAAGTGTGTGATGTCCAGAGATCCGCAAAGTCAGTACAAGCAAAGAATACGGGGACCAAGGCAGGGACGCAAGGATTTATGAACGGTACAAGGTGGTCTGTCGAGTCACGACACGAACTCTGTAGCAACGCTTTCAGCAAATACTCATGATCACAAGCAGGGTACTTAAACATGTATGGGTCGCAGTCTATCTAAGTGCGCTCCGGATCGGTTAGCTAGCTGACGGGTCCTGTAGAAAAGGGCGATAACAATTACTCATGGGCAAACACGCGTATTCCCGCGAGCTCCTGTACGTCTTTCCTGCAACCACTCCCTTGCGATCATACTCGTCCACAGACCTTCCCCGAAAGCTTCACTACCATCAATATTTATTTTCGAGTTGCTAATCGAAAGAAGAAGATAGCGAAGCACAAGTCCGGTTGGTAATGTCTTCATCGTCTTACGGAAGAAATTTCTGAGATGTATGAATAGGTTGAGATAGATAAAAGTATATAAATACTGGATCAGCGTGTATGTAAGTACGATGGAGAGGTAACTATAAATACTAGATAATAAGTATGCAGGAGAGGAAGGTAAGTAAATATAACTACTGTGTCGTAGAGCTAATGGCGATGGATATCTAGGACTAAATACTACGATATACATTCCTCTCGCCCATTAAAGGGAGGATGCGGGTTCTAAACCTGGCCGCTTTCCGGAGGACTGAATCCACCTGCCCTTTTGGGTCTTGCCAGACGCAGGTAGACCGATGCCAGTTGCCCCAGCATCAGCCAAAACTCCCCCCGACACCGCCGAAGCGGGCCACCAACATCCGAGGACTACTTACTTTACACAGACCCAAGCAACATGCAGCGAGAGGGAGAGAGAAGAAAAGAGGGACCCGTCCATGGGAAGGTCTTGAGGTCTTGAAGTGTCGAGTTTTGAAGGCGAGACTTGAAGGCGAGACTTGAAGTTGAAGTTGAGGTCTACGGAGATGAAATACGGAGAGCACATCTGCCCGCCCAGTCAGTACATCGCCGATGGTGGAAAATAAAGGTGAGAAGCTCACCTAACCCACTACCCATCCCTGCCCACCCTTGGCGCACCTCTCACTGACTGCTACTGACACGCAGAATGAATCCTCCCCAAAGGGGCAAGGTCAAACCGCGAGCAAACGTAGGCCAAAATGAAACCGGGGGTTTGCGCCCATACTGGTGCGCACCTGCCGGCCCACGGGGAGTCGACTCGGATCCTGAGGAAACGATCACCGAAAGCGTCGAAGGCGGTGTCAATGCCGCCCGCCTAGGAGGAAAATAAGGGTGAGGGTATATTCTTAAAGGCGGGATAAAGAGGACTTACTGCGAGCAAAGCAACCGATGCCGGGCCATCACCCTCCAGCGGTACGGCTCGCGCCCGAACCCCCTCCCGGGGGACGAACGGAAGCGGTAGGCGGGAGATGGTTGACAGCAAACGAACCTCCCCACCCCTCCACACGGTGCTCTCCGCGAGCGTCAGTGTCTTCCCATCCTCCCTCCGAGCTAGCAATTCGACGTGAGCAATGGCGGGGACAGCGACGAAGGAATATACTCACCAATGGGCCAGACCAATCCTCTGCAGCGGGAGAAAGGCGACTGGTCAGTCAAGGACGGAAAGAGATGGGTGTGAAGGACCTACCTAGGTGGCAAAAGCCAGGAGCAGTGGGGGATAGAACGTGAAGCAGCCAAGTATTTATATGTTCTACTGGCGGGAAACAAAACAATGCATAACAATGCATTCAACAAATGGATAATTCAGCACGGCCACTGGCCGATCGCGACGCGACGCGGATGCGGGGAGATCATCGACCTACGGAAGTCACGCACGGTGGTTCAAACGTCCGAGTATGTCACCTTTCCCCCCAGTGCGCTAGGCGGGATGCCATTTCCCAGCGTCCGCCTGAGCCCGCCTTTGTCCTTATACAAAGATAAAGGGCGGGGTCTTAGTAAGAATCGTTTGGGATCACTTTCATCTATGTACATCTGCCCGCCCTGCGAGGTTATGTCTTAAAGTATGTTGGCCCAGAAGCTTACTTCCCAGAACCGAGAGTCTAACTCGGGACAGGAGATAGGGGCATGTGTGTTGGTATTCAGCAGCAGGGTGAAGTTACGTCCAACTGCAATATGTATCATATTACATATCGGATATAACTCACTACGTGTCGAGGAGCCATGTAGTTAGTTGAATATCGTACAGGAATCCGAGGATGTGATAGCAGTCAATCGCACCTGGCGGTTCAGACTAAGTTTCATGCATAACTAGCAAGGCTGCAACGGAGAAGAATGATCATGAGATATTTCAATTTTCGAGACGCTTGCATTACGTAGAAGTACAATCATGACACCTTAACAACAACTTTGCCAACATGCGCTTGCGACTCCAAGTACCTGTAGGCATCAGGTGTTTGCTCGAAGGGGAACACCTTGTTGATAACAGGTTTAAGGTTGTGCGTTGCGATCAGCCGATTCATGTCCTTGAATCTGTAGACACAAAAATACCAAAAATATCAGCAATATCAGTCAAAGGGAAAACGGTATCCACGCACTGTCTGACGGAGCCGATGAGGATACCACGGAGGTTGGCAGCAGTTCCTATAATGGGTCCTACGAGGCCGCCATCTTGACCGCTTGCGACGAAGCCGATGATGTGTATCCACCCCGCATGCTTGATTGACTGTATGGATTTCAGAAGGGTTCCAGGGCCGCCGACTTCGATGACATGGTCGACACCACGTCCGCCGGTCTATCAGGCGAGATGTGAGTGAGTAATTACTCCGATCGCATCCTACCCAGGGCTCGTAACCCGAGCGTAGTAAGGCGGCATGTACTCACGATCTTTTTAACCTCCTCCTGCCACTCTGGGGTCTTTTTGTAGTTGATGAGATGTTTGGCGCCAAGCTGGCCCGCGAGTTTGAGTTTCTCGTCGGAGGACGACGTCGCGATGACAGTTGCCCCAGAAGCTACGGCGAATTGTAGGCCGAATCTATGAGGAGATGACGTAAATCAGTAGAATAACGCGGAAAGAGGTTAGGGGATACGTACATCGAAACCCCACCAGTCCCCTGCACGAGAACAAAATCGCCCGCTTTGACAGGGACAGGTCCCAAGAGTGCATTGTAAGCCGTCAGAGCAGCGCACCTAAGCGATGAAAGTAAACATAGTCAGCTATATTGCATAAAAGCGAGCCAAAGCAACATACGGAAGTGTCGACGCTTCTTCGTAGGATAGATGCTCAGGGATTGAAACGAGCGCCTGGGCGATGGATTCAGGTATGCTACAGTTAGAGTTGATGGAGATTGCTCACCTCGGCCGGAAGAGTGATGTACTGCGTCAGGACACCGTGTATAGCTCCTCCAAGTGAAGCGCCCATCGTCTCTGGCGATGGATCACCATCGAGATGCTTAATAGAGAAGTTAGAGCAAACGCGGTCGCCAGCCTTGAAGGCAGTAACATCTTCGCCAACAGCGACGATTTCGCCTGCTAGGTCGGAGCCTGGTACCAGGTTCTTCACACTGGTGAGTTCAGGTAGTCAGCGACTTGACATCCGCCAATATAGTAAAGGATTGTGTACCTTTCCCCTAGAGGATATTGGTCCTTCGCGATGATTAAATCGCGATACTGGTGCACGGATGTTCGGTCAGATTCCACGCTTGCGAGATATTTGTGTGTATTACCTGCAAGGACACTGCATGGACTCGGACGAGAGCTTCGGTGGCTTTCGGTGGCCTGACCGCACCCTGCGAGAGGGTCAAGTAGTCATAGGATCCAAGCTAAAGATGGCGGCCAAGCAGGGGCGGGCGTAAGTCGAATGTGACGCCATTATGTCCGCAGCCCGCTTACCTTCGGTAGAATGAACTGTTTAGTGGTAGTAGGAAGGGACATAGCGATCGCGATAAAGTTGGGGTCAGGGGAATGGGGAGAATGTGAGGTGGATCACAGGTAATGGGGTGTACTTATGGTCCGAGCTGAGGTGGGTATCGAGAGCAAGGGAGCGGATGATTATATTGATCATCCACTCCATGGAATACTGACAAGAGATGACGAATGGTGAGAAGTAGAGGAAGCGGTGATGAATAAGGCCAGCGTAGAGCGTGCTTGATAAGCCATCCACTGCTGTATTCTGTACCTTTGTCCTTCTATTAACCGTGGATTCGGATATCGTCATCGGCCCGCCAGGTGTTAGCCTCGGAATACTCTCTGGATTACTGCAAGCACCTCGAGATGTCTGATACCTCCGCCCTCGTTCACTGCGATTCCAGCTCAATGTTGGTTGGTCAGTAGCCCGGGCGCCAGGGAATCGGTCATTCGAGTGGATGCAATTGCGTGGGTCGGAGAGGGCGGAACGTATGGGGGCTGGAATTAAGACGAAAAAGCGGTGGGTGCGTTGTAGCACATGGAACCAGTCCAAGCCCAAACTTCGGCGGCCAGTCCAGCCAAAGGACTCTTCTTTTGAAGTCATGTGCACTGTTCTCGGGAGGTAAGACCAGTCTGACTTCGGCAATGGGCTTGGAACGCACCGTCACCACTATACGCACATTTTGGTTCTTCAAGGATGTCGATGAACCTTCGAGAACAAAGTACTGTTCGGATATGCACAAGCAGAGATACACAAAGATTCTCCACCATTTGAGACTGGTGTTGACTGCCTTACCATGCTTCTAACGGTTTTTATATCGTCGACATGAAAGGAAGATGGAAAGACCTATCACGGTGCTTATTCTAACATGGGTGTTGGCGTCTAAACGCTGGACCCGAAATTAGGCGGAGGCAACGAGTTTCTTACGCCTGGAAAAACATGCTAGGTCGACCCGCCAATTTTCTGTACTGGATGAGCGTGGCGATAGTGGCTTCAACCTCCACCTCCCTGACGTTCGACAGTTTGGCATGAGCTGACGAAGTTACGAGAACACATACGAGACACTCAATTGAAAAGTGACATTTAGGACCCGAATGCATCGGAACCCACAATCTGTGAGTACTAGAAATTCTTGGTTCAATAACTGTCTCTGCATGATCAAATCGGGGAATCAGAGAAGTAAAGGCGCATCACATACTTACTACTGTGTGGGAGGCGGAGGGAAACCATATTCAGGGGCTAGGAGCAGCAGTGTGTCACGCGTCGGGCACCACGCTGGTCGTCTTTTGGCGCTCTTTTGGAGTTATCCAGCAGAACCATGAAAGAAGTTGCATTGTCATTGGAAGCCAGCTTTACCGGCGTCGCAGAGGCTCAAGCTGTCATTCAAATCGCTTCGTGCCCAAATCGACTGCGGTCAAAACTTGCGGCAAAAGTGGGTTTCTACCAATATATCAAGTACTCATGTTCTCTTCTTATAAGCTGATCTAGGAATATTGCACTTGGACCCTATGGCACTGACCCGCGGCACATCATTGTTCTTGGTCCAATAAACTGAGCGGTGCGACGTGGCCTTGACTCGTCCAATCCAGAATCGACGAATTCCGATACGTCTTGTACTAGTTGAACCGCTGCAACAGGAGTGGCTGAAGTCTCTGAGGGACGGGGGGCGTCGAGGCATGGTCCATCTGGAAACTTAACAAGTGCGCTCCCCACATTCATGTAGCTTTACCCAGTTCGTGGCTAATCTTGAGGCGATGTGACAGGACTTTCGCCAGGGATTAACTAAGGCCGCCTGTAATCTATATTCGCAGCTACCAGATGCCTCTGATCCAGTAATTTCCTCTTAGTGTTCAGTTTTGGCCCGTCTAATAGAAGTGTAGCACTCTGAGGAGCCTTCCGACGTGCTCACGAACTCGTAGGCGTCACAAACCCACCATGATTTCGTTAACGCAGCAGTCCTGCACGTGCTGGATACATTGCAATCCTCGCTGGCCCAAGCCCTCAAGGCCTCACCTCGTCACAACTCGCGCCATCGATCAAGGTCTCTTCACCATTGGCCAAGGTGTTGCCAATTACGCCAATTACGCCAGGCGGCCAAGGTCTCCGCCGAATAATTGCGGTCGACGGGGTAACTCTAGGAGCAGACAGCTTTGATGCTTAGGCCAGTATATCTACGCGTTCAAAAAGAACAGGCTTGAAGTGTAAGAAGAAGCAGTACAGCTCCTTGCGCCCGTGAGGTGAGCTGTCGTAGTCCATCTCATGCCCTTCCTGCCTTCGACATTCTCTCTACCTATTAAACAAGATCACTAGAATTTGTCTTGCGCTCCTTTGAAAGGATCCTTCACCGAGTCGACAATTCTTCTACGCATTGATCACTCGTTGGATAAACGAACTGGTTCCTATAACGAGCAGGGCAGGGGTGACTTTAACGATGGCTCACGAATTCTATGACTGTAGTGAAGGTCTTCTCTCTACGTTGTGCGTTAGCTCGTCGATGGCCATAGACCGTTGCTTACTATCACGAGTTCACTCCAATCAATGAAGACAACTTCAAAGCTGCTCGATAGCCGTAAACGTCATCCGTTCTGCAGCGTCGTCGCCGTCATTCCTGGGTCGCAAGCAATGGGCCAAGCGCGAAAGTCGGGTCGGCGACTTTCTGGCAAGTCGCTGACAAGCCGCTTGACCTTCAAGAGGCCAGACCATGACAAACACTAAGTTCTCCCACTGTCGCCGGTGGATGTCTCAATATCGATCCCCATCCCATGTCCCCGTTAATCAATAATTCTCATGAATTAGGTTCAATCTTTTCTATAATTAATGCCTGGCAGCGGCTCCACGACGTCCACATCTACTCCCTCGGTGCGTCATTTATCTTTGCCGTACCTACATGTTTGGGGGTCTCCTACTGTTGTAATTATCAAGCTCCCTTTGGAGAATTGATTCAGTCATACATTGGTATATCTATATTTCGATGGAATTCAGAACGCAACGAACGACGTGCTCGTCATGCCCTTTGGCTACCGAAGTACGGCTCGTCTGCGCGCTCCGCACAGTCGAGGGACGTGTCGGTAGCAGATGATGCAGGAAATCGATTTTATTCGACAAGCATCTTCTTTGACATGGTCAGCAACAAAAATGGAAAATATTACTTGGGAGGATGAATAGATGAATTTAGGTAAAATCGGACATGGCTACCATTGGACCGCGACGTTGGGTGTCCCGAGGTTTCGTCCATAATGGAGATGAACGGAGGAATATAGATTTACACGGACAGTACGTCGTGATTCCTTGTCTTCAGTAAAAATGGACCTGCCACCGTTCGAAAAGAGGGTAAATATCATAACCAATGTCGGGTTTCGACACCCACATCAGAAAGTCTACAGTCCGTAGCATTTAGTAATCTTCCTTTGACGGACTAAAGCTGGAGTTGTTTCTCTGGCCTCCAGTCTCTTCTCGGAACTCCTGATCCTGATTCTTTCATCACGATCCGTTGCCCACTTTTGATGACGGGAATCACTGAGCATAGAACGAGGTCTATCCTAGGCCCCGGCGCAGCAATTGACTAGAATCGACGGGGTGACATACCAGTGGCACGTAGGATGGATGCCAAAGGTCACGTTGAGAGTGCAAGCATGGATTCGGCAAGGCTCGAAACGACATGGCATTATGCCGGAAGAGCCTGGATCGTTTATATGAGTGTGGTGGAAGAAGTGATTCCTCTTTGCGTTGTGAAAATGCAAGTCAAGACGCTCGAGACTGTGTGCGACAGGAATGGAATGCCCGGTGCACGTTTTGTGGTGACGAAGGGCGCTAGATTTCGTTCTGACAATGCTTCTGTACAGTTGATGCAGTGCTGCATAGTGGATGTTTCTAGCGGCAGACGTGCAGACGTAAACAACTTGGAACCAGTCAACGCACGTCGTAATTATACTGTATAAACACTGCGACAGACGAACCATGATTACCGTTTGATTTAGACACGGGACCTTGACAGTGGCCTTCTGGCCGAAGAAGTCCTTGAGCGGAGAAAGGGCCGGATGCCTTCAGAAGACGACGGAGCAAGTTTGCTGTGCTGCGGTGGGAAAAATAGCGGGGAGCAGCAGGGCTCTATTCGGGAGGTATACTTGTAGTGATGAATTTGCGAGTTCGCAGTACGCATCCATTGCAGACGTACTTTAGATCCTTAACGTATTTGCATCAGCTGAGCGACGGTGGAGGAAAAAAACTACGGCTTCACACCATCTTAGACGCTAGGCAATATTTCTGCATGTAGTAAAGTGGCTGGATGGCTTGTTGACAGTGCTGTCGTTCAAGTTTTGTTGGCATGGATGAGCACAAGTCTCCCGCGTAAGCCGGTGTATGTAGACTATAACCAAGTTGGCTCTGGATTCCACGGAGAAAGTCAGTATCAGTATGGAAGATGCGGTGTTCGACAAGGGGGAACTCAGCTAGGTCGCCCGTGGCCTGAACCTCGAGGCTCGTGAAAGTCAGGATGAGAGAGAAAAGGACAATTGCCATCAGCAAAAGATTGGCGTGTCCGCAGAGTCAGGCAAGCTGTAAGTAGAAGCAGACCCCTATCATGTCGCCGCTGAGATATGTTGTCATTTCCCTGTCGTTAGAATGGTTCAAACGTTCATGGGTATATGATATGACAGGTGCCAATAGCGCGCACTGAGCACTGGCATCAGAACTGCAGAATGTGAACATAAGATATGTCAAATTCCAATTCATTCTGAACGGGATTCAACGGTACCTTTGGGCGATGTAGTAGCCTTGAGAGGACTTGGAGGCAAGATCATCAGTGGTTGGCGCCGGCGGTGTCCACGGAATCGACCAGAGACTTTGGCGCACATTGACTGAGGAACACCCTATTTCAAATTTCGTCTTTGTCCATCGTGCCTAAACGCCTGGCGGCTATGAGCAAGTTGCCTTGGGACATTCCCTAGCGCTTGAGGGACTGAAATAGAGACTTCTCAAGTAAGCGCTAAGTCATGCCCCTCACCGATACAGATGGTGTTGATCGGTGGGAGTCTTCGCAGTGTTAGGATACGAATCGAGATAGCCCGGACTCGGATTCCATCTCGGAAGTGACCCCAGGCCCTCTTGAAGAATCCATAACACGAAGGATGCCCCGTGTAAAGTAGGAACCAGATTCTCTTCGCTTGATGTAGGATTTCACATAGCCACCTATGCGTTAAAATGCGAAACTCGATTGACCGCCATCGGAAAGACCATCTTCCGACTGTGTAGACGAGGCTGAAATTCGAAACGTGGAGTACGTTCTCAAAAAAATGTCATGGCTGTAATAGTACGCCCCGCTAACCCTGTATGTAGCAGCCTTAATTCAGGTATGCACCGCGAGAAATCGACTACTCACCTCCGGACTTCATGACATATTCTTTATCGGTGCTATATCGTATGGCCAACACCGTGGTCACTAGGAAAGGGGTCTAGGAAGTTGAGAACGGTCGCTGAGTGATTTGATTAGGCTTTGTTATTGAGATTCATCGGCTGTTACTACCGTAATGATCTGTTTGGCTCAGGCGAAATACCAACGCCGGGGGCTAGGGCCCTATCATGTGATGGAGAGCTATATTTCGAAGTGTGGGACGGTGCCGGATTCTTTAAGGCGATAAAGAACGAGAACAACGGAGTAATTGCAGCATTCAGTCCAGAAAACATACTCCAAGCGCTACTGCGCCAATTTGGGAGGGAGTGAGAGCCTGATGCACAGGTAAAGGGACCAGAAGGTCTTCCAAAATCCAAATAGCTGATTCCAGGTCGATAGACGCCCTCCATGCGAAGCCCATGGTAGGATGTGAAAATAGACCGAGCTTTGAGTTTAACCACATTGAGAACGAAGCAGGAACAAAGACATAATTGACGGTGATCGTTCACCGGAAAGATACGCGAGAACACTGGAAATATGGCGGCTAACCGATGCGTCAAGCGCTGTAAATCCATCAAGTATATAGAAGAGCATTGCTATTGGACTTCGGCCTGAGAATGGGGTGGTTCTACTAACCGAGTCGAAGATGCCGGGGCGCTGAGAGATCATGGGGGTCGTCGCTCTATTAAACAACGAAAGCTGTTGCGGAGACCGCATTCAATCCTATTCATCGTCCGCGGCTATATGATAAGAGACTGCAACAAGACTTATTTGCCAAGCACTGGCGGGGGTTGCAGGTATGGTGAAACGCGATCCACGATTCAGAACTTGGTCAAAACGCTAGGTACCGCTTTTCCAGGCTTGTCGCAGATGTCCGGGCGATACGTAGTAGACGGAGTATTGGTTCGTGGATTTACCATGGCAGTCTCAGCGCGCAACGCACGGTTGTTATCGTCGTCGCCGTCGGTGATGCATGTGGTCCTGGTCAAAGGTCACTGGCTCGCTGAGTTGCTTCTGGCCAAAGTCCTACAAATAACTTTGGAAGCAAACAAGCCATAATACACATACTCGACGCGAAAATTTCCATCGTAATTTCTTTGTCTTTTGTTCATCAACGTCGACGATGCCCACGATATGTGAGTATCTTTCAAATTTTCTATCGTGATGATTTCTTGCCGCCCCAGTCGTAGCTTCTACGCTTTGACGAATGGCAGAGCACATAGCCAAACCGTTGCACCACTGATTTTTGTTGTTT
This sequence comes from Pleurotus sapidus, assembly GCA_026743855.1. NCBI lineage: Eukaryota > Fungi > Basidiomycota > Agaricomycetes > Agaricales > Pleurotaceae > Pleurotus > Pleurotus sapidus. The sequence goes on from JANBWZ010000021.1 coordinate 301,818, forward strand.
GCCTTGCTTCGAAACGTATACTGACTTGGCTCTTGCTAGGCGACCACGGTGACTGATCCACTTCCACTTGTTATTGGCTTATCTGCAGGGATCACCTTATGGCTCAACGGTGAGTGCACCCTTCTCTTTTCATCCCTCGGATGACAATCTCTATCACCATTTCCGGAGCTTATGCGATGGGGAATACTTTCACAAAAACTAAGAACAGCCAACTGAACTTTCAAAGCTTCATACTTCGGGCTAGTGACTCTTCGATGAATGCTGATGCTTGGCCATAGAGAAATAATGTCTCTCGGCGCATTCGGCGATCCCGGCACATACAGCTTCGAGGACCATAAGGTCGACAAGTTCCCCGACAAGTTCCCCGTGTTCGGCATCGTCACCTGTACCCAGTCGACTACTTGTGGTAAGGTACGTTCTCATCTTCGTTTCCCTCGTCGCCACGGTGCATCATGAGGTTCTTCTACACATGGGACTATTTGTCGCATGCTCCCTTGTATAAATATTATCCTGTTGTCATCGTAGTCAACGATAAATGAAAATAACATACCCATCTTGTTCACCTTAGAGTTTGTAGTGTTTCTTCCTTGTCTGAGGGCAGTTCTTTGCGACCGAGGAGCGATGTTTTGCCCCCGACAACCGTGTGTGAGGATTGTCAGGGATGGCTCGTGATCAGAACGAATACAGCAGGGACAGCGTGTGTCGTTATGATCGATGATGCAACCAGAAGCCCACAGCGAGGACTGTGGCGTCTATAAGAGGAATGCCTTCGCTCTACCATCATGTCCTCCCCCTCGCTTTCGACGGCTACTGGGACATATTGGCCTCGTTACCGGACACGATGTCAAAGCTCGTTTGGTCGCTCACCAAGGGACTCCTAGTCTCAAACGCGCTTTTTGCTTCTCTGGGATATGTTGACGGACAGCAAGGGGTGGCAGCGCAATATCTCTTGGGGCTGGGTGAGTCAGATCATGTCTTGGGCTACAGACGCGACCGTCGGCTAATGCAGGCTCCTCCGTACAAGGTGTCGGAGACATAACAGGGTAAATTCCATGGTTTTTTCGAATGGCGAAACTTGTGGCTGAGTACGGCTGTCATTCACCAGGCCTGTGGTGGAAACCAATTTGATGGTACGGTGGAAATACAGCTTTGTCTTTGCTGAAGATTGACTCCATGGGCAGGGATACGCGAGCTTAGCCCAAGTGGGGACAGGGCTGCATATGCGACAGCGCAGCCGCGCCTTCATCGTTGCGGATGCAGCTAAACCTGCTGACCGGGTCGTCTTTATCAATGCGGGTGCGTGGTCGGTGTTTATTTTTTGGCCATCCACGGGTCGCCTAAAATATCAGAATATTCTGAGCGCCCTGTATACTGGCGTGATATGTCTTGGTGCCCTTATGAGTAGTGGTCTCGATCCAGGCCGGAACTCTGACAATGACAGAATCTTGTACTTACTTCTTTGTCTCATGATTGACAGATATCGCAATGGGTGAGTGCATACAGGCACTTTTCCGCTAGTACACCACCCTGATGATCTCCTCGTGGTTTAGGTGACAGCGGGGTTCGCCGCTCCATCGTCTCCCAGTTATCTTCTCAATTCCCCGGAGTTTATACCAACGACAATATCGCTTTCGTGGGCACCCACCAGGTAATTTTCAATGTTTTCCACCCTTATTCTTCCTATTCTTATGCTTCCTTTTCACATGGATGACAGCACTCCGGGGTTGGCGGTTTTCTTGAGAACCTTCTGCCTCAGATCACCTCTTTGGGATATGTCAAGCAATCAGCGGATGCGATCGTGGCTGGGACTGTTCGTGCCGTACAACGAGCTCATGCGTCGCTAGCACCAGGCAAGCTAAGTCTTGGGAATACAACTGTCCTCGATGCCAATATCAACCGCTCACCATCGGCCTACCTTGCGAACCCGGCGGAGGAGCGTGCACGCTATGAATTCGATCAAGACAAAGATATGACTCTTCTTCGGTTCGACGATGTCAATGGTAACCCTCGAGGGTTCCTTAATTTTTTCGCCGTCCACGGCACGAGCATCTACGAAGTACATTCCTTTAACTTCGTCGATGAGTCAATTGAATTAACTTCTTAATAGAACAATACTCTTATTAGTACTGACAATAAAGGCATGGCCGCGTTTCTCTATGAATGTGAGTTCCGGTCGTTCCCTTCTCTGAGGTTCGATTAACGTTAATGGTATCAAAGCATCTGTGGAGCCGACTGCAATGCCGGGAAATACAACCTTCGTTGCTGGGTTTACGCAGTGCAAGTCGCTTCAGCTCTCAGTAGGCGCGCTCAATATAGACTAATTCGGAAATACAGCAAACGTCGGCGATACTAGTCCAAATACGTGAGACCACAAAGATTATGTTCTCTCACATGGTCTCACCTATTCGTGATATTCTTCTATCAGTCTCGGGGCATTCTGTGAGAGCCCCGGAGAAGCCTTCGATGGGCAACCTTGCGACTTTGAAACTTCGACCTGCGGGGGTACAGCACAAGCATGCCATGGTCGGTGAGTAATCTTCTGCGTCTACATGGCGTAGCGTTGTTGATGAGTAGGTGATACAGCGGCCCAGGCTTCCGCATTTCTGACTTTGAATCCAATCGGATGATTGGAGACGCTCAATTCCAAGGTGCACAGAGATTAATGAGTGGCACCCTGGCGCCAGTTCATGGCGCTGTGAAAAGTGTCCACACTTATCTAAATATGTTAGACCCTCGAACTTTTCTCCGAGCGATAGCGGTGCTCATCATTGGTGATTAAGGGCGACCCATTCTTTCCAGCTACCAAATGGCTCTACTGTAAATACATGCCCAGCTGCTATGGGTATGTCGTCGTCGTTCTCACAAGCGAGGCGGCTGTGCTGACATTTTCGTTACAGGCTTCTCCTTCGCTGGTGGCACAACGTGAGTTTCATCAACGCTCAATATACATTGTACTTCTTATCCACTGATTGATTCAAGTGATGGTCCAGGCGCCTTCGACTTCGTCCAAGGAGACAATTCAACTAGCCAGTACGTACAGTCGATCCCTCGCTTGCGAACGGCCGCCTACATTGTTTTACCCTGACCTTCATTCTAGAAATCCATTCTGGCAAATAGTGAAAGGTAATACATGCTCGCCTATCTGTCTTGCTGAGATTTCTTTTCGCCGTTGAAACATTTCCATTCGCAGGTGCCATCACCCCGCTCCCATCCGCAGAGCAGAAGGCCTGCCAGGCACCCAAGCCCATTCTTCTCAATACTGTAAGTTTCGGCTCCCTCAGCCACCGCCGTCACGGTTCTGTTCTCATCATTTCTCTGCCGTTAGGGTGCCGCTAGTACCCCCTATGCTTGGTCGCCATCTACCGTCAGCATTCAGATGCTTCGCGTTGGTAACTTCGTGATTCTGGTCATGCCGGGAGAACTCACTACAATGGCGGGACGACGCATGCGGTAGGTGCTTCCCTCCATTTGCCACTGTTCACGGTGTTGAAACGCTCCGTCGTTGTAGGGAGGCGCTTCGAGCTAAGCTCATCTCATCCGGCGTCATCGGCTCCGACGCATATGTCGTCGTTGCAGGCCCCGCCAACACCTACGCGCACTACGTCACTACCAAAGAAGAATACAGCATCCAGCGCTACGAAGGAGCGTCTACTATATTTGGTCAATGTGCGTTCTTTTCCTTATCATCCATCATAAAACATATGGATCAACATCAACTTGATCATCATTGCTCATGGCTTTCATTTTCATATTGTACCTTTCCACCGCCGACATCGACGTCGATGCTCGTCTTCTCTTCGCGAAAACGACACCCCTTGCATCGCTTCGCTTCGTGCCTTACGTGTGCTGCCACTATCAGACACACTGGACGCCTACATCGATAAATATGGAAGCTTAGTTTCCTTCCTTGCTGATAACGCTTCCGCCGGCGCTGTTCCGCCGTCTGATCCCGCGCCGCCCGATCTCTCGGGTAAAGCGATTTCCCTCCAGGTCAGTCTTTCGGCTCTGTGTGTGCACACTCTGTCTGTGTGGCGTTTAGGTTGGACACTCACTCACGTTTTTTTATGTTTATGTTTATGTTGCGTTTACGTTTCATGTTTGCGCGTATGTTCGAATGCTGTTTCGCTTCTCGCTTCTCGCGCAGACGGCTGTGGTGTTCGACGCTGCACCGATTGGGAAGCGCTTCGGCCAGGTTCTGACGAATGTGAACACGACGCCTTATCGCGCTGGGGATGCCGTACGAGTGCAGTTCGTAGGCGCCAATCCCAGGGTGAGTCGACTTCTTCTCTCCTTATCGGTTGGGATGGGAGTTGGAAGGGGTTTGCGGCAATGGCGTGATTTCAGACTTCTGATTACTGATTACTGCTTTCGGTTTGCTTTGGTGCTCGGCTGGCTTAGAATAATCTGAGGTTGGAGAGTACGTTCCTTACGGTGGAGCAGCAAGTCAACGGGCAGTGGCTCGCTGTGAGGTCAGACTCGCACCCTTCAACGACGTTCAAGTGGACGCGGACTAGTACGGTACGCCGACCGAACGACTCTATGTTCCCTCATTTCCCCCGAAGACTGATGTCCCTTGGTTTGATAGGTACTGGGAACTAGCACCGTTGATATTACCTGGTAAGCGTCCTTCGTCCCCACCTTTCACTTCGTAGAACTCATTTCTCGTAGGACGATCGAGAGCGGCACACCCGCCGGGACCTACCGCATCTCGTACTTCGGCGACTCGAAGCCCCTCATCGGCTCCATCTCCTCCTTCTCGGGCATTTCGGGCACATTCACCGTGGCTTAATCCGCTCACGCGTTCGTTCACCTTCAGGATTCTCGTTCACGACCATGGACAGTGTGCAGTTTCAGTGTGTGTGTATGTATGTAACTTTGCTTCTTATTACGACGCGCGATGCGATGTGCTGCCTGTTGTATGCTTATGGACACGATACCAATACGATGACTTCGTTATAGCACACTCGCGTTCCGTTGACGCCCCACGGCGGCATAACGCCGTCGCGGCACCGCCATCGTCCGTTCACCGCCAGCGCGAGCTCTCGTCTCAGCTGTCTCAAATCTCAAGGTCCTGTCTCACATCGCATCTCTCTCATGTCTCAGCTGTCTCACCTGTCAGCGATCTGCTTCCGCCCGCCCCCCAATTCCGAATTGCACTCCCATTCATATGATATGATATACGGACATACGGGGATAACCGCTAGCGACGCAGAACGGGGATAAAGCGATCGGATTCCGCCCTCCGTTCTGCGCACGTCATGCGAGTGGGTGATCGCTGTGGTGATCGTGGTGATCAGTGGGTGATCAATGGGCGATCGCGCGCGTGGCGCGTGCTCGTCGGTGTCTCAGATGGGGAAACGCTGGGAAATGCTGGGAGGTGGCTGGAGGTGGTGACGCGCCGACGGACGTGCGTGGATAAACAAGGATAATCATTGCACTGTGCAGGTTCCTGGCCTCGCGCCCAGCCACAGCGAGTGCGTACCACGTCTTCGGGTGCACGGTATTTGAAATACTCATTCGTGAACCGTGATGCATATTCCCGTTGCCGTTGTGATTTGATTCCGCCGTCCATTCTCCTCTGCATTCTTTTTTCGCTTGGGTTTTTCTCTGAATTTTTCAAATTTGATGTTTGGGTGTTTGGGTGTTTCACCTCCCAGCCTGGTTCTCACTCCCACTCCCACTCCCATTCTCATAATAAATGATCATACATAATAAAATAATAATCATCAGTTTCACGCGTCTCGCTCGTCCGGCTTTACGACACGCGCAGACCCCGGACGCCCACCGAGACCACTCTTACCACTCTTTCTTGCTCTGCCTTCTTTATTTTTTCCCTTTCTGCGCTCCTCGATCGCCGCGGCCCTCACGCAAAGGCACGCGGCACGAGTCACGATCGTGTTTCTTTCTCTCATTGGCAACGCGCTTCGAAGTTCGGGATCGTGACGCGCCGATGCTAATAGATACACATAATTATATAAACATACGGGGATACTCTGGACGATATGGGGATACAGGGATGTGTGTGAGGGGTGTGTGTGCGAGGAGGGTGCTCTGCTTCCGCCGCCCCTCCCCAGCCCCTCCCCTCCTGCGTTGCTTTGGCACTCGGCGCGGTCGGGCGCCGAGGGATGCGCCCCTCTGGAGTCTGGAGTCTGATCTATGGGACCAGGCTGAGGGAGCGGCGGTGGACTAGCACTGTGACGCGCCATGAATCCATGACGCGCCTCCCCAAGTCAGACTCGCCCCACTTACAGTCATACGTATACCCCTTCTCCGAGTCCCCTCGCGATCAGCGATCACAATCAGCTTCCGCCCTCACAATTCTCAATTTTCCAATGGAGCGAGGCTGAACATTGCAATTTGTCGCGGTGGAGCAGACCTCTACCTAATATCATATATGCACCACCTTGATCAGAGTTATACCGCTTACCGCTTGGAAGGTGGAAGGTGGAAGGTGGAAGTACTCACTCAGTTCCGGATTAGTTGTGCACGAGTCGGTTGTTGGTTGGTTAGTTAGTTGCAACGTACTCAGGCTACGGTTACACCTAGGAACGCGAGCTTCAACGCTTCAGCGCTTCCGCGTCGAAGTCCTCGAGGCGTTAGTAAGGCCTTTAACTAGTTACTAGTTACTCCTTAGAACGAACACGAGAACGAACACGCGCTTCGATGTACAACGTACAACGTACAATGTACGATGTATTCCTTCTCCTTCTCCTTCTCCTCAAAGAACACAAGACCACGAGCTCCTTTCGCACGAGTTGCGCTTGCATGCGGGACACTCTAAGTATTCCAGTATTCCAGTGTTCCAGTGTTCCAGTAAAAACAAGTAAAAACCATCCATTCATCCAGACAACGTGGTAGGCGGTACAGTGGGTACAGTGCATCAGTGCATCAGTGTATAGATAGTACAGTAGGATATACGCAATACGCAATACGCAATACGCAATACGCAATACGCTAGGGCTAAGGGGACGGGTCTTTGGGTCTTTGGGTCTTTTGGTGAAGCGCAAGAATGGGAAAGGGGAAAGGGAGGGCGTTTTGAAGTGTGCGTGTAGTACGTGTAAGTTGGAGTTTTGGGAAGGGGGAAGGGAAAGGGAAGGGGAAGGTGGGTTGGTTGGTTGGTTGGTTGGTTGGTGTAAGTAATAAATTTGGGGCAAGGGGAAGGGGAAGGGGGGGAAGGGGGGGAGTACAAGTGTAGGAAGAAGTGTAGGAGTACAAATGATAACCGAGATAATTGGATGAAGAGATAAATTGGATGAAGAGATAAATGAAGAATAAGAAAGTGCAGAAAGAGCCCGACTCGCAGACTGCGGTACAAAGTGGTACAAAGTGGTACAAAGTGCAATGTCAACAGCGTAGGTGGGAAGGGGGGAGATGAATCCGAAAGATGATACGAGACTTGGAGACTTGAGAATAAGATGAGATGAGATGAGATGAGATGAGATGAGATGAGAGAGATATGGGGATATATATACATGAGACGACTCGGAGTAAACAGGAGACAGGAGACGTCGAGAGGAAAGAGATACACGGAGAGAAACCGGGCGAGAAACTGGCGAGAAATCGAGAGGATATGGGGAGAAAGGAGCGTTAGAGAAGGTATTTTTGTAGTTATAGTTCTTGTTCTTCAAACGAGCGAAGAAACGAGGGAAGAAACGAGGGGAATAGTAAAAAGACAGTCATAGTGGTACAACGATACAACGATACAACAGGAAGACGTGGGGAATGGGGGTGGTAGTGGTAGGGGGTACAAATGAGCGTGGTGTTCCGAGATGCGGTGTTCCGAGATGCGGTGATACAAATGAGTGTGGTTACAGTTGGGTGGTGGTACAACAGACGTATAACGTGTCGTCGGTGAGAGGCGTGCTTCGTATGAGGCGTTTACGCTGGGAGGCGTGGGCGTTGGATATCGCGTGAGGGCCGTCAGAGGGCGTGTACTTGATGTGGAAGAGGGAGGACGGGGAGTACAACAGCATTCGATTTGGCGTGGTGGTGTGGTGTGGTGTGGTATGGTGTGGTGATACATTGCGAGCGGATTGTGAGCTGATCGTAGGCGATTGTAGGCGATTGTAGGCACTTCGGGGGGGAGCGTATGCGGGAGGGGTATCGCATTTGCATTTGCATTTACACGATTCACGATTCGAGCATATCAGCGCGCATCAGAGCACATACGTCGAGTACTCCTGCGCACCAAACTGCGCGTGCACCCCCCCGTTCCCGTTCCCGTTCCCGTTCCCGTTCCCGTTTCCGCCCCCATGCCCACCCCCATGCCCAAGCACCTGTTCGTGGTGTTGCTGGCTCTGCTGGTGAACGCCCCACGCCCCCACGCCCGGAGTGGAATCGTACACACCAGGCTCGGAGGAGAGCTCGTAGAAGGGCTCGTCTTGGTGCTTGGAGGGGTGGTACGCGTCCATGTAGGTGGTGGGGGAGGAAGAGGGGGAGTAGTCGATGTTGAGCATGCCGTTGATGTCCATGCCCATGCCCCCCATGCCCCCCATGCCGCCACCCATGCCGCCACCCATACCCATATTCCCCATGTTCATCCCCATGCCGATATTCATATTCATACTACCCATCCCCATGCCCGCAATCCCATACGACGCATGCTGGTGCGCGTGCGCGGCGGGGTGGCTGTGGGGAGAAAAGGGGTCCGCGACGAACTGCGAGACGTCGATGTCGACGGGGAGGAAGTAGTCGAAGTCGTCTGGGGACGTGGAGGCTGTGGGCGGGGTCGCTGGGGAGAGCGCCGGCTGTGTGTTGGTGTTGGTGGTGGTGTTGGTGGAATGGGAGGGGGGGAGGGATAGTGAGAGGGAAGGGGGGAGGGGGAGGCTGATCTTGCGCGCGGAGGGGTGGGCGTGCGAGGGGGACGTGGGTGACGTGGGTGACGTGGGGTGGGAGCGGGATGTGGGAGAGGAGGAGTGGGAGGGGGATAGTGGGGAAGAGGGCGAGGAGAGCGAGCGCGGGCGCACGGTGGGGGAGGACGACGTCGACGTGGGGGTCGTGGAGTGCGTAGCATCCGTCGCATCGGTCGCGAACGACGTGAACGAGTCCATGGAGTCCATGGAATCGAGGGAGTCGAGGGAGTCGAGGGACGCGGAGGAGGAGGAGGTGGAGGGGCGGTCGTCGTAGAGGTCCATGCCGAGGGGCACGCCCATGCCCATGCCCATGCCGAGTGTGAAGTGGGTGGAGGAGGGGGCAGGGGCGGGGTCGGCGAAGGAGAATTTGTAGATGGCGGAGAACATGAGGACTTGGGCGGAGGAGTGGGAGGGCGAGGAGGGGGAAGTGGGGGAAGAGAGGGAGGACGGCGAGGACGGGGAGGAAGGAGAAGAGGGGGAAGAGAGGGAGGAGGGGAGGTGCTTGATGACTTCTTGGTGGATTGTGTAGCGCGTGGGGTCTGTAAGCGTGTAAGTGAGTGAGTGAGTGAGTGAGTGATAGGTAGAGGACGCACCATGAGCATCAGCGATCTCGCTCCAAAAGCCGGGAACGAGCGCCGTGGAGTACACGAGCGTCTCGCCCTCGTTCGCCGGGAGGGCATTGGGGACTAGCACAAGGGCCGTGCTCTCGGAGAACACGACGACGTTCTCGCCCTGATGTTGGTAGACAGTGTAGTGCGACGTGGCCTCTATCGGCTGCTGCGACAGAAACGTCACAGTGGGATCGATGCTCTTGATCGGGCGCGGCTGGGAGGCGTGGAAGGTTCCCGTGCTGTCCTGTACCGGCGATGAGTTCGAAGAGGAAGAGGAAGTGGAAGATTCTTCTGAGGGGGGAAGAAGGTCGATGCAGATCACGAGCGGCATCGCGGGTGCCATCGCCGATGACGTGGAGGGTGACACTTCATCGAGGGGCGACGAGCAGTCCAAGGCGCCTCCGCGCTGTTGCTCGCGCATGAGGGCAGGCGTCGATCGGTGCGCGGGTACTTGGCGCTTGCACGGGCTCAACAGCGCCAACACTACACACACCCCATTCAGTCTCAATCAACCACATCCATATCCACAAAAAAAATGCAATACTCACATCGCTTCCCGCCACACGTATCCCGCAGCTGCTGCAGCCGACTGCCCACCTGCTTCGCCGTCCGTCTCTTGCCCGTCACCTTCCAGATATAATCGCTGATATACCTATTGCGCATCGGAAACCGTCCGAGCAGCCGTGTCTCGCGGCTGTCGTCGGGCTGGTACGACTCGAGGCCTTCCAGGAGCGCCGCCTCGAGCTCGGGCGGCCACACGGCCTCGCCGTTGCCGCGGAGCGTCTTCCACGACTTGCGGCCCTTGACGATCGACTGGAAGACCTCGAGCGTCGTCGAGGACGGGCCCGAGGCCGGGAGCGCGGAAGGGAGGAGTGCCCCGGTAGAGGTAGAGGAGGTCCCGGACATTGTGGTGGTGGGGGACATTGGCCTGATCGTCGTCGTCTTCTTCTTCTTCTTCGGTAGGGGTGTGGTGGTCTAGAGATTCGTGGAAGGGGTTGTGTTGGAGGGAGTCTAGTATGGAGGTGTGAAGGGGAGCAGGGAGGGAGGGGCAGACACCCGGAATCCATACTACGAGGGGCATTTATATCTGCAAGCCGTCCGTCGCTGCATGTCTAAACCAAGATTAGGCGCCCCCTCCTTCCCCTTTCGTTTCCCCTGCCTCTTCCCTCTTCTCAATCCCCCCCTCTTCAAACCCCTTCCCTTCCTTCCCTCCCTTACCCTCCCTCCCTTACCTTCAAACCCTTCCCCTGCCTAATCCGGCCACGCCCTTCCCCCACCCTAAACACCTCCCTGCGCACCCCCGAGCCAATCCCCCGCGCCGCACGCCCAGCCACATCCTCGCCTCCCCCCCGGCCCAATCACCCCCCTCCTCAGCCACCGGTCGCACACTCATCAGAAGGTCCAACGTGCCCGACACTGATCGGCGTACATTCACTCAGTCGTTCCGTTCCTCCCATTACACGCATTACATACCATACTCTAGATCTCCCATCGTATCCAATGTCCTCGTATTATCTCGTCTATACTCGTAGACACCTCTGTATTCCCTGTTTCTCTATACCGATCCGATATCCCTCCCCCCAAAACACCCAACCCAACCCAGAATACCGATATCCAAAACAGACACCGGAATCCAGAAAACAAACACTCCGTCCGTCCGTCGAGTGTCTGTCCGAGCGATTGAGCGAAAGCTGGCACGATCAGGGTCCCCTTCCTTCCTTCCCTTCCCTTCCTCTCATTGCCATTCGCCATTCGCCATCCGAAAATTTTCAAATCTGACGAAATTGTCGAAATTGCCTTATTCACGCATACATTGCCTTATTCTGTCATGCCCATGCCCACAAAAACCATATACGGGGCCTCCTTCCTTCCCTATTCCCTATTCTTCCCTATTCTGTGCGACGGACGGACGGACGGATATGGAAGGAGGGGATCGAGATCCCCCACCCTCTGACTGAGGACTAAGGACTAAGGACTAGGGACTAAGAATAATAATCGCGATTCCGCCTCGCCGGAATAGGTAGGTGTGGGATCGGGTGTGGGATCGGGGATATCGAGATCCCATGGCACATGCACGCCTTGGCTCCGGCGCCGAATTGGGTTGGCGAGTGAGTATCATGATCGGATCGGATTCCCCAGTTCTCCCAACGTGGGTGGGATTCTTTGGGATAGTGTGTGCGGACGCAATCCTGGGTATGAGGGTATGAGGGTATGAGACTATGAGACTATGTTGGAGACTATGGAACTATGGAACTATGTTGGTGGAAGGTGGGTGGATCCCGCAAGCTTGCATGTAGTAAGGCGCGCCGCACTCTCTTCGCGTTCGGTTTTGCGATTGCAGGTAGTGATAGTGATAGTGATGCGTTTTGGATTTGGGTTTGGGTTTGGGTATGTCTTTCGGTTGGAGTTAGGTATGTCTTTTGGTTGGATTTAGGTATGTCTTGCGGTTTCTATGTGTTCTATGCGCATGCATCTGTTTGGGTGCGCATCCGTTTGGGTATGTCAATGGTATACCACGACTTCGGGCGCGGGTGCGGGGACTGAGTACTGAGTGTATAGGCGTATGGCGTATGGCTATGCAGTGTGCAGTGTGCAGTGTGCAGTGTGCACGTCGCGCCTAAAAACCGACAAAATGCACGGTTTTACAAAATGTACGGGTTTAAAATTTACTGTTCCAGAGAAGTTTTAGTCGTTAGGATCATCGCGCGCCCGCGGTAGCGCGCATAGCCATCGCGTATATACTATATACTATATACATACAGACAATGAGCGTCTACGGGTACTACGTAGTGGTGTAGTGGTGTAGTGGTGTAGTGGTAAAGGCAGGTAAAGGCAGAGGGCATAGACCTAGCTCGAGTCATCGCGTAGGGATTATACACCATGCATCACACACCATACACCACGGGGATCGTAGATCGTTAGATCGTACTCTGAGCGTAGGGAGTAAGGGAGTAAGGGGGGGGGGGTAGGGAAAATACAAATAAAATAAATTGTGTTATTTATATGCACCGACGCTGGCGCATGGTGGCGCACGGTGGGGGGTTCGCTATCTGTGTAATGATGTAATGGTGCCGATGGGTTGGTAAGAGGGTAGGAGAGCACGTACACCTGCGTATCTGCGTATCCGCTGTGGTAGGCGCACCTGTACATCTGGGGCGAAATGGGATGGATATTGCGATCGCTAGTAGTGATAGAAGGATATAGTATGATAGAAGGATAGTAGGATAGTAGAGGACATACAAGGAAGGGATCGGAGGGCGGGTGGGTGAGTGTTCGCATTTGATGCCGAGTCCCGTATGGTCGTATGGTCGTATGGGTAGTATTGGTACGGACCAACGAAAAGGAGAACATGTGCGTTTGACAGGGGTACCCAAGGATACCGAAGAGTGGACGCGATCTAATGATAACAAAACGCGAAGGATACAAACGCGGCTGATACAAACGTCAAACGCGAGTGATGCGAAATGAGGAGAGGACGAGCGAACGTGGTGCGCAATGCGCCCAATTGCTCGATTGGTAACGATTTGACGATTTGACGATTTGACGATTTGACGATGGATTTCACAGTGAGGTTGCTTTGTGATCAACTCGATTTCGATTTGGAGCAGAGTTCGATCGCTCGGGATTGATGATGTTGGTGGCGGGGTGGCGGGGTGGCGAGGTGGCGGGGTGGCGGGGTGTGGCGGGGTGGCGGGTGGCGTGCTGGGTGTAATATCATATCATATCATATGCGCCTACGAGCTTACATAGATATCAGATATCTAAACCAGATACCAGATAGGGGGGTGGTATCAGTGATAGGGGGTGTGATAGATGATAGATGTGTGGTAGATATCGATATCGATAGTGAGTATGAGTGAGAGAACGTGCAATCTGCAGATGTTGGATTATTGGATAGTTGAATACGCGCCGGAAATAGGGGATAGGGGCATAGGAGATATAGGGGATACTAGGAGGTACTGGACGTTCGCGTTAACGTTGACGTTGACGTAGTAATAGTAAGACGCCGACTCGCATCAGCATAAACTTAAACGCAAGGGTGTGCGTACAGCGGATGCGGGGAGCTGGAACATAGGCAAGCTGGAATCTCAGATGCCCGGAGACTCGGAGGCTTGGTTACTGTTCGCTGTTTGTAATGATGCCCCGGATCCGTAGCTTTGACGAAGAACAGCCTGAGCACATACATACTGTAGGATTTGTCTTTGTGGGATGTGTTTGAGGACCCGCTGGACTTCGCGAAGTACGTGAACAGCGAACGTTGAGCGTTGGAACGTTTAGACACGGATCTGGACGTATGGTCATGGAGACGGACGCGGGTGCGCCACTAATTCACTATTCACTAATTCTCTTCTGTGATTCTGTGATTCTCTCGTTCTCATTCTGTCATTGATATAGATTTGGATTTGGAATATATCATACCTATCATAAATAACACACATACCATACATAAGGGTGTACGTACAGCGGGCCATCGTCGGCCATGAGAATATCAAGAATACTGAGAATACTGAGAAGGTGAGACATAATGGAACTGCGGCATATACATATATCACAATAATCATCAGAAACTAACAGCTCTAGCGACGGGGGGGCAGAATACGTGTGTTGGGGGCACGAGAACCTCTGAGTCTCTGTGGCGTTCCTTACCACCGAGTTGAAAGAGGGTGAGTTAAAAGAGGAGATGGAGGGGGAGGAGAGAAGCGAAGCAGCAATGCAAGTGCGGGCATCGCTGAATTATTAGGAGCCGTGGGGTGTGTGGGGCGATAGTGAGCAGAGGAGGGAGAAGGGAAGGCGGGGCCGCAGTACCGCCCAGGTCGAAGTACCAACTGAATAATAGGGGCTACTAGGGGCTGATCCCCGCGCCACAGAACTCCCTCGATGGCGATGGCGATGGCGAGACCCTCGTTAAGCAAGGTCGAAGAACATCACTAGGTCACCAAGTGCGTAAGAGATCACCGGAAGCACTCCCTATACTCACTAACCACTATAGGACTATAGGACGTGATATTGATGTTATGCTGCTGTTATATTGATGTTGTTGCCGTACGTGAAGGCGCAACATATGGAGGCGGAGGCGCCACACTTCTCCTTGCCTCCTTCTCGCGTTGATTTGGATTTAGCATGTATTGGCACGACATATCATATCATATCGTAAATAAAATAACATAGCATGCGTAAAGGTGTACGTACAGCGGGCGATCGTCGGCCGTAGCATCGAGAAGGTGGAAGCTGGAGACCGGGGGTTGGAAGTGGGAAGTGGGAAGCAGGAAGCAGGAAGCGGGAAATGGGGGGGAATACAAAGCATAAATGATAAAACAGATTGCAGAGCAGGAAACAGAACAAGCAGCAAAACAAATAACATCACCACCGCCACCAAGAATCGGATGAGAATTCGCGAGTTGAGAATGCGCGGAGGAGCTTGATAACGCGGGCGGGCGGAGCAATTGTCTGCAGTACGTTACGACGTTAACGGGCGTACGCCGATACATCACCCATGAACGTTGAACATCAACCATGAACATCACCCACGGACATTACTGCAACAATGCATAGGATTTCAACGGACGGACGAAGGAAATCAGCACTCAACATGGTTAAAATGGGCAGGCCGCGGAGCTGGTCCGGGGAGGGTCGTACGAGGTCATCGGAGCACTGACGAGAACGAGCGTCAGAAGGGGAGAAGAGGAAGAGGAGAAGAGGAGAAGAGGGAGTGGCGCAGAAGAATATCAGAGATAGCGAAGAAATCAAAGAACGCTAGACAACATGATAATAATATCGATATAATAACGATAACGAGAGAGATTGATAGCAATAGATTGAGTAGGCGTGCGCATGTGCTCGTGGGGGCGAACATGAGGCCTTGAGGATGTGAACGACACACCAGTGTCCGGTTAATCAGGTTTTCCAAACGCCCAAACCCAAACGCGAAACGCTCATTAACCTCTTTGAAGCTCGAGCACCGATGGCGGCGTTAATTATAGGACACAGCACTGCAGCCGGATGCTGCTTCGCGATCCTGATTCGAGACTCTCTGATGTCGACGAAGCACCCCCGATCCGCGAGCGCTGAGAACTCCAACTCCTCCTTCTCCCCCTTCTCCCCCTCGGCCGTCTGGATCCTAATCCTGATCGTGAGCTCCGAACCACGAACGCTAACCATGAGCTATGCATGCCCCGCGCAGTCGCCGACACCCGCGCTCCGTTTCCGTTCATTAACGAAGGCACGCGCCCGCATCCGGGTCCCGAGTTCATTATGCGTGTGCATTAAGGGCGATCGGGGGAAGGCGACAGTAGCGTGCGAGGCAGGTACGTCCGTACGCGAGGGGAGGGTGGGAGCCGGGGGTGGGGTGGGAGTATGCATAGAGTAGCGCGTTGATGGGAGAAGGTGGCATGGGAGTCTGGGCGTATGGGGGATGGGCGCAGGGTATGGGGTTACGCGTTGTGATATGACGGGGCATGGGAACGGCGATGAAGAGGGTGTATAGAGTGCAGAGCGTGTGTGGTGGGAGGGTGTGAGAGAGTCGGAGCCTCGACGTCGGAGGGCTGGATGCGGGAGGCTGGAGTACAGTACTTGGGTTTAATCATTGGTAGGGCGTGGTAGTGGTGGGAAGATGGCGGGGGAGATAGGTGGGAGTTGTGTGGGATTCGAAGGGACGCAAAGGGGGAGGCGGATCGTAGGGGTCGCGGAGGCGAGGAACTTGGACCCTACCCTGTAATTCATTATACTGATTAGATTACGGAGGCGTGCGCCCACAAAGGCATACAATCGATGAGGATATTTGTCGTGTGATCTCGGTACAGTCGAGGACACCTTCAGCGAGGTGCATGACAATATATATTTGATGGTTATGTGCCGAATAAGTACGTACAAACGTACGTTGCCACTAGAGATCTTCAGGATTTCTTTCTGGCAGTCTACCGGCGATTCCTGATTCTACGGCATTGCAATCCCAAGGGATACGGGTGGAATTGTGGACGACCGTGCGCTTTACATAGTTTGGATCCATTTCAGCTTCTGCGACGGTTGGGGGTAGGTATTTCAGTGCATCGCGACCGTGACCGCGACGATGATCATGGAGCTGGATGCCCCTGTCTCCTATCTCCTATCCCGCCACGCGCTGTGACTCCACGCGACACGACGTCACGCTCGTTTCCTCGCCAGTCGCTTGACAACCGTGACATACACCATTCCACCACCATTCATCGTGCATACATCCTCCTGATCAATGTCGCCGTGCATGCGATTTGACATTCCACCACTCAACGTTCACGTTCAACGTCCAATCCAGAGCTTCAGTGCTTGGTGCCCGGTGTTCGGTGTTCAAGACACGTTCTCCCATCGCGACAAAGGCAAAGACACGTTTCTCCTTCGCAACCCATCCCAGTTGGAATCCGAATGTGCAACTTCAAGCGAGCATTCCGTCTATGACACGTGGGCGCGTGGATACTGGCAGGTGTCTGTCGGGCTCTGTCGACGGAAAGAGCGCGAGACAGAGTGAGGAGAAGAGGGGAGGTACCATGGTGACGACGCGTGGAGGGTAGATGCAAGATGCGAAGGCGCGAGATCACGGTGCGAGATTGGGAAGATGGTAAGATGAGATCGAAAGGATGATAGGATCTGTGGTGGGCTACGGACGCCGCGACGTGTGGTTGGCTAGTCAAAGCGGTGCTGGTGAGTGGTCAGCGCCTTGAGGCTCACGGAACCGTCCGTGCTAATCTTCTCCACCCATCCAGCCGTCCGTCCGTCGTGGGTCGCGATGAGGCAGGCGGCCGATTGGCATATTCGCGGTAACGCTCTATGGATAGAATTAGAGTGCTTGAAAGGCCTGTCATAGCGTGCGCGTCAATCGTTCATCTCGCGTCAGGTTTAGGTTTGAGTGAGTTGAATTATCGGTGGATATTCAATGGCTTTACTGAATTCCGATAGGCGTTCCCAACAGCCAGTGGCGCGGTGTCACGGTCGTGTTATTCGCGATGCCAGTTCCTCTGAATGCCGGACAGGATCGAAGGAATAGATCGCTTGAGGTGAGTGGCGCATTATGAGTCTACTATGCTTTATTCTGATACGCCATATTATTGTGAAGAACTAGGCCGCGTTACCTTATTGTTGCGTAGCTTTCTAGTCGACTGTGACCGGTGAGACATCTGGCGAGGACAGGAGAGGGCGTACGTGAGCCGAGGTCTGATGGTGAATAACGCGAGACAGTAATTTATATTTGCGGGTAGCATGGTGTAGACTGGTGACTAGGTACGTCCGTGCGTTCAAGCAGTCTTTAATTTTGAATTTTAACCATCGCCCACAGAGTCGTAGCGCGTATTCAACAGGTCCATGCAACGCAGGAATGTAGGAATGATTCTGACTCAATATTCGACGTAGATGCGGCGCGCTAGTGCGCAGGCGCCCACCTAGACGCCTCCCTGAATGCTGCCTAGGGGCGAAGCGCCGAAGGTTCGAGGGAAGGAGGAGGTACGTGGAACAGCAGAAGATCATATCACCATTCAAACATCGCTGACTTCCCTGCAGACCTGCTACCTGGACTTCGTGCTTGGACTTCAATTCGAGCTTGGACGTTTTGACTGACGAATTTGGTGCGAGTCGTACGCCGGCGGTTGAGATGATGAATATTCAAGGTGTTCATTCGGTGTGCTATATGGATGAGTTGGACGAGCTGGGAGGTAGTCCCTTCCCGCGAGCCTTGCCTCCCCTCGATGCCCTGCACTCGGCGCCCCGACACAGCGTCCAGCTACCATTGATTGGCCAGCGCCCCAGCGTTTATCATTCACTCAGGCATCACAAGGCCTACAACACTGGGAGTTTCTGCCTTCAATACAGCGCCGCACTATTTGACTGGAGCCGACCACATTAAATGCTCTCTGATGTCTGGCCGCATGCAATAAGCTCGTAGTTCTGATAAGCTCCCCTGGCGGACGGGACGGCAGATATGTATGAATATGGCTTGCGCTCGATGGCGCGATGATGGGTCCGACCGACGACTGTCATCACTGACCGCTGCTGCATGAATAATCCCTTCGAGGGATCCGAGGATAATAAGGAACCAGGATACCGATGCTGATGCCATCACGATCACCCGCTCGGCAAATTTCGATAATGGCCCACGATGGCGCCTTCGCACTCTAGTCTATGGGTGCTGGCCTGTTAGCACCACTGGCGATTTCACTTTGCTATTGGGATCTCGCATTCGCAGTTCCTCCTGCGGGCTTCTGGATCCTGGCGTACATTTTCTCCGGGCTCGGGCTTGGGAATTCCATGTGCTTGGCAAGCCACGTACCCCCCACGGCTCTACGCCTTGCTTATTCCGTCACGGTGATTCTGGCTTGTGGATTTACTTGAAGACTCAAGTTGCTTCTCGCTGCACGCTACTGCTTGCTTAACCTTGCTTCTTACCGGTGGCTGACTGGTGTGCCACGCTGACCTACTTCTGGTACTTCTGGCTTCTGGTCTACGTCGGGGGGCTGCCCTATTCCTTAGCGGCCGCCACGCACGCCATGCACCATAGGTCGAACCATGCCATATTAGGCAAGAGGAGCGCATGCCGATGCCGCCGTGCCAAATGTCGGCTGTCGACGTGGCAGCACCAATACTTACTTGGCCTACTTAGAGCCTGGATAGCGGACTAGTGCAAGCCTACTACAAGACACGTAGACCACACGTATATGGTCTACGATGCATGGTGCGCTCTGGCTGGCGCACCTCTCCAGTGCCTGTTAGCGGCTCGGAACCGTCTCTCGGAATCTCCGTCTGCCATGCCGAGAAGCTGGCACCCGTCCGTCCGTTGAGGATTCTGGCTAGCTGCTAATTAGTAGTCGGACAGGGTGTATTGTGGAGGCGTCGTGGCTGACACGTACGTGTGCTTCTTCTTTTCTTCTATTCACTACTGGTATACTGACTACTGGTACCTCCCAGTGCCGTCTGGCCTGCTTCTTTTACCATCGGCCAGTGCTATCGGCCAGGCTGTCTGCCTACGTGCCACGGATTCTCGCTACTCCGCTGGCGGGGGATTCCACGACGGAAGCAGCTTGTACTACCGCGCAACCGTGCGATGTCTGCCGTGCTAAGTGCTAAGTACCTTACTACCTTACTGCAGTCTACTTCTTGCCGCCTATATTATACTACTGCTACTGTCCAATTTTCTTTTAGTGAAGTGTCGGCCCAAGTTAACGGTGGAGTAGTGGTATCGTTGTCGAACGTGCCCAAAATGATACATTGAGACGGTGATAGCCTGCCCTTCCGTCCGTTCTACTTCGCACCGAGACTACTAATTGTTACGCAATCTGTCGGTGCGTTAATTAAATTCAGGCTCGCGAGACGAAACGAAACCGCAACACCGCCGAACCGGAGTCGAGACTCGGTGTGTATATGATACGTGCGTGTAGCTTGTAATAACCGCCAACGAAGATCCCTGCTAACTCAGTTTCGCCAATTGCCAGCGCGGGGCCCGTTGATTAAAATTAAGCAACACGTCGCGACGATCTTGGGACGCCAGGATCCGGGGTGTGTGGTGGGGATTCTCGGGGCCGGGGTCCCAGATCTCAGCCATCGACATGCCACATCGGCGCAGATGATTGACTCGCAAGCCACGCTCGTACACGAGGCAGATTGGAGATTGGAGATCGGAGGTGATGGATGATGGGCAGGGTTGCGAATATCGAAGGTGCTACGCAGAACTTCTAGGAGAGCCTGGGAGGGAGAAGGCCGAGAAGGAGAAGACCGAGAAGGATGTTGAAGGTGGACCTGGTGGGACCTGACGCGCGGGCGTAGTGGTAATTGATTAGGTTGTACGGCTCGAAGGAGAAGGAGAAGTGAATCAAGTGATAGTGGTGCTATGAGGGATCTTAGGGGACGTGCCACGATACCAGTCCCCCCGACCATAGGCTCCACTCCACTTCTAGGGCTCGAGGTCGAAGCCTAGCGAGAGGAGTGGTGGTGGTGACTAGGTTACTTCCGACCAAGTTCGGTGGTCCATTAAGCCACCGACGACGAGATGAATACATGGAATCCTGATCTCAATCCCGTCACAATCCCAAGCCCAAGCCTGAGCCCAAGCCCGAGCACCGAGCAAATCCCAAGATTCACTGAAGATACCTAACAGCCTATTTTATTCGACCGAGAGCTCGGTAATGAATGCACGAAGCAAACTTTTGTCCAAAACCAAGGTTTGATAGCGGTTCAATGGTCGCCGTGCTTCAAGTAATTAAATACAGTCGTTGACGGTGCGGGTATGCGCCATGATCGGCGTCGGCGTCGGGCTCAGAAGGGCGGAGTTTGAACGATTCACCTTTCTTTATGACGTTCGTACCTCCTACTGGATCGGTTCTTGCACAGTGCCCAGCACTTGTCGCTGCTACTGGGGAGTCGAGGCCTAGAGAATACTGATTGTTGCGCGAACGTCGTTCTTGGTGGTGGTGTTCGACGGTGCCACATGTGCATTAGGTGCTCATGCACTATGTTCCTGCCCGTCCCCGCTCTTCTCTTACTTCTCCACATTTCCGTGTGGGCTCTTTCGCCGCTTTTGTGGAGGAATGGAAGAACAGTTTACCACTAAATAAGTGCTCCCAACATCCAGTACTTGCCCGCGTCAACACGCCACCATTCCAACGGTTCGACCGCCCAATAAACACGTCCCTGCTGATTTTGTTTTGCTCGTTGGTACAACTTACAATGATGGACTTACGATACGAAAATATACTCCGCGTCCGCACAGATGCGTATCGCTTCTCCACACAAGTTCTCAAGTCACCATTGCCACCGAAACTTTACTGGATCCCCATGTTACACTGTCATTGGGGGTAGAATACCTCTTCTGCCGTCACACCACTTTTTACTCTAGGCTACACGAGGTACCTTGAAATATCCTTCACAGGCGACACTCGCTGGTCTTGGATGGGCTCCTAGTGAAGGTAAGACGCGACAGGAGTGGATCTGTTGAGTAGCCTCATAATTGAACGTGAAAGTGAATGAGATCCACCAGATCATTCTAAAGCTAGACACGACGGTCTTGTTTAATGGTCTTCTCCCCTATCGCTGCTATCTTCCCGGGAGTCACTCAATAGACCGGCCCACGTCTAATAAGCTGCCACCAATGCAATCTGCACGAATCCAATTTTCAGTCATACGCCTCAGAAGAAAGCGAATAATCGCCACCAATTCATTCAGTATGTACTGGTTAATACCCACTTCTATGGCCGAGATCCCCTTTAGTGAGTTCTCTGGTACACCCAATGTTCACCGATATATGATAACCAATAGAAATCTAGTGTCCTCGGAGGACTAGCTAGTGGAAACATCCATGGCACATTCTCTTGCCTGTATACACAGAGACAAAGTCCACCAGTCAAAACATCATTCACTCAAGCTCAATGCCGATCATCTATCATATATTACTTCCCCAGATTCACAAACTCATGCTTTTAATGATCGAGCCATCGAGGGCGCTCGATCGGTTCTATGCAATTTGCTCCACTCGACCGATCGTCAGCGGAGGTAGAGTGTGATACTTGGTCGCAATTTGCCCTTGGTCATACAGGCGTCAGCGATCAGCGCTTCACAATAGAGAGTGGCGTTCTACTTTCTTTTCAATTTCAAGGTACGTTCTCTCAACGACAATTTAAACAGAATTCGATTAAGCACCCCTAAGCAACTCCTAAATACTATTGTCGAAAGAACATTGAGCGCGCCACAATATTCATGCGACGCTGGGTTCTCTACTCGGGTCGACTCAGCGTCGAATACGCTTTGAACCTGGATTCGTTTGATTCACTCTCATTTGAGGGCTCGACCCGCACATAACACTGTTGAATCCAAGATTCTGCGACCCTCAACGAGTCTGGGTCTGACAGACAGCCATTGTTTAACGATGTCAAGACCAAGAAAAAATGGTACGGAGTCGCTTTATACGGGTTCCAACATTTGACAAAGCCGGCATGGTGTTCGAAACGTCGAAGACGACATTCAAGGGTCTCAGGCATCCGGTAGCGTGGGGCTTCAAGCCGTAATCTTATGGAATGATTGAATAGCCCAACCATTCATTTGACTCTGTCTCTCATTGAGCGGGGGTTCTTGAATCTAGGCCAGCCCCCGAGGAATAGTTCTCGATCGCAACAAAGCATCAGAATCGCTCACAGCTGGGAGATGTCGTTGATGAAATGTTCTGCGTGTACGTGCGAGTGAAGGTGTTAACGTAACGCTCCGTGCACATGGGATTGAATGACCGCCCACTCAGATTTGATGCACAGACGCTGAGTTCTGAGTTGTCTTCGTGTGGGTGCCGAACGTCGAGCAAACTCGCAGAATATACAGCTCTATACATATCTCACCTAAGTGAGCATGCATCCCCTAAAGTAGAGTGCGTTAAATCCGCTTTGTCCCCCTTTAACTATCTGTATATTTTACTTCACACGACCCGTCATTCAGTCCAAGAACTCACGTATACGCATTAACGATGTCTTATGATTTGTTCATTCGGACCAGACTTCCTTCGGATATTCTCTGACTGACAAGGACGTATGCACAAATGGAGATCCTGAGTGAGGATTGGAAGTTCAAGGGGGATTTAATACTTACCTATTAGACGAGATGGATGGAGATGGGTGATAGGAGATGGGGATAGGAGACGGGAGCCCCGAATTGCGACATGTTTTATATCAGTTTATATCCCCGTACTGCATGGCGTTCAAAGGAGAAAGAAATCTGGGAACACTCGCATACTAGTCTCGAACAAATGTTCGTCACAATCGCAGTACATGCCGCGCCGCCCGCGGGAGAGATAGACCATGATGTTCTCCTGCGTTCGCAACCGGTTGCTTGGGCCGTTAATCCTTGCCGTCAATCAGTACAAACTTTTGGTACCCTCTTATAAATGGCGGATGGCCTCTCCAAGCAGACTCTAGCATGGATGTCAAGCCTTGGGCTTGTTTATTGCATATATGTGTGGATTGTCTAGCGGTTCTAACCCTACCTTTGACCTGTTATTGTACCATGGGTCTATAGTCGGCAGTAGGTGGTTTCGGAGAGGCACTCTGTAATGATCAGTGAGCTCACCGATCAGTCGATCACATGAGATCGAGCCGTCGGTGACGGACGTCAAGGTCGACGGAACACCCTGACAGTTCGTATCTGTTCTTCAGAAAACATATCAAAGCGTTAGAACATATAGGCGGGCATGAGGCGACAAGGGATTGGCTTATAGCACCGGCGTTAGTCCGGGGGATGTCAATTCTGCGTACTAACCTCCTTCGACGCTCCAATAATACAATTCTCTTTTTTTTTTGACAGAGACACTCACCTGGCATCAAGGTCGAAGTTCTGTAGCGAACATGTTAGAGGCGTGGGTAACCGGAGGATGAGAGTTGCGACAACCAAATAGAGGAGCATAGCCGCCTGGACGAATACCGGTATGTTTTAGATCATCGATCAGTCATACACAGTGCGGGGTCGATCCCGGGATCTAGGTGAACCTGAACATCCAGCCACCGACCCTTGGCGTCAACTCGTAAATGGATGAGGGATGTGTGCGTTCCCTGCCCATCCCGCGAGCCTGAATTATGCGATAACAGCCGTTTGGCGAGCAGGTAGTATGACTTGTAACAGCTGGTTGCACGTTGCGCTTTGACTGGAAGCTCGTTCCTGTCTGAGGACATAGTTTCAAACACAGTCAAGTTTATGCTGTACGGACATGTCACTTCGTGGCCAGCCGATTCGTCCTAACTAGCTGATCCTCGAGGGGTATCGGCTTGGACGGGGCGCACTAAATGCAGCGGAAGGCTTATCCGCTTGTGCCCGAGGACGAAGGTCGGCTTCTGACCGAATCTCCCCTTGAACAATGGCGAGAAATTTGAGCAAAATGTCACGAACAATTCCATCAGCGATTATCAGCCAATCGGGGTTGGTGAATCCGAATGACGGATGCCTTTTGATCACTGACTAGGCACGTAGAACAGATAGAGCCACGGGTGAGCATCATTACACCACAGGGTAAGCTGACTGTTAGTCTGGTTGAAATAACAAATAACCCAGCATTTATCTAGGAGTCATTGATGGTGGTACGAATGACCCCGCTGGCTGCGACGTAGGGTGCAAGTTGCTGATCGTCACCGGGCGTGTGGGCCTTAGATCCGTCAAACAATATTCAAATTCTCGGAGGCAATTCGAGCTCACGTTAGCATAGCCACTCATAAGTTGGCTGCTTTTGGAGATTTGAACATTGGTGAGCATTGAACGCCGCTTATTGGTCAAGACTCACGAGGCTCCCAAATCAATCTTTTGAGCAGCCTCGTACGCAACCAATCAACAGACCGATAGGCTCTTCGATTCGCTCCAGTTCGTCTTGGATTCCACCGGTAGCCATAGAAATCCCAACGCCCGACCGCGTCGTGCATAGATCCCACTGCGGATTGGCTATCATTGATATCAGATAACGTTCAGTTACGTTATCCGACTGTCGGGAAAGTTGCCCGTGCGTCGGCCAATCAAAGAGGAGCAGTCAGAGAACCTAAGGGGTTTTTGGTCAGAATGTACGGTGCTACTTGGCTGTAGAAACTTCCGTGCCGCAGCAGCTTTCCCAACATTGACCTGCGCGGTTGAAACCCTTGAAAACCATTCGACTGCGTCTGACAGCATGCGCCAGCAACATAGAAACGAGGAACTTCTCCAGCCACCGTCTAAGTATCGAATCTAGGGAATCCTTGCTGGCTGTGTCCCGCGAAACGCTCAAGGCGCGGAAGATTGGTGGCTTCGGGATGGCGGGGGCTAACTCCGTACTAGCGTCGGGATGGCGTGGATATCAATCAAATCACCGGACCTCGCGATCCCATATCGAATCACAATAGGCGCCTACGAGTCAAACTCCCTGCCCTGATTGGCCGCCGCCGCCGCCACATCTGAAATATCCTATCTACGTCTTCTAATGCTTAAATGTGATATACGTTCCCACAGTCAATAACTCGACCGTCGCCTGCTTGGGAAGGGAACTTTGTCGGCCGGTGGCACTGACAAGGCGCCAATTCGACAACTAATCGATAACGCTGATCAAGCTTGTGCTAAATCCCGCTTCCAGTGCTCCGAATGAAGGAAAGGCCCAAAGGCAAGGGAGCATCCTTCTCCGAGACTGGCTACAACTTACTTCTTTCTTGCCCGTGAATGACAGATGCCATGGTTTGGTGTCTGGCGTCGGCATCAGACCAAAAGAAGATAGGCCGTCGCTCGTGAAGGGTACTACTACGTGGTCTACGCCCCTAGTTTCTCTAGTTCCTCTTTCTTCGCTGAAACTGTGATTCGGAGGCTGGGAAAGTCGCTCTCCTCCAATAAAGTGGCTCAAATGCTCGAAAACGTTTGCCACTTGTGGCTGAACATTATACTATGACTCTAGCAGGCTTCCCTGCTATGCGTCAGTCCATTGTCGTCACTTTCTGAAAGCCACAGCCGCCGTGATGCAAGTTGACTTTGAGATTTCGTGCACTGCGGCTTGCGCTGTGGTGTAACTTTGATACAACTACATCACTTTGTCCGGGCGGGCATCGACAGCGGTGCCATACATGTCCCAACGTTCACCCGCAACCGATCCCTGCAGCCCGGATGTGCGACTCTACAGAACGATCAAGAGTAACTGGCCGGTGAGTTTCCTCTCTCTGTCGCCGAGATTCTTGGGATTTTCTCATGCCATTTCTCCCATGGGCCCCGTTACCTGATGAACATCCCGATAGATTCCGTTTCCAGAGCCCTGCCCTTGGAGTGGCGAGCAATCGAAAGCACCATGTGCTACACTTGCTACCCCTACCCCTCTCGCAAACCTTTTACTTCTCTCGAAGGCTAGATCAGTCATGACTTGACAGATTCCGACGGGGGCATCGTCCTGGTGGATTGAGGTACAAGATTTCGTATCTTCTTGCACTAGCTCTGCGTCCCCTCGCTGCACCGAGACGTTTCGAGATAAGCTTGGATAATATGCCCGTTCGGCGTGAAGACTCATCGCCGTTGTTCGGCTCCAGGAATGGGCCTTCGGACGTGTAATCTGGTCCTCGACTTCATCGCCCATCTTGGGTCAAATGACTCCTCGATTTATATCAACTCTCGTTACTTCCCATCGTCGAGCATCCATATGGTTGATGCATCAATTCGAAGACTTGTCCATCGGCTATCGCTTACGACATTCCACGCCGATGTCAGCAGTCTCCAATTGCGCACTAGTGCAATGGCATCTGGCTTCGGGGTTAATTATTGCAATGGTCATGCCCTATGTATCAAATATTTTCCACTGTGCCAGTGGAGCCAAGTTAACGTATAAATGTGCCAGAATTCAACGGACTGGGTATTCTATTTTCCAGAATCCACATAGGCATCTTCCGCTTCCGACATTGCCTCGAGGCTTCAATAGGTTCCAGACCAATCCATGCTAGGCTGTAAAGACGTATGTCGCGGGCTTCGATGAAAGTCTCCCTGAAAATATCTAACAAGCCGCGGAATATGAACTTCGCCTGTCATAGCGCTCCGGTACAAGCAACATTTTGCATCCGCGTCAAGTGGTCGATCTGGGGGCGAAGACAAATTCATGCGAGGCCCCTGAATTTGTCTTTCTCGTCCGGGATTGGTCTGCGATTGCGATCAATCCTCCCAGCGATAGCGGGATCGTTGCTGAATCGTTTCATTATTGGTCGTTTGATAACGAAATAACGAACGTTCGGTCAAAAATTGGGTGAGCCCAACTTTTGGTATGATTTGATATGTTTACAGGGGACTTTCAGGGAGACTTACAAGTTTCGTACTAGCGAGGTTTTGTTTACTCTTTGTTTGGATTTCAGGCCTATGTGACATGTTTTCTATCAGACTCTCGCTATCCTTGCTGTGCAAGTTGGCAATTCCACCCAGTTGACGGTGGTATTGACATGGTGGTATTGACATTCTCCAACAGTTACGGAACGGTGGATAGTATCCCCCTGCTGACAAAGTTTTGTAAAATGCACCAGGGAAGGAAGGTCGTTAAGTAAATGGATCCGAACTCGTCTCGACGTCGAGGATATCGAAGTGAAGCTCGCCTATTTCTTTCAAAACTCTCGGAGTCGCTGCAGTGGATCGACCTTCGTAACGTTGATCGCATGGGGTACCTTGATGCCGATTGTCGATCGGAGAAGGCGCGAGCCTCTGAGATTTATCCTCCCTATGAGCTGGACTCTCGTTAACCACTGGTGGTATTAGTTGCATAGGATACGTGTATATCTGGCTCTGTGGAATTCATACTTCGTTCGAACTTTGGCTGTTGGGATTCAAAGCGATCCTCGGCCAATGCGGTCCGCCACCTGACGGAGGCTCGGAACTTGTGGCGTTATTATAGTTCCAACCGCTTGGTTCGCAGATACCGCAAGTTTGCAATTCGACCCTGCGCATCATCGTGGGGTTTGTGCGTTTGAGGTTGTGGCTCCATGCTACTTGTCTGGGTGTTTAATTAAGCAAGGTACTCAGTGACTCGCGTACTGTAACAGACTGTAACTCGTGTGTCGGGGAATAGGTTGAAACCCATTGACTTTGAGGTTCGATATTGTGGCAATAGACATCCGTTCGGATTGGCTGGATAGATACTTTGATCCAAGGCCAATGATTGACGAGTGAGAAGGCCAAGGCAGCAGCTCGGGGTCGTCATCGTCCGATGTTCTGTAGCACGGCAGTTTGCGGTTAGCATAAAGTTCGTGCGCCGTACCGTAAACCATAGAAAATGGTGCGGCCACCTTAACATCCTGCGGAGGCGAAAGACTCTGCAGTCCAAGCATTCGTACTGCCGAGATGATAACGTCATCAATAGGGAGATTAGATCATTTGTGTTCTCAAAGAATTACCACTGTCGCCCCGCTCTCCATCACAACCACTGGAGGTATATTTTGGATCCTTGAATATCCTCTCGTA
The DNA here is from genome assembly GCA_026743855.1 of Pleurotus sapidus. Lineage (NCBI taxonomy): Eukaryota > Fungi > Basidiomycota > Agaricomycetes > Agaricales > Pleurotaceae > Pleurotus > Pleurotus sapidus. The sequence continues at coordinate 330,190 of JANBWZ010000021.1, forward strand.
TAGAAAAAGGTTAATCTGGACTTCGTAAGCGATCCAGCGTATCGACTAATTCGTTACCCCGTTGATGTTGTTAACCAACCTGAGAGCCTTCAACTCGGAATCCTAGCCCAAGTGGTGATCACGATTTCCCTACAAGTCGTGGTCAGAAGGTGGGGTTGGGGAAATCATTGACCCCCTTCGTTCCTCGTCGAATCACACTGATTTAGAGAACGATCAACGGCTTCGTATGTCTATTGCGGACGAGTATAGCACAGGGGCAACCTAATACAAGCGACTCTCTCCATCAGGCAAGTTTATTGAAGCTCGGAAAATCCGAACAAGAGGCTTACTTAGAACTTATTTCATCCATTGTCTTCTGAGTTACCTATCTCGACGTGGAAGTGCGCACATTGTGGTCTAGCTGATACTAGCCCCATCTTTGCTTTCTTCGCAAAAAGTCGAATGAATGGAATGGAAATACGAGGATGCCCGGAAGGAAATGATGACCTGTGTGCGATAACGATTAGCTTGTCTAGGTTCTAATTGATGAGAAGTTCTACGAAGCTGTGCCCCATGGTTATAGGTAGAAATATGACGGTTCTAATTGGCTTGTCTCTGGGATTGTGTCGGTCCGATGGGATCCAAGCGCTATAATGGGTGTTCTCGATGACCCGCCGTGTGTCTCGTCAATCGCGAGGATAAATATATACGGCATCATCAGTCTTCCTGGCATCACGAGTACTGTATTGGTCCTTCAGCGGGGATTTGTTGATCATCACCTCTATACCCCCTTTCGCGACAATATAACTCAAAGCGACGAAACGCTAGGGCGCTTAAATTGTCCTAATCTTACTGAGCTGTCTTCATGCACTTGTTCAGTTGGAGAAAATGGAAGATTAGTTGTAGAATTCACCGTGTCAGGTAGACGTCCGTCCAGACTTGACTAGAAACATTACGCAACGCAGATATGCTGTATCCGCTTGACATCGTCTTCGTTCTCAGCATAAAACCATTGGAGAACCGGCGTATTTATGTTTAGAATTGGAATAGATACATCCGCATGCGGGCAGAGAGGGAATATGAGACAGAATCCGTTTGAGACAGCAAACAAGTTCGAGATGGACAATGGAATTATCCGAGCAAGGCGGCACTCCGTTAGACATATCTAGTCTTCTCGACCACTACGACTGGAACATTCTACAGGATGAATGAGAACGATGGTGCCACAGTGGGAGAGTTTGTACACTTACCTCACCACCCTCAAGTCGCACGCGGGATGCACGAGCTTTGGCTCTCGAGTTCTTGATCATCCTGGAGACTGCGAAAAGACCAAGTAACAAGACAAAGGCAAAGGCGCCAGTGAACGCGGACTGGATATCGTTTCCAGTAGCAGCCTCAAGGAGGCCAACTGACTTGCCGGAGCAAACTTGACGCCACTCCTTGTTGCTGGTAATGGCTGCGTTCTACAAGGGGTTAAATTGCATGAAATCGGATGTTCAGTTTGATGTGTCGCATACCTCGGCACGATATATGAATTCCGTCACTGGGATGTCTGCGTGATGGCCGAAGACATGGAGGACTTCCCAAGCACCTGCGGTGCCGTTCTTGAACTTGAGCCTGATGAAGTCACGAGATTCGGGAGGAGGACCGCGACGCAGCTCAATAGCGAGAGCAGACGAGTAGTCAGCTTTGGTTATTGTGAGCCAATGCAGAAGTGAATTTTAGAGGCACATACGGATGGCGTTGAGCTCGGGGTGGTCTTTGATGACTTCGAATTGGTGAAGCAAGGAAATGAATGGTTGGTAAGTGGTTTGAACGAGCAAGAACTGGAGGGGGTCTCCGTTGAAAGCAATTCGCTCCAAAGAGCTGATGATGGTGTGCAATACAGTACGACCAGCGACTAAAGAGGGGAATATCAGTCTCGTTGGATATGCTAGAAGGACGAAATCAGCGTACTGTTGCCGATGCCGTTGATTTGCTCGTCTGAGAAGACGCCGGCTTCGTGCCAGTTGGCGTAGCCTCGAGCCTGCTCAACGAAAGTGGGGGGAAGGCGGTGAGCATAGGTTTTGTTGTGGGTCAACTGAGTGTTGACGAAATCGAAGATCTAAGCGGGCAGTCAGACATCACGAATAATAGAAAACCGAAACAACAAACATTCCACTAGAGAGAGAAGAAAGTCAATGAATTGGGTGAGGTATAGACACTGCGATAGACGTACGCTGTTTTCCAACGTGGTGGGACGTCCGAAAACGAAGTCTTTGACGCTGGCATAGAAGCCGGCGGCTTCCTTGGCCTTAGCCTTGAAGGCATCAGAGGCGTGGAACTCTGCGACGTGTTGTTGGAAGGCCTGGAGAAAAAGTATGAGGCGCACGGTGGCTCCAGCCTGATTAAGAGACTTACAGGGCAATCAGTCCAACTTTCCAAAGAGCGATCGTTTCCTGGTTCAACGGTTTCGACTTGACGGCAATGGGACATGAGCACTTATGAGGCGCGCACAAAGGGAAAACTTTACCTGGAACGTATTGGTAGCCGCCGAGAGGGGCGACGACAGTGGTCTCGTTAGCAAGGACAATCTTATTGTTTGGGTTTGGGGGGAAGAGGCCTTGAAGGAGGGCGATCGCGGAGTCGAAGACAACGGTTCCTTCGCCCCCAGCTTTGACGCGGACCTTCACTTCATTATTATCGACGATTTCGGAGCTGATCCCCTTGATGAAAGAGGGAGAGGAGCTAGAGAAGTAAGTAGAGCGAAGCAAAGCGCCCAGTTGGTGGGAGTCCGCCTAACAGAACGATAAACATAGGGATTAGAGAGATATGATGGCATAAATTGGGAGAGGTACCTCGCCGAGAGCGGTCGTCTCCGTAGCGGCGCCGGAGTAAGTGCTAGGATCTTGGTAGTACGCAGTGCGATCACCGTTGCGAGCGAGAACGACGACACCAAGGATTTCGGACATCTTCGAGGATTCAATTGGAGAACAGTTGCTGTGGGGCACTGGAGAGAGAGACATCCCGGGGGTCGTTTTATAAACAAGTAGAAATGAAAATGCTGCTGGGGAAGGAGGTGACAGCGAGAGGTTGTCGACACCTGGATGCTAGCATGCCGTGCATTTTGACTTGCGCAGTGGCGTTGTGACCGGTTCTCTACCGCCGATGATCAAAGCGTGCACGGTGTGAACGGGCTACACGTTTCCAGGACGAGCCTGGTGGCGAACGCATTGCCGTTCATTTTGGATTGGGCAATGGAAGTAATTGCTCTCGAACAAAGGCCAAAGCGTTGCGCTCTCCGGTGAAAGGATGTTATAGACTGAGCTAATCATCCAAATGAGGATTAGAACAACAATGAAATGAAGCAGAGACAAAGCCGCTGGATACCATGGTAGTTTCGTTGGTGATAGCATTGGAGAAATTACGCGGGAATCGCGTAAGAGTCTTGCACGTTAAAGCCTGGCCGCTAGAACGTGCCATGCTCGCACGAACACCGTGCGATGTTGATCAGTACCGGTGTGCTTGGATAATGATAACATCTGACAGACACGAGGCTGCAGGGAGGGTGCCTAGCGAGTATAGATTCCAGTTCTTTCTTAGGATCGGAACACGATTAAAGTATAAACAAGGGATAGATAATTTTGCGGTGGGGGAGAGGTTCCCGCTTATGCAGATGAACGACCTAGAGGCCTGCAAGAGCAATGCGTCAGAATATTTCAGGGCTGAGGCAAGGTGTCTCAAGGAGTGCACAGAGAGTGAACCGCCCCTGTGGTGTCTGGTTCTGGGAGGAAACTCAGAGGCACGAATTGACGATGTGCTGCCGAACAAGCATTTAATGAATGCAAATGAAGGAAACGGGTAATCCCGTCAGGTGATAAAGAATGTACAACGAACAGGCCAGGCAGTGAGAACAAAGCATGGACTACAGGAGCTCACCTCACGAAAGAGGTGCTCTATTTCTTTCCCCCCTTCGGGCTGGCTCCCTTCGAAGGAGTGGATACAACTACCCCATTATCGACACTAGCGGTTCCTTGAGTTGCTCCGCCTGCTCCAGTCTTTCGGCGGGGACCTGGGGAGAAAGTCGATCTCTCGCTCCTCTTGAGCCATCGCTCTTGATCAGGAGGTGCCACTCCAGGAACAACGCCAGCTGGGATCCGGGGCCGTCTGGCGTGATTAGATTAGAAATGCCTTTGTCATGGGCGTCGGGTGATTCCATCGAGGTCGATGGTGTAGGGACCTTGATCGATGGCGCGAGTTGTGACGAGGTGGAGGACTCGGAGAGAACTGGCCAGCGATGATTGCAATGTATCCAGCACGTGCAGGACTACTGCATTAATGAAATCAGAGTGGGTTTGTGACACCTACGAGTTCGTGAGCACGTCGGAATGTTCCTCAGAGTGCTACGCTTCTATTAGACAGGCCAAAATTGAACACGAGGGGAAGCCTACTGGATCGGAAGCATATAATAGCTGCGAATATAAACCACACGCGGCCTGATATAATCCTTGGCAAGAGTTCTGTCACATCGCCTCAAGATCAGCCTTGAGCTAGGCGTTGTTACATGATTGTGGGGAGCGCACCAGTTAAGCTTCTAGGCGGCCCACGCCTAGATGCCCATTCTTCTTTTAGAGCCTTCGGCCGCTCCGCAGCTTCTGCCTCCTGAGGCAAGCGATATAGCCAGTACCCGCGCTCAAAGGCGTATCGGCTTTCTTCAACTCTGGACTTGAGCTTGATGAGTCAAGGCCAAGTCGTACAGTTCAGGTGACGAACCAAGAACAAGTTCGTCTGCCGCGGGTCAGCGCCAGTAGGCTTCAAACACAAGGCTACCGATTCAGCTTAGAAGACGGGTATTTAATATATTGTTGGAAACTCACTTTTGTCGCAGGTTCTGGCGGAAATGACTGGGGTTGATTTGGGCACAGAGTGATGTGAACGGCGGCTGGAACCTCTCCAGCGCTCTGGTTTGCAAAGGCGACATTGACTTCTTTACCGACGACGGGACTTTTGATGGTTTTGCTAGACGTCTGGGGTAACGTTGCTGTCACTCTGATAACTCGAACAGATCCACGTGGTAAAGCACGTGATAGTCTGTCCCCTCCTATCCCCTGAATACCGCTTTTCCTGCTCCTTGAAGCAGCAAGACGCCAGAAGCAAGTGTAAAACCTTGTAAAACGCTCAATGAAGATGTGATAGTTTAGATTTCCTTTGAATGTTGCGCATATTTCGAATATTGTGCTCTACGATCGAGGTAGCTTTGTCATTAGCTACTTCCGATGTCAGAAGCGGGCAATTGTGATTAAAAAAACAAAACATGGATCAGGAGTTCCGGGAAGAGTGGGGAGTACAGAGACTCTAGTCCGCCAAAGAATTACCAAATGTTACGAACTGTATGTAGACGTTCTGATGTGCGTGTCGAAACTCGACATTGGTCCTGATATTTATCCTCTTTTCGAGCGGTGGCAGGTCCATTTTTACTGAAGACACGGAACCACGATGTACTGTCCGCGTAAATTTATACCCCTCCGTTCATCTCCATCGGACGAAACCTCAGGACACCCAACGTCGCGGTTCAGTGGTACCCATGTGCAATTTTACCTAAATCTTAATTCATGTACTTTTCCTTTCGAGTAGTACTTTCCATTTTTGTGGCTGCCCATGTCAAAGAAGATGCTTGCTTGTCTGTCGAACATAGTTGAGTTGCTGTATCATCGGAAACCGGCATGGCCCTCGACTGTACGGAGCGCGCAGGCGAGTCGTACTTCGGTACCCAAAAGGAATGGCGAGCATGTCGCGCAATGTTCGCTGCGTTTCCACTTCCATCACAATATAGACATACCAAGGCATGACGAACCCCACTCCCAAAGGGAACTTGATAGCCACAACAGAAAGATACCCCAAAACATAGAGGTACGGCAAGGACGAATGACGCACCGAGGGTGCGAAGTGGCAGCGGCTCCACAACGTCCGCATCTCCCAGGTATCAATTAATTATAGAAAAGATTGAACCTAATTCGTGACAATCGTTGATAAACGGGGACACGACAGAATGGGGACCGATATTCCTCAGACATGGACCCGCAAGAGTGGGAGAACCTACTGTTTGTCATGGTCTGGTCGCTTGAAGGTCAGCCGGCTTGTCAGCGACTAGCCAGAAAGTCGCCGACTGTCCAACACTGGAGCGAGGAGCGACCCAGAAATGACGGCGACGAAACTGTAGAACGGATGACGTTAACCGCTGTCGAGCAGCTTTGAAAATGTCTGCATCCAAAGAATTCTCTCAAACGAATTCACGATAGCAAGCAACGCCCTACGACCGCCGATGAGCTAACGTCTAACGTAGTCAGAAGACTTTCAGAGATTTGGGAACCTCGTGATGAAACTGCAGGCATAGAATTCGCGAGGCATCGTCGAAGTGCTAGATCGGACACTACAGCGTAGTATAGGACCGAGTACGCTTATTCAACCAGTGATCACTGGGTGGAAGCATTGTCGACTCGGCGAAGGCTCCTTCCAAAGGTACGTAAAACAAATTCTAGTGATCTTGTTTAACAATAAGTAGATATAATGACGCAGGAAGGAAGGACATGAGGGAGACTACGAAAGCTCACCTTATACCTGTGCTATTTCTTCTTCTTACCCTTCGAGCCTGCTCCCTTTGACGGCATAGATACACTGGCCCCAACATCGACGCTGGCTGCTCCTTGAGTCGCCCCGCCGGCCCCAGTCTTTCGGCGACGGCCTTGAGAGAAAGTCGATCTCTCGCTCTTCTTAAGCCATCGTTCTGGATCGGGGGGAGGTGTGACGCCAGGAATAACGCCGGCTGGGACCCGGGACTTCCTGGGTTTCTTAGGAGCGTCTTTGACCTGAGCGTCGGGTGTCTCCACCGAGGGAGCTGACGCAGAAACTTTGATCGCTTGGGTCGGCTGTGAAGGGGGTGGGGAGGTCTCGAGAGAATCAGCCAGCGATGATGGCAATGTGCCCAGCACATGAAGGAATTCTGAATTGATGAAGTCAAGGTGACTTTGTGACGCTTGGAGGTTCGTGAGGACATCAGAGTGTTCCTCGGAGTGCTACTTATCTATTAGATGTGGGCCAAAGTTGAATATACAGGGCGAACTTACTGGATCAGAGGTATCTAGCAGCTGCGAGTATAGATCACACGCGCTCTGATATGATCCTTGGCGATAGTTCTATCACATCGGTCAAAGATCAGACGCAAGCGCGAGGATATCCATGAATATCGAGAACGTACGAGCTGAGCCTCGAGATGAACCACGCCCCGATGCCCCCCTTCACCAAGCGCCTCCAGTTGCTCCGCAGCCTCTGTCTCTCGCTGCGAGCGGTAAAGCGAGTACGCGCGCTCGAAAGCGTATTGGCTTTCGTCCTTCCCAGATTTTATGAGTTCCAAGGCCGCATCGTATTGCTCAGTTTGAAGCAGCAAGAACAATTTCGTCTGGCGCGCATCGGGGTCAGCAGGATCCAAGCGCAAGACTATCGAATCCAATTAGCGAGTGGGTATTCTAGAAGTTGGGGGAATCACTTTTGTCGCAAGTTTTGATAGCGTTACTGAAATGACCGCCGTCGATTTGGGCACAGAGGGATGTGAAGAGTCGCTTCAATTTCTCTGATGTTGGCAAGGGTTGCTTCGTTGGGCCTCGTTTGGACTTGATTTTCGACGACGATGGAGGATTTGAGCGGTGAGTAATTTTGCTCGACGTCTGAGGAGGCTTGGGCGCCATCTACCTCTCCCAGTGTGATGGTTTCGTTGTCGTTGTCTGCGCCAAACTGGTACTTCCACCACTCTCAGCTCCTATCTCAGTATTCCCACCCTCCTATATTTCTTGGTATCCGTGAAGGGCGAACTTTCATCCTCAGACGTTTGCCGTCGAGACACGCAAGTATACAAACGTGCAAACTAGTTTACGCTTACGAAGCCATCAATACGCGACACAGGGCTCTTTCCCAATTCTCAATGGTCGAGACATATCGTAGGGTCCCAGCGACGCGTTGCGTCTCGGCAGACGCGATCTGTGGTCATAAATGATGTGGTAATTCCAAACCAAAGACTGTATTTAAATAATCTGCTGATCATAGGTTCGATAGGCCAACATGATGTCCAGCGCACCCCCACCTCCTTCGAAACTCGGAGAGTACAGAGTTCTCTCCTCTCGTGCCGGCGTACATGTCTCTCCCCTTCAGCTTGGTGCGATGAGCATCGGCGAGAAGTGGGCAGATGTCGGTATGGGCTCCATGGACAAAGAAAGCAGTTTCAAGCTTCTGGACACCTACTTCGACCTGGGCGGTAATTTCATCGATACGGCCTGTGGCTAGTGGGTCCCCCCTTTCCTGGACGGAGCGCCAGCTAACACGCATTTTGCAGCCAGGACGAAACGTCAGAGATGTTTATTGGCGAATGGGCTGAGCAGAGGGGAATTCGCGACCAGCTCGTTATCGCCACCAAGGTAAAGCTTTCCTGACCCCTGCGGGCGACCCATTCCCTGCTATAACTTGTCTTTCAAATAGTACAGCGCGCCTTACAAGATGGCAGACAAGAAAATCGACATCAAGATTAACTACGGCGGCAACTCAGTCAAGAGCCTCCACGTGAGTGTCGAAGGGAGTTTGAAGAAACTACGCACAACGTATATCGACATCCTATACGTCCATTTCTGGGACTATGCAACATCCGTTGAAGAGGTCATGGACGGCCTTCATCATCTGGTCGCGCAGGGCAAGGTCTTGTATCTGGTAGGTGTCCAGAGTCGTTGTCCGTGACTTTATTTTTCTAACTTTGGTTCACAGGGAATTTCGGATGCCCCTGCATGGGTCGTCATGAAGGCAAATCAATACGCACGATACAACGGTAAAACCCCCTTTGTCATCTACCAAGGCGCCTGGAACGTTATCTCGCGCGATTTCGAGCGGGACATAATCCCCATGGCTCGGGACGAAGGCAAGTATTCTCCACCTATTCGCGCGATGGAAATCATACTCACCAGCGCAACCACCAGGCATGGCTTTAGCTCCGTGGAACGTCCTGGCTCAGGGCAGACTCCGTTCTGACGAGGAAGAACGGAAGCGACAAGAGTCGGGAGAAGGCGGCAGGACCTTCTTCGTTGCTAGTGGCAAGTGGACGCGGTCAGAAGTAGAAATCAAAGCCTCCCATGCACTGGAGAAGGTGGCCAAGGAGGTTGGCACCGAACATATATCTGCTGGTATGACCGTTCGATTCGTTTTCCAAGAAGTTTATCTTTCTGACCGTGCCCTTAGTTGCCATCGCCTATGTGATGCAGAAGACTCCCTTCGTCTTCCCAATCATCGGCGGCCGGAAGGTCGAGCACCTCAAAGCCAACATCGAGGCCCTCAACATCGCATTGAGCAAGGAACAGATCAAATACTTGGAAAGTATTGTACCCTTCGACCCGGGCTTCCCGCATAGTATGCTGGTGCGTGGTACTCGTCGATTCCTTCTGACATTACACCTGATTGGGATCTACAGGGTGACGGCACCGACTATACTGCCTTCCTCCGAGGCGTCGGCAACTACGTCAAGCAGCCACTTCCACAACCAATCATTCCCTCGAAGAATTAGGGGGCGGCGTCCTAGAGCTCCTTGTCTGGACATCAGTTGTCTAGCAGTCACTTCGATATATCTTGTGTAAATTCCCTCAGCTGTGTAAACCAAACCCGTTCGCAATGCAGCTCTTTTATTGTGATTGTAAACCTGCTGTGACTACTTACATGTACTTACTGCGTTGTAGAGCTAGTTGCCAGGTTTACAACGCATACCATGAGGGGGCTGGCTTAGAGGATACTGAGGACCATATCGTGACCTACGCTAGAATAGTGAGGACACGTCGGCAGCGAGGGGCTATAGGGATGATCAAGGGGTCCTCCAAATTGAAATTGAAATATTGTCTCCACTGCATGCCAAGCATATGGTGGGCGAATAGGCAAATACAGTTGACGATCCATATAATCAAAACTATTGAATACACTAAGCGTCACAACTTCTCTGATGAGCGTTTCCCATCCACAGCGACACTATTCACGCTCTCATACCATTGAAGCAGACTTCCAATCAGGAATGCCCATCCTCCCCAGAACGTCGAAAGATTGCTTTGATACTCAGCACCGCTGCTTTCGCCCGCCGCATAGCCAAGAGCACCGCAGAGCGTGAACCCGATGGCGCCAATGAAATTCCAAACTAGTGAATACGAGTTAACGGGTCGTAAGCTGCTGTTGACGACCACTTACATCCAACTTGCCACCCAAGAGATCCGAGAGATGGCGCGTACCATTTTTTCTGCGTTTCGAGCATCATAAGGGCTCTAAGGGATGATAAGATCGACGAACTGCGAACGTGGTGGACGATCGTGTGCCACTCACGACGCTATGATAAATCCAGAGCCGCCTACAACTTGGGGGGTGTAGAATACACCATCAAGCAGGCCAGTGCTGCCTTTTATGGTATTCTGTATTGGCGGTATGCTCGTGTATCTGTGAGCATGAATGTATTCAGTAATTAGAGTGTATAATAATAAATGACGGACCAGACCTACCCACTAATCCAGAAAATAGTTGCAGCCCAGAACTGTACGAAAGCAGCCAAGAATCCAAGCTCATGCCAATATTTGCGGTCGGTGGTAAACCACTTCCACTTGCGCTTGGGTATTTTTGGGTCGGAATTGAGCGAATCGTCCGAACTAGGGGATGAGTGCCGCAGTCCCGTGGTCAGAGTCCTTTCGATGCTCCACCCAAAGTTCGCAGCGTCATCCCGATTCCAGGCTTCCCATACACCAAATAGAGCTCCTATCTCGAAAATCGAAGCACCCACGAACGCTGTCCATCCTCCAGCGTTCGGAAACTCACCAAGCGCAGGGTTGGCGAACGGAAGAAACACAAAAAACCCATTCACAACCCAGACTATACTTCCCACTGTGAATAGCTGGAGTCTACATTGTCAGGCCTTTTGGACTTGGTTGGGACCCGAGAGCTGGACTTACGATCGCGATCCACCAGCTTATGTTCCAGTATTCCAGCCGGCTCAGCATATGTCCTATTCCATGCCAGAAACGTCGTGCGTGTCGCGATTTATTGGAAGCAGGCGTCTTCGCCGTATAGCGATTTTTGCGATGGCTTCGAGATGTCCAGTTCATTTTGCCATGATCCGGGCTATGGAATACGGCGTGCGTAGGGTGAATGAAGGATCTGACGCTCTTAGGAAGGGCGTTCCCGGACGAGTGCTTGTGAACTGAGGGGTGGAGATGATGGTGCCATCGAGCTAGAACATTTGACGTTGAAGACGGACTGTCCATGATGAGGCCTGAGGTTTGTTGGGCAAGAGACAAGCAAAACCTCTATTTTTGTAACAGTTATTATTCCCGCACAGGGGTTGTTCATTACCACGAGCTCCATCGTCGCGTGTGGTCAATCACTCGTAGTTATTATAGATCAGGTACCATTGTCCAATATCTAAATATCTAGGTCGTGAGGGTAGTACCTGGTCTTTCTGGTGCACTTGAGACCCCATCATTATTTCTCGTCGTGCTTGGTGTTCTACTGTGACCAGTCGGCGCGGGTACTCTATCCTGCTTACAATGTACGTTAGCATGAATTGGACAGTGCACAGTAAGAACCTACCCCTTGACCTACCCCCTGCGATGCGCTATTTGAACGCGAAGGACGCGAAGGATGCGAAGGAGTGGACTCCATAGGTGCCGACTGGTGGGGCTGAACCTGGAATAATTCCGCTTCGCGGGCCGCGTCTTCTTGCATATTGTTATTTTCGAAGTGCCTACTCATGCCAAGGCGCTATTTGATTTTTGACATCAGTTTTCCTACTTGTTTGTATCAAAGTGGGGCGCGTTACACTGCAACAACTCATGAAGAACGGCGAGCTACATAACGCTGAATTTATTCAGCAAGACCTTTTGCAAACATGATACAAACTAGTACTCACGAGCAAGGCACGCGCAAGCCAGGCAGCAACAACAACAGGCGTCGGCGTCGACGACACTCATTCTTAGATTCTTAAACTAGGATAGAGGGACAAAAGTGTGTTTTCACCAGATCGACGGGACAAAGAATTTATACTTGTCGATTGCTGTAGAATTGCTGTGCACACAACCCGGCGCCTGACGTCTTCGTAAATACACGATCACTCATCACAGATGTATTTCTACCATAGCAACCAGAAGTTGCATAAGACATCTCAAAACCGAATAGATCAGAAGCCTGAGGCTGCACGTACGTTACAATGCGGGCATAAATGGCCTACGAAGGACAGAGCAAGCAGAGAGCAGTTCGGAGTAAATAAGGGTTATACCAACGAATGAGAAAAGCACGCACAAGTATAGACGACAAACGGGCAACTAAAGAAAAAAACATCCGTACAGTACGGGGATGGTCAATAAACGGGGAGACGAATGGGATACTACCTTGAGCAATCAATATTCCACAGCATCATCATCGTCCCCTTGCATCGTTACGGATTCGTCTTTCTTCGGTTGCTCCGTTTGGTTGCCTGACTTGACATCAGTTATATTATCATCGACCTCCATTTCGACGTCCTCCACGACGCTTTTGACTGGCTCAGTGGGTCCTGTTGCTTGTGTGGTCTCACTGGCCTTTTCATCATCGACAACAGCCATCTCGTCGTCCTTGTCCTTTGTTCGATCGATCTCCTTTGCAACGCGTTCCCGCAGTTGCTTGAGGTCTTCCACGCCTTCGGAGCGCTGCGTTTTCCATTCCTGCCATTCTGTCTCAGCAGCGGCCGAAACCTGTACAGAGAACTTGAGTTCTAAAAAGGAGAAAAGAATGCGCCGGATACACGGACCTCTGATTTACGACGCGCGATGAAGGCTTCTTGTTCCGGAGTCAGAATAGCAGGGAGATAATAAAGCGGCGGTGGATGAGTACGTGGAGGAGGGGCAAGAGGATTCGATGATAGAGAGGCATCCGCTGAAATGACGTCCGAAGTGAGCAAAAAGTTCGCTAAAAGTGGTAGTCTCTTCCTGCGAAGCTTGAACTGCAAACCAAGGGTAAGATTGCATGGAAGCAGATCATGATATTGATAGTTACGCACCACAGAATCTCTCAATTGCAACTCTTCTTCTTTCCTCGTCGCTGAGGTCTTGTCTTTCTTCGCCTCTTCGGCTCTCCTGACAGAATCAGTTTCCTTTTGAAGTTTGTGCTGAAGTCTCTTTTCTATCAATTGCCGCTTCTTGGCCTAGTATCCGGGCGCAATCACAGTCAGCTACGAGGAACACAGCAGACGGTCAATGTTCAACTCACGGCTTCGCTCGCGTTGCGTTCTTTATCCTCAATCTTCGCCTTGTTCAAGGTCCCAAGCAAGATACCAAGCATGCCGCGTTTTCGCCCTCGCCCGCTATCTGCATTGAGGTTCAGTCGGGGCCGTTTCCTGGCCTCTTGCTGCGTCGGAGGTCTAGATTCTTCATTTGTTGGCGGCGACTGGTCCCGGGGTGCGCTGAGAGGGGCATATTTAACTTCTTTATGCTTGAATCTGATGGGAGGTGATACATACTCGGTTGTAGACATTGCTGGCGGTGGTGGAACGGACGAGCTGAGTGCAGCAGATGTGGGAACTTCATGCAAATCGAGCACGTGTCAAGCTCCTATCTAAAGTGGGCCTATTTAGGGGGCGACCAGGAGGAACCTCAAGAGGATTGCATCCAAGGTTCTGCGAACGATGCGAATGCGAATTACAATAGAAATGATGGTGGGACAATATAAACAGTCTATCTTTTTAATTTACCTCCAAGGTCTTTCCACCATCCTTGTTTAGTAGTTTTAGGAGCAGGTGCACCGGCATGCTTGCCTTGTCGACGGACGACAGTTGACAAGCCAGAACTCACGCCCTTCCTCCCACCACCAGGAAACTGAACTTTTGATGGTGAAGTTTTGGTAGACACCGCATCACCATTGATAGTCTCCTCGTCATCAACGCCTGCGTCGTCGTCGTCGTCGTCGTCGTCCCGTTTACGCTTCTTCTTGTTCAAGGCGGTGACCGGCCGCAAGTTTTTCTCCCACTCACGCTTATAGAGACGGAAGATGGCCATAGTTGCGCGAGCATCAGTGACCTATCGCAGACATCGTCGTATGAGGGACAAAGTGTTGGGGGCTGACGACGCTTACGGAAGAATGTTCCCCGCCTTGTATCGTTAGCCCGAGTTCTTGTTTTACAAGGTTCCGCAGCGCAATGTATTTGCTTTTGGTCAATTGGAATTTCCAAGCGTAGTATTGGGTATCCAGAGTCTGCGGCCGGGGATGTGAAAGCAATAGCGCCTAGGAAGAAAGTGAGACGAGGTAGATGACACGAGGCAATGACGCACCTTCAAGTCATTAAAAACAGCATGTCCAACTAGAATCTTATCCTTCAAAAGCTCGGCCACCTGTGTTTGGATCTCTTCGAACGGTTTCGCTAGAAAGATCATGAGCGGATGGTTGTCACGAAGACAGCGAATGGGATACCATTGACCATGTCCCGTTCTCGAACTCCACTGTACTGAGTCCGGTAATCAACAACGCGCTCTCGCTGCCGAACGAACTCGTCCAACTGCACCGCGCCATGGTAGTTGACCAAGCTGACCCGAGCCAACGATGATTCCGAGCCATCAATCCCTACGCCAACCATTTCGCAATCGAGAGCAAGGTATTTCCCGGGTCTATGATAACCTGTTCGTCACTGAACACAAGCGTGTAGTCAAATATGATGGGTACTCACTGTTTTTGGAGCTCCGAGTACGGTACGTCGCCCAGAACCATGGCTTTCAATGCAGATTTCAAATCTCCTGCTGTTGTTGAGGCGGTATCGGTCGGGGCAGATTGTGGGGGATCGAGAGTGATGCGACTTGGCCCAGCCTCAGGAGGGGGCGATCCATCTTCTGTCTTTTGGCGTTTATGAGATTTGGCTTTTTTGCTCTTTCCATCCTTGGACTTCTTTGTAGGAAGTGTCTACAAGCGATCGGTTAAGAGTAGAAGACTTATTATTGAGTCCATAACGTACCTTTTTTAGGGCAAGCCAATTCGACGACGAGCGAGAGGTGGACGCAGTTTTGGACATCGCGGTACCGATCATCGTCACCATTGAGAGAGAGGCTTGATCACTGTCGGGGCTGTGATTGTGGGAATATAGATTCCCACACTCAATTTCAATAGAGTAGCTTTAGGGGGAGCTATAGCATTGATTCTGCAAATGTCTTACCCAGGTCTTACCTATGATCGACATGACTGTCCATTCTTTCTTTTCCGCAAGGGTGTTGCACATACGATGGTCGGATGTCGACAAAGTAGTGTGCTTCCGAAGACGTGGTAGGACCTAAAACTAAAAGTGGTATGGCCATTATTGTCATTATCGCGATGCTCAAGTTAAATAAACTAATATTCGATCCCTAGTTATTATGAAACTCCCGCATGTTGTATATATCATAGAGAAACGAAAGGACTATAGCTCACTCATCGGAGTCACTTTCCAGCTGTCGAATGGGAAAAATCGTCAGCACCGCTCGAAGGACACCGGATAGACTGCGCTCACCTCGTCCCGACGCTTGAACTCGGAATATATAAACATCAAAATGAAGAATAGCGTGTCTTGCTCTGCAAAGGGCTCTATCTTCATAGATGCTGGCTGATCAGCGCGGAACAGGGGAGTATATTGGGTGGTGAATGCAGCTGCGTGTTTTTTCCCGAGTTCCGTTTTCACCTGGCGAGAGATATAATCGATTCAATGTTATCAGAATTTCGCGAGATAAAAGACTGACCTCCCATTTCCCCCGTCTGTAGTCAACCAAATACGCTTCTCCATCCCATCGCCAGATCCTCTCCCTACACCACACCATACGGTCAGCATCATGAAGGATGTGCATCCAAATGTTTCAACGTACGTAGTAGGGGAGAATAGCACCGACGGATGCACTTTCGTCGTCGTGAAGCTCAACTTCCGCCCTTCGATCTCGAAAATCCGGTCGTCCCAGTGAATAACGACGGCCAGCGGAGCCTTCTCACTCATACGCCGAATTTCCGTTTTGGGCTTGAAGTTGTTCTCTTCAACTGATGTTGTGGAGACGGTGAATTTGATGGTATCGTCCGCGGCGGATTTGATGAGGGTGTTGCGGATGTCCTTGGTTGTGAATGTGTAGTGTTGCATTGCGTAGTAGGATGTGCTAGGTTGAGATGGCCACTAGGGGGGCCCCAGTGCGTCCTTTTGAATACCACAGAAATATTATTACGCCCACATTGGAGGCGCTCACTTAGGAGAGACAAGACAATCGTCGCTTTCCGTTGTCAGGTCCGGCGCCCCAATTGCATTGTCTCGTATACACAAGTTGCGCGACGCCTCATAGTGTACGATCTAAGTGCATTCTTTCTTCAGCATACCCAGACGACGCGGTGTTGTTGCTGAGCGCCTCATTCGGACGAACTTGAAGAACAATAACATGTCGAACAGAAACAAAAGGCCGCGTGATAGCAAGCGGCTGTTAGTATGCATGGGTGACTCATGGCGGAATTCCTTGTCTGGAATAACAAAATGTGAGTGTCTTTATTCCTTGCTAAATCGAATCGACAGAAGAAAAGCCTTTATCGTTAGAACTAAAGACAGTACGAATCGAGCCGAGTGAAAATGAATGAAATAGAATAAAAGCTTAGCGATTGATAAGACACGCAAGACTACGCTACTTGGCCATGAATGTCTGGGCTACAAGCTGCCAATTGTCGGCTTGATGATCGACTTTAAATCGGCCTTCAACTTCTCCTTCCTTAAATCCTCCACGTGAAGGACGGCTGCGGACAAGTGATGGACGGACTGGGGCCAGAACTCGTCGTGGGCAGCGGCAACGCTATGTGCCGCAGCTTTGACAGCTTTCGCAGTGTTGATCTTCGCAGCGGCAGCTCCCTGTGGACGCCCATTAATTGCTGTGAGCGAACATCACTAAGCTGGGATACGCACCGACTGAGGGGGATCAGCCTTGATTTTATCGTCTGCAGCAGCGATAGCATCTTGGTAGCTCGGGTCGTCGTTAAGCCAGCTACCTCGCTCCTTGTCAAGGAGGATAAGAAGGTCTAGGGAGGATGAGGTGGTAATTTTACTCCACGCGTCCTTCACATGCTAAACCCATCCATCGGCGATCTACAACGAAAAAAGGCATAAGTTCATACTCGGTGAGAGATGTTACACCGCCAATCACTTTGTTAGCCGCTTCCTGGTCCTCAGTCGTAGTCTTTGCGGTGTCTCCCACCAAGATCATGTAGCTCAACATCAACCCGGTCTAGTGGTCTTGTTAGGACCTTCAATGACCTAAGATGGAGGACCACTCTCACCTCTGTGTTGATAGCGTCACACATTTGGGCGAAGACCTTCGCAACGATACGGCTGACATAGAGCTCTTTAATCGCCTTCTGGAGTTCCTCCTTCTGTTCTTTCTCCGTGAAGTACTGCACAGATATAAGACGGATCTTCTTAAAAGATGCATTGAGATTACTCACGGTGTATACCAGGATGAATCCGTCGGACAATATACCTGCAATGGACAAGAAACCGAGATAGCGGCTAGCGTTTGCAGCGTAGCCCGCGACTTGTTCGGTGGCTTCAGCCACAGATTCTATATCACAAAGGACAGTGAATTTTAATCCACGATGGGCGAAAACACGCTGACCTTCTACCCATCGAGCGGCAATTGCTGCGAGGTTAAAGGCCCGTAGCCCCGCCTCTACGCCCTCTGTCACAAGGGTGACAAACGCACGAGCGTACGCGCGTAAAACTTCCATGAGACTGCCGGCACGCAACAGGATGGCAGTTTTGATGGCTACGGAAGGTCAGTAAGACCCACAGTGCGAGGAAACCCCTACTTACACCCGGCGATGACACCTGAAGACAACGCAATCGTGGTGAGAGCAACTGAGAGATTGCAGGTCAGAGCACATTCCACATGTGGGATAAACGCAAAGAAACTCACTGATTGCGATTTTGTTGTCCTTCTCCGCCTTGGCAGAGTTATCGATAAGCTAAACGGCAGGGATGAGGCATATTGAAGAGGATAAGTCAGCCAGACACGTACGTCCTGATATTGCTTCTGTTGCTCCGGCGTCAGCGCGGCTGCGAGTTTGTCTTGCAGCTCAGAGAAACTGGTCATGCCATTCTTCTCGAGATATTCATTGATGTAGGGCACCATACGGTCGTCTTGTTTATCCAAAGCGTCCTTCAACTTGATCGCACTCTTCTGAAGAGAGACGATATCGTCTTGGAGCTGGAGGGCTCGGTCACGGCGAGATACGTTGTCGGGGAAGAAGACTGTAAATTGTTGAGTCCGCGACAAAAACCACCAAGTAATTCATGACGAACCCATGATTGTAAAATTGGAAGAAGCTGTTGGCACGATACTTGGTTTGTTTGAGATGATGGCTTCCAACGTCGAACAATATGCAATTTATATCATGAGGATGCTCAACTGCGCCACCTTATCCTATGCCTTTTGAAACATAAAACACCATTGCCGTGAACGGTCGGAATGGTGGGCAAACGATACCGTCGGTGGGTGGAACGTTTGGTGGCTGAGTCGTTTCTGTTGCCAGATCCAGTTGTGCGCGGTCCCTGTGGAACTTTACCCCAGTTCGATATTGGTACAACTTTCCACAGACGACGACCTCTTGGATATCGGAAGTCGATTGCACCGAAGGCATCCCCTGGCCGGGTTACCGCAGAGGATGTCGTCCTTCTGCTTGCGTCCCTTGCCCAGACAGCCATCGGCGCATAGCAAGTAGAAGAATTAAGATGTACCAACCATTCCGAAGACAGCGGCGAGTCAAATCAAGTCGATCCTGCCGTAATTCAGAGGCGATTATGAGCTAACTTGAAGCAAGAATACACCCCCCGTGGAATGAGAGATTTCGAATAAATGGTTTTGAAACAAAGTCCTCAATTAGAGAGAGGCTCGATTCCTCGAAGGAGAGTCGATGCACTTTGAAGGTCGACTTGGACTCGGTCGAAGTCGGCTGAGGAGATGCGAACGAGAGCTTCCAGAATCTTTGGGGAGAACGGGGGAATATCCATGAATGTTGAACGAATGAAAGACTGCAGATAATTATTTGGAGCGGACAACTTGAATACCAAGTATGCGGTGAAGAACCTCGCCGCGTGGACTCAGTTCCATTACAGTGTTCAACCCCCGTTTGGGACGGCTTTTTAAAGAAGTGCTTCGGAATCGACGAGTTCTTCATGAGCTTTCAATCAGAGTAGGTAGACATATGGACTTACATTTTGATTACTTGCAGCGCCACTTAAATTGAGGGTTTTCTTGTTGGATGAAAGGGCAACTCCCAAGCAGTTGCAAAAACCGTTATCAGCTGTATCCCGCTGACTGGGAAATGTCACATCACGCGAACTCAACAAGGTTCAACATCCTGATATAGATAATCAATTATCTTATCAACATGATAATCATTAATCCGATATCCATCAAATCAGCTCTTCGTCTTCATCCACATCTATTTCGTCGTCGTAGTCATCCGTGTCAGCAGAAACAGACATGGGCTTTGGAATAGGACCTTCATAGCCAAATTCACTCCGCTTCGGCCGTAACCAGCGTGGCTTACGCTTCCCAGCTTAAAGTGGTAATGCGTGATGTGACCGATTTCACCCCTAAGGCCTAAGTAGTGGCATCCTGTACTCGCATTACTGTTGCGGATCTGTCTCTAGTGTGAAGACATGATCTTCTCTACTGGCCACACTACAATATCCATACCAATGTAGCCACACAACTTTTTCCAACTTTTCTCACCAAATATTTGAAGAAATAAGGCATTTGGATTATATTTTGATATTATCTTATCAAAGAAATATTCAAATTTGTGTCGGAACATCAGCATATGTATGTTTGGTGTCATACCTATTCACTGAATCAAAGTCCGAGGGTAGTTGTAAGCTGAATTGTTGGTTCCGAGTGCTTTTCCCATTCAGTGATACCTTCCCAAACGGGGGTTGAACACTGTAAACGCTGGGTGGCTGTGCAGACAGCACTTCTTGAATCTTGAGTTACTACTAGACTCACGTCTCCGCCTCTCTGGATCGACGTCGGCGCTGGAATGGCAGGGGGCACAGGCATCGTTTGCGGTGTCCCTTTGAAAATCCATGATTATGGGACGGGGAAGAATATGTGCGGGCATTTCCCAATCCTTTTGTCAGGAAAATGACTCACGAACTCAGTGAATAGAGTAACATTGTTGTGCCTTTTCCATTTCTCTAGCCATCAGTTCAATGTTGCGAAGGTATACCTGCGTTTCCGATAGTGTTACAAATTGCCCTGTGTGCGACGTGTACGGAGGGTGGGCAATTGTCGTGAGATACCAGGCCTCGCATCTCCCACCCATCTATTCTGGACGTTGTCTCATGAACAGACGGGCTGCAAAAGGTCCCTAGTATTGTCATCTTCGAGGATGCATTGGGCCTTGGTTGGGGAAGGGATCCACTCCAGATGCAGCCCTCGAGGACAGCTCCCAATCCGCCGGGGCAACACATTAGGACTCTACTTTCCTCTTTGTATGTTCCGGTCGACACGGGCTCGCCAAGTGATCCTAATCAGCTATTCCACGGTTGTCTATCACAGCCGCGTTGTATTGGATCTACTCCCCTCGCTCGAGACAGAGTGATGTTGACCATCCCATTGCATTCAATATCGTGGCCCTTCAAAGTTCAGCTTCAACTGTGAGTGATTTACAAGCAAACCACGGCTACGTCTCATTACATCTAGAGAGAGAGTCGTAGTCGATGCGAACAGGGACTAAGTACCATCCACATGATCGACGTGCCTGCTAGGCACGATAACCCATCCATGCTTCTCCCGTTCTTCTCACCGTTTGTCTCTGTGTCAATAGCGCAAGGTGTCGTGTCACCCAAGACTCTCTTCGAGCAGAGTCGTCTGTTCATCAACATCACCACAGGTCGATCTGAAGAGCTTAAGTGACCAGTCCTATCATCTATTTATGTCCTATGGGCCGTTCTTCGCAACTTATGTGTACGGGCTCACCCACGGCTCGTGGGGGCGGACCTTCCACTCCAAGGTCTCGACAGTGGCTGGTCAGATAATCCGCCTGAGTTGATGGATCATTCCAACTGATAATAGCACTGGAGACGCAGGCGATACCAGTGTACATGACATAAATAACGCTAGGAAACTATAAGTACGTCCCTTTTTCTCTCGCTTCTGACTCAGAGCTCACCCATGTACGACCCAATCAAGACCAGCTTGGGTGCTCTCCACATCTCGTCGGGCATATCCGCCTTCTTTCTGGGGTGCCTCGTCCTCCAAGCCTATCGATACTTCTCTGACTACCCACGCGATTCGAGATGGATCAAGTCTTTGGTGAGACTTCTCTCCTCTCGATCTGAAGGATCGTACTTACCTGCACACTCACGTCGCTCTTTCAAGATTGCGCTCATGTTGTACGTCTTCGGAGTTGCTGGACTCACGACGGGTTTGGTTGACATTCTCCTAGACTTTCGGAGCTCGCTCTCCATATGACCATCACGGAAGTTAGCTATATAATGACGATCATTCACGCCGGCGACCCATTCGTCTTTCTACACATCTCTTCATCGCAATTGGCGCCTCCATTGTTTCTCAGCGTATTGGCGATACCCATGAACGAGGTAAGCCTTCAAAGTAATCATGACGCCCTCGCCTAACATATCCTTCCCAGATCTTCTACTACTGGAGAATTTGCCGGCTGGTGCACAGGAAGTGGCCATGCATCATCGCCACCGTGCTCTCCTGCTGTCGCACCTGCGGGTGGATCTACTATCTATCCAAAGTAACCCAATTGGGCCTGCTGGCATTGATAACGGACACAAGTTTGCGCTGGCTCGTTATTTTGCTGTTCGCCTTCACTTTCTTCCTCAATTCATCCATCGTACTCGTTATGACTGTATATTTGTCCCGTCATCGCAATACCCCAATAATGGCGTACGTGATGCGTACCTTGATTGCGAAAAAGGACGCGTACTCATCTCCTTGGATAGCACTAGGAAGCTAGTCCAACGGCTCATGATGTGGACGGTCTGTGCGCACCTTTCGATACGACCAAGCATGGATAGAAACTGATAAAAGTATAGCCACCAGTATGATCGCAATGTACGGTATCCCTTCCCGTCTTTCAGAAATCGGGATTGCTTATTGTCTTCTCTAGGATCCCGCAAATGCTTTCCTTCATTCTAGTCTGTGTTTCCCCCCTCGAAATGATGTATCGGCTGATCTTTGAAATGTATAGTTCATAACGATGAAAGAATCATGTACGCTCACTCATTAGTCTATTGATCCGACGGACCTAAAACCAGTATCTAGTGATCTGGATGTGTATTGTACCGGTCTACACGAAAGGTAAGCTATCGAACCTTTACTACGACGTTTAAAATATTCACCTTCCCTGCAGTTTTTGCAAACTGCCTATTATCAACGTATATTTATTTCCTCTCTACTGCATAGCCCAAGCCCACTCACCCTGTGCGTAAGGTTGAATAGTCGGCCAGTAACCACCGATGGCGAGGGCGATCGTATGTCTCCGAAGGCGGGTGAAAAGGAGATTGATTCCTTGACCTCAGTGAGATCCCCTCGATTTGTGTGCTGGGGCGCGGTAGATGATGATGCTCTGGAAATGATCTTAGGCTAACCCACCTCGTTTCGCTGCTGTTTCAATCGGCCCCGCGTTTACAACTCCCTCGACCTTATCGGGATACGATGCCTCTTCGTACACACAGGTGAGTGCTATGCGTGTTAGCAGCGCAAGGCAATACCTTACGAATGCTCTTCAGGCGTGAGTTGATTCTAGGGAGTTGATAACTGCATCAGTGGCAGTGCATTACACCGTAGACCTGACCTACATACGCCAGTAATATGAAGAATGAATGAATGGAATGGGTCACCCAGAACTTCCGTAATACACAAAGAGACTACACGATGGTTCACCGCTGCGTAACAGCAATCGTTTGTGTTTGGGGCTGTATTAGAGGAAACCTCGGCGAACCTTTCTTCCAACACCCTGATCCCAATCGTCTACCCATGCTTCCCTGAGGTGATTCCATCGAAATAAAGCCGGCAAAGAACGACCTCGATACCAACGCAAGAACGTATGCCCATCATAAGTGTCTTTCGTAATCCGTTGTTCCACCCACTTCAGAGCGGGCACTCGTTCGAGAAGGTTCGTCACCCATGTTCTAGGAGCGCAATCTATGATAATGCACCGCATGCATCGATGTACAGATATCCCCCATCTCGATATAAAGAAGATCTCTCGTCGCGGGTACGCTACCTCATCGCCGTGATAAGTACTCATCATGTTCAAACATATTGCCCACATGGTCCAGACTCTGTTTCACGCGGAATTGTTGCAATGAGTAAACATTAAAGAGAGCGACGTGGGATTACAGATAGAGTAAGCACAATGAGTGAGAGGAGATGGTCTGTATTCAGCACGGCAAGCACGAACAACAGCAGGTATTAGAAGCGGAAGCACGAAGAGATGAAAGGAACGAAATGACGACCGTATATAAAGGCTTTTGGCGCTTCAAACCTTCGGGAAGGTCTGAGCGAATCAACGAAAACCCTCTTGTAGAGCTCCTCCGACGCGGACCCCGGTTGTAGTGCCGCCACCAGCAATGAACGCCAAGTCCTCCTCCTCCACACTGAGAAGGGATCCCGCCTCGCTTGAGGTGGAAAGCTCCATTTGGTGGACGGACATCGGTTGAGAGCGTATGGTAGCTATTGAGGTTCACGTTGAAATTTAATTATGGGATTACTGATCCTGAATAAGACTCACTCGTAGTTGTTTCGAGGTAGGCGTTGGCATTGCCATTGCCAACGACGCTCTTGCCTGCCTTATATTCAGCGGAGATGTTGCTCAACGAACGTCGGCCATATTCCATGAATTCGGAGCCAATGACCGACTGCACGCCGCCGTAAGACTGGCGAAGCTGGAAAATCAAGTCTCCGGTTTTCGTGAACACGGGGCTGGCTAGAGTGTACGTCCCCAGGCCGGCAGAACCCCACCTCCAGCTACCCTCGAGCAACTGGCGCAGATCGGAGAGGGCACTCTCGATGTCGATGATTTTCGGGAGGTGTTGCTTCAACGCGATGTCGGTGTTGAAGGACGTCCACATTTCTTCGGACTCGGAGTGTTCGAAGTACGGTGCTACGGGCTCTGAGAGGGTCACGCGAAGGCCAGTCGAGTCGGTCTTGATGACGATAGTAGCGGACCAGTTTGCCTTCGTCTCCTTACTATGGAAAGCCTGTTAAATAGTGTTTTTGGAGCGAAAGCGACACTCACGTTCGCTGTTTCTTGATGTCTTTGACCCTCAGGATAGATTGACCCTTAAGCTTGATCTCCATTAAGGCAGTGTGGAACGTTGTTGGAAGAACGAGCTGGTTCTTGGTGTGGCCTACAATTAGAAGCGGCGGTGAGCGATGCCAGGTTGCAGGGCGTTGGAAGATGACTTACAAAGCACGGAGAACCCATCAGTCGTTTCCTGAGTCCCGGAGTGCTCATACTTCCATTCATCACGATGTTCCCAGCCGTATTCGAGCCAATCCGCATTCCCTTCCAGCAAGGTCCAGTTGCACGGCTTTTCCTTGCGGTAGCGGTGTTGATCCCAGGTCGTAAGGTAAACCTTCCATTCCTCCTCATCCTCTTCGGGGAATCGCGGGACAACAGTGGTCCTTGCGTTAATGCGAGCGAGCGAGGGTAGCAAACGGCTCTCGAGGAAAACTTCCTTTGAGATGCACAACGAACCGTGCGAACGGGGGAAGACCCAACCGAAGCCCCATGGAATGTGCGTGTCGGGCATCCTGCGCCCACCAGTCATACCGAAGACGACGAGGACAGGGGAAGTGTGTCGCTGGACACAGTTTGCAACTGTGACCGTTTCCTTCGAAATAACACGGAAAGTGGCGTCCGTCAAGCCAAATACTTCCTGGCCCGGGAAGATGGGGATCGAATGGATAACGTTGTGGCCGTAGTATGCGAGCTCTTTGAGGTAGCCACTCATGAAGTGGAGGATACTGTCAAGTCGGGCAACAGCACTGCGGGAATCAGAGTCCCACATGCCAGGCATCAACGACTGTTTTCCGACGTATACGGCATCTACATATGGCGATGAGAAATCGACCGAAGGACAGCATGGAACAACTTACTTTCAAAGTCCAGTATGATATGCTTCACGGTTTGGACGTTGGGGATTTGGTGGATGTGCGACCTGCCGTACCTTTCTCTGGCTACGTCGACCCAGGTGATGGATTTATGCTCGACCATCTTGATGCGAGTCTCGTAGGCAATGGACCACGTGTCAAACTCATAAGTGCCTCGTCCACTGTATGTATAGCTTAGCTTCGTGATACTATGGAGACGCAATAGAGCACTTACTTCTTGAGGGTCATGGATCCGGAATCGATGTTGAAGATAACCAGTGCGTTTCCGTTGGATAACAATTTGATCTTGATAGGACGGAACTCTGCGTTCAAGTTGCCAGAAGTGTGTCTCCACTTGACGAGGCACTCGTTGCTAAACGTTGTGTACATCGAGCTGAACATCGCGTTGATGCTTTCTTCGGAGATAGCGAGCAGGTGGTCGAAGCTGTATAAAGTGAACTTGCGGACGATCTCGCTCCAGACAATTGTGGTAGAGCGCTTCGAGCCGACGCCCCCGGAGGCCTCGACAACAGTCTTCCACTCGCCTTCATCTTCGCTAATGCCGCTGAACTCGACTTCTTCGGTGAATCCGCCTTGGGGAGAGAAGATAACGTGGTATTTGTACTGAACAAGGAGGGTGAGGTATTCCTCCGAAATAAACTTGATGATCTGCTGGAAGAACGTCACTTCGCCAGTGAAATCAAACGTGGAATAATGTTCGCAGAACCGAGCACCTAAGAACCAATAAGTACGACAAACAGCCGAAGTAGCCGAGAATTGCGCACTTCCTAACTCAAGCTGGAGCAACGTGACGTCCTGAGTTTTGTCTTGAACAACGTCGAGAACGAAGGCGAACTTCAAGTCCTTAAACGAATACGTTACGCCACTAATGAGACGAGGTCAGTGACACGATTTGAAGCGTGACATAATTGGTAGAAGCCACCTGCTGAGGTCCGCGCTGCCGTAGAAATCGAGATCCGAGATGTTGATGTAGAAAATAACTTCCTTGGGACACAAGGCCCGGATGCTCGGAGGCATGAAAGTAATGTGGAAGTGGCTCTCAGCACTGGGGAGCGTGTTGCTTCTAACTTCGTAGATGCAGTTCGCTAATGGGTCGGGCGAGGGTCCACTGATGAAACCGCGGGAGACGACATCGAGCCAGGTCGTCCTCAGGTACTGGTTGATGGTATCGAGATTGGTGCCAAATATCTCAATGTCCGCTTGCAACCCAGGGATATTGAAGGCCCGGCTTACAAGCGAGTAGTCGATGTGCTGCCTATATGTATCGTTGTCGAAGTCTGGGAGGTCGAAAAGTACATGTTGGCCAGCGCTTTGAAGGAACTGGAGGTATTTCTTCAAATAGAAGTTGAGAACCTCCCTCTTGGTGCGGTCGAGGTCGTTGGTGTTGAATAACACCGCCTGTGCACCTATAACGAAGACGTCAACACGAGTTCCCATTTCGGAGGGCTGGCCTACTTTTTAAGTCCATTGTGAGCAGTTGGATGCGACGGCCATCACCGTTACCGACTGCGGTGTCTCTACCTTCGATGATACGACGCGTAAAAGGGATGCGGTAGGCTACCTCAAGACCTCCCAAGGGGATGTTGTCCTTCCTATTGAGTCGTCAGTTCGAAACAAGCTACGAGTGCAGTGAAAAGCGTACGGGTAAGGTTTGAAGTTGGCGATGTTAGCTCTGCTCGGGTACGCGTGGTTCAAATGGCCCGACTTGAGCCTCAGATAGAGGACGGCCTCGTGGTTACAGACGAACTCCAACCTAGGTTCGTCGAAGGACCCGTAGAAAAACAAGGCGTCCTTGCTGATACCGCCTTTCGGCACTCGCCTGCCGCCGTAGTGCCATTGAGCAAGGCCGCGTTTGTACTTGTGCTTGTCGTACTCCTCGGAGCGCAAGTCGATGATCGCGCTTTCGTGCTCGGTTTCAACGCACTCAACAGCGTTCTGCCACATAGCAGAGAGCTGCGCGCTGAGGTAGCGAGCCGAAAGCGTTGCACTGTTGTCGTTAAGGCACATAGTAGTTTGGTTTTGCTGCGAATGACTGGGTTGTCTGGAGGATGCCTGGTTCTGGTCAGCTTTTATACAGTGGCATTAATTCCAAAATAATTGAGCACTTACAACGTCAGAATTCTCAGGAGTCGGCGAAGTTTTCCACCGGGATAGAGACAGAATCGGAAATAACGCGCTTTTCTTGTGCCAATATAGGACATAGATGAATACGCCACATCACCCTTTGACGTGTGCGTGTTCTAGCAACGGCTGCGAGTTTGTTGACAGCACAAAGAGCACAAAAGGGCTGACCAGGATAGACAAATTCGCTGAGGAGATTCGGAAACGCGTCGAGCTCGGTGGCCTTCACGACAACAACTCAGGCGTAGGAACGACTTGACCACAGGGAATCGCGAACGCCGAAAATAGCTTTCGGCCTGAAGCGAATCATGAGGCTCAGAAGCAGAGGCCATAAGACCAACATAACGGCAACATGCCTGATTGACTTGGATCAGTCGAACCCGTAAACGAATGGTCAATGCCCCAAGCACAGCCTTTCCCCACTGCTTCTGCGCCGGTGTCGTGCACGAATTACTAGATCCGGGGTCCAGATCCAAATCGTCATGAAAGGTTTTAGGGCTGGTTAAGCCATTGAGGTAAATTGGGCGGTCGATTGATCTACTTTTTCTGCGACATTCGTTGAGCCGTAGGAATGGAAACACGCGAAGTTTTGTACCTCGGAACAGTGGATACTCATAATCCCGCATGACCCACGAGTTCACGCATCCCAGCGGCGCCGATTTGACACTTAGCTCGACATCTGAGAGCGAAGACTGATGGGCTGGGAGCGCAGATGTCCACAGTCGGTCGTAGAGATGGAGCGACTCGGAGCAGGCGGTCCAATGGAGCCCGACATATACACATCATCCATGTCAAGTAGACCCACGCTAACAGTTCTGGTCGCCACCATCAGCTAGGGACGAGTGTCGACGTGCTTCCATACTGGCCACAAAAGGATACTGTTTTGGGGAGGAGACGAAGATTGCTATAGAATACGTGTATATCAATTGATTTCTACGGGGGGAAAGGGATTTGCTCATTGCGGCTTGGGTCCAGCACTTGATGTGATCGTAATGGTAGCTGGATGCAAGTCTCTCGCGTTATTTTCAGTCCACGATAGTTCCGTGAATCTAGCTTACTTTGCCGTATTGCGAAAGTCTTTCGTACATTTTCCGTTTTCCCACCTGTGCCGATTGAATACCACCAAGTCATTGCGATCAACATGAATGATCCAGCAGCATGATCCTGTTGCATGGCCCCGATTCGAGTCGCTGCGAAACAGGCCCGCCACTGCACAAAGGGCCAATCACCGGTCTGCTGCCTCTGCATCGTGTATCGGCGGGAAAATGCTTCCTAAACGCGGTTATATCGTGAGGTTGTGTGCCAAGAACGAATTTCGAACAACTCACCCACATCTCACGCTGCCTTGTCCAGTGGCCGTTTCAATAATGATTGAATTCATTCTTTTCACTCGCTACGGCCTTCTTTTCACCCCGTGAATGGTGCCCTCCTTAAAAAACATCGAACAACAACGAAGACGGCGGACCGAGAACGCGAGAGTGCTATCTTGAACTTCGTGGCCCCATCTCTGGAAATAGAGTGACCATGGTCAACCAATATCGATGGTTCCTCCACATTACTTCACTCGGGCTTCAGTGCCATCTCAGTGCCATCTCAGGCGCGTCGTGAGAGGCGATGAGGGGTAGGAGACGTGGTTGTTGATGACAAGACGCGAAGGTGATGAGCGCGGGAAAACGAGGCGGCATTCGAAATTGAGTGCTTCTCTTTCTCTACAGGTTACTCCGCGAGCAAGACCATCGGTAATGTACTAGGATGTATGTACGTACCCTGGCAGGATACACGGCTGCGAGAAATGGCCAACCTCGTATCCTGTCGAATTCATCGTCTCGCTAAGTATCGCGCAGCAACAGATCGTGGACATTTCTCGCAACCCGCAGACGTTTAGTCGCAGCAATTTGCGCGCCCTTTGGTCCAACTGCAACAGACTACGAATCGCCTGCGAGTGGGTCTCAGCTCTCGGGGTGCGGGAAAATAGACACTGGTGAGTGTGTTCTTCGACTCCGGCGGAAACGTTCTCAGCTCCCAGCGTCATTCTATCGCCACAGCCACGCAAGACATTACGAGGGGCACTACACCCTTCAACGAACGGCAGATATGATCTGTATGGAAAACACAGTCACAGCTTCTTATACTCGAGGATCTCAAGATTAGCCCGCGCTCGCCTGGTGAGTCTTCCAATTGTCCTGGCACACGGTGAGCTTCATTGTTCTCTACAGTTCTCGTTCAACACCCAAACTGCGACGATATAATGCACAGGCGCTTTCGGTGTTGGGACTGCTGCCGAAGCATGGATTCCCATAGTTGCTGTGCCGTATCGTCACGGGCGGACCGTTCCAGGCTAGATATCATCGTCTACTCGGCGAGTTCGTTCCCTCAAATACAGACTATCTGTGATCAGGCCTGGGCTCGAGTAAAACCCCATCTCAGACGTACTGACCCATTCTAATGCACGGAATCCTGCTTAGTTCGGCTCCAATCCCTTTTTCCTTCTCTCCTTTTGCCCTTCGGCGAAGCGCGACGCTCGTTACCGCGCCTGGAAGGGCATCCCTATTCTTATCGTTCTTATAGTCGCCCGCGCATTCGCGAATATGCCTTGTGTACAATCCCACAGAGGCATGGCCTCGCTACCGCCTATAGAGACATCAAGACGATTACATCTGCTACGATATTTATGTTGAGGCGCAAATAGTAGATGGATTGACATATCCCACTTATCTTGACGCATATAGTCCTCTCAATGCATATACTCCTCCCTCCATAAACATCCCTGAGTGTCCTGTAGGGTTGGCGATCCAACCAACGTCGGATACACGATCCATCGTCGACGAAAGCACCTTACGTTTACTTCCCACTACAACGGCCGGAGCACTCGACACGAGTTGCTGCGCACCGGCTAGATAAGTACTGGTCAGGTTTCTTAGGTATCGTTTACATTACATTTTACTTATATTGAAACGAGGATGTCGTGCCTCGTATTACATTATCGCGTATAGCTAGTGTATATATAAAGCCTGGTACTACGATAATAAACTACAGTTACCTCTCTGCGAGTGCGAGTTCGATTCCGAGTCCACTAGCGCACGCGGCGTTTAGTCGGCCTTGTCTCTTCACGTCCTCTCACGCCTCTCTTCCTCCACGCCTCTCGTCCTCTACGATCTCTACGACCTCACGACCTCGTTCCGTCTTTCGGAGCACTTCCCTCCACCCTCGCTTCCACGCTCGTAACCGGCGGCATACCTACAGTCCAATACCGAGGAGCGCAGTCAGTGTAGGTACGCCGCCGGTTACGAGCGTGGAAGCGAGGGTGGAGGGAAGTGCTCCGAAAGACGGAACGAGGTCGTGAGGTCGTAGAGGTCGTAGAGGACGAGAGGCGTGGAGGAAGAGAGGCGTGAGAGGACGTGAAGAGACAAGGCCGACTAAACGCCGCGTGCGCTAGTGGACTCGGAATCGAACTCGCACTCGCAGAGAGGTAACTGTAGTTTATTATCGTAGTATCGTAGCTTTATATACAACAATACACGAGGGCTAGTAGTAATTTGGAACGAGGAATCAGCATTCCTCAGTAAGTGAATGTAAAGTAAGGGATACATAAGAAAGACACCCAGATACTTATCTAGCCGGCGCGCAGCAACTCGTGTTGAGTGCTCCGGCCGTCGTAGTAGGAAGTAAACGTAATGTGCTTGTGTCGACGATAGAACGTGTATCCGACGTTGGTTGGATCGCCAACCCTACATCAGGGACCCAGCTGCCCCTGAAAGTTGAACGAAGAAGTAATACCGATGTCTCCCATCATCGTGAACTTGGTACACAGCTTGGGGCCAGGGCGAGATCTCTACTCAAATTGAGTGTCTACTTTACTAGTCGCCGACCTTGAAATTAGAACACATGCATGATTAGGATAGGTAAAGTAGATACTGAACAAGTACTGCAACAACAGAAGAGTGAACCAACGAAATAAATAAATACAGATCGATCATTTGGCGGCTATGTGAGTGAGGGCCGACCTCTCATGGAGGAAGAGCACCGCTGCCGTGACACACGAAACATGCAATTCATAGAACACCGTGCTCGAAAATACGAGTACGGCTTCTTCGTTTGCACGGTATGTTACATCTACTGTCACTTTGTCGCCGCGGTAAAGCTGTTCATCTGCTCAGTACACATTGCGTCGCAAAGAGAAGGTGCACTTGCCGTATTCCTGTCCACAGGAACGGTCTTCCACACATATGATTTGTCGCCAACCATCATGATTCTCCTCCTATACATCTCGGAATGAGTGCGACGTTCCCCATAAAATAAGGACACACACCCTTGTTCTTCAGTAGATTGGAGCCATTGTGAGACGTACATTCTCGATCCTCGCAGATGGGGGAAATCAACAACAGGGATTCTTGGCAACCACTCGAGGCTCCCAACAACCATTGGTGTCCCGTACGCCGTATGGATGTTGGTGAACCCTTTCTCTGGATCATCGGTGGATACAACGAAGCGAAGTCGTCCTTCATGGTCGACGACATTATAGCATAGTCTCCTCTCGTTCGCTCGCTTGAAGTAGAGAGTAACAGGAGCTGGCGGCTGATTTGATGGACCTGCTGCCATGGGTCCTTGAAATGCGCTGGTTCTGGTGTTCGGGTTCTTGTTGCCCCATCCGCCTTGAATATATGGGTTGAGATTATAGGACATGTCTTTGGACGAGTATTAGTCGTGTGGAGGACTGGTGTTGTAGGTGGGTGGTGCATCGTTCCCCACCAACGACCAGGTATTAAATACCCTCTATCTGAGGCAAAGCAGGCGAGTCGATTCACCAAGTGGCGTATTGCGCAGAGGTGGTATTCCAACGCCTCCGCGAGAGCGCCCCTCGCCGCAATGCAGCGCGCCACCTCGGAGGCGTGCTGAGTGCATTGGACTCTGAATTTCGTCATCAACCTCGCAGTGGGCTCTTTGGGAAGTGGGCGTTCTCAAGATATTCTTCGAGACAATGGTGATCAGTCGGGGCGGAAGTCTGTACGTGTTTAAGAACGTACATCGATGGTTGACCTGTTGAGCCGGCACATACACATCTCCGGATATGGACCTCGTCTAGATAAAGGTCCTGCGATTCACTTTGGTTGGGTGCCTGCGCATCGCCAGAGTTCACAAAGCCTGCGGCATTGTGTGTGCCTCCGCCTCCCACAAGTCGCCTCTATTTTGCCTCCTGTTCATCTGCTAACCGCAAATCAAATATTGCGCCTGCACATCATACGGCCTGTTGTTATCTACAAGGTGGCAGAAAGACGCGTCATTTCACTGCAGTAAATTCAAAGTTCAACGATTCTTACTATAGCACCCATACCACCTTACGCCCCTTTCGAAGGCAGGGGCCTTCACGTGACGACGTCTGGTTTCAAGACGATGTTTGACAGCCTTCCTCGGGCCAAATTGCCTACTGGTATACTCTTTGAAACTGGCATGAAGATTCTGCGCTGATCAGCATATCAATGATGCTGTTATCCTGAGCCTACCATCGTCGAACCGCGGGTCAGGAACTCTCCAAGCCTGCAACGAACGCAATAGCTTCGTCAGCCCCTCTGGCGCATATCTGGACGGACAACACCCGTGGCGGCGTGGTTGAAGAATTGATCGCGACGTTCGACTCTCACCATGTGTACGATGAAGCTGTCCAGCTGGATGCGTACGTGTGGTGCTGGCGGTACATATATGGAGAGATAAGCGCAATCGGGAGGTATTTCGACCTCAGTGTGTCCAATGCGAGAGCGCTGCGAACGTCTGCCTCTCTCACCGACCCCCCGCGCCCAAATGCTCGGGTTCGTTTCCCGTTTCGCTCCTTCTTTTCTCCCACAAACGCTCGTCCTCTTCGGTAGACGTCGTGAAGATCGTGTTGAACAATCCCAGCGACGGCAGGTACTGCAAACAGACCTGTCAAAGCTTCATTCAGCAGTGACGGGGTACTGATGCGTGTCACCCCCGTTGATCTCAATGACTATTGCTACGTCGTTGAAGAAGGGGTGTGTTCCACGAAACGAGGATACAGGCCTTGTCGAGAAGAAGTAGCACCACGAATATGTCAAGGAGCTTGCGAGGCTGCGATCGTCGGGATCCTTCATCGTTGGCATTCGTTGTGCGACAGCCACAGCATCTACTCGAAGTTAGATCCTCTGCGATACTTCTTGACTTTCCTGTATACTCAACAACTTCCACGAGATTCGCGCATCCTCTTTCCGCCAGGATCATACACAAAACCGGAACCAGACGAAACAAAGCAGGCCGTCTCCCCGCCCTGCGCCCTCCACCCTCCGCGACCCCACCCATCTCATTGCCATCAAAATCCGCTCTCCCTTCCGCGGGTCGCATCTTCTACACGTTCGTCGCCGCTTCACGCCCCTTCTTCGCATCGTCCTCGTCCTCCTTCGACGAAGGTCTTGTGCATGCACGAACAGGGGCAATGGCCCCGCTAAAGTGGGCGCAGTATACGGCGGAATAGCAGGATTCCGGTACGATCGCGACGAAGAAGAGCTCGCGGGCTTGTTCTGGGGTGGCGGAGTCCGCAGATAGAACGATGCGTCGGTGAAGGACCCGATAGAAGGGCTTCGCGAAGCAGCTGGATAACGATGTCTTTCGTAGAGCTGATGGTACTGAATGTACAGTATCTGGGTCTTCCTTCTTCCTTCGAACGATCCACGTCATTGGAAAGAGACCTTGTGTCTGAGGCGTTAGCGCCCGCCTCTCCGTGCCCTTCGGACGTTCAGAACACTGAAACGCTTCCGACTCGCATGTAGGCTTGGCCCTCCCTAGGGTGTCTCCAATCGCGCATCAGCCAACGCGACGACAGCAGATCATCCCTCATCTCGACAATAACCTTCGAACGTGTTACACTTTGCCCTCCACGACCCGCGACCCGCCTTAAACAGGTCGCTTGCGCTCGTGAGCACGGTGTGGCGTGTTCAGAGAACGCGTTTCGCGTCGACCCTGCTGATAGTTGTCGCCACGCGGCGAGCTCGGTGCCCAATCTCAAACGTTGGAGAGCGCATCGAACTCACGTATCATCACGTATAAAGACTGTACAAATACGAAGGGAGCTTCGCAATCCTATCATGTTCACGCCTTCTCTTGCCATGGTTCACAACAACATTCCGGCGTTCTTGCTCGCCTGCTCAATCTTCCACACTGGAATGACGTATGCCTCATCGTAGGTCTCAAAACCATTGTCATTATCACTTCAACTCACCTTACGTTCCTGATGTATGTATAGTGACAATCACGCGACGGGGTCTGATGCCTTGGGACCCCCCTACGAAACCCTCGCCGTGCGAGATATCGATTATACGTCCAGTGTTTACGCCCGCGAGCCCGAGCCCGAGCCAGCTTTCTGGGGGCACGAAGCGCGAGATCTCGAAGGTGACGACGGCCACAGCGCTCCCTCGGATTCATCCCACAACCACAGCACCCGCGAAGTAGACGAGGATGTACATGCTGGCGGCGATAATCATCACCAGCGCCGAGAAGCGTTGGACTACGTCATGGAGCTTGCTGCGCGCTCGGCTGATCCAAACGACGAGGAAGATGAACGGCTGGCGCGCCGTGAACAGCTCGACCGCATCGTCGAGCTTGCTGCGCGATACGCTGCACCACAGTCCCAGCTCAACGACGACAGCGAACACGACAACAGCAGACGCAGTGAGACTGATGAAGAGCGTCTGGAAGCACGATCTGGCCAGAGGACGGTGCTGCCATCCTCCAAAGCGCTTGGGAGCGCCATCCAGCAGTGGATGGCCAACAACATGCATAGACGCGAGCAGGCCGACGACGGGGACGCGCTCTTTGCGCGGGACCTGCACGATGAATCCCACAATGAGCTCGATGCGCGCAGTGCGTTTGGGATGGCGTTCAGGCCGATCGCGCAGGAGCTCGGGCGCGCGTTCAGGACGGCGGTTCTGGAGAAGGTGAAGAGGCGCGAGGTGGGGGAGGTGGGGGAGCTGGAGGTGCGGAGTGCGTTCGGGATGGCGTTCCGCCCGATTGCGCAGGAGCTGGGGAGGGCGTTTAGGACGGCTGTGCTTGAGAAGGTCAAAAGGGAGATTGAGGATCGCGAGGAGGCTGATGGGGTGCTGGAGCGCCGTGAAGACGTCGCTGTCCCCGTCGAGTCTGCGTCGGAATCATAGTCTCACCGTTCGTCCTAATTTATTGGCTCTTGTATTCTTAGCATTTAGTTCGCTTATGCGCCGTTCTGGTTGTAATGTACATCTGTCGTCAGATCTTTATTGGTTTGGATTTTGATAGAGCCAGCTTACTCAGCCCATGAGAAAGCTTCGCCGTCTTGATGCCACGGTCGTCCGTCAACCCTCATGGCGTTCACCACGTCTGCTCTGACTCTGCAGGACGGGAGCCATTTGCATTACACGGACAGCGGCCCCGTGCCCGACTCGACGACGTACAAGACGGTAATCCTCATCCACGGAGCGGCGGTGAACGGGAGTGCGTAGCTACGGATGTATCAGCCCTATTTACCACGACGACTAATCGCCGAACAGGTACCTTTGAACGTCTCCACCCTCTGGCGGCGAGCCACAATCTCCGCACAGTCGCGTTGAACCGGACAGAATACCCTGGGTCGTCCAAGTACACGGATGCCGCATTGGAGGAGTTGAAAGGCGGGAGTCCCAGGTTCCTGGAGAGGACGGCGGTTCGTATCGCGTTCTTCATCGCAGCCTACATCCAGGAGGCGGGGGTACCTGAGGAAGGTGGAGTTGTCGTAGTGGGTTGGTCGATCGGAACGGTGTCAGCAATGGCGCCGTTCTCTTTCCCCGAAGTTTTGCCCTTGGAGACGTACGACTTGCTGAATAGATACGTGAAGCGACTGGTCTTATACGGTAAGTAGGCGTATCAACGGGGATAGACAGAGTGATTTACAACTTATGAGACCCACCGTACCTCGCTTTTGGATTGGAGCTCCCTGGGGATACGGTCCTGTTTGATCCATGGGGTGACGCAACGACGAAGAGTCCGGAAGAAGTATTCGAGACCTTCAAGCTCTGGGTGAGCTCGTATTTCGATGTGCCGGAGGGATGGTCGGGGTCTATCAACGAGCTAGACTCGCGCAAACGGACCGAGCGCGCGACCGTGGATTCTTGGACCAAGGAGGAACACGAGCGGTTCTTCAGCCAGGATGCGGCTGCTAGGGCGGAGATGCATTGGTGAGTATCCGATATCAGCGTGCAGCAAAATGGGAATACTGACTATTCGCCAACTGGCTCCTAGGTTCTCTGATGCAATGCAGAAGTGCATCAATCGTATGGCGACGAGCTGTCTCTTCGACGAAGCAATGAATGTGAGGTACTTCTATAATTTGAGCGTGAAGTACATTGCATGTGGTAGATCACCGTGGCATACAATCTGGGCGGCGCATCGAATCAAGGAGATCAATGACGAATGTGTTCTTCGCCGCATAAGACCCCGGCCCATCGAATTCGTGGTCATTCCTGCCGGCAATCATTTCGTGAGTGATGTATAGAAATATAGTGAATGAAGTGACGCTCACCATCCTCCTAGGTCCACTGGGACGAACCACAGGCCTTTCTACGAGAGTTGAGCGGGTGGTAGAGAGCTCACACGGCGTAACACGTAATTGTGTAATCGAATGAGGAAATAAAATAGACGGGCGCCTCCTGGTACCTGATTCATGTCCGCTTAGACTGGAGTGCCAGGGGCGAGACCCTCCGACATTTGCGCTGTGTTCTGACACTCACAACAACATGTTCTCCACAGCTTTCTCCCCACGTCCACCATGTAAAAATGCCCTCCTCGAGCCTCGCCGTCCTCGTCGATAACACAGACACCAATTTCACCTTCAATTCACCATGGTCGCTGTCTTTGCCAGAGCCTATCTGGCTCAACGAAACCTATACGGCGTATGATTCGTTCGGGGAGGGCAATGGAACGTTGAGCTATGCGTTCGAAGGTGTGTTTTCGTTTGTGATACGGTGTCGAGATGTTCTGAAGCTTGATGTAGGGACTGCGATCGCGTTCTACGGCCATGCAGACGGCCAGCTGCAAGCATCCATTGACGGAGCATTGCCAACCTATCACCCACCTGGCCTTCAATTCCAAATATACCAGCAGTGGCTCAGTTTCGCTGATTTAGCCGATACACATCACGCCATCACGCTCGATTTCAGCACGAATGTGTATTTCGATTACGCCGTCATTTCAGCTGGGCAGTCGACGCCTCTGCAGGGGCGCAGCATCCTCGTCGACGATAGCGACGCCGCGATGAATTACACGGGGACGTGGAGCGTGGAATCCGACCAGATGTTCGCTACCGGAGACGGGCTGCAGCAAATACCGCACGGGAGATCTATCCATCGAAGCACGAAAGCGGGGGACTACGTGCTTCTTCAATTCACCGGTACGTCCGCACCGTGATGCTCGCCACCCACTAAGGAATAAGGAATATCTTACCAAGTCTCGCCTGTAGGTTCGTCGATTTCCGTCTACGGCATCGTGCAATGGCAGAATCCCGGGCGCATCTCCACAGCATACACCCTCGACGGCTCCGCCTCCCCGCACACGACCACCATCTCCTCAGACGGCCAGCGCAACCCATACACCGACCAGCCCAACTACCTCCTCTTCCACGCCGATCTCGCGCCCGGCAACCACACCCTCGTCGTCACCGTCACCGAGATAACGGGCCGGCAATCCCTCCTCCTCGACTACATCCTGTACACCGCGGCCTTCGACAGCCTCGCAGCGATGCCTGCGCTGGCGCCGGGGGATATACACCCGTGGACGCCCCCGCGTGTAGTGCGAGCGAAGAAGGCGTTCCCCACAGGCGCGATCGTGGGCGCTGCAGTGGGGGCTGCGGTGCTGCTCGCGCTCGTCGTGTTCCTCGTGTACCGCACTACTAGACGCAGACGCCCGAAATCGTCTGGCGATCGTCCAGAGATCGATCCACTACCAGAGCCAGGCGAGTAACCCCCTTCAATTGCTTCTCTCATGATCTAACTGATTCTGCGCAGTGGTACGGCCGTCTGAGCCGCCGTCTTACACCCCGACGCCTACGATCTCGCTCTATCAGCCCTCGCACACCGATGTCGGCGCCTCCACGCTTGGGGGGTACGCATATCCTCGCGGGAGCTCCGTCGTAGGCACCTCATCCTCTACATCTCATCCCCCCGCCGCGCACACTACACCCACCGCTCTACCACCCCATTCACAGCACTATCCCCCGTACCCAAGCCCCTTTGCGCATTCCCCTGCATCTCCTACCGCCCCAACCTCTCCCTCCGCGTCTGTGTCCTTGTTGTCGTCGTCGTCGGCGACGGCGGCGGGGGCGCCTTCGATACCCCGCGATGCGCTCGATCACCCCGATGTAGTACATGCACGCTCGCGCCCGCCAGTATCTGAGAAACGGTCGTCGAAGTCTGAGACGCACGTCCGGGACAGCGTGGTCGGCCACCAGGCGCACCACCCCCGGGGCGCGCGCCATGTTTATTCCTACGGTTCTGGAATTCATGAACTGCAGATGTCACCCACGGACATTAATGTCTATCGTGCTTAGCTTAAGCGGTTTCAAACTTTAACGTGTAGCTCTCTCAAAATTCGTGTCTTTCTTATGCTCGTTCGTAACGTATTAGTTCATATAGTATGACTCTAGAGTAATAGCGGCGCTGTCGTATTTATACCATCCTGCGGAATTGTGCTTCGTTCGTATCTTCTAAGCCACAGATATCGCATCCTCTTGTCTATTTCTTCCTGCGCGCGTTTCTGGAGGGCGGGGAAGTTGAGCATGGCGAGGACGGAGGTTTGCAGGAGGGACGCCGTGGTCTCCGTTCCGCCGTCCATGAGGACTTTGCCGGAGGCCCTGGGATGGAACGGTAAATCGTGGTAGTAACGGAGGAGGGCAGCGATGGAGGAGGTAGCGTCGACGAACTCACTTGATTTCCTCGCGGTCCATGTCCAGCTCGACCGTGTTCTCCATGACGCGCTCGATGAAGCATCCTGTGATAACGAGGGGGGACACACCCATATTTCCGAAGACTGTGTATATCCCCTCTGTTCGCTCAGGGTTTCAGCACTGGACAGGACCGCTATTGTCTCGTTGAAGATTTTGAGCTGGAATGAAGAACGTAAGGGTACATGTAAAGGAGGGAGATAGGATAAATGTCACTGAGAATACGTCTCCGTATTCTCTGGACCACTCCGTGAAGCTACATTGCAGTGTTAATCTTGTCGTAGTCCCGACATTTAGATACGACATACCGATGATGGGGAAACAATTGCCGAGAATAAAGGAAGTTGGAGGACCCGGTGGTAGCCTTTCATCGCGTCTACCAATCTTCCACGGCCTCCACCACCTAAGCACTACGCTGAAGAGAATTAGATCCTCCGAGTGGGCAATGTGCAAAGCAAACACCGAAGGCAGTCCTGTTACATATAGCGCGGACCCTGAATCACGCTTCTCCACGTGGATCCAGCACCCTCGGTCGTTTCGCACGACGATCACCCCACATCGACATGATTACTACCACCTCCGCTGATATCGAGAGCCGACAATCGAAGCAGGACACGACCTTGCAGGACACAGCAGCGCTCGGTTCTGGCCCTTGGATGGATGGCTTTGAGCGGGCACTCACCGGGGACTCCTGAATCTAAGAGGGGTGAGCAGACCCTTCACCAAACGAATCGAAAAGAGACTAACCTTCTTGTGCCCCGCTGGTTTCAGATGCCCCAATCTCCAGCGCGACCTGTGCCAAAAAT
This sequence comes from Pleurotus sapidus, assembly GCA_026743855.1. Lineage (NCBI taxonomy): Eukaryota > Fungi > Basidiomycota > Agaricomycetes > Agaricales > Pleurotaceae > Pleurotus > Pleurotus sapidus. The sequence continues at coordinate 370,236 of JANBWZ010000021.1, forward strand.
GTCGTTATCCATGGATGTAGCGTTCTCAACATACCCCCGTTACATCACCGCCGCTGCCGCCTCTGCAGTACTGGTGAGCAAACCCTGAACAAGTGCAAATTATGTTGGATTGCATGGAATGCACTAGCAAACCGTGCTTCCTATCGAGGCGGCGCACTACACGCGGCGGCCATGTATAGTATAATACTTATTCCTTTAATGCTTACTTCTCGCTTGCCGACTAATATAGTATCATAAAGCATGTCTTATTTAGGCTATACGTACAGTACAAATACAGTACGATATCATAGGGCCACCTCAGTCGATTCCCATCGTACTGAGGTGAGCTACTTCTACTTTATCTTATCTACCTAGTATACTGATTATGGCGAGTAGCGCCTTTATTATTCCACAGGTAGCTACGATTAATACATGCTCAGTCGATTCCCATCGTACTGAGCGCCTTTATTATTCCACAGGTTATGGGCCCTGGTTTACCCACTGCTTGAACAACAGACGTAAACCTCCCTACTTGTTACTCGCTCGCTCGCGTACCCTTGCTGCTACCCTTGCTCGTCTAAACCATGTCTACCACATCTTCTATCAAACTCGGCGACGATTTCTTGCGTATTCCGAAGTTGGATGTCTCGGGTTCTAACTGGGTCATATTCAAGGCTCGATTCCAGTGGGCACTGGACGCTCGAGGCCTGTTGGACCATGTTGATGGTACCGCAAAGGAACCAGTGGACCCGATTCCCGTGTCTGTTCGTGCTTCGGCAACGGAGCTAACGGCGGATCAGAACACATTGGTAGCGAACTGGAAGGACAAGCTACAAACCTGGCGCAAGGGGGAGGCTATCGTCAAACAGCAAATCGCTGGAACGATTCCGGACTCACTGTTCATGAAGATCTGCAAGCTGCCGACCGCATTTGATGTATGGGCGGCACTCGCTTCTGATCATGAGCAACGCTCGCGCATGTATTCAGTCGACCTTCGCCGTAGACTCCAAATGGAACGCTGTCCTGACAAGGGTGATATGCGGGTTCATCTTGCGAAGCTTCGCACCATGCGTGAAGACCTTGCTGCTATGGGACATCCCCCGGCCGATGATGACTTCTCAGCTATTATCCTTGGTTCTCTCCCGAAATCCTACGAGCATTATGTTTCAGCGCTCAATGCCACCGATACCCTCGCTACCATCTCACCAGACAAGCTCATGGTTCGCATTCTGGAGGAATCAGAGCGGCGGGGCTTGAGGAGTGGAGGAAAGGAGGAGGACAACTCTGCTTATCATGCCGGCGGTGGCGGGAAGCAGAATGGAAAGGGCTCGAAGAAGGTCGAGTGCTACAACTGCCGAAAGCGTGGTCACGTTAAAGCAGAATGTTGGGCGCCGGGAGCAGGTAAAGAGGGTCAGAAACCTCAGGCCAAAGGGAAGGCCACATTGAGTTCGACCGCAACCAGCACATCCGAATCTAGCAACAAAACTGCGTCAGTCGCTAGTACTTCCACTTCGAAAGGAAAAGAAAAGGAGAAGAATACTAGTGAAGCTGCATGGATGGCTGAGTTCGCCGATGATTCCATGGATGAAGATCGTGACATGGGCTTCCTTGACGACTTCGATATGGACCTATCTTCGATTCCGGATGTTGAATGGGAAGACATGCCGGAACTAATGTACCCATCGGAATCAGATGAATCGGATGATGATGACATCTATTCCACGCCTGCCGTTGAGCCCAGCTTGCCATATGAAGAGGTGATAATCGAGATGGAAGTTGATGATGCAGACACATCGTTTAACTATGCCCTTCTCTCGCATAGTGGTGTTCAAGGCGACGTGGATCTCTACGACTCGGGGGCTACCAGTCACATGTCGGGAAGCAGGCATCGCTTTATTAATTTTGTCAGCATCGCACCGAAGTCAATAAACGCCGCCGACAAACGAACCTTCCATGCCACTGGGAAGGGTGACATGCACGTCTGGCTGCCTAACGCAAACGGGGAAACCACTCGCATCCTCCTTCGCGAGGTCTTGTATGCTCCTACCATGAACATCACCCTCATTTCAATCAGCCGTGTCGCTGCCGCTGGCTATACTGTTGTCTTCTCCGGAAACATTTGTCGTATTCTGGATGAAGAGGGGGAGGATATTGGCCAAATCAATGTTGACGGAGGCCTATACCATGTCCGTTCTCCGCAAAGTGGTGGAGAGTACGCTGGTGCCGTGTCTACCGTTATAACTCTTGATGAACTCCATCAAAGGCTTGGTCATATTTCTCATGAAGCGGCACGTCAACTGGTGAAGAAAGGAATGGTCAAAGGTATTACGCTGGATGAGTCGGTTGCGCCAACAACTTGCGAGCCATGCGAAAACTCGAAGATGACTCGTCGTCCCATTGCACGAGAACGTGTAACCCCGAAGACGATGACTGTTGGCGATGAAGTCCACTCGGACCTATGGGGACTCTCCAAGGTTGAAACCCTTGGCCATCGCCGTTACTTCATGTCTCTTATCGACGATTTCAGCCGTTACGTCAAAGTACATCTTCTTTTCACCAAGGACGAGGCATTCGAGACCTATCGTGGGTTCGAGGCTTGGATGGGTACACAAAAGGGAGTAACGCCAAAGTGTCTTCATACCGATCGCGGAGGAGAATTCATCAGTAATGAGTTCTCGAAACACCTGGCTGCGAAAGGCACCGAACGCCGGCTCACCGTCCATGACACTCCGGAATACAATGGTGTTGCGGAACGAATGAATCACACTTTGCTGAACCAAGTACGTGCTGTTATCATTGACAGCGGACTTCCCAACTTCCTATGGGGCGAAGCCTTGATACATATTGCCTATGTCCGCAACCGATCCCCGACTCGTGCCTTGAACGACAAAACTCCATATGAAGTCTTCCATGGACGAAAACCTGATATCTCCAACTTACCAATATGGGGTTCCCTCGCACGCGTTCATGATCCTACTGGCTCCAAACTGTCGCCGCGAGGTGTTGTTGGTCATTGGGTTGGTTTTGACGAAGAAAGTCTTGCACATCGAATTTATTGGCCGTTATCTTGCAGAATTTCGGTGGAACGAAGTGTCCTTTTCAATGTCTCCGAGACGGTCAGTGTGCCGCTTGAGGGGGAGGAAAGTGATAGCGAGGTTGAAGGCAAGCGGCTCTCTGTTCCTCCTGAAGATCACGAATCAGCCAACTCAGACTCGGAAGAAGTTGAGGCTGAACTCTTACCTGAAACTGTCGAAGCAACTACAAACCCTCGTCGCAGCACTCGCACTCGAACCGAATCCCGTTACGTTCAAAGTCTTCGTAAAGGCGAAGGCGCCGTCAGCAATAAACCAGCCGATCCTCTCTTGCCCAAAGGACTACAACCAGTTGCCGAAGAAGCTGCTGGAGTTGCTGATGAGGAATGGAACATAGTGGAGGACTCGGATGACTGGGAGATGGTGAGCGTCGAGGAAATGGCTATGGCATCGGTTATTGGAGGATCCGAGGGCTTGGAACCGACCTATGCAGAAGCACGTTGTCGCCCCGATTGGCCGAAATGGCAGGAGGCGATCCAGAAGGAGCTCGACAGCTTGAAGGCGAATGGGACTTGGGAGTTGGTAAAACGGCCGGATAATGCGAACGTCGTGGACAGTAAATGGGTATTTCGAATCAAGAAGAACACGGCCGGTGAAACCGAGAAATACAAGGCTCGACTAGTGGCACGCGGGTTTACTCAGATTTACGGTGTCGATTATTATCAAACGTACGCACCTGTCGCTAAGCTTTCATCGTTTCGACTCCTTCTAGCCATTGCGGCACGAAACGGCTGGTCAACGGATAGTTTTGATTTCGACAGCGCATATCTCAATGGGGAACTGGATGACGATGAAGTGGTTTACATGGAGCAACCACCTGGACACGAATTCGCAAATCGGCGGCACTACGTTCTTCGGTTGATCAAGGCATTATACGGGCTCAAGCAGAGCGCTCGCGTTTGGTATAATAAACTCTTCGCTGCGTTTCTTGAACTTGGGTTCAAACGTTCAGAGGCTGATCACGGCGTCTTCTACAAGGAAATCGGGAAGGATCTACTAGTGGTTGCGGTACACGTTGATGACTGTCTTGCAACTGGGAGTTCTGCCAAGCTATTGGAAGAATTCAAAGGTCAGATCAACTCGAAATATCGTATGACTGACCTTGGTCCAGCGCATTGGTTGCTTGGTATCAAGGTTACTCGCGATCTGGCTGAACGAACCATTTCCCTATCCCAGCATTCCTATATCGACTCTATCATCACTCGGTTCAACTTCAATGATCTTAAACCAGTTTCTACGCCAATGGACGCAAACCTGGCACTCACCAAAGCCCAATCCCCTTCTTCTGTCTCCGACATCGCTCGCATGCGAAATGTTCCTTATCGTGAGGCTGTTGGATCCCTAATGTATGCCGCTATGGGAACTCGACCGGATATTGCGTTCGCTGTCACTACTCTTGCGCAATTCTCTGATAACCCGGGTTGGGTACATTGGGAGGCCGTGAAAAGAGTCTTCAAGTATTTGCTGGGGACGCGGGACCTGGAATTGGTGTATGGGCGGAAGGAAAATGAGTTAACAGGTTACGTTGACGCAGATGGTGCTTCGCAGGAGCATCGGAGGGCAATCTCAGGATACGTGTTCCTCGTTGACGGGGGCGCGATATCGTGGTCGTCGAAGAAACAGGAATTGGTGACCTTGTCGACGGCGGAAGCAGAGTACGTGGCAGCGACCCACGCTGCCAAAGAAGTGATCTGGCTGCGGCGTTTAATCGGAGAAGTCTTCGGCGCTATTCCCAATCCTACTACCCTATTCAGCGACTCTCAATCCGCAATCGCACTCACGAAAGACGGTCACTACCATGCTCGCACCAAACACATCGATATACGATATCATTTCATCCGCTACGTGATTGAGAACAGTTCAATCAAGTTAATCTATTGTCCCACCAACGAAATGACTGCCGATGTACTCACGAAGGCATTACCGAGCGCAAAAGTCAAGCATTTTGCCTCCGCGCTTGGGTTGGCAACGGTTTGAGGGGGAGTGTTGGATTGCATGGAATGCACTAGCAAACCGTGCTTCCTATCGAGGCGGCGCACTACACGCGGCGGCCATGTATAGTATAATACTTATTCCTTTAATGCTTACTTCTCGCTTGCCGACTAATATAGTATCATAAAGCATGTCTTATTTAGGCTATACGTACAGTACAAATACAGTACGATATCATAGGGCCACCTCAGTCGATTCCCATCGTACTGAGGTGAGCTACTTCTACTTTATCTTATCTACCTAGTATACTGATTATGGCGAGTAGCGCCTTTATTATTCCACAGGTAGCTACGATTAATACATGCTCAGTCGATTCCCATCGTACTGAGCGCCTTTATTATTCCACAAATTAGCAACCGTTCAACTCACCCACTTCCGGATTGTACAGACAATAGCAGCAGCGACAAGAATCGTTCATCTACTGGCTGCCTCTCGATGAATCACTCGTGGGAGATATCAACACGGTGGGTATATGAATCAACTGTAAGATATGCTGCGTCCATACACATCAAACCTTTGTAACTAGTGACTGATGTGACTGAGGACTTAACAAAAGAGGCGCTGATAACGTGACCTCGGCTACAGCGTGGAAGTAAGTACGATTGATCTCCGACTGATGAATTGGATGGTCAACGATGCTCTCCGATTATCCCTCACTTCGCCAGTCTCGCTGCCTCTCGGTCTATCTCTGCCATCAATCCCTCTGTAATGACCCGGTGCCCCCAATATTTCTTCGATGCCCACGCTGAAAGTCTGCCATCCAAGCCATGACTATAAAACATCATGAAGCGGCGAGATCTCCATGCGAAGCTATTTAAATTTCGAGTTCACAGTCAGTAAACCTCTAGTCCAAGAATTATTAGAGCTTACCGTCGCATAGACTCAAGGGGAACTGAGTCCAAGGCAGAAATAACATTCAGCTCAAGATCTGCCTCCTTGGATGACGGTGGGTATTGCCGGTAAATTCTCTTTGCATACCCCCAACATTGTTCAATAAAATTGAGCTCGCAGTGGAACTTTGGCAGAAACAAGACTGTAAACCCTCTTCCTTTGCAGGCAGTCTCCAAAAGCGACTCCGTTCCAGCAAAATCTGGCTGGTTAAACAGCACGCGGCGGCAGCAACATGTTGTCACCCCAGGAGGGCACTTGAATCCCTTACACTCGGCTCGCAGCTTTGACTCTTCGACGAGGCCTCTCTCTTGTAAGATAATTGCCATCCCTTTGAATAAGCCTGAATGCTGATGGCCTATTGGGAAATAGAATGATTGCGGAGCACCAGAGGGTAACTGACCATGGCACATATTTGCCTTCGTTCTGATTAATTTCCCGCTTGGGTCGTAAAGCACGGAACCGTCAGGAGATGTCGCTGTCACGTCAACACCCCAATTCTTTCCTGGTTTAGATGTTCCCTTGGGCATTTTTCGGGCAGAGAGAGCATCATCGGCGCGTTTCAGGTGAGTTGTGGCGTTGTCAAAGACTAGGATGTGTTCCTCATTGGGGTAATGTTGTGTCAAGATATCCATGGCTTTCTTGGCATGTGCAAGGATGTCTTCATTGGTGAAGTAACCCTCTCGGTTCTTGCCCGCCTTGAAGAGGACTCGACTCGATTCGGTGCCGTCAGGTGAGCGTAAGAAACCGTAGTCTGCTGAAACAAAGTCGGCGACCATTAACGAAGCACCTTCTCCCTTAGGCCGCGGCTTTGCGGTCTCCGATTCGTGGACCCACCGTCTACGCCGCCGATCGTTTGCATAGAAGGTGGACTCATCGTGGAACCACACAACAATCTGGCGCTCCCTTGGTCCATACACTGGAGGATGGGCCGACAGCGGAACCTCTTCCTCCTCCATCATATTCTCCTCCTTCCATCGTCGTGTTCGAGATTGAATATTGTTCCATGCTGGCAGGAAGATATTTTGGCGGTAGTGCACCACATCAACACGCTCGTGTCCATCAACAAATTGACCACTTGGGCGAAGTGTCCACCGGTAACCCATCTTTTTCATCCAACATTGCGCTGTGACCTCTGATATACGCCTCTTCATTCCCAGCCGTGTCTTGACCTCGTCCTGGTCTAGATAATCACAAATATCCTTTGCGTGAACATACTCACCAACGGTCTGAAGATGTAAGTGAATCTCTTGTATGAAATCTTCGTCATCAATCCGTGATTTTGCCCAGCTGCCGTAGATACTGATTGGTAGTGTCCCACGATCCGCGATGAAGGTGCGTGTCCACTCTCGCAACTTCCGAGCTGCCCAGGGTCCCTTCTCTGCACAACGAGCAACATGAAGAGCTGCCACCCCCCACCGTGAGCATGGCCTCATGCCGCTTAATACTGGGCTCGATTTTGACTTGTCTGTGTAGATATGTAGCAACATCTTCATCTGCTCTAGGCGGGTGCGTGTGAGAAGGTCTAGTTGTGGGTCCTTGTAACCCTTGCCTGTTTGGCGTGGCGGACGCAAGATGAGCTTGATGTTGTCTAATGCGGAATGTGCGTCTTCCATGGAGGGAGCCAGGCGTGTTTTGATGTTATGCCATGGCTCCTTGTGTATGTGCACATGATTCTCCGGGCCACTGGTGTGTTCATCCTCTCGATTCATCGGCTGGTTTATCACCAATCTTCCTATTCCTTGATCTGCCGTTGATTCTTCGGCTTGCCTCTGACTATCTCTAGTGCCCTCAAGTTCCGCTTCATCGTCGGAATTGCTGCTATCCAAATCCGACCCCCAATCAAACTGACCCGGAGTGGTGCACTCATCATCGCGGTCACAGATGCTGGAAGCCGAGTCACTGCCCTCATCTTCACTCATCAAAGTCTCGCCGACGGCGCTTCGGGGAACCCAGAATGTCTGCGTGAAATTGGCACTAGTGAGCCAATCATCATTGGCACCAGCGGCCATGGTCTCCGTCTGACATGATGGCATCAACGGTGTGGTGGATTCCATGTCGTAGTTCATGGCGCCTTCCATTGACTGCGGCATCTATCAATGTAGTTTTGGAACCATAGTCTGCAGAAGATCTAGATTCTCACATTCTCTTTATTCTCGTTGTTCTTCTCTCTCTTCCCCTTCTTCACACCAAATTGACCTAGATTCCTGTGCCGGGACATGGGTTTTTTCCGTTTATCACCCATGATGCAATGGTGTGGTTCACTCTTTCCAAAATGGGACACCCATTGGTTCTGCCACGTCTAGCGCTTAAGTATGATAGCCGCAATAATTCGTTTACAATCCGTACAGTGCATCTATTCGTTATTCACAACTATGGTAATCTCGAGAATTGATATTTATGAATATCTATAGTTCTCATCTTTTGTGAAATCACATCGTAGAAATATTGACTTATTATCTTCACTTTGTCACCTCTTGTAACACTTCCCACGCCCGAGGTTTGATGTGTATGGACGCAGCATATCTTATTAGCTACCAAATCAACTCTAAAACGTAACGGCTAAGGCCCCGTTCGGGATCCCCAGGAAGATCACAACTAATAGTTGTCGCCCGCGAGAATGTAGTTGGGATAATAAGAACCGGTTTATGCCTAAACTAGTTGGGGGAAGGTGTTCGGTAGCCACTCTAACTACGTGTGAACCAACTAAGCAACATGTCACGCGTGACTCTGCCAGCTTCTTGCCCCCCTCGTTTAACACATATCAGCTCGCACAATGGGAGTAAAATACCTTCTTGAAGCTCATCAATCCACATTTGACCACTCAGAATTGATGTATACATTGGCACTCTGTTTCAAGATCTAGCAGCAGCAGATACACCAGTACTGGCAGTATATGAGATAGCCAGGCCTATAGCTCATTCTATTTAATACTATCAGCACTTTAAGTCCACATTTGAGGGCTTATTGACTTTCTTCAAAATGTGAAAGGTAACTGCAATGGAATTTCACCACTGAAAACTGGTTGAACACGATCTAAATGCCCCTATCAGGGGCTTTAAAAGGGGTATCACCTGATTGTTGTCACACATCTAAACGTAGCGCCCTAGACTAAATGTAGCGCCGAGGATTACACGATTTGTCTCGCTAGTTGTGATTTTACTAACTAGACCCCCAACTGCTAGTTGGGGATTCCGAACAGGGCCTAAGTAAAATCGTCCGTAAGGGATCATTGCGACATCCCATCAACAACTCTAGCGCTCTCAATCACAACGCAACCAAAGCTCCGATGAGCAGACTACCGACGAACGCCGCAAACGAAGACGTCGTCGAAACGGCACCGTTGCCCGACCCAGAGTCTGAGCCCGAGCCAGTGGATGTACCGTTTCCAGAAGCTGCACCAGCAGCCTCGGTCCCGTTGATCCTCCTGGCAAGCTGTTGAAAGGCGGCGAAGTTGTTGGGACCCGATTCGACGGCGTTGATGGAGAATACCATGCCAGTGCCGCAGTGGTTGCCTTGTCCGCAATAGCCCCAGATCGGCGCGGTCTGACGGAACCGTGAGTGCCAGATAAACACATCGTTAAGAGGGAAAACTCACGTCGTTGACGGTAATCTCAAAAGTAGGGAACGTTGTCGCGTCAGCTGCGACTGGAACACTAGATCAAGCCCGAAGCTCATCAGCAACGTCTCATGAACGAATCACCGGTGCTTACAATCCAGAGCGGAACCCTTGCACGCCAGTAACATCAGCGAGAGGGCGGCACGGGTTGCTGAAGCTCGACTGCGTAACGGTATGGTTCTTCGGCCGAAACTCGAAGACTGACCTTGTCCCCAACAGAAGCCTGTATATTACTAGGCGTGAATACGAACTCGCCGTTAGCCCCAACGGTAATCCTGATGCTCCACTGGCTGCGGCGCAGGCGTCGGCGGCGGGGTCCCTTCGTAGCTCGTATACGTCGTCGTCCAAACCGCCTGGCCCTGCGTGACAGTCGCGGTGGCAGTCGCCCACTTGGGCGCGGGCGGCGTGACGTACGTGTCCACAGACGAGGCTCGCCGCCGCGCTCGCAGCACCACTAGACCCCGCGCCCGCCGACCCGTTCCCGTTGGCCGCGATCGCGCGCTCGCGGAAAGCCGTAAACGACCGCGCCTCGCCTTCCGGCGCGGGGTTGATCGCGAATACCATCCCTACGCGTCGCGGTCAGGGAGCTATTCGTTAGCGATTCCAAAAAGCGGATGGCGGACGCACCTTGGCCGCAGTGCCCTGTCTGGCCGCAGTAGAACCACTTGGGCGTGGTGTCTGCGACGTGGAATTGGAAATTCGGGAACGGGGGCGTGTCGGCTGGGACGGGGCGGCTGTAACGCATGGCGATCAGCGATCAGCGATCAGAGGACGTGGCTCGGAGGAGAGATAGCGTACAATCCGGATCTTTCGCCCCCTGGCAGAGCGACGCACGGTGCTTCGAAGGACGACTGGGTCACTGTGTGGTTTTTGGGACGGCTGGAGACGAGGATGGTGAGTAAGGCGTTTGGATGGAGCTGGGATTAATTTAGGGTGCGTACAAGATGAAGTTCACGACGTCGCCTGGGACCGCGTTGACGTAGGGGGGAGTGTAGGCTAGCTCTCCGCCGGCGCCGACATGGACGTCGTACGTAGCGGCCAACGCTGCGGGCAGAACGGAGAAGGCAAAGGCGAATCTTCCGACCATTTGCGTGCGTGAAGCTAGACGGGGAATTGAAGAGGCGGAAAGGAAAGAAGAGGAGAGAACGAAGTGGTGAGACACGGTCTTCGATGGCGGCTTTTTATACGACAACGAGTGTATGGCGTACCGATTCCATGGTTAAGACATCTCCACCATTTCTGCCCAGCGAGGGACGTGTCGGCTGCCCCGGAGGTCTGCCCCCACTCGAGAGCGATGTCGCCGAGGCTTGCTCGTTTCATGCGCGCGGAGACAGCGCAGACAGCTGATCAAACACCTAGCGGAATGGCCGGGCGCGTATACAAGGTGTGTGTGCGTACCTCCGCGTGCCGAGTGTTCTCCAGAGCACTGCAGCGTGCAGCCATTGCATTTGAAGCTTTGAAGCTTGAAGCCCTAGGAATATTGCAATGCCCGGCGCGCATCAGCACATCATAGCTCTCCATACAATGACCCTGAGATGACGGAACCTGCAAATTTGCCTCGTCTATATGGGGAAGTTCGCAACTGGTTTTCTACGGGCATGTCCCCATTTGGGCATAAAAGAACGGTGATGAGGTACGTGATCCCAACTTCGAGGCCAAGTCCTCATGTTCACCATGCAAGTTCATGAAGCGGAAGGCCAGCAGACGTATTACACACTTCATCCCCTTTCAGAAGTACTTGGACATCGTTCAACACGCACGATAACGGGTATCACCTTGCCGTTATGTTGAGAAGAGATCCCAGGCGAGGTGAAGTCCAACATAATGGAGGGATCAGAGGTACAGTATATTGATCTGGTACGTGCCAACCTAATTATCGCCCGCTTAAAATTAATAGATCACGCAAGATTCTTTTCCTTGTTCTCAAACGAAACCGTGTGTGTCGCCATGATTTCGCGGCCCTGCTCCCCAAAGTAACGCCGGCTCTCGAACGACCAGCTGCCAGAAAGCATCAGTATCCACCCAACGACAGAATAGAAAGAGTACCGTCTCACTATATATTCCCGACACACCAAAGCTCCAACCCCTCTACGAAGCGGCGGACATCGTTGTCGTGTTCATCACCAAACGAAGGCATGCTAGCCTTCGCAGCTTGAAAGCGATCCCAGATCCTTCGGAATTCCGCGCCAGCGTGGTCAAATGCCTCTTGCATATCCATCCGGAATTGCGCCATGTACACCGTGATGACATTGTAGCCCCCTTGGCCGTGTTCAACCTCTTTGAAGAACGAGTAGATATCCTGAAATATGATTATGTCAGTACGCGCGCACGGCCGATGGGGCGCGGTCCTTACGTTGCCCAACCACTGCAAGGTCGACCGCCGCTTCATACGCCACCAAAAACTCTGGGTCATCGTATATCTTGTCGGGCAAATCGATGCCGAGCTCCAGCTCTATCAGGTCATAGCACGTCTTCATGGAGCAGTTCTCGCGTCGCTGGATGACGAACGGCTCAAGCGCTGGGGTGACCTGAGTGTCGCGGAGTGTCGCTTGGGACGCGACGGCATTTAGATACGACTCGATGTGCTTCATGAATCGTGCGTGAGCACTGGAAGAGGCACGTAATCTGTACCGCTTGGCGAAGCTATGACCAAAGTGTGATTAGTGTTCTGTCAAGCTGCAGACATGCGAACCTACTCAGCCACCGCTCTGGAGAAGTTCCGAGGAGGAGGGCGTCGACGGGTCGCGCAATGAACCAAGGAATACGTCGCAGGTCATTTGAGCATTGCGAGCGCCCTGCGAGTCTGTCAAATCATCGGCGGCCATGAGGAGATTGAAGAAAGTCGCAGATGATCTTCAGCTCTTCGTTCTCGGCGTTTGGGTGGACAACATTGGCGAGTAGCTCTCCGTCCCATGATTCCTGATCTTGAAGAGTCATGAACCCTTGCTCTCGTATCCAAAGGGTAGACTGCTCCTTGAGCCAACGGTGACGCTGATTGATAAAGATTGGCAGCGGGCAATAGTCCATAAGGTTGGGTAAATGTATCTCAAGTGATGATACTGCCATTCCAGTGAGGAGAGGTTGGTGTGGGTCGAGAGTCGAGGTGTCTTGGGTGGCTGAAGGGTACCCAACACCTATATATTATTCCAGCGAGCATCCAGCGACAAAATACTTTCCTTGTCACACATAGGCGTCTTGAACACAATGGAGATATCGATGCTGGGCTTGTGACTAGGAACGAACAACGTCAATACTCCCGGGATTCTTGATGAAGTATCCGACAGAAGTATCCGACAGCGTGGTGTAATTCAAGTACGATCAAAACGAATGACACAGACTCACTATGTGCGCCATATACTAACTAGTACCTATGAACTTGGTCAGCTGTAGTACCATCAAGTTTGCGGGCAAGGCTTCACCAAGCATAAGTTAAATTTCACGAATTGATGACATCGTGACCTGGGAGTCGTCGAAGAAGTCATCAAGTCTGATAAACGTCAGACTTTAGCGGTCCGGAATACGTCAAGGAATGACGCTGGTGAGTGATTCATCACATTGGACGGTTGTTTGTGCCTGAATGAGAGCGTCTCATGCGCAGGGTTTCCTCACCGAGTGCAAGTGAAGTTCCCATAGCCTGATGGCGCAGAATTGTGGGGCTACTCGAAGACAGTAGGGCATGATATAAATCAAACCTTAGCGGTCCGCACTTCTTCGAGGAATGTCGCGAGTATGCTACATATCACATCGAAACTTTAACTTCTCGTGGTTCGTTCCTTCGTGTATTCCCCAGTAGGGTGACATTCAATTGGAGCTACGAAGCAGTGTAGTAATTGCCAAGGGTAAAGTCCTAGGTCACAGGACGCGCACTTGATAAGGAGGAGTAGGATCCCTCGGGTCATGCCCCACGATTCACGGGTTGAGTGGTCTGAATTTATGAAGGTGAAGGCGTCGAGAGCACCTAGGAGGAAGGCAGAAGAAATATCAGGGGCTTGATATCAACAAGACGACGACGTATCGAAACATCAAACCGTGGACCTGGAGCCTTGTTGCGCCTGGTAGAGAAATGATATACTGATCAGCTACAGCATGCTACAGCATGAAAAAAGTGCTCTGACCCACTCAGCGACGACTCGGCATGTATTTTGCTGTCCTCTGATCGAAGGTAGGTTCTCTGATCGAAGTTAAACAGCAGTCCTCTCATGCAAGAACCAACCGATCAGCGCCCCCAGATGTAACCTTCTTCCCCCTTGGCATCGCTGAGGATTGATTTAAATACAAGAAAGCGCTACGAAATCCTATAGCCAGAAAGGACAACACTGGAGCCCGTGTCGTGCCCTGAGGATAGTGATGACGCCGAGAGAGGTGATTAGTACCAGGCGATTTCGCGCTGTACCGAAGTCAGTCTGTTCTTTGTACATTTTGAGTCAACGGCAAGGGGAAATTGACTGTAGGTCTTCGCCAAGTCACTGTCTCGTCGTTATCCCCCTCCCCGACTTTTCCTCTCAAGTGATCTAGTAACATAGAAAATAGCGGGGTATACCATAAGGTCCGCTTCCCAACGTCTTGTCGGGCTGATAACCTTACTCATGGCGAAACCGGGAGAATAAAGTTCAATATCTTACCAACGGAAATAAGACGGTCGCATGTACGGTCGCATGTAAAAAGCTGTAAGGAATTGCAGTCATTCTTATTTGGCCCGTTGCCTAATTGTGATGGTTTTCGTCAAACGTGTATTGGTTATATGCAACAAAACCACTGTGCCTACACTACGATGTCCAACTTCGATGCACACCCCTGTGCGCGAGGAGCCTGCTCAGGGCTGGATATGTACCCACGGGTACCCTTTGCGAACGAGTCCATGCCCTGCCAATTATCCAGCCTGAGCACCTTCTCCCAATCCCCTCCATTCTTGATCCCATAGTTGAAGCGCCAGTATGTATCGTCCTCCGGGAACACCTTCCTGGCCTTCTCAGTGCGTGTTCTCGCAGTCCGTAGCAATGCTGGACATCGTGTCAACGACTCCCAGGAGGTATTTACCGCTGCCGAAAAAGCCAGGTCGCGGTGGCAGGTGGAGGTTGGGGCCATGGCCGGTGCCAAGGGTGAGAAGGCAGCGAGTGTTCAAGAGACGCTCTACTCCGAATTCGTGGTAAGCCTCTCCTAGCAGCCTGATGGCAGTCAGCATGTCGCTTACGAGGACAAGGCAATGAGGAAAACCCACAGAGCAACGGGATTATTGTACAAGAGACCTCCGTCTACTAGTTCGGTGCCATTGATGGTGATACTCGGCAGGAAAGTGGGCGCAGCGGACGTCGCACGGGCAGCCTGCCAGATGGGTATGTCTAGAAACTTGTCGACGTTGGTGAATTTCGCCGATTTGTACGTTCGAAGATGCTCTGGGGTTTTGCTCAGGTTGCTGGCCTCGCCGGCGACGACGAATCTAATACACTCAGGCGTCAGCAACGTTTCCTGAACCCAGGACGTCCGCTACTTACACTTTACAATAATGATCTGGAGATTTGGAAATCATCGTTTCGTCCCCTGGGCTGTACTGCTTAACGATGGCCTTGATGGCGGACTCAAACGTGTCGGCGCCGTAGGCGTAGCCGCTTGCAAGTCGCTTTGCGGCTGTCGCCTTGTCACCGTTCCACTCGAAGATCTCGGAGGCGAACTTGTTGTAGGCCGGCAATACATTGGGGGAATGGACATGCGAAGACGACCAAGCATCAATGCTATCAATCTGAACGTGTAGAGGTAAGTACGACTAGAGGTGTCAAAGGTTATTCTGCCTACCCTCCAGGTACTTGTACCGCAGATCATATCGAAGTATTCGCAGGGCTTCGTGTCGGGATTGTTGGTGAGCTTGAGCATGATATTCTCTAGGATAACCAACTGACGATATCCCTCGTACGCCACCACCGTCTGTACCACAGCATTAGAGACCGTTGCAAGCGATACAAAAGGGTCTCACCGATGGATAGTAGGACGGAGAGGGGCGCCTGTCTCTCTGGCGCGCAAGATCGCCTCTGATCGCCTCTCCAGGAAGCATCATCTCTCGGACGAGCGAGTACGCAGGCTTCTCCCCCTCCTCTGTCCTATCATCAAGGTAGCCGGTCAATAATAGTTCGATCTGTTTCTTGAGCTCGTTCATCTTCCTCTTCTCTTCGAACTGTGCCGCATCGAAGGCGGGAAGTTCGTGACCTGAGAATTCATCGTGAGCATCGAGAATTGTGTAACGGTATATCCGATTTACCAGTTTTCTCGAGGCGGAACTCAAGATAGCCGCTCGAAGCATTGTTCTCCCATCCCAGGAAACGCGCGCAGACCATGACCGCGAGGACATCCCCAGGCTGTGAGTAATGAGTAGAGCTACTTAGGGTCGAAATAATACGCTACCTACCTGAAGGACTTTGAATAAGTCGTCTTCCTTATCGAAAATTTCCCCGGCAGTCGTCGTATCCTGCCCAAACCCAATAACGTTACAGTGACTGCGCCACAAGCAAGTCAGGCCGTCTCGAACGAGAGGATGTATTGGACTCGGGAGATTCGAGGATCGCCACATCGAACCAGCTCCAACTGCCTTGGTCGGGGAACGAGGCATAGCCTTGATCCGTGCGCAGTAGTTTGTAGCTGAATGCGTGAAACTCTTTCAAGGAAAGATTTCTCAAGAGGCTGAGACGAATGGGTGGTCAGCATTGTATGTCGTGTGGTGACAAAGTGTACTCACAGGCGTCTTGAACCAGAGTTTAGACGCAAGTTCGTTGGAGTCCGCTTCGGCGCGTTCCGGCCCGCTGGAAGAGATGAAGCAACATTCAGTACGTGTAAAAGACATTGTGTTTACTGGAGCATTGACCTGTGAAGACACCGACTTTTATAGTACACTCGTTCTTGCGCACGACACCCTTTTCGACGGGAGCCATACCTCGAGGCACCGCAAGAGACCCGCGAGTTGGCCGCTCAACTTGCGCTCACTTCACCGCAGAGCATTTGTCGGCGTTCCTAAGCTTGCGAGATGCTTATGCCGCTATGTTCCTGTTATTTAACCTCAGAACAAAGATGGCAGTCAAGAATGGGAAAGACTCACGAGTGTGTGTAGTCAGGTCCCAGGGACGGTGTCCGTAAGTGGCAGCTCGGAATAGTTCCCTGGCCGATTGGTGGGACGAAAAGCCAGGCTGTACTTCATTTGTTGCATCACTTGTAGTACCATGGACTGACTTGTTGAATACGCCCTGGCAAGCGGAGCACGTTCACAGCCCAAGTCTTTGCCTGCCGCGTGGAACAATCGAGGCCCGAGTTTGTTCATGGAGAGAAACAACCCTCAGATGTTTCGATCCGGTCGTAACCAGATGTCGGGTTTGAGCGTCTGCGAAGTATGTTTGTCAGTTGTGAAGAGGGCGGGAGCGGGAGCATCGAGAACGAACCGACATGTCAGAAAAGAGGAGGGTAGCAATCACGTTTCATCGAAACCTACATGTCACGCTGGCGTCCTGATCGTGCACGGGCCGTCTTTGCCAGCTTGGTATAAAATGCGGCGCAGATCCCTTCTTCATCCCTTCTTCCTCTCTCCCCCCCTTCCCTTCCCTTCCCTCGCCCTCCTTCGCAGTGCCTCGTCGTTTGCAAGGCTTTCGTCGCTGGTCGCCGCTTTGAACGTTCAACGTTCATTGGCCACCTCTTAGGCATTCCCCGCTATCCGAACGAATCACCCCCGTTTCGTTTGACCCATCCCAGATTCCAACTTTCACTCCCGTCGTTTAGCGCCTTTTGTTATCCGAAGGCGAAGAATAGATGATTGTAAGAAGTGTGTAGCGTAAGGTGCGTGAGTAGAAACATCATAGTTCAGCGTTCTTCCAGGACGCAAACACAAAACCATACATCGTCCGTATTCCGGCAAGTATCTGACTGAGACGGTCTGACTGAGACGAACTACTTAAGTAACGGGCACATCCAGTACAGGACTTAAAGAAAAGGGGTAGATATGGGTGCGTGCCAGAACCCAGCTGGAACGTATGACTTTGGAAGGTAACATAGGCCAAGTCGACGTCTGAGATGTCTTCCACTTGCCGTGTGTTCCCCCAAACTACCCGGGCCTCAGATCATGTACCATCGTTAATAGGGCGATCGTACATCTGGAACCGTGAACGTGAGGTGTACAATATGTTCGAGGCGGTAACCGTACTGAGAGGCACATATTTCGCTTTTGTCCATGACTTAAAAGCAGTGAGGGGTGGGAGGAGAAAGCGCTTGTGAATAAGCGTGATTAGGTGTGACCCATGCCGGTAGTTGACTCCGAATCTCGTGGCGACCCTCAGTCCTTGGTGTGGTCACTGAACTGACCCTGTCATCCGGCATCATACATAATCTTTAATGTCTATCGATTCTTCGAGACCATTGTGGGCGAGTCCGCGCGGACGCAGCTCGCCATAGCACAAGCGCCAATCTTTCTTCTCCGAGTCCCGGCTTTCTAGGCCGATGCCACTTCATCGTCCCGCGTCTGGCGACGTGTTCGAGTTCAGAAAGACATCAAGTTCTCCTGTTCTTAACCGCAAGATACAAGATCAGGCGATTGGTGACATCTGTGATAGACAGGATCAGTGTCACGATCTCGAGGAGCTACTTCAAAGTGCGCGTACCCGAAGATCCGCTTGCCAGATGTCTAACTTCCACCACCTACCCCCCGAACTCCTACGAATGATATGCCAACTCAGCGAAGATCATCAAGATTCCTACGCTCTCGTCTTTTTCTCAGACATGCCGTAAGATTCACGCCATCGCCTCCCCGCTTCATTTTCAACACCGTATCCTACTCTCGCTATACCATCACGCACGACTTCTCTCCTCGCCTCCTAGATGCTCTAAAGGGTCTCTCTGAAAGTCCCCACCTTATGTACGCACATCGTCAGCTTCAGCCTCCTCGGCACCTTCCCATTCAGCCACGTCACGACGCAATACTTGGACGACATCCTCCGTAAAGCCCCCAACCTCAAATCCCTCTCCTTCCAGCTCCAAGACCACGGACGAAGCCCCCTCCCTAGCGTACTCTGCGTCAGCAAC
This sequence comes from Pleurotus sapidus, assembly GCA_026743855.1. Lineage (NCBI taxonomy): Eukaryota > Fungi > Basidiomycota > Agaricomycetes > Agaricales > Pleurotaceae > Pleurotus > Pleurotus sapidus. Next base: position 388,854 of record JANBWZ010000021.1, read on the forward strand.
CCCCCGTTTTCCCTCGAACGGTTTACATGGTCGGCCACAATCAGCGATGCCCGGTTCATGACAGAGTTCCTGCCCACCCAGCACGATGTGCTGCACTTGGCGCTCCTTTGGCCTCTCAGTTCGCTGCCAGCCCCTCCCCCAGAATCGCTCCCGAAACTGCGTGTCCTTGAAGTCGCGTCATCGTCCCTGGCCTCGTTCTCCGCGCAGAGCAAGACCCTACGGTACTTCAAGCTCGCTCATGCTTCTGGCGTCGTGGCTCTTCGCGAGCCGTTACCGTCCGTCCGTGTCCTGAGTATCGGAAGACTATGGAGGCGAGGCTAGCCTCGACTTCCTCCCCCAACTGCCCAACGTGGCCTATTTGCAAACCATGGCAAGTGACGCATATACGTTCTCTCATAATATCCTCGCTAATCTCTCCGTATTCAGTCTCAGTTGGCAGACGAGAACCTCCTCCACCTCAGCAACACGGGTGTTCCGTTGCGCTGTATTCGATGCACGGATCTCCCCGAGCTGGAGTACGTCTCCTGCATGGGCGGCATCATCTCCCGTCTCTTCGAGCAAATCCCGACACTCGAGTGGGTCGAGCAACGCTTCGAGCCGAATTACAACGAACATACCTGCTTGCGGTGGTACCGAGACCGTGAGTTCCCGGCCCTGGTCCAATGGGACGACTGGCAGCACGCGTGGCTGGACGATTGGCATAGCGGGTGTGAGGTGCTGCTCGACGAGGTGCCGATGAGCATCGCGCAGTTGTATGGTTCGCTCATACCTCCGCCTCTCCAGCAAGCTCTACAAGCTGCTTCGTGACCGCGCCCGCAAACCGCGAGTTTTTCGAAGACGGTATGTTTCTCAATGATCTGGCCGGCGCTGTGATCGGACATTTTCCTACTTAGCCCATCTTCATACTCCTAGTTGTCGTACCATACAATGTACTAGAGTGTATTGCCCCGCAAGCCCTAGAATCATAGACGTCCCTCTTCCTAGATCAATCTGTCAGTTCTATTGAGAAGGCCATAATTTTAGAGACAGGTATTAGCAGAGAACTTATTAGGTGGCCGACCTTCATTCGTTGTGATAGTTCACAGCATGGTTGCAGTACCCCCATCAAGTTGCACTGCGCAGTGCACTCGACAACCCTTAGTTCAGTTTCAGTGAGTGATCTCCAATAAATCAATCATCACAAGTATATCAGTATCACGGCGCTGGCGACGAAGCAAACGAATTTAAGGATCCCTCATCGTGCCGTAACTCGACGATTCAGCAAACTCCCACCGTCGCTGTCATGTTGCGCAACCGCTTACCCCCGACAATCCGCCGGTTCGCCATTGTCGTGGCGTGGATACTCAGCTCTCTCACAGTGCTCTCCACTCTCTTCTTCCTCTACCACCATCATCACTGAATGGACGACACTACGCCTCGCAGGCGGGGACAACTCAGCCACGTATTCCAGCAGAGGCGTCCCGATGTTGACATCCACCACGCGCAGTCACTATCAAACCGAACGACCCCCGAATCCCGCGAAAGTGCTCGTAGTCTCCGCGTTCTACCCGCTCTCCAAAGTCGAAGCACCCGATTCGAGAGCTACAAGGCATGGCTCAACCGCTTCCTCCAGAACATCGAGAGCCCGGTGTACTTCTTCACCACACCCGCGATGGAGAGCCTTATCCGCAGCTGTCGCGCAAGCTACCCGATATACATCAACACGACGTTCGAGCGCGCCTTCGATGTGCCGCCGCTGCGCGCATTGGAGGCCGAATACGAGGAGATGCAGGCGAAGGACCGCGAGGCGTTCAGACACTCGCCCGAGCTAGTACTCGGTGTGGAACGCCAAGCCGTATTTCCTCGACGAAGCTATGAAGAACGTCAATTCTCTCAATCCTTTCGCGCAAAGCGGCTATTATACGTCCACATATCAGTATGGCTTCTGGGTAGACGCGGGATCAGTTCCGGGAGGAGCACTTCTATCAGGCGCTGGCCCGATGCGCATCGCGTGGAGGAAGTCTTTGCCGAGGGCAGCACGCTCACGGGGACGCCTCGGAATGAGCTAATATTCTTCCCGATATGCACGATCCCAGATAGAGGGTGGAAGTGGTGGCGAGAAAGCGACGGGCCAGTTGATTTCGACTTTAGTGAAGGTGCGTACCTTGTTCGAGCCTTCTGCCCCTGCCTACCTCCTTTCTGCTACGTTTTCCCCCTTGCTGATTTGCGCTTCGATATGGGTTCTCTAGGATCTCTCTTCGGCGGCTCACCCAAGGCAATATCGTGGTACACCCGAACGTTCTACGCGCAGCACGACAAATACCTCGCAAAGGGGATCTTCGTAGGGAAGGACCAGACGCTCATCAACGCCATCATGTTCATGCACCCCTCCAAATTCATCTCTGTCTGGGTAGGGACAGCCCCCCTCGTATCTCTCGCTCTCATCGCCCCCGTCTCTGGCGTCGATTCCCCCAGGCGACGCGGGTATGACGCCCCTCCAGCGCCCGCGGCTCTACCCACCCCTCTCGCGCCTCTTCCTCCCCCCGATATCCGCGCCCCGCACGTACTGCGGCCCCGAGTGGTACCACTACGAGTTCTTCCTCGCCTCGCCCGCCGAGCGTAGCCTGATGCTCGCGCTGTGGCGAGATATCCGGGATAGCAGGCGCAGCGGGGCGTGGTGGGGGAGAAGGGGGTGGAGCATCGCAAACTTACCTTCGTCGATGTGGATACCGGGGCGGACAATTAGTGGGGACGGGGCAGAAGGGGAGGAGAGTGGTTGCCCGATGAAGGAGCTTATGAGCGTCGAGACACAACGTCCGGGGAAGCGTAGGTTTATCGTATGTTAGGCGTAAGTATTGTGAAAGTAAGCTAAATACCTTAACATTACCATTATGTAAAGTATAAATCAAAGTATGTTATTATTTGCTTTGATACCTTTGTCTATAGTATTATTGACTTATCATAAAGGTATGAAACACAAGTGGCAAGATACCTTAACAAAATAACTTATTAATAATTTCAATTCAGGTATTATTCGGGTATCAAACCCCATTTCAGGTAAAATACTTTAGAGCGTAGTATCTAACCCCCGTTTTCATAATTTTGTTTCAGTAGCAGGGTTCCATATCCTATGGCAATGTACTAACAAGGTACAGAACTTGACGGTCGCCACCATACTTTCACAATACATCCAAGTTACCTTCGGCTAAGGTACTGAACTCGAGGGCCAGTTAGGCGCACACGAATCACACTGAAGTCCATACTCGGAATTGATGTCGAAGCGGTAGGTTGGAGGTTCGCATGCACAGAGGTCGCGGGTTTACAGGTCCGTAGGTTTGGATGTTGGCAGGTGCGCAGGTCGGCGAGTGCGCAGGTCGGTAGGTATGCAGGTCGGTGAGTGCGCAGGTCGGTAGGTATGCAGGTCGGTAGGTATGCAGGTCGGTAGGTATGCAGGTCGGTAGGTCAGCAGGTGCGCAGGTGCGCAGGTCGGTAGGTCGGCAGGTGCGCAGGTCGGCGGGTATGCGGGTCAGCGGGTACGTAGATCGGCGGGTGTGCAGGTCGGCGGGTTCGCAGGTTCACGTTGAAGGTCCAGTTTCTTGACAGCTTCCTCAGACGTCTCAGACTCAAAGGGGCCCGCCACATTCCTCAATATTTCAACTGCAGGATGCGGTGACGATTCATTCATCGTGATCTACATCTACTCAATGTACTTTTTTGTCGTCACTTTCGTTCTCCTACAGTATACCACAATCTTCTTGCTCAATAATAATTTGTCTGCATTGCTCGCTCAGCTTCCCACGTGTCTGTCTCTCAGTTCTGTCACCCGCGGGTGCGTGCTCAAACTATTGGACGTCTGAGTACAGGGCGGACCCATTCGTCCATACCTGGCACGTGCCTCGCACTGAGTCGTCGTCGTTGTTGGCCTGATGTCAGTGAGGAGTAGGGATTGGAGGTGTGATCGTGCTCGGGAATTGCAAAAATTGAAATGGTGCGATGGTGGTAGGAGACAGCGTAGTTTGAGGTTGTTTGGTTCGTGGTTGCGTGCCTGGATGTTGCACATCTGCACCTGCGAATATCAAAGCTACGAACCTCCAACCTGCGACCTGCAAACCCGCCGACCTGCACACCCGCCAATCTACGTACCCGCCGACCCGCATACCCGCCGACCTGCGCACCTGCCGACCTACCGACCTGCGCACCTGCGCACCTGCTGACCTACCGACCTGCATACCTACCGACCTGCATACCTACCGACCTGCATACCTACCGACCTGCGCACTCACCGACCTGCATACCTACCGACCTGCGCACTCGCCGACCTGCGCACCTGCCAACATCCAAACCTACGGACCTGTAAACCCGCGACCTCTGTGCATGCGAACCTCCAACCTACCGCTTCGACATCAATTCCGAGTATGGACTTCAGTGTGATTCGTGTGCGCCTAACCGGCCCTCGAGTTCAGTACCTTAGCCGAAGGTAACTTGGATGTATTGTGAAAGTATGGTGGCGACCGTCAAGTTCTGTACCTTGTTAGTACATTGCCATAGGATATGGAACCCTGCTACTGAAACAAAATTATGAAAACGGGGGTTAGATACTACGCTCTAAAGTATTTTACCTGAAATGGGGTTTGATACTCAGTATTTTGCCACAGTCGGCGGAAGTCGAAAAATACCGACTTAATTGTACTTAGACCGTAATTTTTACCGTAAATATACTGAAAATTGATTTTGTGGGTCCCGCTCGCCTAGCTGAGAAAGCAGTCAGATGTAGTCAATTGACGTCTAAGTTATGTCTTGTAAAGTACAAATAAGTCACGCCAATTTCGCCACTAGATACTCCTTTTTGCGGTTGATAATAGTCTGGATTGGTCGCAACAGGTCTGGTGGGGTCAATATGATAGTCTTGCCAGGTCATCTTGCAGTCATAGTAAGTCATCATAAGTCGAGGAGTTAGTCAAGTAAGGTCAACATATTTGGTCATGCCACAGTCCGCTTAAGTATGCTAAGTCAATTAATAGTCAATCTAAGTCCACTACGGTCTATTTATCTCATGAGAAAGTCTGTCAGGGTCAAAAAGCCCGCGCTCAAATATGGAATTGTGTAGTCAGTATAGGTCTCTCACAGTCAATTACAGTCAATCTTGAGGTCAAGCAAAGTCAATCAAAGGTATTTCACGGTCAGTCAACACAACTTCACACGGTCAATACAGGTCTCAAACAGTCAACTATGGTCTGCTGTAGTCAATGAAAGTCACTAAAAATATTTAGTTCTTTTATGCAAGGATTTTCGTAGTCAACAGAAGTCAACTATATCATTAAGAAGTCTACCCAAGTCCGTTAAAGTCATTTACAGGTCAAGTTAGGTCACATTCACAATTATCATGGTGGTGGCAAATAGTCATTATTGGTGGGAAAAGGTTATTGATAGTCAGAGTCAAGTCAATTACGGTCGAAAAAAGTCAAGAAAAAAGTCATAGAGAGTAAACGCAAGTCTAAGGAAGTCGTGATGGAGGTGAAAAAATGGTCGTAAATAGTCGTTAACGGTCATGAATTATCGTAGTGAAATGACTATGGAATGAGAAAAAAATGCTCGCTGCTTGAATCACGGATGGGTCGCCGTTGGATTAGTGATGATACGAGGGATGTAGGGTCTTTGCAGGGGGTCGGGGTCGTTCGGATTAGAGGAGCTGGCGGCACGGGATGGGGAGGTTGGTGGTTGGCTGGCGGCGGCAGGCTTAGTGAGTTTGGAGGACGCAGGCTTGCCTTTCTTGACGAGGGCGGGCCGCTACAGGGCAACAATCACACAACGTAGACTCAATATAGAAAGGGTGGGCTTACCTTTGCAATTAGATCCTCGATGGCGTCAAGGGAGGGGCGGGTGTCGGGTGGAAGGCTTGTTAAAGAAGATACACCTGTACCGTATGAGAATCGATACAATGGCGTCAAAGAGGGACCTACATTTCGCCTTATTCATTTGTCGTCCACCGGGGATCTGGCTTTTGGCAACAAGATGTTTGAGCTCGGAAAGATGAAGCAGCTACATATTTTTCAGTTGGTTGGGTCGATAGAAATCAAAATGAATAACTTACCAACAGCTTTGATTTCAAGCTGTCTTCGAGTCCTGACGGAGAATTTGGAGTGTCGCCATCGATCAAGCCATTGCCCTCGGCCATTGTCTGGGCCTGTTCCAAGTCCGCTGCTAAGGGTTTGGCAGGCCTCTCCCTTGCAGTCTCTAGCTGCGGGCGTTTTCGTTCCGCTGGATGATCCGCTTCACGACCCTTTCCCTTGTAAAGAGGCTATGAAAAAAGGTAAGTGGATAGTTTACCGGGGGTAGGAATGCTTACCCCTCCTGATCGTTTCCAAGCGTCGAAGAGTGCTGCTATGAGCCTTTCCACGTAGCTGTCACTAATATAGCTGTAAGGCTTCTTCGGGCGTTCCATACATAAAAGTCTTGCAGCCTTGCAAGTCACCAATGCGGCAGCAATGAGTTGGCGGGCTACATTGGTGTTCCCGACATCCTGCCATGACGCGATGGCCGTGGTAATTGTCAGGGAGCCGGCGGTCCATTGCCAATGCCCCCAGCCTTCGTATAAATTGTCCTCGTCGTCAATGCACTGGGGATCAGCGCCTTGGACTCGAGCCAACAGTGCAGCCGTGTCGTTGAATGGAAATCCGTTTCCACCGTGTGTCGGGGCATGCTCCATGGCGTCTAAAAGCGTCAGCCCAGAGTCGATAGTCGCCTGGTCGAACTGGAACTCAGGGCTTTGGAGCGTTACTGTGAAGGGGTGTTAGCAGGGACAATCGAGAGAAGTGGGCGACATACGCCGAAGATTATGAACTACTTATTTGTTAATTAAAGAAGTAAACGTTGAGTGTATTTACTCACAGTCGTCGTCAACCTGGGCAGCTGAAAGGGGAACAAATCCCATGCCGAAGGATCGTTGAGGGGTTGGTAAAGTAGCAGGGGCGGATGGCATGGACGGGGGCATTGGGGGTGGAGATGCGACTGGAGGGCGGGGGGGACGGAGGGGCGAGGGACTTGCTGGCATTGGGGGCAAGTTGTTGGAGCTTTCGGACCCCCCAAGCAATGGATGTGCCTGGCGTGAGGCAGGGGGATCTGGCTCAGATCCTGTGTTAAGAAGTTCAGCGTACGGTCGACGCGGTATGACCAATGGCAACTTACCTGTGCATGCCCTCTTTGAAGGGCCTGCTGGCAGTGGCGTGATGACGTTTGCAGTTCGTTTGGGCTTCTTCGGGGTGGAGTGCAAATCTTGTGAGTGACTTGCTTTACTGGCCTGGTTTGCGGAAGATCGTTGGGTGGTTCGTATCTTCAAGACGGCCTGACCAAGTAGATGGTCTGCCTTCCAATGGGCGCAGCAAAGGCCCACCTCGACATGTTGCTGCTCCAGGAGGATGATGCAGCCGTACCAAAGGGCCGGAGCCTTGGTCCGGTAGTACTCACGAATATGATGGCTGTCTGCCATACGCGCATCCGTTGGCTGTAGAGCCATTATTCGCTGTGCCAGACCAGCGGCCGTCCGTGTGATGAGCTTCACAATGCCTTCGTCAAGGATGTTGCCGTTTCTATCCCGAAGCGCCTTTTTGAAGGACGGTCGATGTGGATTTGACGATGAGAAGCCGCCGTCGTGGCCGCGGGCCTGGGCATCCTTAAACGTCCAAAGGACAGACTCAGGAAGGTTCGACGGCCTCCGAAGGGAGGGCCGTTCACGCTGGTACACCGTGTACGCAGCCCTGATGTCCTCGCTACCATCCTCACTGTTGACACGCGAAATTGAATCGCTGGGGGCCAGATGGGGGGAAAAGGACCGTAGCCTTAATGTGTATGTCAGTTGGCATGAACAAGGAACTTTGGCAGACGTACTGGGGAGTCGGATCAACCTGATTCGCTCGCAAGTCCGCAAGGTGTCGTTGTATGTGCAGGACCGCCTCTTCTAACGCACACACCTGCCTCCGCAGGACGTGGAGCTCTCCCAAAACGTAATTTGCCGTTTGGCGGGTATCCTCCGTGTGTCCGTAGCCCACTGTGGGAGTGGAAATAGGACCGTTGCCGCCGTCAAGATGTAGCCCATAGGATCTGGTGGGGGGGGTTGGGGTGGCACCATAGAAATTGGCTGGTGCATATGAACGGTCGGTGGTAGGTGCACCCTGTGTAGCCTGAAAATCCCTTACGGCGGGGAGATCATAGAGACGCGACTGTTCTGGAGGTAGAAGGCGACCGCCAGCCGAGGGGTCGGTACGGTAGGCGGGGGGATGAAAGGTCCGCTCAGGCTGAGCACTACCCCACCGTCTATTGGAGGAGTCGGACCAGTCGTATCCAGGAAGGCCACGCGGAGGCTCCTGGATCGCAATGTCAGAGAACGTGTCAGTGGACGACGGAGAAAGTTGTGAACGCCTGTCGAAGTGGTTAGACATTTTGCGTACGCGCCGTGGCCAGAGGCAACAGGAATTTTACAACTACAGGATGGCTCACATGATCAAGGGGTAAAACAGGGGTTCAGTAGTTTCATTCATATATCAAGATTAGGATGTAGGCGTATGCGGCGAAGGTATGGAGCAGGTATCAAACATATCTAGGCCTCTCTCCCATCGCTCCCTTCCACTCTGCTCAACGTCTTTGGGGGGGGAAAGGTCTATGTTTCTACAGAATCCATTCTCAACCCAACGAAATAACCCACCGGCCGAATACTGAGTCAGCGACATTCGACGCTCCCCCTTTTGAATGGGGACATTTGAATGGCGTAGTAAAGCGGAAGGGATCAGAATGGTGCCGCCGGGGGGGAACTGGAAGATGCGCCGTAGGTCCCAGAGGATCAGGTGCCCCCTGTAAGGGGACACTCCTATTTTCCCCTATTCCCCTGTCCATTTTCCCTTTCTCCTCGTCCCCTCCCTCTCTCTTTCTTTCCACGGACTCTTATTTACATTCCTTTTCGTCCCTTCCTTTGCTCCATCCTTCCACCCCACTCCCTCGCCTTCCAGAGCGTTTCCGATGACTCCGAAGCGTTCCCGCAGTCCGGATTCACTCCGGACTCGCGTGCACGTCTCTGGACTCGTTGGGACGACTTCCCCTCACTTCTCCCACTGTTTCCCTTCCTATTCCCACTTCCCCAGGTCGCTGGCACGACTCCTGCATATTCCCCTCCACTTATTATCACATGCTCCTGCTCGTACCTTGTGATATTCATCGGACTTGTGGCGGGTGTACTATACAGTTCTTTCATTCTTCTCCCACGCTTCTACAGTATATACTTCGCATCCTAGCATGGAGGATCCTTATCTTGTTCTCTTTGGATTCTCCCTCTGCTAGGTGTGTATTCTCTCATGTATTGTAGGTAGCATTATTCATATCTTTGGATTCTCCCTCTGCTAGGCCCGCGCTGTGCGGCCATCTTGAGGTTGCCCTTACAGCAGAACAAGATCCCCCATCCTGGCACCAGAGCCCTACGGAAAACGTCCCGCGTCATCCCGGACTCGCTCCCGACGTCTTTCCGGTTTTGCGGACATTCCGGACGCTCTCCTGCTACTCCCACCCACCTCTGAGGACCCAAGGAACTCCATCCCTCGCTCCCCTGACGACTCCGAAATGACGGGCGCCTCCGGCCAGATCCCGTCATTTGAGCCAGTCGCTCCAGGATCGGACTCCGAGACTTTGCGGACCTTGTGGGCTCAGACGTACGAGCACGAAACCCAAATCAGCACCATCCATGACGCCCTAGCTCGGATTGAATCACTCCTTACTACACCCCGACCCCCTACACCCAAAACGACTCCGGACCCCGAACCGGAAGGCACAGCAGCCTCCCAACACGCCCCGGGTCGACACAATACCACTCCGCGGTCCCGTCTGAAGCCCGCCTCTCCCCCAATCTTCGACGGAAACCGCAAGGATGGTTGCGCATTCTTCAACGCTTGCACCATCTACTTCCAGCTCTGTCCGGACCACTTCCCGAACGAGCAAGCCAAAATCCTCTGGTGTCTCTCCTTCTTCCAGAAGGACCGAGCCAAGGAATATGCGGACATGGTTCTCCGGAGCACCCGGGATCCTTACTTCAAAACCTGGAGTGACTTCGCCTCGGAATTCCGGACTCGCTTCCTTCCGGATCGGGAACGCGAGTCTGCCATGCTCAAGCTGGAGTCCACCCGCTACCACCAAGGACGCCGGACCTTCCAGGAATACCTCGACGAGTTCCAGGACCTCATTGACCAGTCCGGATACACCGAGGGCTCCAACATCACGATGAAGTTCCGACGCGGGCTCGACTCCGTCATCCAGAGCCGTGTCGCGGAGTCCGCGGACTGCCCCAGCGAAGAAGACTTTGAAGGATGGTACAGCGCTGCGCAACGGGTTGCAGACAATCGTGCTGCAAACCAGTCCTTCCACTTCGGCCAGCATTCCGCTCACTCCGGACCTTCTCCCCGACCTGCTGCGAACTCCGGAGTCGCTCGGAACCCCGGAGGGATACTTCCTGCACCCCGGACCCAGCTCCCGCCTCTCCAACCCCGTTTCCAACCCCTGCCTCCTCCAAAGGCTCTCTCACCCGGCGTCCCAATGGACGTTGACCACACCCGCTCCCGGCCCGCCACTTCGCAGCTCTGCTACCGATGCGGCAAACCCGGCCACATGGCCCGCGAGTGCCCGCTGCGGTTTGATGTCCGGTTCATGACAACCGAGGAGCGGATGTCCGCTATCGAGGATCTCTTGACCGCGGCCGACGTTGTAGAAAGTACTGGGACTCCGGGAGGAATAGACGACGAGGATGCAACTCCGGACGGCGATAGTCTTGAGAAGGGTGACCGTATCTTTGCGGCCGTTCCTCCTCCAACTCCGGAATACCTTCGGAGCCTCCGTGAAGAACACGTCCGAGCCACGGAAACCGTCTCGCAACGCCTGGCATTGGCCTTCCAGCGTAATAAGGCTTCGGACCCTCGTCACAGCGCAATTCCGGACTTCCTTCAGGAATTCGAGGATGTCTTCGCCAAGGAAGCCTTCGATGAGCTGCCTATGCCCCGTCCATGGGATCACGCAATTGAACTAGTGCCTGGAGCGGAACCCGTCAACACCAAGTGCTACCCGCTGTCCCCGGTGGAGCAGAAGCAGCTGGACGAGTTTTTGGAAGAAAACCTCCGGACTGGTCGCATCCGCCCCAGCAAGTCGCCCATGGCTGCTCCAGTATTCTTTGTCAAGAAGAAGGACGGATCGCTCCGCTTGGTTCAGGACTACCGGAAACTCAATGCCATGACTGTCAAGAATCGGTACCCGCTTCCGCTCATTTCCGACTTGGTGGACAAACTCCGGAACGCCCGCTACTTCTCCAAGCTCGATGTCCGGTGGGGCTTCAACAATGTCCGGATAAAAGAAGGCGATGAGTGGAAGGCCGCATTCCGGACTACCCGCGGACTCTTCGAACCCTTGGTGATGTTCTTCGGACTGACGAACAGCCCGTCCACCTTCCAGACCATGATGAACGACCTGTTCCGGGAGCTCATTACGGAAGGTGTGGTCATTATCTATCTGGATGACATTCTGATCTACACCAAGACGCGCGAGGAGCACCGCCGGGTTCTCAAACGAGTCCTGGAAATCCTCCAGCGGAATAAGCTATTCCTGCGGGCGGACAAGTGCGATTTCGAACAAACCAAGGTGGAGTATCTCGGAGTCGTCATCTCCGAGGGTAAGATCGAGATGGACCCCGTAAAGGTATCCGGAGTCCGAGACTGGCCAACGCCCCGTAACCGGACTGAACTCCAATCATTCCTCGGGTTCGTCAACTTCTACCGCCGCTTTGTCAAGGACTACTCGCACATAGCTCGGCCTCTCTTCGACCTCACTTGCGCCAAAGAATGGCAGTGGAATGACTCCGCTCAGTCCGCCTTCCTCCGGATCAAGGAACTCATCACTTCGGAACCAGTCCTAGTGTTTCCGAAGGAGGACAGGCCTTACCGCGTCGAAGCGGACTCGTCGGACTACGCTACGGGCGCGGTCCTCTCTCAGCTCAACCCGGATGATGGTAAATGGCACCCTGTCGCGTTCTACTCTAAAAGTCTACAGCCTGCGGAGCGGAACTACGAAATACACGACAAGGAGATGCTTTCGATCATCCGGGCTCTCGAAGAGTGGCGGCACTACCTGGAAGGCGCGGAGACTCCGTTTGAGATCTGGACTGACCACAAAAACCTGGAGTACTTCATCAAGGCCCAGAAGCTCAACCGTCGCCAAGCCCGCTGGTCCCTCTACCTTTCCCGCTTCGACTTCACACTCCTACATCGTCCCGGACGCACTATGGGTAAGCCTGATGCTCTCTCGCGACGCTCGGATCACTCGGACGGTAAGGATGATAACAAAGATGTGGTTTTACTTAAACCGTCCTACTTTGCCGTTCGTGCCACGGGTGTCACTCTTGAAGGGGAGGAGAAGGATATCCTCACGGCTATCCGGACTGGAGTGCGGAACGCGAAGTTCGAAGATGCAGTGGCTAAGGCAGCGGAGGAGTTGAAGAAGGCGCAGGGCAGTCGCAAGACAGTCCGGAGTGCGGAATGGTCTCAATCGGATGGACTCCTGATGTTCCGGGGTAAGATCTATGTTCCGGACGTTCCGGACTTGCGTCGGACCATTGTAGCCCAGCACCACGATACCAAGGTCGCGGGACACGCAGGCAGGTGGAAAACTCTGGAACTCGTCTCACGCAGCTACTGGTGGCCCAACATGTCCCGCTACATCGGATCCTACACCCGACACTGCGATCTCTGCCTCCGGACGAAAGCCCAAAGACATCCGCCCATGGGTGAGCTCCATCCGCTTCCCATTCCGGACGAACGTTGGGATCGCCTCAGTGTGGACTTCATTGTGGAGCTTCCGGAGTCCGACGGGTTCGACGCTGTTATGAATGTGGTTGACTCCGTAAGCAAACGCGCCCACTTCATCCCGACTCACACCACAGTGTCCGCCCTCGGCTCCGCCAACCTGTACCTGCAAAACGTCTGGAAGCTGCACGGACTCCCTCGCTCCGTCGTTTCCGACCGTGGGCCGCAGTTTGTTGCAGAGTTCACCCGGGAAGTCTACCGGATGCTTGGGATCAAGCTGGCTGCTTCCACTGCGTACCACCCTCAGTCCGACGGACAGACGGAGCGGACTAACCAAGAGCTCGAATCTTACCTCCGGATCTTCGTCGGAGAGCGCCAGAACGACTGGGCCCGACTTCTACCTATGGCGGAGTTTGCGTACAACAACCGTGTCCACGCTTCTACCCAGCAGTCCCCGTTCCTACTGGATACAGGTCGTCACCCCCGTCTTGGATTTGAGCCCCACCAGCCGCCGTCCCGCATGGAGTCCGCAAACGAGTTCGTCGACCGGATGAAGTCTGCTGTCGACGAAGCTCAGTCCGCCTTGGTCAAAGCTCAGGACGACATGAAGCGTTACTACGACCAACGTCGGACTCCTGCTCCGGAGTACAAACCGGGTGACAAGGTTTGGCTAGACTCGTCGGACATCAACCTTGCTCGACCTTCCCGGAAGCTTGGACATGCACGCCTTGGTCCTTACAAGGTGGTCCGGAAGGTTGGCAAGGCGGCATACCGACTCCAGCTCCCTCCGGGCTTATCCCGCCTCCATCCTGTCTTCCCTGTGGTCAAACTCTCTCCCTTCGTTCCGGACACCATCCCGGGTCGACGCCCTGTCGCCCCGCCGCCTCCGCAACTTGTAGACGGCGAAGAGGAACACGAGGTAGAGGAGGTTCGGAACAGCAGGCGTTTCGGTCGGGTGTTGAAGTATCTGGTACGTTGGCGAGGCTATGGCATCGAGCACGACTCCTGGGAACCCGCGAGCAACCTCCGACACGCTGCCCAGAAGGTCAAGGACTTCCATGATCGCCATCCCGACGCAGTCCGTGTACTCCGGATGACTCCTACGGCACTCGACCAGTCTTGGGAACGTTGGCGTAGTCGGAAGGCTCCGGGCTCTGTCCAGTCGTACTTCGACGTCTTCTCGCAGCATTCTGGGGTTTCGGGATTGGTGAATACATGGCGTGGCAAGCAGGAATCTTCGCGTCGGGTCGCCGCGAGCTTGAAGGGGGGGTGATGTAAGGGGACACTCCTATTTTCCCCTATTCCCCTGTCCATTTTCCCTTTCTCCTCGTCCCCTCCCTCTCTCTTTCTTTCCACGGACTCTTATTTACATTCCTTTTCGTCCCTTCCTTTGCTCCATCCTTCCACCCCACTCCCTCGCCTTCCAGAGCGTTTCCGATGACTCCGAAGCGTTCCCGCAGTCCGGATTCACTCCGGACTCGCGTGCACGTCTCTGGACTCGTTGGGACGACTTCCCCTCACTTCTCCCACTGTTTCCCTTCCTATTCCCACTTCCCCAGGTCGCTGGCACGACTCCTGCATATTCCCCTCCACTTATTATCACATGCTCCTGCTCGTACCTTGTGATATTCATCGGACTTGTGGCGGGTGTACTATACAGTTCTTTCATTCTTCTCCCACGCTTCTACAGTATATACTTCGCATCCTAGCATGGAGGATCCTTATCTTGTTCTCTTTGGATTCTCCCTCTGCTAGGTGTGTATTCTCTCATGTATTGTAGGTAGCATTATTCATATCTTTGGATTCTCCCTCTGCTAGGCCCGCGCTGTGCGGCCATCTTGAGGTTGCCCTTACACCCCCCTTGCTCTGAATCGAAATCTCCGAGTGCAGTTATCGCACATAGTCCAGTTGCGAGGTTTGCAAAATCGGTATGGTCCAGCGTAACGGTTTCGGGCCCAAAATTAACGGTCATACACGCAAAGTCACTGTTTGGAAAGTTTCTTTGGAGCCTCGGGTTGGCGTCGATGAGCGCGTTGAGCGTGTCTGCGTAAAGTTCGCCAAGCCTGGGTGAAAAGGTGTGAAGCAGCCTGGATTGCAGGCCTGCAATCCGCTTAACGGATGGGTCGTTCAACAGAAAACCCATGGCCGTAGCATTCTCGATGCTATTGGCCAAGCGCATTGGCTCCCTTTGGCCACCGCCGTAGGATATCCCTGATGCAAGCACGGGAAACGCTCCTCGACGATGGACCCTCTGCTTATCATTGAAATGCGCCATCTCCCGCGCGCGAGCCACGGCATCGGCGGCGTCCTCAGCAACCTGCGCCCATCCTGAATCCCTGGGGGACGCCCCTCCGCCGAAGATACGTCCCTTGCCGTCAATTAGAATGAAGCCATCCCTATCAACTCAGCAGATTGCGCTATACTGGGAAAAGGATGGCATACCGTGAATTCCAAGGCACGACTTCGAAACCCTGCTGCTCCAGATCCGCAATCTGCTGGTTGGGCCTGCGAGATTGATCACGTCGACCAAGATACCCAGTCGACGCGTGATTGCATTCCATGAGGTCCACGCCTACAGGGATCTGGCTGGCCCTGCTTCTACGGGTGGTCGAAATCCGCTTCACTGAGCTTCCCGCGGCCCTCATCTGTTTGGCGCGCTCCTCCCTCCGTGCCGCACGCTTCTTCTCTCTTTGGCGTTGCCTCGAGTTCAAGCCCTTCGAATGGCCCGGAATGCCGGATGCGAATGTCTCTGGAGCGGATGGAGCGGCGGCCAAGAATTCACCACATGGAGGGGCGCCATGGCCATCCACAGGTGCGTGTTCAACTTCCTTCAGCGGGGCGTTGGCCTGCCCATCAGGAGGGTCGCAGGATTCGTCACCGCGCAACACCGACGCGTCTGGAGTCGAATCCAGTCCCTCCTCGGGCTCCTCGAGCGTGCCCTTGTCGATGGCCACATCCAGTAGGCGGTGTAGGTCCAACGGCGTCCAGTGCGGCTCCCCGAGAACCCATGGAGAGAACGTAGCACCAGATCTGGTTTGGCGCGCTGTATGTTGTGAATGTCAGCCAATCAAATAGATACGGAATGCGAACGGGCACGTTAAATATGGGGGCGCGCCCAGCTCCAAGGTCGGATCCGGGCGTGCAGTGGAAGGGTTTTAAGAAAGAAAAAAGGATGGCCTACCGTGTTCCATGTACGTCTATTCTGCCAGCAATGCCGCCACTACAGTGCGCAGAGACACGGTAAGTGCCATACACACGTTAACAATAAGCGGCCGGATCACGTGGAGCGTGTGTGAATCATGTGAGCGTACCAAACGAAATCACCATAACCAAGAACATGTCCAACTCATGGCAGTGTGAGTGTTCAAGATTCTACCATCAAGTGTAGTCATAATAACAGACAAAGGGAAAAGGCATGTGGCATGTAGTTACCTTGCTTGAAAGGTAGATCCCCAGTTTCAATAATGTGTTTGACCAGGGGTCAGGGGTAGGTAAATAATTCAGCTTTTACAGTTTCCCTGGATAAAGCCAACTGGTTCAGTAGTACCATAAACATGTTGACCTCACACATAGGCTCCTCATGACCTCTGGTATAGTCTGTACTCATGGCTTCTGGTACTATCAAATGAATATTAGCTCCCTTCTGTTCTTGCATTCTTTAATCATGGTATTTCCGTTTCTTTCTTCATTCATTTTTCTGTCTTCACCTCTTTCCTTTCCTTTCTATGTCACTTTCTGGAAAATTGAGCCCGTGCGACAAACGAGTCACACAGGCAGCTTTGGTACACATGTGGTGTTCGAATGCAGGCAATCGTCTGTGTGCTGTGTGTGCTTTGTGAAGTCCCTAAACACGAAGAGGTCAGGCACACTGTGAGATTAGTAGGATTGTGCATACTATTTATGCTCATTTCCCTGCACGCATTTGCTGTCCCCTTCTTGTTTCTCATTCGTTCTTTGTTTGATTCTCTGTTTACAACACAAGCCACTTTATTTCTTCTACCATGCTTGTACTGTACAGACAGATACTGTACCATTACGACTAACTGTTCACGGCCTGTGACATGTTACGCAAACTGTGCACGGCCAGAAGTGTTCATTTTGAGGTTGGTAACTGTGACACTGGACGAAAAATAGCGTCAAGCGTTCATTTTGGCCGTAGGCCGAGAGAAAATTTGCCATTTTTAGCGCTCAGCCGCTCCGATTTTGCGTGATCCCAACCATCCAAGTGTTCATTTTGAACTTGCTGTAACACGTGACTGAACAGTTAGTCGTAATGGTACAGTACTCTAGTTCAAATATTAGTTCCTTCTTCGCACTCATGCTTCGCCTCTTCATTAAGGTCTCTGTCTCTTTCCCCTTGCCTCCGCCCATACCCTCGGTACGTGCATACAACTTCCCTCTGAAATACAGAGCTGTTATAGGTGCATCCAGGAGGGCCCTTAGGGGCTACTAGGGGCACACTCACATGTGTTCTGGCTATGGACTCGGGCCGCGCATACATGCGGCTACACGGACTTGTCACAGACTTTGGACTTGGACACTTTTCGAACATGCTGTACTTATTGTCACTGGACTCGGACGCACGGCTACCGCATGTTTCCTAGTATATAGTCTTGTACCGTACATACAGTTACCTTAGTTGGAATATTAGTTCCTTTCCGCACTCGCATCCTAGCCTCTCTGAGATCTCTCCCTCGCATTCCCTCGCCTCCACTCGTACCCTCAGTACCCGCATGGGACCCCCTCTGGAAATACAGGGCATGCAAGAGTGTGGGAGGTGCAGCCAGTAGCTGAAGCCAAGCCCGTACATCCTCGCTCCCTCGTTTCCCTCCACGCTTCTATGTGGAACCATGCACCCGCAGGTCCGCGTATCCCAAGCACCTCTGCGAGTGTGGCTCTTAACAAGAGCACGCAAGAGTGTGGGAGACACAGCCAGTAGCTAAAGCCAAGCCAGTACATTCTTGCGCCCTTTGTTTCTCCCCGCATCTCTACGCGGAACCGCATACCTGTGGGTCTGCATAGTCCCGAGCCCCCACATGTGTGGCTCTTAACACTTCATCATCTCTTGCCTTCCAAGTCTTTGCTGCAGGCTCCTCCGTGGAGCTTATCTCTTACCTTACTCCATCTGAAATTGGGACACTGCAGGGCTATGAGGGCCCAGCATCGAACCTCCGCTTGTTTGCTTGTCTGTACTCCTGCACCCTTTACAGATGAGTCAGGAGGCCCCTGACATGGTCCTTAACTTATAATCATATATGTTTAAGGGAATGTATAACTGTGTACGTTACTGCAATACAATTTCATATTGAAATCTACCACATTTGATTCACCTACTTCTCTTCTGGCACTATATTAACTACCACATTACATACAGATCGATCTACATTGCTCCACTGTAAACCATTAGAGATGAGTTTTTTCTATAAACATATATCCGATTCTTCTTTCCATAGGATATTCCAATAAGGTTGGTTATTGATTCAACCTTCATCACCTCTATTTTGTCACTGAGCTTTCCCCATATTGCAACATTTTGGAAGAATTCAACCTCTATAAGAGGGTGATAAACAACAACCAAAGAGGTTCGGATTGTGTCTTCATAGAATGCCAGTGCTTCTCCAAACACTTGTGTACCATTCCATGCCTATGGATGATGTGTAAAGATTCTACCACACATAATAATGAATCAACAACTTACTTCAAAATATCTTGCTGATCGTGTGACTCCTCTTCCCTCATGACTCTTTGATTCATTGAGACGGCTTCTGAGATAAACTCCATCAGGCAAAGGGACTTTTCCATATCTTACAACCCAATTGCTGTTTACATCATAAGCAATGTTTGCCCATTTACAAATTGCTTGCAGATGTTGAACAAAGGAAGAATGCCTATCTCTTCTCTCCTTTTGCTTGATTGCAACCTTTCCCAATGGTCCTGGTGGATCCCGAGGTTTCACAGGCATTTGAAGCGATGGGTAATAGTGAAGTAAATTTTTCACCAACTGGTCCTCATATATTTTATTAGCCAAATTTACAAATGGCTCTTTTCTGGACCTGATTTTTCGCTCTAAAACACCAATGTGCCTTTCAAGAGTCCCTTGAGAACCTATACGGTAGGAACCATTCCAACGTATATGATCAGGGATATACAGCAAATGAAACATAGACAGCCTCATTCTTGATGCTTTGGTGGAATCAGCACCAACATATATTTCTTGAAACTCATATAAGAATTTGACAATCTCTTTACGGATCACCTCCAAGTCATCCTCAGTACGTCCAGTGATTGTCATTGCGAATTCCACAATTTTGACAAAGCGTGCAAAATTGAAAATAACCATCATTGGCATTTCGAGTTCAAGGAGAATAGGAATTGTTAGCCAGTGAGTCAGAGCTTTCCACTCAAACATCTTATATTGAGTATTTCTCTTGAGATGTGGATCACGAACTGGGCCAGTGAATGCTGCAGGTATTGTTGCCATAGCCCTAGTCACATGAATTCCAAATATCTGGGCCTTCTCAGCAGACATATGTGGAATTTCACCAGCAACAGTGATTGAAGTCCATAGGTCCCAGAAATTGGCCATGTTATTTTCATACAAAAGATGAAATGGATCAGAGAAAAAGAACTTTGGCCAAGCATAGGTCTTGAATGCTGCTAGCAATGGAAGCTTGACAATCCCATATTTTTCTGCAATACGTTTTTTTTCCCTTTCAGTTGTCGCCATTTCAAGCTGTTCTATAACATTCCAGTACTCATCCTGAGTAAACTCAGGCAGATTATCAAGGTCATAATCTGGCCTATCTGGATTAAACTTTTTGGCGGCGTCTGGTACAGTGGGGCACCAGTAAATGCGTTTACAACCCTTAACACTGGATCGCATGCCAATCAACTTCAAATTGAAGAGATTCCCATGTAGGCAATTGATTCCAAGGTGTCCGTTGTCTTTATTCTGTCCTGGTTGGTCAGCACTTTGCCCTGCAACACCAGCATGATGCATAATATAAGATGATCTTATTGCATCCCAAATCCAGATACCTTCCTCCATTTGTACTAGATCCTGTATAACAGGATACAAAAATGTGCTGAGATCACCAGGTGGCTCTGGGCCTGGCGTTGAGAACACAGTAATCACATTTTCAGCCAGATATCTTATTTCTGGAGGCAAGTTGAGAAGAATGAGGATAAGAAACCATGAATCAGACTGCTTCTTCAAGGTAAGCATAGCACCATCAATAGACATGATATAGATCATATCACATTCATCCTGAAAAAGCCCCAACTTCAAAAGATGCTCCATATGTGTTTTACTATTTGCGTAATCAGAGTATTTGACTTTGCCACCCTCAATAAGCAACCGAATAGCAGCTTGGACAAGATTGTGTCTGTAACGCAAAAGTCTAGCTTTCTCTTTATTTGCAAACATTGCCCGTACAATAGGCACTAGTGGTAACACCATAAACTGGGCAGCAGGTTTATTAGTACCAGGCAAGTAGCGATCTCTGCCGCAAATCACTGGTGGGCCTTTCTTTTGCTTGCGGACAAAATCACAGACCACTTTGTCTTTGTGATCTCCTGTGAATGCCATGCATTTCCCTGAACATATAGAAATATATTTGGGCATGAAGTTGGTGATTTTCTGCGCTAGTCTACGACAACGCTCTATGCTCATTATTGGCTCATTAAGTGCTTCAGATAGCACTTTTGAGTAACTCTCATGAGCCTGTCTTGTTGTGTTTGTCAGCTGGAAGACAATCCACTGGCGTAGGCTAAAATTTTGTGCCCTAGTCAATGCCACCGGGCGCAAACCAAAATCTGGAGGCTTGGTTTCTGGCATGTAACCATCACGGATTTTTTCGCGAAAAGCCTGCTGGGAGGCAGGAACTGGAAATTGAACCTCCAGTTCAATATCATCATCAGACTCTGTATCGTCTCCAGATTGCTCATCATCCCCTGCTGGTGAACCAGTGGTGTCTTGGGCATAAGCAAGGAAGCCACCGCTGTGAGGTAGCGGGCTATCACAATTTCCAGTTGGAAAACCACTCTCTTGAAGTGGGCCACCATCGTCATCAGGTGGGCCACCATTGTTATTAGGTGGGCCACTGTCATCATCAGGTGGCTCACTATCATCAGAGAGTGATTCATCCGAACTCTCCATTGAATCCTCTTCACTTTCTGCAGCATAAGGTTCTGAGCGAAGATCGGTATTTCTCGCGTCAAACTCATCGATGTGAGAGTAATATGGGTCAAGATCAGCTGGAAGCTGTTCATCATATACCTGATAATAATCATATTGGGTAGGGGGATATTAACCCAAGATGTAGTACTTACCGCATCAAGAGAGGGTATCGAGGTGTCAGAAAGCTCAATGCCATTTAGCAGAACCCTTTCTGCCTCCTCATTTTCTACCACTTCATCAGTACGTGAACACATGTTTAATAATAATACTCACCTTCATACATCGGTTGAATACCGCCATCATTGCCTGTCAAATTTTACCACTTTAGAAATATGTTTCCCATTTGAAGAATGGCGAGTGAAGAGTATATAGCAGTAGAAAGAATAAAAAACACATTCCCCTTGAGAACCAGGCCGAAAAGCAAGGTCGATTGTGTGAATCATCGTCGACACTGCGGACAATTGTGATACCTTGCTTATCACAGTTCTTTCCCCTGGACTACCCTAGCAATTCCAGGGGGAAATATAGGGGAAAGGTCAAGCGGAGAGTATCTAATTGTTGCTCACCGTGATCTATTCCGCATATTATGAGATTGGAATCAGAGCGAGAAGGCCTACTTACCATGAAGTAAAGAAGGGCCGCCGAAATCATCCACATCCATTGCTATTATCGCCGATTGTATCAGTTGTGTAGCAATTGCATTTCGGTAACACATACCATCTTCGTCTACAGCCTTGGCACCTTGGGGGGAATTTATTTATGGCTCTGGAATCGGTGAATAAATCACTTACCAGGTGCATGTGATCGCCTAAGCAGTTCCTCGTTTGCGTCGATGCAATCCTGGAGAAATTGGATGCTAGTGGGATGGTGGCTATAGCCTTGTAGCAGTTCCTTGTCGTTCTTGAGATGCGCGCGTATTGTCCTCCTAGTACGTTCCCTCTTGGTGCTGCCAAAACAGCCTGAGCAACAGCAATACATAGTAGTTGCGGTCGAAGAGGTGGCGACGTGGCTGATTGATTCAACTCCTGACTATCATCTCACGCACCCACATCCTTCCACCTCAGCGGTTGCAATGAAGAAATCGACATTCCTTTCCGCCAATTAATCCCCTCGTTTGTCTCGCATGCATAAGTAACAACCAATCGCGCTCCAAACTCCAGTCGAAATGAAGAAATCCGCATTCTCGTTATCGGCCTCCAATCCCTCGCTCTGATCTCGCATTCCATTCCGTTATCAGCTCTTCGCCCTCGTTCTACGCCATTCGCATCGCCCTTGTTCTACGCCATTCGCATCGCCCTCGTTCTACACCATTCGCATTCCATTCCGTTATCAGCACTTCGACCTCGTCTTACGCCATTCGCATTCCATTCCGTTATCAGCTCTTCGCCCTCGTTCTACGCCATTCACATCGCCCTCGTTCTACGCCATTCGCATCGCCCTCGTTCTACACCATTCGCATTCCATTCCGTTATCAGCACTTCGACCTCGTCTTACGCCATTCGCATTCCATTCCGTTATCAGCTCTTCGCCCTCGTTCTACGCCATTCACATCGCCCTCGTTCTACGCCATTCGCATCGCCCTCGTTCTACACCATTCGCATTCCATTCCGTTATTCAGCCTCAAGGTACCTACTCCGTAAGTAATCATTCGCACTCCATCCCGTTATCAGCCTCAAACCCTTCTTTTCTACCCTTGAACGTATCCCATAGTTCTTTCTGCCCCTTGCTTCAATTCCTAATCGAAACGAAAAAAGCACCACCCCCTTCATTTCGCCTCCCGTATATGTCAACAAAAACCAGGACGTCGACGCGTCGACACGTTCGTTCCCGTCGCCTACCCTCGAGTACCATCAAATCTCCGTTCCCTTTACCTCATGTGAACGCTCCACTCCCCAATCGCCAGCAATAAGACGTCAAAGATATCGGCTACGGTCGCACACCCATCATAGCAGTGTGGCCATGAAACACCTACCCCCTACATGCTGCGCGTTGTTGCCGACAACCTCGAGGCTGCCCCATCCGACCCTTCCTCAGTCTTCGTCAATAAATACCTGCTCTGGCAATTTTGGATGCTACCGTTGATCTACCCACCTCCGACTCCTCATCGAATGCCCCCTCCTCTCAGCGACACGGTTGGCATTTACCTTGCGAATCCGAACGCTTCCGACATTCGTCGTCGTCCGGATCGAGGCTCGGTTTGGTTGGCCATTACCTCAAAGGATGACGACGCCTGCGTTACCGTCAGACAGGAACACGACGCTTCATTCACTGTCATAATGTTATACAAGGAAGAGGCAAGTACCCCAGTGCTATTACCCTAACTGAATCTCTAACCACTCCACTAGCCCTTTGCTACGATCAAACATGTTACGAAGGTCAATGCGGAGATTGACATTATGATGTACGACGTCGGATTCTATTCCGATGCGCTCGAACTCGTCGAGGGGGTGGTAACCGTCTTCGCTCCCAAGGGTCCATCGAAATCTTGGCCAGGTACACAGAAATCATTCAACTTACTGGGATCAGCCTAACATTACCTCTAAGTCGTCAAGGGAAGGTTGGTGGCGGCAGGCCACCATACTCTTAGGGTACACACCGAAGGCCCCAACGCACCACAGAAAGAGCTGAGATCGCCTGAGCTCCAGGTGAGCTCGCTTGATTACAGTTGGGGTTCTTACTGATATTATTCGCACCGCACGTATAGCATCTTTCACCCATATTACCTAATACATCCCCGTTTTATGTCTCAAGTTCAGTCAATATCTCAGTCAAATCTCAGTCAATGGAAGTCTGTGTTGTGTAATTTTTCTTGACTGTGACATACTTGGAATTTCGGTGGAGATTCCGCTCAAGACTAAAAAAGGAAGGTGCTGAAATCTTGACATTAAAATTACAGTCACCGACTAAGTCACATCGAATCCAGACTAGTTACAGACTCCGACGGACTCCGATAGACTTAGGCAAAATACTGAGTTTGATACCCGAATAATACCTGAATTGAAATTATTAATAAGTTATTTTGTTAAGGTATCTTGCCACTTGTGTTTCATACCTTTATGATAAGTCAATAATACTATAGACAAAGGTATCAAAGCAAATAATAACATACTTTGATTTATACTTTACATAATGGTAATGTTAAGGTATTTAGCTTACTTTCACAATACTTACGCCTAACATACGATAAACCTACGCTTCCCCGAACGTTGTGAGAGCCTCTTGAAGGCACGGTTTGGGGAACAGTGGGCGCTCGTCCGGATGGACCGATAGAAGGCTATCCCTTTGGCATTGGCATGTTATCTATCGCTGCTTGCGTGGGAGTGCGCATGAATAGCCAGGGTACGCCCGGTTTCTGCTCCCTTTTATCTGATTCCTGTCACTGATTGACCATCTTTCCGTACAGTCCTCGCTGTAGACCAAACGCTACCGCTCTCGGCGTTGGGTCTATCGCCACCCCAACCACGCCCAACCACCCAACTCAACTGCGCCCGCTCACCCACAGACATCCACACCATCTGATGAATCACTTAACCTCTGATGTTGCCGGCATACCTATCATACTGAGACCAAACTGAGACCTTACATGTATTTATACACAATCTACTTCATACCCACAATCCATGATAGGACACATTTTTCTTGTGTTTCTTACTCCCGTCTTTTCCTTTGCGTTCTTTTTTAAGCTGCTTTGCGGCTCCTTACCGTCGTCTGAATGGCACGCTTTCGAAGCTTGAAAGCATGCCATCTACATCGAATTGGATGGTAGTGCCGCCGCGTACCGGTGAATCTATGACCTATTCGTCGACTATTGGTCGTTGCTAGATGTTGCACCAAGAAGGTCATTGATCATCGAACATCGCAAGCACGGACTGCAGGACTGACTAGCGACGGCGATCAATACACTCCAGGAATCAAGCGGTAGGGTACAGCCATCCTCCAACGCTCCCAACGCTCCCCAAATCGTTTCTTCAGCATGGCATCCTCCTTATTCATCCTGGGGACGAGCGCCAGGCCAAAGAAGGACATCAGGCCGATGCATATCCAGCGTCTCTGCACACCGAGGCCATGCAAGCCGAGGCACTCCATCGCCCACGAGCCGCGCGAGAGGTGCACAATGAGCCTGCCCGCGCACGAGAGGAGGGCGCCGATGTACGACGGGTGTCGGACGAGGGCGTACGGTCCCGACGTGACAAGTTGGTGGCCCGCGCGGATGCTGAGCTCGAAAGTGAACTGGCTGCCCAGCGCGCGGTAGCATGCAATGCGGAGGACGGCCCCAGCGAGGGTCAGCGCACATCCGCAGAGGAAGACGGGGGTGATTCGGAGGTTGAGAGCCGTTGCGGGGGTGGAGAATGTCAGCAGTGTCAGTAGGTCTGTGGCGCGGGCTGCAGTACCGCCAGGGAATGCCGATGCGACGATGGCCGCTGCTTCGCAGATTGAGAGACCCATGAAGATGGCCTGCGGCGAGTGCGCGTCAGCGCGAGATTTGGGGGACGGTGGATGCACGGCTCTCGTCCTACCTTTGGTATGTGAGGAAGCCATGGGACGATGACTTCCCCTCCCGTTGGCGGGAGTTTTTCAGATTTGGGTGGGGTGTGCGTGGGCGGGGTCATCGTGATGTATGTGCAGTACATCACAGACAACAGGAACGGGACCTTCAGCAGCGACATGGTGGGTGTAGCAAAGAGAAGGTCGTGAGAAGACCGCCACTTGTGCCTCAGCCGAATAAGCTCCTCGTCGTTCCGTTCAGATACCTGCAGGTCAAATCCCCACTGTTAGCGCCTTCTGCTCCTTTCACGCCGCTCCCCGCCTTTCCCTGCCTGCCAGCTTGAAGCGTCGCTCCCGCTGGCTCGTATTCTCACCGCGAGTGACTGCAATGCATCATGCATCGTATCGCCCTGCGCCTGGTGCGGAGGTGCGGAAGGACAGTGCGTGCGATTCGCTCAGGGAACGCTGCAAACCAAAGGCAGCCAGCCTACGACCTTCGAAAGAACATGACCGCGGAGGCTTAGCTGCGGGTAACGCCATCACCTCTTCGCGCTTCATTTCCCGACTTACTAAACGGGTTTCGACGTGCCGTTCCCCTGCTATATCGCATCTGGACCAAACACAACGGGTATCGCACGCTGTAGCACGGTCCCTCGCACTTCCAGTCAGATCCCGTCTCGCTCTTCCCGACAGCGCGGCAATGCGCGTGAATATGAGCCCACACTGGCACGCAGGGGGTAATACGTGCGGTTTTGGCCAGCGGCGGCCACGGCTCTGATGTGTCGAGCATTTGTTTCGCCATCGTACTTGAATGCTGCACATCCCGATTCGGAGGTAGATACTCGTTGACTATGGACAAGTATCTTGATATTATTCTGATCAGTCAATTTAGTCCTTGGAAGACAGTATAGTTCACTTCTTTATTTCTGTCAGGGACCAAGTCGAGGTTATATCTTGCTTGACACATATATTGTGATGTATCATAGGACAATCGGTACCAATTACACAGGCAACTTGTCGCGCCATACCTCCGGTCCATCCAGGTGGTGCTTCTCGAGAGCGTCCGTCGACCCCGAATCTTCTGTAGCTGTAGTTATATGCAGCAATTCAAGCTTCGGCAGATGCGTAGTGCTCTGCCTTCGTGCGAAGTGGATAGTCGAGATCTCTCCAGGCGATGCTGGCTTGGGCTCGGATAGAGTGGATGGATTCGTCGAGCTCTCTTGGGCTTGTGTCGCGGTAGCACCCGACCATGCACGCCCACGGTAGACCTGAATGATGATGAGCTGCGGGGCGATGCACTAAATCGACTCCACCGGTCAGCGACGACAGACTACACGATATGCCGGCAACGCACATAAACCTGGGCGATCAGGGGTATAAAGAGGTTCTCAGCCGTGTTCTGCCTCGCGTAGAGGATGATAAATATGCAGGAGATGAGGGCGACAGGGAACGCCGTCTTGATTAACATGGATGCGGCGCCCAAGTACGCGCTAGAGGCATCAACGAGGCCGCTGGCGAGAAGCCGTCGCCGGTGGTAGAGTATCTTCGCCGCGAGCAGCGTCGTGAGCAGCATGTTGAGGGTCATCGACGTCGCCCAGCATGCGATGCCGAGGTTGGGGCCCCAAGTGCCTATGTAGGGGTGCGCCGACTGGATGATGTTCGCCACCGTTAAAACTTGGACCGGGATTCACTATACAGCGGTTGGCTCCTAGGCGAAAGACGGTGACGTACCTATATCGACAATATACACACAACCCGGCAGGATGAGGACATACCACGACCGCCACACAACGTAATTCCGCCACAGCTACTCGCCGATACTAGTTAGCGAAGGTAAACCTACCGGCATGGAATTGGCGTACCAGTAGTCCGTCGATCAGGAAACCGGCTATACTGGCGGCGGACAGGCCCAAGAGGACGATTGGCCGCGACTCCTCGTGTAGCAGGAAGGCGTAAGGACCGCCCTCGTAGCCTCGCTCCAGAATCCAAGCTTGCTGCGCGAAGCGAATTGTGGTAGCGATGTGGATCGTCCCCATCGCGAAGATCGTGGTGTTGAACGCATGGAGCTTCCATCGCAGCGGATTGCGACTCGTCAACAAATAGTGTGTAGCTGCGAGGTGGACGGCAATGTGTAAACCTGCGAAGGATGAGCGGAATCATGGGCTAGAAGGATGAATTTGCGCTCACCATAACCGATAGCGCCTAGGTATCCTGCCGTGTTTAGGGATTGCTCCAACCAAAGCTGATCTGCGGGTTCGTTCGTGGCAGCAGTGGGCATGGTTGGGTGCTATGCTATCTCACACTACGCATGGTCGTGAAAGGGGGCTTCTTATACCAAGAATATTTGATGTGACCGCCGCTATTGAGCACCGTGATGGGAATCAAGGTGATGGTACTCACGAGAGCTCATGACCGTACCCGACATTCAGCTTCGTAGAGGTAGAACACCATCTATGAGGTTACGGGTCCTGGAACGTAGTGTAAGGATACGTTCTTTACTTGCGGAGCCTGCGCGGGCGCTTACAAAAGAGGGAGGGTACTCGAGTAGCCGGTAGCCGGCAGATCGGCAAATCGGAATCTGGGCGCTAATCGGTCATCTCACAATGATCTTGTGTTTGCACCTATTATGCGTAACCTTTTTCGCTTTCAATGCCGCTTCGACGTCTCTTAGCCTTTGTATCTTGGTCGTTCGCAGTTGTTACCGTTGCCCGCTAATGTGTACGCATCCGCCCTCTGTACAATGCTCGTATCGTCTCACTGCTTTCCTTTATTGGTCTCCCCATCGCCTATAAAACTTGTATGGTTCGCGCCATTTTTCTTTAGCAACTCACTGTCTCTTCCGCCTTTGCTCCAATTGCTTTCTCTCGCAAACATGCAATACGCCTCGAATGCCCCCTTTATCTTGGACCACCACGACCTGCATTTACTGCAATACACGGCGGCAAATATCCTGATTGAAGCCTATGCTGCTGGGTCCATCCAGTATGTTCCTCCTTGCTCGTCTTTTCCCCGCCGCTTATACTCTTGACCACGTACAGCTTGATGAACGATGAAATCCTTCGTCGACGCATTGAATACCACCTCGGCTGGTACCCCGACTCCCTCGATACCCCCCATGCACACATGGTAGTGGCGCAAACCAGGTTCTTAATAATGGTGTGTCTCTTTCCCATTGCCCGCCGTCTACCTCTCGTCTGACTCCATAAACTTGCCAGTCCTACTTTCACACCGCGGCGACATCAGTTACAATTCGTTTCGCCATCCTCGGTATTGCCCTTGGTGAGCCGTTCTCACCGTTCTCTCCCCCGGCATCTAACTCACTCCCAAATAGAGAGTATCCGTTTGTATTTTGAGATTTAGTTACCATACATCCCCTCTTCTTGTTGTCTTGCCTCTGAATATGTAATATATGGTGCTGAAAAGGTTTCTAACTCGTAATTTGTGCGACAAAAATTTTATATACCTCAGCCTACGTGTTCCATGCTTGCATCCGCTGCCGCTGCATCTACATCTTCCCCGACATCTACTCGGCCGCGGTCCTTCTTCGCCTTGGTGTTTTCTGCGTAAGGGTTTCGCCGTTTCAACCGTCGTGGCGGTACCGTAGGTGGCGGCAAGTCGATTGCCAACGTCCTGGCCGTCGTGGCCTCCTATTGAAGAATTGACTCCTGCACCGATGAAGTATAAATCTGACCTTACGTACCGTAGTTAATTCTCCATTCAATAGAACAACACTTCTCAAAACCGCTTTCACAGTGTAGTCGCCCTTGGTGGGAATACAGATCAAGGACGCCTGGAGCTCCACGATGTCGCCGACCTGAAAGATGATAGGAGTTGTTGGCTTGTAGCTAGACAATAGAGCATCAGTATGTATTGAATACGCCTCGTATCTCTCACCTGCCCTCATCGTCGCCCGTGCCTAGAACATAATAGCCAACCTCGTTATCCTCTGTGTGCACCCACTTACTCTTGTCGACCTTATCCAAGATACCACGGGGATCGACTTCAGTGCATATATCAACGGCCCGCAAACCTTCAGCCTGTTTGACAGGAGTGAAAAAACGATTGCTGGCGGTGATGGTGATATTCTTGCTTGCGTCGTCCGATAGTCTGTCATCCTTCCCGATAAATTCCGGAACGGAAATCAGTCTTGCGTTGGGCGTATAGCGACTGAACATTGAGTACGTGTGACGAAAGTTTGTTACGATTTGCTTAAAGGCGTTGGAGCCTAATCCTGTGATTGTTAAGCTCTGGCGAACATGTGGTAGCCGCTTTCCCTCATCTGAACGGCTGTCCCGCACTCAGCAATAATTCAATAACAGGCAGTCGAAACACTCACCGGTTCGTCATCTCGAATGGTGGCACCCTCGCCACCGATATGATGCCTTGCAAAGCGACGGTCGCTTCTTCCGTCTCGCCTGTATGTTCGTTTTGTTGGACAAGCTTCGACGCTACGTCTGTTTCCTTTCCGATGCTTAGTCCGAACTTTGCTACAGCCTCCTGTAAAATTTAAATAGCTTGAGCTTCGTAGATATTTTGTGATCTTACCATATCCATGCTGTACATTTGCGGACTTGAGCTGGTTCGCATGCGAGCTACAATAACCTCGTCGAGTATCTTCGCTATGTTGGGTTGAGTTGTTGCATAATTGTCATCTTTGAGTACTCACCTGCCCTCTCCTTATCATAGAAGGAGTCCATTTTCACTCTGCAGAGTAGCTCGTAGAGTCGGTAGAGCTTTTATACATTATTGCGATGATAGTTGGTTGTAGAACAAGGAGCGACGTGGGACCAATTGCACGTGCTGTGTGGCGTTTGGTGTGTGGCGTGTGGCGTGTGGCGTTTGGCGCTTTCTTCCTGCCTCCAACTCTACTCGACGTGCGGATGTCGCCCGCATTCATCTTCGACTGCTTCTTCGTCAACGTTCATCTTCGATTGCTGCCGATCTTCTCATTTTCTCATTATACCACTACGTCATTTGCCGTGTCCAAACCATGATACCACAACCTCTTTGCTTGCTGCTATGCCATGAAACAAGTTGCCGCCCTCGTTCCCGTCTCTTTATTGTTCCCGCTGTATCTTATGCCCGTCTTGGCATCTTCCATCCGCTTTTTCTGAGTCATACCAGCTTCCATACTCCTTCAGTACTTGGTCGTTGTAGTGTCTTGCATTCATTCCACTTTGTTATCTTTCTCTTTGCCCTCGAAACTGTCATTTTCGCCTCGTTTGCTATTTCGTTGCTATCCGCGGTCTTTGGTACACCATCCGACGACCCATTTTCCCCCGCTTCTCATCTGGGCACACATGCATCGGTGAGTCGTTTATAAGTTCGCTTGTCCTCCAATTTTCTAAACTAATCTCTGCTATTTCTAGTTGCATTCTCTATTCACCGTCTCTTACAACTTCGCAAACTCCCCACTCGAAAAGATGGCCCAACGTAAATCCACGTATGGTCTATCTTTACCTCCTGCTTTCTGACTGCTCACTTGTTGCTAGACGTACTCGTGCCCCTGCGCGTTCTCGCAAGGCGGCCACCAATGGCTCTGAAACTGTGAATGCTTCCCACCAGGCTGTCGTCGACACGGCCGGCACCACTGACAGTGGCCAAAGCACTCCGCCCTGCTCATCTGTGTAAGTCCTGTTGTATCCACCTAGGTTCATACTGACGGTCGTAAAGCGTGTCCGTTCCCTCTGCGCCCCGCCCAGTAAGAGTTTCGCCGAGGAAGCGTGATGCTCCTGCTGATGCTCCAGCGGTTGAGATTGGGTACGGACAACCCTTTCAGTCTCGTTCTACGCTCACGTATCTGCAGGGTACCCACCCCTCGTATCTCCCGACGCTTGTCATTCGGAACGGCCGTGTCTGGAGATGAGGGAACACCCTCGTTCGTTGTTGAGATTGCTGAGAAGGACGACGACGCGCCTCCTATTGCCGTTTTGGAAGATATGCCTCAAAGGCCAACCCCGAAGCCCAAGCGCAAGTGAGTGCGAACCTTGTTTCGT
The DNA here is from genome assembly GCA_026743855.1 of Pleurotus sapidus. Taxonomy (NCBI): domain Eukaryota; kingdom Fungi; phylum Basidiomycota; class Agaricomycetes; order Agaricales; family Pleurotaceae; genus Pleurotus; species Pleurotus sapidus. The sequence continues at coordinate 420,314 of JANBWZ010000021.1, forward strand.
GTTCCTCGTTTTCAACTTTCCTATAGGCGTGCTTCACCGACCCCAACCCCAACCCCGCCTGCAGCGTAAGTTATAGTCGCTCACGATTTATCCGTCGTCTAACCTATATTCCTTCAAGCAAAAAAGGTGCTAAAAAGCCTACTCTTGACGCCCTTGACCTCAAGGCCGCACGACAGGCAAATCCGGCGAAGCGGTAAGCATATTCATTTCTATTTAATTCACCCTCTTAATTATTGTACTTCAGCATACGCCCCATTGCTCGATTCGATTCAGATGAGGAGGAGGCTCGCAGCTACCCTCCTCTTACTTCCGAGGAGAAGGCAATGATCCAGAAATGCCTTTCAGAGGCCGTAGGGACGCCTGTCGCTCAAGTTCACGATGGCTTGTCATACTTCGCGGACAATGAAGACGATGTGGAAAACACCATCACTAGTGATTGGAGCCAGTCTCCTTCTCCGCGCCGCCCTCCTCCTACCGCTATCGCTTCCTCGTCTCGTTGCACCACAACCGCGACTTCGCCTCCTGCTCCCAACACTCCTGCTACTCGTCGCGCCAATGGTAAGCAGAGAGGGGCAGAAACGCCCCCCGCTGTCGCCTCTCGCCCATCTAAAAAAGAGAAAGCAATCGACACATCTTTGGCCCCAGCTCTCCGAGTCAACGATTCCAGCAAACAAATCAAGGGACTTAACGTGTTCGGCAGTGGAAAATCGTTTGTCCATTCCCTAGCCGTTGTTCATGTTACTGATTATATCCTTATTACAGTACAAGTCCCACTCGTGTCGATGACGTTGAAGTCGTCGATTTTCCGGAAATCCCTCCCATTCTTCAACAAATAACCAATTACTTGGAGTCCAGTGGAGTGCTCTCTCGCTTACGGTGAGCATTCACCTTTTCGCCTTCGCGCTCTGCATACTCATCAAGTTCAGGTTTGGTGAGATCAGGCCAAAGTATACACTCGTTGATGCGACAGAGCCTACATTGCCGTCCGTCCTTGACGTCTTGGGATCGATGTCCGACAATACAGAGGCTCTGTCAGTAACCCTCGTTTTCATACTCTTCCTTTCTCACCTTCGTTTAGGGCGGTCTATGATGCCTTGCTTTTCCGCGGGGCCGGAGTTTATGCCAACCCCTTCTTTGCTGACCCACAGACGATGTGCGTTGACAAAAACAGGGTCGTTTTCGCTTCGGGCCCCAATTCCCAAAAACCTGTCGTATTCATCATGCCAGTTGTCGTCGAAACTTGCCACTTACTGTCTGCAACCCAAATTATCAATGGCTCCCCCGACAAACATCTTCGCCTCACGGGTTACGTTTTCGAAGAACTATTCTCGCTCTTCTCCTCTCTCGTTTGTACCCTATTTGGCCGTCACGCAGTCTACGCCTATATGAATCAGCTTTGCTTACAATTCAGTTCGCGTTCAGACAAGATCTCGCGTCAGTATCCTTTTTCATTTCTCCATTTGTCTTCTCATTGTTTGTAACAGCGGCGTCCGCGGCCAGCAGTCCACAAAAGTTTGCACGTAATTGCGCCGCTTTCAAGCCCGCTGGGAGTTCTCGTAACAGACCGACTGCCCCTCGATTCGGCGCAACATCTTTGTCATCAGGCGTCGACGTCCGTTTCCCCAACTCCCGCGCCCATACAGATACAAGTAAGTCTCCCAATCCCCTGCCTTTCCTCATGCCTCACTCGTTGCTCCCCCAGTTCCTGTTTTTGATGGGCGCCATTCCCAAGGCGACTTCCGTTTCACCGTGTACCACTGGCGCAATGTTATGCAACTCCCTCGTTACGGAGTACCACCTGCTGACGAAGGGGAGACTCCCGACAATGCCCTCGCCCAAGATCTTCCGAGCCTCAATCCCGATTGTTTCTCCGTAGCATTGGTGGCGTTCACAATGGGGACATTTGGCCCTGATGACAGCTCGATGCTCCCCGTTTCATTCAACTTGCACTTTGCCGTTCTGCTCGGAACCTACAAGTACTGTACCAGTCCTCGCGTATTCACCGTTAACGATCTGAACACTATTAGAAGCTCAATGTAATCACCCCCCCGTTACGCAAATGTTCGCTCTACGTAGTCAGTTTAGTTTGTAGTTGCCCGAAATAGACGTTGTTATGCTGAACCGAACATCGTGGCATCTCGATTCAAATCAATTTAAGTTTCCGAGTAAGCATGAGACTTAATAAATTGCTGTTGAGTCCGTGGATGTCCGACCGCCCAAGTCCGGATTCTTCCCGCCTTCTCACGGTTCAATTTCAACCGTTGGATTTTCTTTTGCTACATCTTTCTTGTCTACCACTACTTTGTGCTTTGTGCTTCATCTCTGTTTCATCTCATGTTCTCTGCGAGCATCTCAATCCTTTTCCATTTCATAGGTAAGTCTTGTTGTAGCTGCTGGGTGTTCTTCAGCTGACACTTTGGTGTCAGTGTCCTTCATACCACTGTCACAGGCTTCTTGTTATGTGACTGTGTGCCCCCTCAAATATGAAGACCTTGGTGCGTACCCTCTCACTGCTTGCACGGCAGCATCTCATTTTATCTTTAATCCACCTCGGTCCTTATTTGCCCACTTACTCCATGGCTTATGCCACTTCTATTCTCTGTCTCTCTCGTCTATCTCTCTACGCTGATGCCTCCTTGCAATCACTGTGTAGATTACACATCATCTAACATGTTGATGTCAGACACAATGGGTGTTAACCTCGCCGCCTACAGCGGTTATCACGGTGTGTTATTGCGGGTCCATTATACTTTTTTTCTCATGTCGACCTTCTGCCAATGTATAGCCCCCGCTTCCTTAGACAGTCTGTCACTACAAACTATGTGTGATACTGTCAGTGTCTACCAACAAGGCACTGTACCCCCTCCCCCTACATGTATGTCTTCGTCATATACATTCTATTCACTGCTAATATTCATTCAAGATATTTCTCCTGATCCAACTCAGATGCTAGTGCCAGTCTTTGACTGTGGTTGTTTTGGATGTTACTCTGTATTCCCCATGTCTCCCTTGGATTTTTCCTTTGAGGTCGATCAATGTTCAATTAGTTATGCGGTGCTTGACATGACATTCATTTATATAATTATATGTTGCTATATTGTAATGCTGTTAGTATCGTGGTGGTTTCCATTGCAGCATCTTCTAAGTTTTCAACAAGTCAATTTCTTAGGTGGTCATCTTTCACGTATTATTCATTATAGTGAACTTCAAGATTTTATTGTTGATGGTCCGCCAGTCACCGATGTTAATAAGATTGGACTGGTATTTAATGGAGTATATTCTGATATTGAAGTTCTCAACTTTCCCGCAAGGACTTACTTACATGTTAAGTCTGATATAACTGTGATTTTACCACTTTTATCTGCCCGCCAATGCATTTCTGTTGCTGCGAAACACGGTATTGTGTGTGGAAAGAAATGTACAAAGGCATTTGTTATTGATATGGCTCAAAATCATTCCTGCGCTATCTGTTACTCACTTACATATGTTTTTGATATCAAGGCAACCGAAAAGTTTACTACTCATATTAGTCGTGCATCCGAATCAGAAAAGATAATGATTGGCCATCATAATAAGTCCAAGAGTGTGACAGTGCTAGATATAATAGACAAAGTGACTGCTGTTGCTGACTTCCCTCCTCATCCATTGTCAAAGTATGACATAAAAAATTTAGTAATGGCAAGTACTAAGAAAATGCAACCATCTCAAATTGAAGAAAGTGGTTGTGCTGTTTGTGGCCAGTTGGTTGTCAAAGCTAATCTGTCAAAACTCAAGGCAGTAAAAAATCTCTTACATATATTAGATGTTCCGGGAGTGACTCGGGCAACCAGATATAAAACAAGTGATACTATCAGATCCATACATGGTCCTGTCATTGATCACTCACTTCACATGATATGTGACTCATGTCGGTCTGCTCTTCGCAAGGAACAAGTACCGAAAAATGCATTAGCGCGAGGCCTTTGGCTTGGCCCTGTACCTGGGATTCTACAAGAGTTGAATTTTGTTGAGAAGCTTGTGATTGCTCGAGTACGCTATAGCAACTGTTTTGTTAGAGTATCTAGTGGCTTTCGAAAGATGACTGCTAACGCTTTGTCCTTTGAATCACCGGTGCCCAAGATTTATGCATTTTTGCCTATATCTAAGGCTGAACTAGATGAGGTTTTAGTTGTGCTTTTCACAGGTCCAAAGCGACCAGATAATAATGACCTTAAACGTACTCCTTTTTTAGTACGTGCAGCAAAAGTGAAAGATGCCCTTGATTGGCTAATTCTCAATCACTCAGATTATGCTCAAGTTACCATAAGCAAGAAAAATCTAGATGAGTATGATGATGATGATACTGCATCAGTAACAATACAATATAAACCAAGTATGTCTGCAAAAGCGAGTGGCACACCTGCTGTCAATGATATGGAGGAGGAAGATGGTACAGAAGATGGACCGTGTCCTTTTATTATGCATGGTTTAACAGGGTCACAAATGCAAGATATGTCCAACAATGCCTTGAAAACAATGGCACTTCAATACTTCAACCAGTCAGGCAAAGTGCTAGGAATTGGGCAATCATCTGACTTCGAATCTATATGGAATAATCCTCAATTATATCCATCAATGTTTCCATGGTTATTTCCATATGGTTTGGGTGGAATTGGGTCTGTGTATAGAATGTCGCCAACTGTACATAAGCGATGGCTTCTCATGTATCATGATAAGCGATTTCAAACAGATGCTGCTTTCCCGTTTATTGCTTTCAGTCATGAACAAATAATGAAAAGTTCAAAGAATGCATTCTTGTTGACTGAAAAGTCCAAATTCACAGCAATCAAAGAACGTATCATGTCATTGGATGAGGATGTTCTTGCATCAATTACAGAACGTATGGCTAACGGAGAACATGTGAAGGCCACAACAACAGAGGAGAAGAACTGTTTCAATATTATCAATGATCTTGATCATGTTGCCGCGGGTGTGAATGGATCTCCCACATCAAAGAAATATCAACAGAATGAAATCTGGTCATTGATATACCGTATAGGAAGTCCAATCTGGTATATTACACTGTCACCAGTTGATATTAAACATCCCATATGTATATATTATGCTGGATCTGATCAAACTTTTCAACCAGAAATGCCTGCTGATGATCGAATGCGCACTGTCACCTCCAATCCAGTTGCATGTGCTAGATTTTTCAAATTCATGGTAGATTTGTTTATTGAAGATATTATATGCTTTGATACTGACTCACGAGGAATTTATGGGGATATTGAAGGCTATTATGGCACTGTTGAACAGCAAGGCCGGTTGTCTTTGCATCTACATGCTATGTTGTGGATTCAAGGTTCATTGTCTCCTCAGGAAATCAGAGATAAGATTTTGGACCCAGATGGTGTTTGGCAGTCAAAGATTGTAAAGTGGCTTGAAAGTTGCCACATTGGAGAGTTTTTAACTGGGTCACAAGATGAGATTGCTACACAAGTTGAACATCGTAAGAAAAACAAGACTTATAAAGATCCTACACTACATTTACCTGAAATGCCTCCTCATACAACTGATTGTTCTTGTGATGATGAAAGCTGCAACTCATGTCTGGTTCTCAATCGGTGGTGGTCACAATTCACCAGTGTTACTGATGATATTGTACTACAGTCAAATGTCCATAACTGCGACCGTTATCTGAAAAAAGATGGTACCCAGAAGCAAACCCATGCTTACAAAGGATGCAAGGACAATAAATGGGGAAAATGTAAAGCCCGCTTTCCTCGGCAAGTCATAGCAGAAACCACTGTCAATCCTGACAATGGATCAATCATTATGAAAAAACTTGAAGCATGGATCAACACCTATACCCCATTGATATCCTATATAGTCCGATCTAATACTGATGTCACATCTATGCTATCAGGTACAGCAGTTAAAGCAGTTGTTGCATATGTTTCTGACTATATCACCAAGTGTGGCTTGAAAACACATGTTGTTTTTGAATGCATACAAGCAATTTTGAGCCGCAATCCTGAAATACTAACTGCAACAGGTACTGATTCTGCTATCAAGGCACGGCAAATAATGACCAAGGTTGTCAATTTAATGGGTGCAAAACTTGAGCTTGGTTCACCGATGATTTGTATGTATTTGCTTGGGCATCCAGATCATTATACAAGCCATGAGTTTGTGGTCTTCTATTGGTCAACATATGTTTCAGAAGCCCGCAGTTATTGGCATCCTAATGATTCTTACAAGACAACAGAGAAAGTCAGCTTAATAAAGAAAAATAACAGAGTCATTGGATTGTCACCTGTTTTTGACTATGTATACCGGCCTGATGCATTAGAATCAATGTGTCTGTATGATTGGGTAACTTGCTGCAAACGTTATAAAATTACAGCATCAAAAAACTCCAAGACACAGGATGAAAACATTGAAGACAAATGCAATAATGAAGACCTTGATGATAACATAGATGATGATGAAGAAGACACTAGCACATTTTTGAAGTCCGCAAAGCGTTCAAATAATGTTTTGCTTGATTATCAAGCCAATCACCCTCTTGCTTCAACACACAAGTGTGCATTGATGTTGCCAACACACAAAAAAAGTGGAAGACTAGTACCTAATTTCATGGGAACACCACCAAGAAGGGATCAAGGAGATCGAGAGTACTATTGTAGCACAATGCTGACCTTATTTGTGCCATGGAGAACTGGAAAAGATCTCAAGGATGCTAATGAAACTTGGGATGAATCATTTGAGAAACAAGGGTTTAGTAATGGACATATCAAAATCATGAACAACTTCAACTTACGGTATGAGTGCCTGGATGCTAAAGATGACTTCAGAATGAAAGTTGCCTTGGGTGATCTCTCGTTACCTCTGTTTGATGAGGATTATCCTTCTGAGAAACTCATGAGTGACTTTTCGGAAGTTCTTCCTGGATCTAATGACCTTCATCTTTATGTAGAAAGTGACAAAATAAGTAGTGCTGCACTTCGTCGTAAGAAAGGGATTGAAAACATGAAAATGCTAATGCAGAACTCTAACTGGGCTACACCATTACCTCTAAATCTATCAGAGAGTGCAGTGGCTGCATCTACAGAGCCAGTGATACCCCATAGATCTGCACGAGAGTGGCGTCAACTTGTAATGACTGTACGTCAACAAGTAGTTGATGCACGTAAAGAGCAGGAATTCAACAACAATGATGATACCCTTCCAAGCTCTCAAGTCCATACTTATGATGAAGTCAAAGTTATCGACAAATCATATTTAAATGCATCATTTACTCCCAAAGTACATAGGCAACTAATTGTGGACTGTGTTAAAGAATTCTCCTTAAACAAAGAGCAGAATAGAGCATTCTCAATTGTTGCAAATCATTCTCTTGGAGAAAATTGTGGCCAGTTGAAAATGTACATAGGAGGTATGGGAGGTACGGGAAAATCACAAGTTCTTAAAGCATTAGTTCACTTGTTTTCAGCACGTAATGAATCAAATAAGCTGCTTGTCGTTGCACCAACTGCAAGTGCTGCATGCTTGCTGCCTGGTGGAGTAACATATTATTCTGCATTTGCAATGAACTTTACAGTTTCAAAGAGTGCTTTGACTGTGACGAGGGATAGACTTGAGGGGGTTTCTTATGTCTTCTTTGATGAGATTTCAATGTGTTCTGCACGTGACTTACACAATATCAGTGTTAGAATATGTCTGGCTTTGAATTCACCACCTGGAGTTCCCTTTGGTGGACTAAATATGATTTTTGCTGGAGATTTTGCACAACTCCCTCCTCCAATTGGCGGAGAGCTTGTCTCTCTTTATAGTCATACTATTGGGCATTCACTTAGAAAACTAAAACAACAGGAAGAGGCTTTTGGAAAGACATTATGGCATCAAGTTCTGACAGTTGTCATTTTACGTCAAAATATGCGTCAAAATAAGCTAACTAGCGATGATGCTAAATTCCGCACAGCTTTAGAAAATATGAGATATAGAGCATGTACCTTGGCAGACATTCAGTTTTTGCGCAGTCGCATTTCTACAAACATTGAAGGACGTCCATCAATATGTGATAAAAATTTCAGAGATGTTTCAATCATCACTGCTAGACATGTAAACAAAGATGCAATTAATTCTCTGGGAGAGCAGCGATTTGCTTCAGAGCATGGCTTGAGATTGTTCCCTTTCTACTGTGAGGATACCATTTCTCCAATTGCAGATGCTGAGGAGGTAAAAGGTAAAAAACGTGCTGCAAAGGTCAACCTTGATGAAGGACTCCAACGTCTCTTGTGGGAACAACCACCGTGTTCAGTGGAGAAAAAGATTCCTGGAAAATTAAACATTTGTAAAGGTCTTCCTGTGATGTTACGTAGTAATAGTGCAACTGAATTGTGCATGACAAATGGCCAAGAGGGTACCATTTACGACTGGGTGGCATCTACAGGATCTTTCAATCAACCTATACTGGAGGTACTATTTGTGAAACTTTCAAATCCTCCAACTGATGTAGTTTTTGATGGTCTTCCTGTAAATGTAGTACCCATCGTGAAGACAGCCTGTACAACATGGTGTGAACTACCATCTGGGAAGCGATTGCATGTATCACGCAGTCAAGTTGAAGTTAGTATCAATTATGCAATGACTGATTTTGCTTCACAAGGCAAAACGAGACATAATAATGTTGTTCATTTAAATGATACCAGTACTCATCAGGGCTACTATACAGCTTTATCTCGGAGTGCTACAGCAGCTGGTACTTTAATACTTCAAGGGTTTGATACATCATTAATTTCTGATAAGAAATGCTCTGGGGCATTAAGACAGGAGTTCCGAGATTTAGAATTACTTGATGATATTACAAGACTTCGTTTTGAAGGTTCTCTGCCTGCAACAGTCATTGGTGACACAAGAAGAACATTGATACAGTCATTTCGGAACTATAAGCCAGATTCCTATATTCCCCACCATGTTCATCCTGCAATCCGGTGGAATAAGAAGTCTCCTTATGTTGAGCCAGACTTCAGTGATCTTGAATGGGGTGTTATTCCAACACAAAATTTGAGCAAATTTCTTCCATCGGAATATGTCCAGCAGATGAAAGAAAAAACAACAGCATGGCAAAGTAATGCTGACTCTGATTGCAACAAAGGGAAAGAGATCACTTCTACAACACTACTTGACAAGAATCAAGTTGTCACTGAAAAGGTGGATGCAGTTTCCAACATTCAGTCTAATTGTCATAAGCATAAAGTTGATGATTCTTCTTGTCAAAATGTGAGTAATGACAGACAGGCGAAGCGTATAAAGACAAACACAAAGACATTAAGTGAAAGTGATGACAGCACAAGTATTCAACATTTGATTCCCATTGGATGTCAATGGAGTGATAATAGCTGTGCTTATGATACAGTCCTCAGTATCTTATACAATATGTGGCTAGATAGACCTTCAAGAGTGCATGATTTACCAGAAATGGCATGCACCTTCTTTCCTACACTTATAAAATGTTTTGATGGTGTTAATTATGAGCAAACAAGACTTACAGATGTACGAGAGTATATGTGTGAATGCTTGCAGATTCAATATCCAAATGACTTCAAATATGGTGAATATGCATCTGTAACCTCCTTGCTGAGTGTGTTGCTTGCCTCAAAGAATAGAATGATAGCTATTGCTTATGAATGTGCAGCAGGTCACTCAGGCTCTAAGACATATGTATCAAGAGGCAGTTTTCTCATCTCATCTGGAGTAGACACTCATGAATCCATATCATCATTGGTACTAAGCAAAGGTACACATACTAATCGGCTATGTCTACTTTGCTCGGAAACACTAATGATAAGACATGTCTATGAATTTCCTCCTTATTTCTTGGCGTTTGACTTCAGCAGTAACTCTATTCATCTGAACCAAAAGATTCATTTACCAGTGAAGAACTTTAAAATCCCTTACTTTCTAAAATGTATAATTTACTTTGGAAGATCACATTTCATAGGCAGATATATTGATAGCAATGGTTGTACTTGGATATATGATGGAATGTCCAATAATGGTGTAATGGAGTATGATAGCAACCGACTAGATGTTGATCTATCTGTTTGCAGATCCATGCATGCAATTGCAACCGTATATACAAGGTCACCAAATGTGCATGCTACAATTTGAACCCTCAGATATCTCCAAATACTCTGTATATTTGTGTAATTTATTCTGTCTATATCAAAAACAAAAAGAACAAAATACAAAAGGACCCGTACATGCCATGCAAAGCAGTGGCCCACTTACAAGTTTCCCATTTCCCTCGGTGACCGAGACATATTGGCGTCTAATCATTGTTCCTTGATTAAGGACGGAATCCTATACAAATACTAACCGGTGAGTTCCCATATACCATGATCGCATCATAGTAGCTAGCTTCGCACATGTCTTCCACCAGACCGACAGCGCTGCTGGGCGCTGACGCTGAGAATAATCATTGGGGTATCAAACTTCGAGGAATTTGGTGAGAGAATGTCGCGGTGAGGACCCCGATTGCCCAATGCTGGCAGTCATGAAGACCAGAGGCATCATACGGCGTGAGTATCCAATACGACGCAGGTTTTCTGGTGACCTGGATATCAATGGCATGACTTGCTTCTCAAGCGCTCTCGTTGGAAGTATTAAGTTGGGTTATAGTCGAAGATAAGGTAGCGGTCACACTGTCCCTTGAAAACAGCATATCGCGGACTGAAGTCAGACTCCTACGTAGATGAGCGTGGAAATCATTGATAGAGTGAGCAGAAGATTGTTCAGACAACATGTATAGTGTCGCACCTCAGTCCAGTCAGTAACCTATTCCTTGAGGCGTTCGTCTCGAACCGACTGCCATCTCAGTTAAAGCCCTCCAGAAACTAGAGATTCGAGGCCGTGGGACATGAACGAGATAAAGGCTCCTGAAAACCGCTCCAGACAAGGTCAATCGTCTGTTCCAGTTGAGAATGATGCGATGTGATGGTAGAGCCGGTAAACAGCGGCCCGGGCCGGACCTCATGCGACCGTTCGCTAAAACAGTGTTCAGGGCTTGCTGGCGATGAGCTGAACGCGAGGTACGTGCCAGCGAGGTCGGCGCATTGAAATTTGGCCCATGGCGCGCATGTCTCCCCGTATTGCAGCTGCGAACGTGAGGCTGCCGAGGTTCCCTTTCGCCTTGCGCACTCAAGCCCCCAAGGCGGCTGGTCCGTCGCAAAGCGCGAGCATCCAGCGATGCCATGGCTTGCTACTTCACTTGTTGAAACTTAGGGTCGTATCCCCACACTCATGCGCCACCGTTCCCGGCTTATCAAACGACTTTCAAGATGTGTCTGGATCACGACGTGTCGGTTGTCGCACTCCAACACGGTGCCGCCCCAGTTTGTCTGAGAGCGCTACAACGTGCGTGAACATGAACCAAACCAGCACGAAGAGGATGGATGCTGGATGCTGCCTTGGTCATTGGTGGTCACGGATTGTCAATGGGCTACGTGGTTTGACCAGCTCGGCCCATTATTGCGACGAGGACGCATCTGGCGCACAAGTTCGGGCGTAGGTCAAAGGGGTTGGCGAGAATCAACGTGTCGAGCATTGGCCTTGCCGCCGTGTTCTAGCGGCCTCGCATTTGGTTTGGACTCCTGGCAGTACAGAATACCCTACCCGCGCCCTGACACGGACCTGCAGCTGCACTCGAGTACACATGTACATCGATTTAAGGAGACATATGTCGAAAACATGTACATGGCATTAATAAATAAAGGATATCTTTACTGTTTTCGCAGTCCCGGGGTACATACCCGTAATTAGCCTAGCTGATGACTAGCAGCGTGGTACAGGTTCCGCGGTAAGTACTACATATCAGAAACACCATTGAATCATACAGCTGCCTTATTGTGCCATACCTCCGAAACATCCAGGCGATGCTGCTCGAACGCCTCAGTCGACCCCAAATCCTCTGTAGACGTTGTGGTATGCAGCATTTCGAGCACCGGGTGGTGTGTGCTCTGCCTTTGCCCGAAGTGGATGTTCGAGATGTTCCCAAGTGACCCTAGTTTCGGCGGCGGCGGCGGCGGCACAGAAGGAATTGTCGAGCTCTCTTGTGCCCGTGTCACGGTAGCGCCCGACCATGCCTGTCCACGGTAGACTTGGATGATGATCAGCTGCGGGGCGATGCACTAGATAGAGTCCACCAGTCAGTAACAATAGAGTAAGCAATTCGGCGGCCGCGTACATAAACCTGAGCAATAAGGGGTATGAAGAGATTCTCGGCGGTGTTCTGCCTCGCGTAGAGGATGATAAAGATGCATGATATGAGGGCGACGGGGAATGCTGTCTCGATCAGCATGGACGCAGCGCCCAGGTACGCGCTGGAGGCGTCAACGAGGCCATTGGCGAGAAGCCTTCGCCGGTGATAGAGTATCTTCGCCGCGATTAGCGTCGTAAGCAGCATGTTGAGGGTCATCGACGTCGCCCAACATGCGATGCCGAGGTTGGGGCCCCAAGTGCCTATGTAGGTATGTGCCGACTGGATGATGTTCGCTACCGTTAAGACTTGCATCGGGCTTCAATACACATCTGCTGGCTCCCAGCGGACGAAAGCCGAGGACATACCTATATTGACAATATACACACATCCTGGCAGGATGAGGACATACCACGACCGCCATACAACGTAGTTCCGCCACAGCTACTCGCCAATACTGGTTAGCAAAGGCAAACCCACATGAAAAGGAATTCAGTGCACCAGAAGCCCGTCAATCAGAAAGCCGGCTACGCTTGCGGCGGACAGACCCAGGAGGACAATGGGTCGTGACTCCTCGTGTAGTAGAAAGGCGTATGGACCGCCGTCGTAGTCTCGCTCAAATATCCAGGCTTGTTGCGCAAACCGAATCGTGGTAGCAATGTGAATCGTTCCCAATGCGAATATCATGGTGTTGAACGCATGGAGCCTCCATCGCAGTGGATTCCGGCTCGCCAGTAAGTAGTATGTTGCAGCGAAGTGCACGGCAATGTGCAACCCTACAAACGATGAGCGCAGTTGTAGACCAAGGACGGATAGATGCTCACCATAGCCGATAGCGCCCAAGTATCCCGCCGTGTTTATGGACTGCTCCAACCAAAGCTGATCTGTAGGCTCCTTCGTGGCGGCAGTCCACATAGTTCAGTGTTATCTTGCATTGCACATGGTCATGGAGGCGGGATTCTTATACTACGGATATCTGATGTGATCACCGTTGCTGGGCACATAACGCGAGGTGGGAATCCAGAAGTGGTACTCACGAGAGCTTGGGACAGTACGCGCTTTTCAGTTCGGATGTTCTTCGATGAGATAGAACACAGTGAATGAGTCTCACCAACCGAGACTCATCGCTGTCCGAACATTGTGCCTTGATTGGGGATGGAGTCCTCTATACAATTCAAGTGATTAGTTCCCAGATACCAAGATCGCATCATAGTAGCTAGCGTCGCACATGTCTTTCAGCAGATCGGCAGCGCCGCCGGGCGCTGGCGCTGAGAACGATCATTTGAACATCAAGCTTCAAGGAATTTCGGTGAGAGATGTCGTGGTGAGGACCTCGGTTGCTCAACGCCGGCAGTCGCGAAGATCAGAGGGATCATACGACGTGAGTATCCAATGCAATGTGTGTTGTCTGGTGACCTGGACATCGACGGTGGGACTTGATAAAGCGGCCTTCCGTTAAAAGTATAAGCCCACTTCCTGGATTAGAGTCGAAGATAGGGTCGAAGATTAGGTAGCGGTTGAATTAGTGACAATCCCTTACCTGGGGAGACACTTTCACGGACTGAAGTCAAAGATCTAATTAGATGGTTGTGATCGTTGATAGAGTGAGCGGAAGACTGCTGGATATAATGCCAGGTAACATCACGTACCTTAATGTAAAGCTGAGCCAATGACCCGTGCCTGGTGCATTCATTTCGACCTACATGCCGTCTCAGTTTAAGTCGTCCAGAAGACAGGGAATGGGAGCTGCGCGAGGACATAAAAAGGGATGCCGTAAAAGAACCACTCCAGATGAGTTCTGTACGAAGTGAAAATAAAGCAAAGCAGACATGATGTAGCGTAGCGTCTAACTTTGAAGTAAAGCCAGTAAGTACCGGTCCGGACCTCATGCCGGCTTCCCCGGGACAACCCCTAACAAACAACAAACACTGTCCAGGACTTAGCTGGCAACACGTTAGAATGTACAGCACGAGGACCCACCATCTTCTATTCACTGTATAGACCTACCTCCTGAGTACTTGAGTACCCGAGTCAAAATTTGACCTGGGAGCCTCGACACTCGCCAGATAATCTGGTGATCATTATTTTGAAGTAATTTTCGGTGAACGCGAGGTACGCCCCAAGTTCGATGTTAATGCTATGGACCGCTCCTAGAGGGCCACCAGAGGACGGCGCAGTGTCTCGCAAAGGCCTTGGTTTGGTACAGTACCGCCAGCGTGAATGCCGAAGTGCGCAGGGCGGAAATTGTGCCAGCTAGGACGCTCAAGGCGGGCGCAAAGCAAGGATAATTGCCCAAAGATCCACGACATTGGCTGTATGTGTCGACCACTGGTCGGGTATCTGATGAAGCGCGTCGATCCATACACTAGTTGAGCTTTTCGCCGGCCTTGCAATCCAGGATGCTCGGCGTTTAGTGTTGGGCAAGCAATGACGGCTTGGCGAGTACCGCACCGTGAATGCTGTGCGACGGTCGTGGAGGGATGCAGTGGTGACTACGACGGAATGAATGGAGCATGGACCTCCTCCGCGCGGCTACCTTGTCCAAGACATCGGGGCAGACGTGTTCCCCAGCAATTCTTCCCTTCTGGTTGCTCAGCCCCTCGGTCAGCCGCCTACAACCCTCAGATGGCCACTCCCACATCCATACTCCAACGCAATCTATGGACCTCCGCTCGTCGCGACCAGGCATTTTGCCAGTGTTATTCGCACTACTGCATGCAGACACTTTCCTACACGCTCACCGTCGTCACTGCAATCAACAACTGATGGGAGAGTGCCTTCTCGCTGGTCCAAATTCGAACATCCATTCATCGTGCACACAGTTAGTCCGTGTTTGTCGATGGTTTAGCGTAACACTAAAGAATACATGGTACAAACCACGGCAAGGCACCAGGGGACCCCAGCGTGACACACTCCCAACAGTCGTCACACATACTTGCCCGCCAATCGTAATTCATGCCAACCCACAGACGGTGGATTTTCGGTCGGCCTCTATCCTCACCAGTTGCACGAACAGTGGGAATCGTCAACCAGAATCGCAGAGATACTCACAAATTGACCGATGAACTCGGTGGGGCGATATGTACGGCCGTACCTTTAACATTGTAGTATCGCATTCCACCTACGCTCGACACTCAGATGTCTGGGATGACTCTTAGACCGCTCTTCATACGATTCACCTCGAACCCAATTCCACTACTTAGATGCTACACTTATCATCTCATATATTTATACAGGTGATTTCTCTTCTGGTGTATCGTGCCCATTGATCCCTTCCTTCTCGAGTACTTCTGCAGACCCCGAATCTTCCGCAGACGTGATGATACTCGATAGTTCAAACGTGTATGGCTTCGTGCTGGAACGTCGAGCGAACTGGATGTTCGGCAGCTCTTCAGGCGACGTTATCCTGGATTCCTGCGGGGAGTGGCCAGGGCTACCCTGCGCCCGGGTGATAGTATCAGCCGACCACGCATGTCCACGATAGACTCGGATGATAATCAGCTGAGGGGCTATACACTTGAACAGAGGATATCAGTTTAAATGGTGTGCGACAAGACGAGCACGTACATATACTTGGCCAATTAAGGGAGTGAACAAGTTCTCCGCGGTGTTTTGCCTGGCGTAGAGGATAATGAAGATACACGATATGAGGCCGACGGGGAAGGCCGTCTCGATCAGCATGGATGCGGCGCCTAGGTAGGTGCTGGAGGCGTCGACGAAGCCGTTAGCAAGGAGCTTTCGGCGGTGGTGGAGAATTTTTGCCGCGATTAAAGTCGTGAGGAGCATGTTGAGCGCCATCGACGTCGCCCAACATGCAATCCCGAGGTTGGGGCCCCAAGTACCTGTGTAGGGATGCGCGGACTCGACGATGTTCGCGACTGTCAATACTTGAGTAAGGAACGAAGATTCAAGTTAAGAGGGCTTCCGAAATCGATTTGGTATACGAGCGCACCGATGTCGACGATGTATACGCTTCCCGGCAAAATCAGGATGTACCATGAGTTCCAAACGACGTAAGCTCGCCACAGCTTGAGCCGCGCTATCAGTAGGCGTATGCGCTGACACAAGAAGATGGCCTACCAGTAGTCCGTCTACCATGAACCCGGCTATAGCAGCCGCAGAGATGCCTAGGAGGACGAGTGGGCGGGATTCCTCGTGGAGTAGAAACGCGGATGGACCGCCGTTGTAGTTGCGCTCCAGGATCCAGGCCTGTTGGTCAAAGCGGATGGTGGTGGCGATATGGATGGTCCCCATAGCGAAGATGATCGTGTTGAAGGTGTGGAACCTCCAGCGACGGGGGTTTCGGCTTGCTAGCAAGCAATACGTTGCGGCAGAGTACACCGCGATGTGCAGCCCTGTCGGAGGAGTTGAGTAGAGGTCGTAGTACTAGGACGAAGGATACGACACACCGTAGGCGATAGCGCCAAGATATCCCGCCGTGTTTATTGACTGCTCCAACCAAAGCTGATCACTCGGTTCGTCAGTTGAGGTGGACATCTTGGCGATGATATGTTGCACATATGGAGACCTGTAGGAACGGGTCTCTTATACCTCGCTGCTGCGAAATCATTGCTGCTATTGGGGCGGGATCAGCTAGATGCCACCAGCGGAACAACTGGGGTGTGGGCTCACTGTTGTGTTGGGAAGATGGCGGCCCTGGCGCTCCTGGGAGCGCAGGACCGTATGCAATCGCCATGTGCAAGATTGAACTGATTTGCGGCCATATGCGAGAACCATCTTTGCCTCATCAGTGTGCCTTACTTGAAAGCGGAAAGTATACATCCAGGTCGGCGAGATCGCGTCGCAGTCGAAAGATGGGGAAGTGACTGGAAGTGAGCGCCCCTGGCAGCCACCTTGCCATCATGTGGAATAGTGTAGCTCACTCGATCACCGACTCTCAGAGTCTGAGACTCTCAGCCGTCGCCATCGTCTTCAGACAAGTTTTCTGAAGAACAATAAGCAAGGGTGCTCGCCTGATTTAAATCGACTCTAGGCCCCGCGCAAACCAAACATCCATCATTCTTCGCCACCCACCGTTGTATGGTTGAACTCGGGGACTACAGTCTGAAGCGCTGCAGCGCTGAAGATCTGGCTTTCGAGCATGAACAATACTCACACTTCTTACGCTACCGAGGCAGGGCTGCGCAAGATGTTGATTTTCATCAAGGAGATGTGGGAGCATGCTCCCACGTCGCATCGTAGCACAATGCGGGCATCTTGCGCCGTCGTTTCCTGGAGGATAAAAGGTTCTTATAACGCCTGAGCTATCCAAGTTACCCCAAGGCCTTTTCTGTCCTCAATCCCATTGCGTCAATGTTCTTCTTCAAAGCGACGTACGTTGCAAGGTCCTTCTCACGATGAATACTCACTTTACAGGTCGTTTAGCCTCTTCGCTGTCATACCTACACTGGCCGTAGCCCTTCGCATCAGCGCGCCCACCAACCCCGTCTCGGGCGAATTAACGGACATAACATGGACTTTGGACGGGCTTCCCGCTAATCAAGACTTCACCATTTTCCTTATGAGAGCCGACGATCCATTCGGCCTCTTGGGCATACTTGCTGAGGACGTGGATTATACTTTGCAGACAATCACGGTCACCTTGCCCGACATCGGACCTGCGTGAGTACATTGGAATCTGGTCAATCCCTTTGAGCTTATTATCCTACGGGACCGCAGCAATAACTTGGTGATCAAGGCCGTCCAACCCGAGTAAGTGATTTGTATATCTCCGAATAATACCGTATACTGACACTATTCTATAGCTGGGTGGACTTCGTCATTTCAACGAGTCCTGCGTTTAATCTCGAGGCGGCACCTTGATAGTATCGTAGACTTTTTCATAGCTCAACCAATGCTGTGGCATATACCTAATGTTACATTCCGGCGCCTTTCTTCTAAGGTCTCATAGAGAACCTACATTTGTTGTCCAAGATTTATCACGCATGCGTTCAGTATCTCCGCTTTCGCGACTCGCCTTCCAATCAGGGATTCTTCATGCCACGCTGCTGCCCAGTGTCCATCAAGTGTCATTGCCAAGATCAACTTACGCTCTATGACCAGCTGTTCGTCCGCACAACACCCATGGTATCCATGTGACGGTACACACCGTCTAGGTGTCCAGCTCTCTCATACACCTCTGCCTTATCAACGGCATGAAGGTTATCGTCCTGGGGTACGTCGCTCGAGGAGGGATTCAACCCCCAGTTGATGTGGTAGACTAACACGTCCTCTTGCCAGTACAACTGGGGTCATAGGCCTCCCTGTTTCCCAGGCCATTGGCACGACAGTGCTGTGCAGGCCATACCTCGCTCGAGCCCTTCTCGGTTGGGTGCCTAGGAAGGCGGGCTTGGTAGACGGGTTGGAGATATATTACGCAGCCTGGTCCGCATCACAGCAGGCGTGAGGGCCTGTAACGACATGTCGGTTTCTGCTGAGAAACATATGTATTCAAGTACCTAAAAACTGTTGGTCTTCGCGTGCTTGATATGGCTTTCGGAGATGCTATCTCATTCGCGGTGGAGAATTAACCGATGTACAATTAGTGAGCTACATATTAGACAAAGACATATAGTTCGTATATAAAACAAAAGCACTATAAGATACTCAAGATATTCAAGATACAACAAAAATGGTGTTCTACATATGCTGGCGGAACGAATAATGATACTTGGACATCGGGGTCGTCAAGAGTCGTCGAGTTCGTAGGGCGTCATAAAGGTGAAAGAAAAAATCGTCGTCTGTGAAGATGAAAAGATAAATGCGAAGATGCAAAGTCCAATCCAATCCAATCCAATCAAGTCCTGCATACGAGTCCTAGCGTTTGACAGGAATCCTGGGATCCGGCCCCTTCCTCGGCATGCCCGTCATCTGCGAATATATCGATGGTGCGCTCATCAACGAGTCCCTGCTCCGATTCCAATTATCCCCTCCTCCCTTCTTCGCCATCCTCGCCACAGAGCCACCCACCGCACCCCCATCACCCCCATCGCCCGGCCGTGGATAATCATACTGCCCCAGCAGCATATCATAATCATCCTCACCACGTCGAGCTTCCTCCGCTGCGCGCAGCCTCTGCAGCCTCATCGACTCCGCATCGCGCGTCATTCCGAAGGGCTCGCTGATCTTATACGTCCGCTGTGCCTGATGTTGGGTGTTGTGAAAGACGCGCTGGCTCTTGCGATGCCCGAATAACTTCTCGCCCCATCTCACCAACCGCCACTGCCACCCACCACCCCCGCCTCTACCTCCCAACGGTGCCGCAGCAGGATGAGGGGGTGAATTGCGGACGAGCACATTACGCCGTGTGGCCGAAGGCGACGCGCTACGCCCCCAAACAATCGCGCGCTTGAGGCGCCACCACCACCCCGCACCAGTCGATGGTGGAACTGCGCCTTGCGCAAAAGCGAACGCCGCAGTGCGCTTCGCGCGAGCTTTCCTCGCGCGCCGCCTGAACAGCCACACGATTACGAGGAAGATGAACGCGCAGCCCAAGGCCATGAGCAGGATCTGCCACCACTCCAACCCCCGCTTGCCCGACTTCGTGACGACGGTGGGCGTGTCGAGGCCTGTGATGGTGGGCAGCGGGGGCGCGGTGCCCGTCCCAGAGGGCTGGGGCACGGAGACGAGGGCGGAGAGGCAGACACCCAGCCCTGGGAGAACCGTCGCGCTGCCGCTGCAGTTCGCCGCGACGCACCGTCCCGCGCGCAGGACCTGCGTGTTATCCGAGCATGCAAGGCAGGAGGACGGGCCTGCGGCGGAACAACTGGAGCACGTAGAGTCGCACGACTGGCATGTCGAGGAAGTGGGGTCGAGGAATTGCGATTTCGCGCAGGTGGGGAGGCAGCGGCCGTTGGCGAGGACGGGGCGCTCAGGCGGGCAGGTAGTGCACTGGTTGAAGGCGCCGCCGGAGCACGACGCGCAGTCGGGGTGGCACGACGTGCATGAGGTTGATGTGGTGGAGGAGAAGGTGTTTGAAGGACAGGTTTGCACGCATTTGCCGTCCGAGGTGGCGAGCTGGTTGTTTGCGCAGGCGAGGCAGAACTTGGGGTCGCCGGCGCAGGAGGTGCAGGACGAGTCGCATGCTATGCAAGAAAGAAATCGTTAGCACTAGAAGCAAAGACGAAGGGAAAGGAGGGGGAGACTTACGAGTGCACGTGAAGTTGTCTTGCGACGAGACGACCGTCCCAGCGGGACACGCGTCGACGCATTGCCCATTCGATAGGAACGAGCCCGGTATGCACGCTGTGCACTGGAGCTTGCTTGCGATCGATGCCTGGTCGAAGTCGGGGATCCGGCAGGCAGAGCACTTGGCGGGGCACGCTATGCAACACAAACACGCGCCAATCAGCGTCAATCCACCACTGCGAATCTCCACAGCGAAACACGTACCATCGCACGATCTCTTGTTGTTGTCCGCGATGCGCGTGGAGCCTTCACACACGCCGTCAGCACTCGCGCGCACGCAGCCACCGTTGAACTGCGAACGTGTTGGGCGCGCAGACCGTGCAGTCGTTTGACGTCCCGCCCGTACATGATTGACACGACGGCGAGCAGGGGGAGCATGCAGCACCATTCGCGAAAGCTGCCTGTACATCACATAAACATTAGTAATAGGTCGGGAACATGGAACGAAAGGGACGACTGTACCTTGGGGACAGATAGTGCCGCTGGACGTCGATGTGGGCACTGGTGTGCACTTGGTGCGGCTCGTTGGCGTCCTGTGTGAATCCTGACTTGCACGCTAGGCACACGCCGGTGTCAGTCAGCGCATCGATCGCAGCCGAGTTGGCAGACTAGGAAGAAAAGAGCAGGCTTAGCACACTCGAGATGAACAAGCAAGGCAACTTACGTTTACAGTCGCCGGTAGACGTCTGGAAGAACCCGCTGTCGCACTTGGCGCACGCAGTGCCGTTGTCCGCCTTCACGAAATCCAGCATTGCACGCACACTCGCCGTTCGCGCCACAGACTGCCGTTGCAGACAGTTGCACGTCGCAGGCGCGTTCTTCACGGGCGAATCCAGGCACCTGCCTGACCCCGCGATCCCCTCATCACACGACGTGCACCCAGCCTTCACAGCTCTGGCACGTCGTACCGAAATGCCCCTGCTGCGCAAGTTTCGCAAGACGAACCCGTGAACCCAGGCAGGCACGGCGCAGGTGCCCGAAGACGAGCACACCCCGCCCGTGCTCGAACATGCGGGCGAGCAGGACGACGATTGGATGGCAGACGAGGGAGAGAGTACGAGGTGTTGTTGCCGAACGGGAGCTCGCGCATGTCGGGCACCGAGTCCCAGAGTACGACGCGGTTGTCGAGGGCGATCCATGTATTGGATGAGAGCGCGATGGAGTGGGTCGAGGAGAGTGGTGTCGAGAGGGAGGAATTTGGGGCAGTGGGGAGTGGCGCGAAGGCAGATTGGCCTGCGTAGAGAGGCTGGGGGAATACAGGCGATGCCCTGGATCCAGCGCAAGGTCCAGCGGGAGGTTGATGTTGGTGGTGTTCCCGAAACCGGGAGACGAGGAGAGGGATGATGTGCGCGACGTGAGGATGTCATGGAGGAGTTGGGGGTTTGTCGTGGACGTATACTGTCCTGGTAGAAGCTGTACGGTCGTCTCCGAAGATGAAATCGTGGCGCCGACTTTGAGAGATGAGCCGTGATAACTTTCCTCGAAGGCTAGCACTTACTGGTGAATATTCGAGTACCCTTGAAGGCACTGTCCTGGTGCGCACACCACTATCGGTGGCGACTGTGCATTTGTGAGTTCTGCGAAGCGACATCAGCCATCATCTTCGTGAAGTATCACGGAAAACATACCAATAAATGTGCAGAGAAACGCTAGAATGCCTGGCGGCAGGAGGCGTAAGATTACGGAACATGGTGGTGGTGATGGTGGTGGTGAAGAAGCAAGAAGCGAGGAGTGGCTTGCATGTCGTTGTCGGGGGTCTGACTGTTGCCTCGCCTATTGTTCACAAAGACAATAGAGCGAGCGCGTTGTTGTTGCGTGTTTGGCGTCCAAATTAGGGGTGGCGCCAAACAAGCGCCCATGACCTTCAGCGCCAATGAGGCGAGCAGTGAGCCCCAGTGAAAAGTCCGTCGATTGGGGTCGACTGACAGCGAGAGGGATCGTGTAACTCGTTGTGAGTCGAACTCACAATATTTTTTGCTCATATACAATATCATCTATTTTTGAAATCGTGTATAGACTAGCGTCACCGGAGACTTTGGAGTGGACAAGACTCACCATATATCGGAGAAGAACACAAGTATTAACGACGGAGCAGACGCAAACGCGAACGAGGCAGATGGCAGAGGGCGCGCCACAACAAGCGAACACGCGAAATAAACCTACACAATGGATGAGAAGACGACGAAGAAGGAAAGGAAAGTCGGGCAAACGGTGAAGCTTGAAGAGGCGCGTCTGGACGCCAGGCCGCTGATTCGAATCGTGGATATCGTATCTATCGACGGCGTTTGGCTTGTACAGCACCATCAAACGAACGCGGTTTACTTTCAACGTTGATCAGGTTCGCCGTGAAATAGGTATGGTTCAAGAACACTCACCTGAAGCCCTTCTAGACAATAGGATCGCCTCGAGGCGAGTCAACACAACGACGAGGTGCGTATTCCGTTGATTGCGCCGCCTTGGCGTCGTCGTCGCGTGGTCTGACGGTGTATGTATGTATCGTAGGACCCGGAGCGCTGCAAAGGACACATGCTAGGATCATCTCGACGGAAAACTCGGGGAACGAACTACGTACCTCCATGGTGTCCTTAGTAGCCCAAGCGATTTCAGCGAGCTGGTGCCAGCACAACGTCTCGCTTTGGGGAAGTTACTGTGATTTAGGGAACGGGAATACGACATACGAAGGGCGTGATGTCGTCGTTGGCGTGTATCACGCCCAGGGAGAAGGGCAAACAAACGTTAGCTTACAACGTGGAAGCAAGCAAGAACGAAACGAAGGACAGAGCTCGAAGGGATCGCTGAACGAATGGAGTACGATGGAGTGAAAGAAACTCTCATTTCAGACATATGTAGTACAGTGCATAGTACGAGCTCCCCAAAACGCCAATATCGTAAACATCCCATCCCATGCGCATCGGACAAGATCCACTAATTACAACCCGCCGCGAAGACGCAACACGAGATGGAGCGTCGACTCCTTCTGGAATATTGTAATCAGAAAGAGTGCGGCCGTCCTCGAGCTGCTTGCCGGCGAAGATGAGGCGCTGTTGATCGGGAGGGATACCCTCCTTGTCCTGGATCTTCGCCTTTACGTTGTCGATCGTGTCGGAGGACTCGACCTCCAGGGTGATGGTCTTGCCAGTAAGCGTCTTCACGAAGATCTGCATCCCACCGCGGAGACGGAGGACGAGATGGAGGGTGGACTCCTTCTGGATATTGTAGTCCGAAAGAGTACGTCCGTCCTCAAGCTGCTTTCCGGCGAAGATGAGACGTTGTTGATCGGGAGGAATGCTAAGAATCGATATCAGCGTAAGCACAGTATACGAACAGCATTGCTTCGGAAGGTGTACTGACCCCTCCTTGTCCTGAATCTTCGCCTTCACGTTATCGATCGTGTCCGAAGACTCTACCTCCAGCGTAATAGTCTTGCCAGTGAGCGTCTTCACGAAGATCTGCATACCGCCGCGAAGGCGCAACACCAAGTGAAGGGTCGACTCCTTCTGGATATTGTAGTCGGAGAGGGTACGCCCGTCTTCGAGCTGCTTGCCGGCGAAGATCAGGCGCTTGTTGATCGGGCGAGATGCTGTGTTCAAAGGTCAGTGTCCCAGTTACTGGATGTCGCGAAGAAGAATGCGTACCCCTCTTTGTCCTGGATCTTGGCTTTCACATTATCGATGGTGTCGGACGACTCCACCTCCGAGGTGTAATAGTCTTGCCAGGTGAGCGTCTTCACGAAGATCTGCATTCCACCGCGAAGGCGGAGGACGAGGTGAAGGGTCGACTCCTTCTGAATGTTATAGTCCGAAAGAGTGCGCCCGTCCTCCAGTTGCTTCCCGGCGAAGATGAGGCGCTGTTGGTCAGGAGGGATCCTAAGAATCAAGATCAACGTTAGCATCCGTATAGCGATTGCCACTGTGTCTACGTCTACTCACCCCTCCTTGTCCTGGATCTTGGCTTTCACATTATCGATGGTATCGGACGACTCCACCTCGAGGGTGATGGTCTTTCCAGTGAGGGTCTTCACGAAGATCTGCATGCTGCAGAAACGGTCAAGAAGTTAGTGAAAGTGAACGCGCACAGGACTGGAGTTCAGAGGCGGGGTAGCTCACGTTATGTAGAGAGAACTGAGCTGGTGGTGGTGGTGTTGGTGGAGGAGAGATAAGAACAGGCGCAGCCGAGCTGACTCGCAATGTGAGGCGATGGCGGAGTTCGCAAGATTTGAGCTCCCGCGCCAGGGGACAGGGGGATATCTGGCGCTGGGCGAAGGCTCGCCCCGAGGTAGGCGACTGTTCTAGACATGTAACCCTCCCTTACGACTTACGAGGACTGACGAGGGACTAGTCTTCCCTACTCTTTGATCCTTGCTGGACAACTCAGAGCGAATATACCGCTCCGCACCGTGCCCAGTGTATCCATCATTCATACCGTTGCAACCTAAATCCGTTGACGGCGCAAACACAACTCGGCAGGGGTTTTTATACAAGGCGAGGTGGTTACTTGAGGTTTGCTAAGTTTGCGACGGCACACCCTGTCCATTGGTGAGCATCATTCCTTGCCTGAGACGGTAGCTTGTATTAGCTAACACAAGGCGTATTTCTACGATACGATAATCAATCGATGGTGGTGCTGGCAGCCGTAGAGGTCGCTGGTTCGATGGTAATGGTGTTCTAGTTGACCGGGTCCGACGTCTGCAAAGTCCGAACGACTTGAACGCAACATTGGCGGTGGTGTTCCCACGACCCTCTCTCTCTTTCATGCCCAACATGTCGCTCCTGAAGGTCCCCTTCCTTGTGTCCGTAATGGCGGGCATGCACGCCACGATGACCCCTCCTACCCACACTCCGCCCAAATCTGAGCAACTCCCGCCCACGGGATTGGAACTCGTCGCCCCTTGGTTCCCGTACATACCCAAGGTGGGACACTGGACGTCAAGAGTCGCGTGTCTTTCTCTGGACTCTTCGAACCCTGCGCTGATGCATATTTCTTGTAGGCCATCGTTTTGGGCCTCTCGATCTGCGAGATCACGACCATCGTCGCCTCCAAACTTCCCAGCGATGCCGCGATCCGAATGACCGAACTACTGACGTTCTCCACCCCCACGACGGCTCTCAACCTCGGCATCACGCCGATCTTCCTCTGCGGATGGGCACTGAATCTGGCGGGGACCCTCTTCCGCGTCGCGTGCTACCACACACTGGGCCGGCAGTTCACCTTCGAGCTCAGCATCCGCGCGGACCACAAACTCGTCACCACGGGCCCGTACGCCCTCGTGCGGCACCCATCGTACACGGGCGCCATCCTCTCGGGGGTGGGTGCGCTGCTCGCGCATCTGTCGCGCGGGTCGTGGGTGATGGAGTGCCTCGACTTGCATGCGTTGGGGGTGCAGAGACGGTGGATATGCGTCGGCGCAGCGACCATCGCGGCTCTAGCCCTTGTTCCCAGGATGAACAAGGAAGACCGCATGCTGAAGAAGCACTTTGGAAAGGATTGGGAGAATTGGAAAGCCGCCGTACCGTACCGATTATTCCCCGGGGTGTATTAATCACCCTTTTGCGCTGTGCACTACTGAAATCACATTGGTCAACGAATTTCCCGCTCTGCGCGGTGTTGATGACGGTAGAGGTAGTGGGACTCGCAGGTTCAGCAACTCCATTGGTGTCTCACTCCACCCACTTCTATCACCCGCACGACTGCAGATGGACTCGCTGCGTTGATATCTCGTTCATTAGGTGTACGTACTGGTTGGCCATCCTCCTGTCGCGACTGTGATGGACGGACCGGAGATCTTCATTTGCCTGTCGTTTCTCTCTTGGAAGATCTACCAATTCTCTCGCCGCGTCTGGCTTCTCTGCGTCGTCTGTGTCGTATGTCGCCTGATAACAGATTTCGCGGCGTTACTCACCTCCCGTTTAGTTTGCTGTACTTCAATGGGCCGCAATTATTGCGTACTCGACCGACGGTTTCAATCTCTTCAACAGCGTCTAGGTTCCCTGAGTTTGTCGCTTCTTTAGCACCAAGTCCTTTGGTGCGAGTGGTATCAGGACTCCCTCTGCATGGTCTGACAATGTCAGGCGTAGCTCGCACTCAAAATTGCCTCGGATGTGATTATCACTGCATCAATCATCTGGCGGGTACACAGCGCAATATCCTCATCCTCGACCGTACAAATTTATGAGCCTATATTCCAGCTTCGACAAGCCGGGCGAATCTTTAAGCTCATGCTGGAGACCGGGCTCATCCCAACCGTCTGGATGACGGTGCAGCTGATCCTGTCTACTTCATTTTGTACGTCTGGCTACGCTTCTTCACCCCCCACACATACACATACTCATCTCGCGACTCAAGCAGTCATGGCAGCGGATCACTGTACGTCCGTTTCACTTGGGAAGGGCGGGCTTGAAGTGTGCTAATATTCATTGATATAGATACACCGCCTAGCTGCTGGCGATCCCGAACGCGCGCCCCGGCCCTCGATAAGGGCGTCCCGTCTTTCGTGGACCCAGGCGGTCTTCCGTCCGCGCCTGGTGAACTGCGATTCAGACACCCAACAGTCGATGGCGCCGAAGTCGTGATCTCCGTCGTGTCGAAGGCTGGGTCGAGCGACGAGGCAGAGGTATTCGTGACCACTCAGGACGGCAAACACGCGGCGGGAGGAGTGTAAAGTCGGTGCAGACGGAGAAGCGGGTATATTACTGAAGAACCTAACCCGCAGTGTGTGCGGAAGACAAAAGATAATACCAAAATAATACCGGGTGCGTAGTTTGGTTCTGATTTGCCCACCACGATAAGGGTAACGAATATGGGGGCCAGGTGGGATGTTGTGATGACTTTTGTGAACGAGTACCCGCGAACTGAGAGTCGACCTATGATCTGATTCTACTCTGTACATAATCTCTCTATACGGTGGTGCAATAGGATTGGCTGGAACCATGGATAGTGCCAGCAGGTCATTGTGAAGTCGATCTCCATTACGTCCAAAAGCGCACTAAATCCCATCTTCAGCTTCGCTAGCTCGCGCGACTCGGTGGCATCTATCAAGTCCCTGTCAATCCACCCTCGCATCTCGATAGTCAGGTCCACGAAATCCAATCTCCCATTCTCTCTGAGCTGCTGGAGGCAGCGCGAGAGGACTTCGTAGTCTGCTAACTGCGGGAAAAATATCTCCGAGCTCGCGCCGGACGCTGTGATCTCGATGGTGACGCGACGGAGGAGGTCTGGGTAAGGGAGAGAGATGATCCAACTCTTGGCTAAGGAGCAAACATCTAGGCATTCATCGCATTCCTTGATAACTATATTGAACACGGTGGGCTGAATTGTTTTCCCGAGGTCAGGCTCGGGAACTACGGAGCGGTCTAGCTCGACGATGGTTACTGGGTTCGCAAGAGAGTCAATGGAGGGGTTGGTAAAATGGTCTGTGACGTACAGTGTAGGGTGAGCTCTGACAAGGTGGCGTGGATCCATGGTGGTAGGCGCCAGTTTTCGTAGCCAGACCATCGGATGATGGCGGAGCGGAGCTTCGGACACTCCAACTGTCTCGCATTTTTCAGGACTGGGTAAGGCACCTGGAATGTCGAGAGATCGAAGCGCATCGAACGTGACGACAGATGGGCTATCATCAATTCTCGTAGGTATTGTCCACTCGAACACGCTGGATCACCAACTCTTCAAGAGTATAGGGTGATAGCAGCCTGATAAGGGCGACAGCGTCCTGGCCTACTGAATGCACATCCGTCGAGCGTGAGTTTGCGAAGGTGAGGGATAGTGAGGAGAGATGCGAGTCCTGGTTGATGTATTGCCACGGTCGATGAATCAATGATGCCCCCCTTGAGATATAGTCCGTACAAATTCTTCAGGCACGTCAAGCATTCCGGAATCCACTCCGGAAGTGCAAGGACCTCGTAGCCGTCGAAGACTCGGATGTGGAGTTCACGTATATATTCGCTGAGATGGGGCGCCGTAAAATGGAGGAACGTGAGTCGAGGTACGATTTCATCAGTACTGTATGGTGATGTTATGGAAGATGTAGTGCCGACAGATGTCGTTCCAAACCCGACAAACAAGTGAACAGCCATGGAGGGCGGAGGTCCCATGTGCGTTCTTGAAGTCTGTTAGAATTCGGTGTGTTAGTTCCACAGGGAGTTGAGATTCTGATTTATGTCTGAATTTATCAACCCTGGCTATCTGGAGACGGTTCAAAACTAGATGAAAGGCGCATGTCTGCGAAGTAGTGATGGTGGAAGGTGCTGAGTATTACGTGGTAAATAAGCGCTAGGAACTTGGACTAGCACAACATCGCCAAGATTCTGCTAGAGGTTTTTGTGAATAGCTCCCCGACAGCATTTTGTAGATCTACCCTGATCAAGTACCGCGATGGCAATGTCTGACGGGAACCAAGCGCAACATAGCGCGGGCGGCTCTGGCTCGTAGACGTCTTCCCGCATCGACGCGGCCGGTCAGATATCCATCCGACACTGGGTAGCTGGCACCAGTTCAGCGATTTGGATGGCACAGACAACGCTGCAAATCTTCAGTTTTCACGCCCAAGCACGCCAGCCAGAAAGCAACCTTGCTTGCAATCGTCTTTTCGTCACTGTAGGCCATTCCCACTACCTCTGCTCAAAGGCCTCAAGTGCGACCGATCCCGGCTGCGTTCTTGCCCAGGTTTCATCCTCCCCGAGTTCATACAGGCCTACAAAGACTTTTGCCTCTGTTATAATAAATACAAGAACCCGAGGCCTAAGATGTAGATGGCATGCTTTCAAGCTTCAAAGCATGCCATTGAGACGACGGTAAGGAGCCGCAAAGCATCTTCAAAAAGAACGCAAAGGAAAAGACGGGAGTAAGAAACACAAGAAAAATGTGTTAGATTGTGTATAAATACATGTAAGGTCTCAGTTTGGTCTCAGTACGATAGGTATACCAACGATATCACGGGTTAAGTGATTCATCAGATGGTGTGGATGTCTGCGGGTGAGCGAGTGTAGTTGAGTTGGGTGATTGGGCGTGGTTGGGGTGGCGATAGACCCAACGCCCAGAGCGGTCTACAGCGAGGACTGTACGGAAAGATGGTCAATCAGTGACAGGAATTAGATAAAAGGGAGCAGAAATGGGCATACCCTGGCTATTCATGCGCACTCCCCCCACGCAAGCAGCGATAGATGACATGCCAATGCTGAAGGGATAGCCTTCTATCGGTCCATCCGGACGAGCGCCCACTGTTCCCCAAACCGCGCCTTCAACAGGCTCTCGACGCTCATAAGCTCCTTCATCGGGCAAGCACTCTCCTCCCCGTCTGCCCCGCCCCCACTACTCTTCCCCCCTGGTATCCACATCGACGAAGGTAGGCCCGCAACGCTCCACTCCCTTCTCCCCCACCACGCCCCGCTGCGCCTGCTATCCCGGATATCTCGCCACAGCGCGAGCATCAGGCTGCGCTCGGCGGGCGAGGCGAGGAAGAACTCATAGTGGTACCACTCGGGCCCGCAGTACGTGCGGGGCGCGGATATCGGGGGGAGGAAGAGGCGCGAGAGGGGTGGGTAGAGCCGCGGGCGCTGGAGGGGCGTCATACCCGCGTCGCCTGGGGTAATCGACGCCAGAGGTGGGCGCGGTGAGAGCGAGAGATACGAAGGGGGTTGCCCCACCCAGATAGAGATGAATTTGGAGGGGTGCAGGAACATGATGGCGTTGATGAGCTGTCTGGTCCTTCCCTACGAAGATCACCTTCGCGAGGTATTTGTCGTGCTGCGCGTAGAACGTTCGGGTGTACCACGATATTGCCTTGGGTGAGCCGCCGAAGAGAGATCCTAGAGAACCCATATCGATGCGCAAATCAGCAAGGGGGAAAACGTAGCAGAAAGGAGGTAGGCAGGGGCAGAAGGCTCGAACAATGTACGCACCTTCACTAAAGTCGAAATCAACTGGCCCGTCGCTTTCTCGCCACCGCGTCCACCCTCTAGTCTGGGATCATGTACATATCGGGAAGAATATGAGCTCATTCCGAGGCGTCCCCGTGAGCGTGCTGCCCTCGGCAAAGACTTCCTCCACGCGATGCGCATCGGGCCAGCGCTGATAGAAATGCTCCTCCCGGAACGACCCCGCGTCTACCCAGAACCCATACTCATATGTGGGCATATAATGGCCGCTTTGCACGAAAGGATTGAGAGAATTGACGTTCTGCATAGCTTCGTCGAGGAAATACGGCTTGGCGTTCCAGACTGAGTACAGCTCGGGCGAGTGTCTGAACGCCTCGCGGTCCTTCGCCTGCATCTCCTCGTATTCGGCCTCCAATCCGCGCAGCGGCGGCACATCGAAGGCGCGCTCGAACGTCGTGTTGATGTATATCGGGTGGCTTGCGCGACAGCTGCGGATAATAATGATAGTACGCCTCCCAGCAGACGCAGGACACGCGGGAGGCAGGCCAATGAGCTTTCGGTACGCTGTCCTTTCCTCCTTCACCTCCCACTTTCCACTTTCCACTTTCCACTTTCACGCTTACCTCTCTCCACGGCGTCTATCCCTCATTTTCTCTATGCTTGTCCCGTATCACTCCTCCTTACGCTGGCTGAGGGTGCCGCTTGCAGACTTCGACAGCGCCTCAGTGTGCACGGAGCGGCGGGGGCGCATGCATCCTACGGGATCCTTCCTCCGCGCGGTGGTTCGATAGGCGCTGCCTCGACAAGTAGCGAACAGGAGAGAATACTCCGCCCGTCAAGGGCGGATGAGAGGTCTGCCGACTGCATTGGAGAACCAGACTTGACGGCAGCAAGGCTGGATACGTCTGATCTGGATCGGAAAACGATCGTCCTTTTTCATGAACCCGCTCAGATACAACGATGTGTTGTCATTCGAAGATTGTTGACGACTGTCGAATTGATGATTCTCAGGCGAATGAACATTGAGAAGAAACAAGAACTACCAGTTGTCGAAATACGGACGCGGGGCGTTCTGCATTAAAGGATTAGAATATCATTAGGCTTAAGAGTCTAGCACATTCAGCACTCATCTGCGGCGACAGTACTGTCAGAGTAGTGACGAAGACAAAGATGCCTTGTAGTGTGTACATATGAAATAAGAATCCTGAAAAGCAGATGGGTGCCGGGATGATACTGCACTATGCTCAGTGAATGATCACCGCGAGGCAAGGCGGAACTCACCGCGGGCTGATCGTAACGCTCCCCCCAAAAGTACCTCCCTTCCGCTCGGCGGGTACGTCTACGCCAACATCTAGGTGCCCGTGGCTAGCGAAGACAGCTGCACGGAGGAGGACGCGAGGACTTTGGCTGACAAGCCCTTCAACATGACGGTTTTTTGTCACGTTCCGCAATGAGGTCGGCGGCTGCGAAGAGACTACGCGCAGGAATCAGCCAGGATCAACACACGAAGAATTGAGGCAGTACCAGGGATCTTCATGGCTCGAACTCACGCCTACTGCGGTCAGTACATGTCGCCCTTCTTCCACATCCTCGCCTGAGCCTCCTCTTATTAGAGCAAGTGGAATTGCCATCCTCGCTGTACGACGCGACGACCAAACGGCGAGGCGTAGTCCAGTCTCTATGAGGACCTCGCGCATGAACCTTGAAATGCAAACTGCGTTAGCAATATGAAAGGTGCAGGTGAAAACGGCGCGTGCCTACTTCTTGATGTGACAGTGAGTGAAGCGGTTTTAACGATCAACGGTCGAATAGTTGAATGAGCTTCTCATGCCGGTCGCCTGCATCAAGCGTAAATTGCACGAAGGCTTATACTGCGAGGGCACCCACATGCTGTGTTGGTTAATACGGCGAATCCGTGTGAACGCCGAAGCGAATTTTGAAGTTGCCTTAAAGAAAGCGGGCTTATTGGATGTGGTTAACAGGGATAGCTCTTCAAAGGTAACCTATACTTCACCAAGGAACAGAGTGCACTCTGCTGGTGCTCCAGAGTAGGTCAGCAGCGTCGGAAGACACTTCGCTAGGTCAAACGCAGGCGATGATACCCCGTGTTGAATGTTCCGTCGCATGAAACCGACGAGTTACGGTGGTTAATATAAAGAAGTAATATGTAGGACAAAAGAGCGTTCGTATTGACTGAGAATCCTATGGGTAGACGTACGCCCGGGGCTTGGGAGCGAAGCCAAAGCCGCCCGGTGTTTTTACTTGGCTGTGACTAGTAGCAAACGAAACGATCAGTACACGAGCAGGGGAAATCGACAGGACGCGCACCACAGGACTCCCTCAATGGTGGCTTCGAGGTTCAATCTGGCGTCTCGCTTCCCGCCACTGTCCACACCGATAGAGCGTTCATAATCTCAGCGATCTGCATGCCGCTCTTCCATCGCTTCAGCGAACATTCCGTCGGGTAGAGGTCAATATGCGCCTATGTAGCTAGAGACACACATCCAAAGACGACTTAGAACCCCCCCCCCCCCCCCCCCCCCCGTTGCCTCCGCGTCATGGCTACGCAACCGTCCATCGTCTAGTGCACCATATAGTTCCCAAATGAATCGTCAACGAGGGCGAGAGGTCAGCGTCTAGGATAGACTGCGTACGGGCATTAGCCGAGATGAAATGAAAGACTGAGGCACAAGGACTTACCGAGAGCTGACCTCTACGGCGATCGGTCCATGCTACCTCATCCTCTGTATGCGGCTCAGTCAAGTCTCCTACACTCCTCAACCTCGCCCAGATCAGCCATAGCTTCTACCACCATACAAGTCGCGCGTACATTCAATGTGAAAACTTGCAAGTAACGCTTCAGGCCCTCATGAGCGAGGCAGCGCCAGGGAGTACGAAAAGGTCGCCGTGCTGCGCCGTCTGCGTCCGTTGCAACGAGAGACTGGGAGCTATGCCAAGGTAGATCGGGGATGCACATATGCGAAGGGTCTGCTTCGTCATCTGCCTGGTGGTCTCAGAGTCGCTAGTGCAACGTAGAAGCCTCGTGATCGCATCTATAGTTTCCGAGAAGATGTGGCAGATCTGAGAACTGGGATATAATCAAGACATTACATGGACAGCGACAACAGAAAGCACGGACAAAATAAGATACGGGGTGCTCATTCTTCATCTAACGACTCTAGCCTGCCTTCAGCTTGATCTAATCGAGCGCCACCCGGGGCAGAAGCATTCCCAGCCTACGTGTCCAACCAATGGGTGAACCGACACGACAAACGACGATAGGCCGATAACGCACCTGCCTCAATTTAGCGAGATGTATCTTCAGCGTCTCGGCATAATTATCGAACCCCAACGTGGACATTGCATACAAGATATCCTCCCCTGCGATCGTCTTGCGTTTCTCCAGCTGGCATTTCTCCGCAGCCTCGTTTGTGATGAAGCTGATAAACTCCGAGACGCATTCCTGTACGCATTCCTTCGCGTCTTTTGCGATCTTGGCTGTAGGAGGGACGGAGGCTTTCATGATGCGGGAGACATTGGCGATCTATGAGATGATGCAAGTCAGTCACACGGAGGCGCACGGGCTGAACAGGGCAAAAAGAAGGGATGTTCATGAAATCAGCCATCGCAGAAAGAACATGAAGGGACGTACAGGAAGGAAGCGGTCCTGTTCACGATATTCTCCAACTTCTTGGTCGGTAATGGGCGCTGGTTCGGGGGCTTCCTGGAGAGTCAGCGGTGACGGCGCGTAGTGCTGCACCGTCTTGGCTGGCTGGTATTATGGGCTGGAGGCTATCGGACATCACTCGGACATCAATATTTTAATGACAACCCACGCGACGAGAATGGCGAATTGAACGATGGCGGCGGGAGTCTTGCAAAGTTGAAGCCTGGGCGCTAAATGTGTAATAGGGGCGCTACGGGCCGTCCGACCTCTTTCACCTCCGTTCATCATCATGCAGGCCCACCCTTCGGTAAGACTCCTCGCCCAGAACCAAAGGCTATATTGATCTTGAAATCTATAGTATCGTGATATTTCCTCCTTGTCTACGAAGTATCCTCGGGCTGCGGGCTCTTTGTTTCTTGCATACAACGATATTGTTTACTGTGGGTGTCCTGGATCCTAGTCATCTTACTCGTATTTAATCTAGTGCACGAACTCATTTAGCTCAACAATGGACTGATGTTGAGGTGCTAGACTTGGAGCCGTGCTCTCGCGCCGCGATCAGAGGTCGCAGGCCGAACGCTGTAACTCGTCTTTGAGATCTAGGAATGCGGAGGGACTGACATTCCTCGTCCAGGAAAACAACATGAACGTGGTCCCTTGCGCTCTATCTGAGCTGATATCGCTAGAATGGTAAACCATCTCTCCAATTCTGCGATCACATATTGATGGATATTTTGCAGGTTGGAGAACGCGTTCGTTTCGCTGGCTAACCCGCCAGAAGTATATCTGGCTATTACCACCGAGGATTCATCGATTGTCTATTACAAGATAAGCCGAGGAATCGTGAAACCGCCGTTGTAAAATGAACTTTTCTAATTCCACCGTGTCACGCCCTCCGCAGTTCACTTACCAAGGTGCGCGGATTTTGATCCTATATGATAGACCGTTGGTGGTAAAGAGCTTTTATGCGCAACACGTACCCTTACGTGCGGTCTACCTGCCACACTACACTTATCCTGCGATGGCACAGCTGGGAGGGCTCGAAAATCGCAATAACACGTGACAGCGAATATGTCACCGTTGCTCGATTGCGAGGCTGACGTCGCGCTGCTTCCAGGAACCAGGGATTCCGGGGGGTATCGGTCTATGTTTTGGCGTGACATATGTCTCTCGCAGTTGCTGGGGTACAATAGGCTCGACGGCGATTTGCTTGGACACTTTCAGTGTGTTCGAGCTTCGCGGCGGAAGTGACGGATTGTGCCCACTGCTATTAGACTCTGAAGTACACCAGGATGCACTGCAGCGTGGCGGTCGATGGCACCAACCGTCGTTAGAGGCGATAGCTTTGCGAAGTGCATGCATGGTAGGGGCTGTTTCTAGTCCTTTGAACACCGGCGAATTGCTGATATCACATCCTCCTCATATTCCCGGCCAAGGAGCCCAGATTCTAGGTACGTTACCTAGGCGAGGACGCTTGCAAAGGTGATGGCATCCACTTCTTCATCTTCACATGTAATCAGTAGTTCATGGAGCGTATATAAGCACCCCCTTCGAGCTGAAGATCCTCACTGTGCACTTTGTACACTCATCTTCTCCCATCCGATCTGTGATCGGCATTTTGTTCTATTCTCCCAAGCTTGCAAGTTTTCTTCGGTCTTCAACTCCTTCGACCATCCACATTCATTAACCTTCCTCGGCGAAACCCATCCAACCGGTCCCCCACCTCTCGTTCATCCCCTACACTTCTATTCGCAATGTTGTTCTCCAAGTTCGCTGTCGTCCCCTTGGTCGCTGCCTTCGCCGGCAACGCGCTCGCTCGTCCCGCACTGGTAAGCAGATGTCCATAGGACTCAATCTATACTTATCTCATGCTTGGATCCTACAAGGCTGTTCGCCAGGTCCAGTCTACTTCTCTGCTCGCGAACTTCGACCCCGCGACAGCTCTCGTAAACCCTGACCCACTCACAGGCCGCGACACCCGTCCCAAACGCAAACGCAAATACTAACAACAACGTAGTAGAGAACGCGAACGTCGCCGCACCGGTATGCGCTCAATCTCTCCATCATTATATATCTCTCTCTATCTCTCTATAGCCTGCAGTGACCGTCACGGTGACCGCTCCCGCTGTGGCAGACGCGACTCCCGCACCCGTAGCTGCTGATGCGGCGGCGGCGGCCCCTGCGGCAGCCGATGCAGCTGCCGCCGCGCCTGCCGCCATCGGTGGTATAGCTGCCCCCATTGTCAACGCCATCGTGTCCGCCGTCGCGCCCGCCGTCCAAGCCGCTGCGCCTGCTGCCGCTAGTGCTGCTGCACCTGCCGCCACCGCAGCCGCAGACAAGAACGC
Source organism: Pleurotus sapidus (assembly GCA_026743855.1). Taxonomy (NCBI): domain Eukaryota; kingdom Fungi; phylum Basidiomycota; class Agaricomycetes; order Agaricales; family Pleurotaceae; genus Pleurotus; species Pleurotus sapidus. The sequence continues at coordinate 456,626 of JANBWZ010000021.1, forward strand.
CCGCGTGAAGGAGTTCCTCACCGGGGGCGCCGGCCTCCTCACCAAACTCCTGGGGCTCTCCCTCTAGGTATGTTACCTGTATCCGGATGTGCTTTAGCGTGCTTACAGGTAAAGTGGAGTAGGTTAGCTTGATGTTAATGTGATTCGAGGATGCCACTAGGCGTGTCTTTTGGCAGCACTGAAGATAATTAGTCTACCCTGCATGCGGAATAGTACTTAATGTTTACACCAATACATCGTAATTCATGGAGAATCAATGAGATATTCACAACTGAATAATGAAAGTATTGTACACGTGGTTCATGAGAAGAGCCATACAGAAAGGAGCAGGGATAAACACGAGGAGAACATGACGTGTTGTCCTTGGGACGTCGCGGAATTGTTGCCAGTAGTTGGAGCGTCCGGGGTTGGGCTCGCGGTCACCACCACAAGCGTGGTTGTAGTTCTCTGAGGCGTCGTCGAGGAAAGAGGTGTCAAAGGAGAAGTGGGAGTAGGGAGGCTGGTAGTGATTTCCGTGGTCGTTGTGGGCGGCACGTCACTGCTGGCCGGCGAGCTTTGGGAAGGTAGGGTGGAAACAAGCGTCACCGTCGTCAATGGCTGCGAGAGCGTTGTGATGATGGTGGTGACCGTAGGTGACGGGGATGGTGGCAACGTGGTAAACGTTCGGGGCGGGCGGGGACGAGGGCACTGGGGTCACAGACACAGACGACACAGAGATGGGCGGAACTGATATCCAGCTCAACTAGTCATCAGGAGCCCAAGGTCATCGTGTTTGTAAGACGTACTGTTGTTGCAAAGCCGTGCGAAGGCCACCGCCGCTGTGGCCTGGTCATTGCCTGAACACGCCTGGAAATGCGCACCGCTGAGCCGCCGACAGAAAGCCCTCAGAGTTGCATAAACAGTTCACATCCGTGCTGTGATTCGATGTCGATGGGAGCTCATCAGCATGCGCCGCGCGACGAAATAACTAAACGGGAGGCGCGTACAGCGAGCAGCCTGCAGCCGTCCGCGGCGGTCGTGGTGCAATTCGCGGCGCATCGAGGCAGGGTATTCGTTACTTGGCCGTGTACGCTCAGCACGATCACGAATACACACAGGACGCTGATAGGTCCGAGATACATTACCAGCAGCGCAGATCCTCAAATTTCAGTGATGAGGGAAGGGAGTGAGGCCGACGTGCGACGTGGGACGACCACGCCCACAGCCGAGAGAAGACGCATTGAGGTTTCCCATGAGGGCTATGAATAGCTTGGCAGGCTAGATTTAAATAGAATGTGGGGTTGTGTGTGGCAGGCAATGCGGAATTAGTGTCAGGTGTCGCGGAAGTGAATCCATTGAAGGCAACATTGGAAAGAAGCTGGAAAGGCACGATGTAGTACAACGTGTGTTGCCTTGCCACCGAAGAGCAAGTATAGTGTTAGAGTAATAATTAGTCGACGTAATTGAGAGAATATCAACCGTTGGAACGCAGTCACAGTTTTGGAAGAAGTGGTGAAACTGGGAGAGAGCAGTTAATGACTGCAAAAACGGTAAAATTCCGTGGGATGGATAATACATAGTACACAATAAAAATACATAATCTTAGGCGGACAGTTCGTACTGCGAAGGACACGGCCAGCTTCGTGAATTCAAGGGAGTGGTCCCACGAGAAGCCTGGGGCGCTCGTCGTATCTTTGTCGGTATGGATAGTTGGGTTATCACTTCCCATAGGCGTCTCGAAGGGCATAGTCGCTGGGTAGCCGTATCTATTCCAAGAAGCGTGATCGGAGCATCCGTAACCGCACTAAGACGAATCAGAGATTGAAACGAGAGACCAAAGAGGCACCTGCTTACTTTAGATCGGGCTACAGCGAGCCTCGTGTAGGTGGTTACCAATTTCTCTACATAGTCATTCAAGGCTGCATCGGTGTTATCAGTCATGAGGGCAACAACTTCTTTATCCCCTGGTTTGAAGCTAGAAGTTTGAAAGCGTGAGCTGACGCTACTTGAGGACGGAGAGAGGATTTACTATGCGGTCATATCCAAGTTCATGTACCCCTTGACGTTGACGCCGTCAGATTTGTATTTCGAGGCGAATCGCGCGGGAGCCGAGCAAGCCGCCTTCCTCCGCAGCGTACCAGTGGAACTCGACTGGGTTGGCAGGCTCGAACCCAGAGTCGACGAGCGCGCGGAAGGCTTCGATCAAGTTGACGGACCCTGACCCATCATCGTCTGCTCCTGGAGAACGGCCGTTGGACGGGTTGCGCTGGTTCACAGAGTCCATATGCGCGCCTAGTATCGTCACTGGGCCCGAGTTATCCTTGCCGGCGATGTGAACAATCGTGGAGGTTTGCGGCCAGGAGGGAATGGGAGAACGCGTTTGCGCTGATGTGGTCTTTCCCTTCTGCAATCTATCAAACTGTAAATAACGTCGTTACGAGATAACTGCAAGATACGAACCGCTTGAACGGTGCTGAGAATCCATTTGCTGGCCTCGCCACCCGTTGATGAGCGGATAGTACCTGTTATTGAAGCCAGAAAGCTTCTCCAGATTGCTCTGCATGTTCGGCACAGAAATGGTGCTCAATATGGGGTTGACTTCAGCCTGGTGGGTTGGGTCGGCAACTGGCGAGGGGACGGGTCAACAATGCACGGAGATAAAAAATGAAAAGTGACGAACATCGGAAATGAGACACCCTTAACGGATACTTGAGGAGAGTTTGGTCTATCTCGTACGTATCCGTGATATCGATCTAAACTTCCTCCGTAAGCTGACTGTTCAGTAGAAGAAGAGATAATGAGACGTACGAAATGAACGCCGGCTTTGATGAGATCGACTTTCTCGTCTTCTGTCTTCCAAACCGGGTCTGCGTCCTCAGCAAGCTCCAGGAGACGCAGACCTTGGGCGGCCTTGCTTCGAACTTCTGCTAATGGGATCACGGGTGCGGCATGAACGAATGCGATTGAGACAGCAATGGCAACAGCGATAGAGAACGAAAGCCGCATGATTGAGGTGTTGTCGGGAAACGTTGATGATACGAGGCACTGGTCTTTTCTTCACCTAAGGCTGGCCATTTTATATCCTGGCGGGAGGCCGCAGGGAAATTCATCAACAACGAACGTCGATCCAGCCATGTGCAGCAGACGACCGGATAGTTCAAGATGGGCGAAAAGCGAGCGAGCAAGCACGAGAGTCTCGCGAGCAGTGGAGCCAGGATGGAGCCCATCAGGCAAGAAAATCGATACGGCCTCAGAGGCTAAGACAATGCCCCGTGCAAAGAGTTCGGACGATCGGCAATGCCAGTTGGATATGTTCAGGGAGAGTGGAAGATTCGGCGTGTACTTTGCAGTTATCCTGAGTGAGCACATGAGACCTTCTGACTGTGGAGCGCAGGAAGAGGGAATGAAGGTATCAACCCATGAGGACAAAGCCTGAACGAGAGTACGTCATACGGTATCTCAGTGTGAGCGATCTGCAGCCAAGACTGCCCAAAGAATGCACCGTCGCCATAGAGGCGATGAAGGCGCCTTGTTCACGTCCACACGGCTCACAAATGGTTTCCAGTGAGGCATATGAATCACGAGTCACTTGATCTTGAGACGATGAGGACATGCGACTATGTGCGGTTGTCGAATTAGAAAATCACGAGGGGCTCTGGACGAAGATCGATACTTACCTAGGAGCAGTAGTCGCTACTGATGTCGAAAATACGCTTTGAATGTGCTGGGGCCCAGCAGCCTTGCAGCACAAGGTACCATCGTAATTCGATAGGCCATCCAAAATACTCAGCGCTTCGTCGGTTGGGTCAACCGAGTAGCAACTGGCAGATGCGTAGCGCGTGCTTGTACATGCCTGTAGAGCAACCTCCTAAGCGAGAAGTTGCTTAAGCTTCCATGCAATTTCTCCCACCGATCATCACGGTTGTGCATGTCACTAGTCGCGACCTGAGCTTAGTAGGGATCTTTTTCAGCGCGATGCACAGAATTTCACCATTTGTAGGTCACTGGCAACATAATCGCCGCTGAAGAGAAGCAAAAGAAGCGAGACGTGTAAAAACCAGTCACCTAATGTAGGCTTTGTGAGTTCTTGCACGAATGATAGAATGATAGGCACGACGATTGGGCGAAAATGTTACGACACTCTACAGCATTTGGCGCCCAAGCGCTTGCAGTATGATAGGGGTACTGAACCAAGAAAGACCGAAGCTGGGTGTGTGGTGGGAGGTTCAGCGAAACAAAGGTCACCAAGCAGGATGGAATTGGATTAAATCCGACGTCGAGACGCCCTTGGTACCCCTACATTACTGGGGGCGTTGATGTACCCATAGCTGATGAGCACTGAATCATGTCAATGGGCGTCTCCAATATATTTAGCCATGGGAGAGAGTGGTGTTTTGACAGCGCGTCTAGTTTGATACCAAAGAGGAAGATGGGTAGCTGACATCCGGAAAGTTATGTTTACGGAATGTCTTAGTGAATAAAAGCCGTTGGGGCATGAGTACTTGAGTCCTTGGAGCCCCCCGGTACCCTCTTTACACCCGACACACAATGGCAACTTCAGGGAACGCCTGGACACAGCATTTCATCCCAAGTTCGTACTTAACATTCAGGATCAGTCAAACTTGAACTAATATCTTATCCAGAGGCTACGACACCAAATCCAAACATCGCTCATCCCCTAGGGGGGGATTCGTATAGTGGGAATTTCTCTGGAGGCAATAACGGCGGAAGAGGTAACCACAATGCCATCTTCCAGGCGGATAACGGCAAGCCATATGTCCTTACCGTAATCGAGCATATGCTGACTCACAAAACAGAGAATCTTGAGACCGTGTTGGACAGAATTGAGGCGATGATGCCGAACATCGACCAGGAGCGCGGATATCGTGCCCTCGCGGACCTCTCCAAGATGGAGAAGAAACTTCATGAAATGGTGAAGAAGCGAAACAAGTTCGAGGCGCAAATCAAGAAGCAGCTCGGAATGGCCGGATAGGCTGACGTGGTAAACTGACACACCGCCGGAGAGCGAGTGATGCTAGACACAGTATCTGTAATCCAAGCGAAGAGCGATCCAATACTGAACTTGTGCATAACGACATTGAGTACCAATGACATGATATCCGCGGTGCACGACGTAAGTCCTACGAATCCTAAGACGACACGGCGTTGGCGAGGAATTTCTCGAAAGTTTGGTCGGCCGTTGGGTTGATCACCATAACCATGCCCATCCTGCAATGTGCGCCGGCAGCTTGTGCACAGGCGACAAACTGCGGTTCCGCCGTAGTAACTGGAACAGTCGTAGACTGAGGCGAGCCACCAACCACGTTGAAGCTGGGAGGTGTGGAGGTCAGAAATTTCGAATTGACTGATTTTTTAATGATTCGCTTACAAGCCTGTGTCGAATTGTCCTGGGACGCCACCATCAGGGGGAGGGCATGGCGTATCGAAGGTCGTTGTCGTAGCAGAGTCTACATCGAGCAGTGCAATTAGCAAAGTGCTGAAGCAAGGCAGCGACACGATCCCTACGGTTTCGTGATATAAAGGTGAACGTGACGGTGTCGCCGACCTCAGCCGTGATGGAGGTCGGAGAAAAGGCGAAAGAGTTCGCAGCACCGACACTGACGGGAATATCGACCGCCAGGGCAGCGGGGATTAGGGCGAGAGCGAGCGCAAGAAGTTGCATCGTTGTCAACAAGGATAACCAGATAGGTTTGCCAATCGACAAGACGAAACTCGATGCACCTTTTATATGGCTCAGACAAGCGGCCCGCCGTAGTGGAAGACATCTAGGTAGCGAGAGTCAGTGCCTTGCTTGTGAACGCAGAACGCAAAAAGGCCTCATGCGGTACCGTTCTTGTGGGAACTGGGAAAATAGACTGTGGCATAGGGCGGTTCCTGGGAGAATCAGCGGAACATCTTCCCGCAAATAGTAAGTACGTGCCTCGATTCAACAAGCCGACATCAGTGTAGAACGGTTAGCGTGAGGGAGAGAATCAGCGGGTCTGTGATTCGTCTTCGTTTGCCTGGACGGCAGAAGGATCAGTAGTGAACCGGCAGAGTTATATATGTCTGGATTGAATACATCACGAAGGTTTGTTCCCTACAAATGCAGGTGACCGTGTCTGGAGGCCGCGTCGTACGCTCACGGCTGCAAACGTTCGTCTCACATTCGTGAGGTCGTGTAACAGCGGCAAAAGGCGAAGACGAGGCAGCGTCCGACTGGAGGGTCCATCGCTCTTCCAACGCGACAGCCGTGGAATTCCAGAACTGACCGAGGACTGAAAGAGGGCCTGGCTTGAGTGTAGGATGCGGCGTGATGACCTTTATGATGGGGCAAAGATCCGAATGATATCTCAAGCAGGCGGCAGGCCTCTCACGATTACAGAGGGTGCGAGCAGAGGGGGCGGCGCATATCTAAGCGAAATGCATCAGACCGAGCAGTTGGTAACGATGATGAAAAGAGACTGAGCGAAGAAGGGAGTCCCACCTGCAGATAGGGCCCTTTCCGATGGCTTTTCGCCCAAGCTTTCGTCAGGCTGGAGATGGAAGCCGAGGCCATGTACCGTCAAGTGTGTCTGAGCGGCAAATAAGTAGCGCCGTTCGATGCTGATGCAACTCGTGCCGTGGAACCAACAAGAATCAGATAGACACATATGGTACTTAACCAGATACACGAACAGCAAAATACACTGGCCCGAAACAACTAGAGACGGATACATGAAAATATAACTACACAGAGCAAAAACGTTGGAAAGCAAAGCAGAAAACAATAACATACAAGTCAAGTGAAATTTCAGTTCGGAGATAGAAGTTGCTTCCTTAAGCTTCTAGGATATCATTCAGTCCAAAACGTTCAAGCTGAGAGTCAAAGTCGTCCTCTTACTGTTCCACCACTTCCCAGACCGCGCCTAACTCGTGCTCCTCGATATCAATAGGTGCCATGTCTTCGTCCAGGTGCTTCACAACCAAAAGAGGTCCATACCAACTTATTTTTCTTCCTTTCCGACCTCTCTCTTCTTCATCGTAAAGGATGTTCGCAATAGCAGCGTTACGTTGTTCCAATGGTGGGCCGAACGAATCTTTCTTCTGGCTCTGCGTAGCGAAGTAGATAGTATAGGCTTCCTCCATTTGGTCATCTTCGCCGTCGGCGGCTACAAGGCCTGGGGGACTCTGCGGGCGCGGCGTACTGACTGTGAGTCGATCTTCCCATTTTTGTTTCATTCCCCGCGGCATCCAACATTCGATGAAGAGGTTGTCGATGGTAGCCTGTGGGGGCAGAGCGTTTCCGCCATTCGGGGGTGCGTAGGATTTGATGAATGGAATTGGGACGAGGTGGGCTCGCGTGCAATGTGTGCCGTAAAGAACTCCGGTGCAATGGGGCTACATATAGGAAAACGTCTAAGATTAATCGAGCTCGAAACCGAACAGCAAGAATCACATAAAATGCCGCTTACCTGGCTTCGCATCACCTCAGAAGTCGCCTTTACCTCCATATCCGTCTTCTCGGTGACTCTTCGACGGTCGAAGCCAGACATTGTTTCTTGGCAATAGTGGGGGATTTATTTTCTGGGTGAGCGAGCGGCGGTGTACTTGATATGAGACTTGGAGCCTTGGTAGAAGTCTCAGATAAGTAGTAGACTAGCAGCAGTCTTGAGGCAAGACCAACGGTGCGAATATCGATGTCAATGCGGGGGTAGTTTGACTCATATTCGACTTTACTGACAGAGTTCGATCCGTCACGTGTCCGGTCCGCGCTTGCGCCCACAGCCGCCCACTTCAACTCCAAGTTCAGCTCAGTCCGACAACCCGAGTCAGATGTATTGGATTGCTGCTGAAAATTCCGAGGCCCATTGTGCTCGCCTGATTGAACCCATGGCTAAAATATTCGAGACATGTTTCGTATAGCACGACACGCAATGCGCTGAACAGGGTCCATCTTACATCAATGATCGCATCCGTTTTTCACGGAGCACTCACAAGTGCTTATAAACCCCTTCCTCAGGACGCAGCATCCCACCGAAAGGATGACGCACCCAACTATCCAAGTACTGACAAATCCAAACGGTAAGCGGTGCTCAGCCTTGTCATTACCCGCCTGCCAGGCCCAGGTGACTGACATACATGTAACACTGCGTGTAGACCAGCAACTCGAAGCAGTGGCAAACCTCTTCGTTCGAGCTTTTAACCATGGTCGGCGACTTACTTTACCTGGGTGTCACAAAGTGGGAGGCTGATGCGATTTTGGGCTAGATCTCCCCGTTAGATCGATGACGGGCGGCAACCCCGCCTTCGAAGCGCCGCTCTTCCGCGCGGTCGCACGCGCTGGTGCCGCAGACGGCGCAGTGTACACCATCGAAGGTCAAGGTGTGAATCCGCAATCCACCAATGAAGAGATCCGCTCGATAGTCGTATGTTTCGGGCCCGGACAGACGATGTCGGCCAAGTGAGATTCGCACCAATCATACGACGTAAGCTATCGGCTGCTAATGGAGGTGATTTGCAGCGAGGAGTCTGCCCGGGCGTCGGGGTGGTCATCTCTGTTCGAAAGAATGCCAGTGGAGACACAGAATTGGTGGGCAATGGTAAGAGACTTGTTGTTGGCGAGTCCCCCTTGACGTGCATCCCGTCTCATAGTTTCGTACAAAACATTCGAACGTCGTAAGCGCGCACCTGGGGGATAAAGTCAGTTGCGTCACCCTCATTTCGAAGGAACACACTCAACGGCGTGTATGTAGTACACCGACGGCTGGTATGTCGAGCTCCTGGGCACCCATCCGACGCATCAGAACAAAGGCTACGCTACCGCGCTCTTGAAGCACGTATTCGCCCAGGTAAGCCTTAACGCGAATTTTGCGATTCCTCCCATTTGCATCTTACATTTGGTGATGGTGATTTCAGGCGGACGGAGAGGGGAAGATCGTCGCACTGACGACGCATTCCCCGAGTAATGTGAGTTCTATCTGAATCTGCGTCGGCGCTCTCGTTCAAGTTGAAGATTCGCTGCAAGGTTAAGTTCTATGAAAAGTTGGGCTTCGAGGTCATCGACTCGGTTGTGATCGAGGCACCGACTGGGGATTGGACTCAGCACTTGCTCGTACGCGAGCCTGTTAGGCGGTAGATGGGATATGAGCTCGGACATGCATAACCGCACCGAGGCAAGGAAGCCTGTAGCTAATAAGTGATGGTTTTTGAGCATGTCACGACAATATTCGCGAACGGTCAATTCAATGTGGTTCAGCCTCTCACACGAACACGGAGGATGTATGGACCACGTTATACGAGGAGCACTTCACGCCAACGCCAACCCCTCCTTGCTCTCCGGGGCACCGCTCTCCCCGCCCACGCTGCCCGCATCTGGCTCTCCCTTCCCGAAGGACGCAACCCCGATCTTCCCGAAGGATTCCACCCCGATCTTCCGGATGACCGCCCACGCGAAGGGGATCGCGAGGATAACTGTACAACCGACGTCAGTATTGATTGGGTTAACCGTCGTAGGAAGCGCGTCGTACATAGCCCGACGTTGAGCCCGATGGAGAGCCAGTCCGTCGTGTCGCTCGACTTGATGCCGTACGCGACGGCCTGGCCCGCGCACTCGACGCCCCTTAACGTTCCCGTCATATACGAAAGGACGATGAAGTCGTTCGACACTGCATGCACGATAGATTAGTAGATTAGTCGTTGAAATGCTGAAGAAGGGGGCGCTTTTGCGCACTTTGCCCGATGATCCAGAAGAGGGCGGTCTGCGTCGCCATTGTGACGAGGTCGAAGAGGAGGAAGAGCGAGAACGTGCGCCCGAACTCGGGGGACGTCCAGCCGATGACGGGCGTGGAGTCTTCCAGCTCTTTCGTAATGACTGCGGTCCAGATCCTAGCATAACACACACACATTTTTCATCGAGTAAGCAGCGAGCGAGGGTGAAAGATGGGGTAAGCGAGGGGTGAGAGAACGTCGCAGGTACGCACCACAAAGCGAGGTTGCACGCCATAAGCACGCAGAAGCTCGCGCGCGCTTTCTGCTTGACGGACATGCGGTTATTGTCGAGGAAGCAGCCGACCATGAACCCGCCGGCGATGTCGCCCATCGGTATGACGAACGCGCAGAGCGCGCGCGTGCGCACGTTGAAGTACTGTGTCTGCAGGGTGCCTGAATAGTAAAACGAAGTGCGCGATGCGCGATGCTAGGGTCAGCGTTGTTTGACACGGGCGGAGTGGAGGCTGTGTATATACCGATGTAGGAGCCGTAGAACCACGACGTGAAGAACAGAGGACACAAGAGGAGCATCTGCGAAGCGCGAAAACTGCAGTCAGCTCTCGCGACAGCTCCATCAACGAACATCACCCACATCCCGCGACGCGACGACGGCCCACCACTCCGTCAACGAGCGCACCCACCCCGTCCTCCTAAGCACGATCGCGACCCCGTCCGTGCGCTGCACGCGCCCCGGGTCGCTCAGCGCCAGCGCGACGAACGGGCCCGCACACATGATCCCGATGATCGCGACGTACGTCTCCAGCGAGACTCCCCCGGAGGCGTCTGTTGCGGAGTTGAGCCCGAAGATGAGGGCGCCCCCGATGAGCGGCGCGGCGTTGCGCAGGGCGACCCATAATGCGAGCATGCGGCCGCGCCGTGCGGGCTCGGGGTAGGCTGGGGTGCGTTCAATTAGTTGGAGGAGGGGGAGGGGGAGGGGGGCGGGGGGAGCAGAGATACGTACAGGTGATGATGGGCCCTTCGACTGCATACATTAGACCGTCTGTGATCCCTGATAATATCGATCCTGGAAAATGCGTGAGTGGCGAATCAGGGGTGTATAGTGAAGGCGGTATACCAAACATCAGAAACCATTGCGTGCCGTTCTTGGAATTGAGATATAAGCTTCCTGCGTACCTGGGGGATGGTCAGTAATTAAGCGAGTGACGGGGGTAGATGGTCATATGTACACGATGTCGCCTGTACTCGAAATCTAACGAGATGTTGTCAGCTTCCTGAGACAATCCACAGTAACAAATCGTGCACACCAGAAGAGACATGCGAACTCCGATCTTGCCGACGATGATACCGCCGACGATGCACATGAACGCCATGAAGACTAATACAACAATGTGAATCTCGAGGTGGTTTGGAGCGGCGGCTTATGAGATCGCACCGTAACCTGCGGCAGCCGTAGCATTCGCATACCATGGAGTCGCTAGCCCTCCGGCACCCAACGCGCTGAGCGCATTGTACATACCCTGTGTGAACTCTCATTGACCATGAAAGCGAATCAGCTCAAAAGCCTGACGTACAGGAGCCTGTAACGGTCAAAACTGAGTAAATGAACCGAGCGAACGAGAAGCACACCGCACGCAGAAGAACACGCCTCCGACTACGAGCACCTGGAATGTCGTGCTCCTGAACCAGTGTATCTTTTGCTGCATACCATCCTCATCCTTGGCGATCGACATAGAGAAACAGGCGGCGTTGAGGGAAGCGGCGGTGGCCTTATCACAGACCTATGCGATATATATACGCGTTCTCATGGCTCCTCATGCTCCCTCCTGCGAAGCGGGGCTAACCTGTCGGAAGAAGCATAAATCTAAAATAAGCACAAATCAGGACCGTTATCTGGAAATTGACTCACGAGACGTCGATGGAGGGAGGCCGAGCCATGAGGTGCATCGGTGTTAACTGTTTCAATGGGACAGTGGGTCTCTAAGTAGAAATTGCAGTCATACTTCTGTGATATAAGATCATTAGCGCGACGAATCAATGGACTCGAAGCGCACTTACAGTAAATGTGCAAAGATTAGACACTAGAATGAGTGGTTAGTATAGTATATGGAGGAAGACGTGAACGACGGACCGAAAAATCAATTAATCAAGTCCCAAGGCGAACAGGGGGCGATAGGAGGGTATGAAAATCGAGGAATGACCTTGATCGAGAGGGTGTAGAGGGCAGAGAAGAGGCTGAGAGCGGTACCCAAGTTGAGGATGGGTATACCTGAGTGAAAGCGAGCCCCATTATATAGCTAAAAGGCGTTCTATAGTTGGGAACGGCGTTTTCAAGTGTATCCGTGCTCAAGACACTGATGAGCTTCGGGGGGGAAAGAGACGTGCCAACCGCTACGTGGAATTAGATACATTGGTATTAACTGTTTTAATGGAACAGTGAGGCCTCCTTATCAGTGACTAGTGAAGGATGGACCGAACAACGTTGGAGGCAAGAGGTTTACATGTAGCGCCTTGGTAGCGCCCACAAGGGCAACACCCCGACACCCGGCCGGGCCCGGGCCTGAGCGCCGCTGATGTTCGCGTCCAATTCTCTTGAACGAGTCAACCAGCAACGGTCAACATCTCTCATACGAAATGGCAGACCTGCAGCAATCGACTAGCTCTGGCGTACGCCGAAGTACTCGATCGCGAACATCTCGAGTTGCCATAGCGCAGAAGCCTAAACGCAGTGAACCAGCGGCAGATGTCGAGTCATCAGAACTCAGCGAGCTGAGTGAGGAGGAAGGCTCGGATTTCGACGAACCTACACACCGTAAGTCGTTGCCTTAGTATGTTGCCGCGTTCACCTTTTGTCATCGACGTGTTGCATAGGTGCCAAACGTGCAAAGGTTGTGATGGAAGTGACTCCCAAAAAACGTGTCACTTCGGCGCGTCGCAAGAAAAACCTTAGCCTCCTCCCTACCGTGCCATTTGATGTTTTGATGGAGGTTCGTATTCTGTACATTTCCTCATCTCTGCATCTCTCCAACGCGCGCTCGCAAACAGGTGTTAGCACGGCTGAGAGTAGCAGACATCATCGCCTTGTCCCGAACTTCGAAGGAATTCAGGGGCCTTCTCCTGTCCAGGAGGTCGATTTCAGTGTGGAAGGCAGCGCTCAACGCTGAAGGATGCCTGGAGTGCCCAGCCGACCTCTCGGAACCTGCGTATGCTGTTCTGCTGTTCGGAGGGACATACTGCTATGTACGTATCTCGATTTGCGAAGCCCCCGATACCGCTCTGATATTTCTGGTAGAACTGCGGAACGAAAGGCATCCAGCGAATCGATTTCGGTCTCAGACGACGTCTCTGCGTGAGGTGCATGAAATCAAAGTAAGCATGCTCCGCGCTCCTTGTTCCCCTATTTAGGTGACATCCTACATAGGCTCGTTTCTGAGAAGAGGTTTCATTTGTTGTTCCCTGGCTCCGATCCGATGCTCTTGGAGCTAACCCCTTACACGCATAGTAAGTCACCGAATTGCGTGCGAAGGCTGAGATTTACGGGAATACGCAATAGTTGGTGGTCACTCCCACGGACATAGCTCAAGTGGCCGGTTCTTCTACCGCGACGACATAGTCAAGACCCAGAACAGCCGTCAAGGCACTGGAACGCTGCAGGGGACTGCGAAGGCCTACCAACGAGTTTTTCAAAGCGCAGAGAGACAAAACAGTGGGCCATCATTTCGGTATGTATCTTTTCGTCTGCGGTCGCCTTGTCATTGATATCAAGCCACTTGACAAGACCTGTTCGCCAATATGAAACTTGGGCCGAAAATGCGGCGGACCAGAAGGTCGTTGAATCGAAGTCCCGCGCTGCGCAAAGATGGGAAGAGTAAGGGACTACCTCCTGCCCTTTTCGCATTCGTATGTCTGACATAATTGTTCTAGTATTCAACAGCGATTCCGCGACCTTGGATACATCGACGAAGATATCACGGCTATCGAATCCCATGCGAGTGTTAAGAGCGACACGCCTCTGACAAATCAAGGTATATACCCTCTCCTTGGCAGGTATCTAGGATTGATCGTCTTTTCGCAGGATGGGGACGAGTTCGACCTGCGCTCGAGGTCCTCGTCCTTGAGGCAAAGAAAGCTCGAATCAGCCAGATCCCGAGCTCACATCGTTGTCGGATGCATACACGAAGTATATGAGCACACTGCACCCCACCCAGTGGGCCGCTCTCCCTAGAATAAAGGAGCTGAGGGAGTTTCCAGAGGTTCAGACCCTCTTGCAGCGCGATTTTGACTCTGAAGTCTCAGCAGACGAGTTCGTCGACCTTGTCAACGACAATGTTACTATCCAAAAGTGGGTTGAGGGTCACCAGCACCTTCTCGAATCCGTCATCGAGTCAGGTAAGCGATTCTCGTAGTTCAGTAGGACGATGATCTCATGTGGGTTTTCTAGGCTTGTCCTCGACCGATAGCGATAATGCTCTGGTTTCCGCGAATTCATCATCCTCCGCGTTACCTTCCACATCGGTGGCGCATGTGTTCGTCTGCGCTGTATCTGATTGCAGACCGACCAGTGGGTACCGGGGGCCCGGAAGTCGGATGTTCATTTCGCTCCCAGAGGCCCTCGGCCATCGCTGCGAACCTGGGCCCTGGCTCTCCGCTAGTGTCAAACTCGTCGAGTTCAAACTCGAGTACTCGGCCCGTGGGTCAGCCGCCGTCAAATACATCCTGTCTCTCCTCAAGCTCTCCCCAGCAACGACGACGGCGACGGATCTGGATAAGCTCAAGAACCTTTTCGTCTGCTGCAAATGCCGCCCCAGGGTGCGCACCAGAGATGGCAAGAAGCTCGCTAGTTTCGAGGTGTTCACCTGGCGCGAGGCAGTACGTTGCACGTATCCTTGGATGATGGTTTAACTGAGCATTCGCGCGTTCCAGGTGTTGCATTATTGTAAGGAATGCATAGCCGATCTTGGTGCCGATATCATAGACCCTCAGTTCACGCGCACGTCCCTGCTCGACCCGAACCTGCAAGGCGACGACTCCGCCGGCGCCCGCTGGAAAATCTGGTCCTGCCTGCACTGTCCGGTCCACCTCCACAGCTCAGTCGACCGGAACGAAGTCGTCGCACACGTTACCTCCGCGTCCGTTTGTTTCCCCGTTTTGCTCTCCGTATCCGAGACGTCTGCTCATGCATCATACATATCATTGCCTTGACTTTGACTTTGCAGACACCCCGTTGCGAACCCCGCCGAATATGTTGATTTCTTTGCGAATCCGCTGGTGGGGGAGCGCCCTGCTTCGCAGTGGCAGCTGTGCATCCCGGAAGGGACGGAAGCGCCGCCTGCTCTCAAGCATCTCGTCTCTGCTGTGACTCATGCCGCCGCGCCTGCTGCCCCCCGTCCGGATCCCAAACGAATGTATCGCTGCAAAGTTTGCAGCCCCTCGTCGACGCGTCGGTTCATTCTTGATGGCGTCCGAAGCCATATCAGCGCAGTGTAAGCACGGTTTTCATCGCTATCGAATATGTTCTGACGGCGCCGCTGTCCCGTTGTCTAGGCACAAAATCCCGCAGAATGCTCAGCGCGTTAATGAGCACTTCCAGCAAGCGTAGATTCATGTTTTGATTTTTGATCAGGAATCTTTGTTACGTTCTGTATATCTATTTGATCTCGTATGGTGCTTTTGACTATACCAGCCGTGTTTGATCTTTTACTTGTGAAATATAGTTTCCACATAATGAACAGGCATTTAGTTCATACTCAAGTACTTTCAGAAGCTGCCTCAGAGTCAGCACTGGATCGGCTCTACCTTCGTATCGGTCACTGGCGGTACTACTCAAGCGATGGCGAGCCGCTAGCTGGCTAAAGTGGAAGTGCCACGAAAGTCCGCGCTCTGGTCTCAATCTTTCGTCGCCGAGGTTGTTCCACGCGTCACTAGGCTCATTGAGGCGTATGCGTAAGCCCCCAATGCTATTCAAAGTACGACCTTTCCGCCACCAAGCCGAGTCCATTGTCCAGCAGCATAGTGGTACCAATTTAGCGCCGCTCTCTCGCGATACCCAACGGAGGTGTCTGCTCAGGCAACGTGGGGCGGGCAACCTTAAAACTTAACCTTTGCTCCCACTTTGCTCCACAGGGCAATGTGATTGGTCTTTAGTAGTAAAGCGCATAGCCGAGGACTTCGCTCACCACTCTTCCATCACCCTGCATACCCAATAATACAGAACGTTATAAAACCTCCGTGTTATGAGACCATGTATAGCGTTGAATCGATCGACTGACCAGTGATTGATGATTCTTGTGCTAATTCATCAGTTCGATTGACTATCCACGAGCCCGTTCATTAAGACGACGAGCCCGAGTGAGGCCTTATGCAGAAGTCGACTAACTAGATCCTCCTTCGCAGCTGACGCCCGTGGACCAACTTGGACGAATTGAGCTTGCACGATCGCTGACATCAGCTACAGGTTGCGATCGAGGCACGCACAGGCCTACCACGCCTTCCATTTTGCCTCCAAAGTTCAGTCCCATGCCAGAGCGAGTCCAGCATCCGCCCGCCCTCCCTTTCTTCCCGACCACCACCATCTCCTCCACAGATTCCCTCCCTCTCCCGCTCGTTCCCGCCATCAACGTCCCCCATAACGACAACGACAACGACCATGACACGCCCGATGCCCTCTGAATTCCCCACCGACACCGAGATGGAGCTGGATTCAATATTTCAGCGCATGGCATCCCCTGCCGTTCCAGACACAAAGGATAAGGGTGGTTCCAAACGAGCTCGCAGCCAGATGCCCACGCCTCCAGTGAGTGGTGTTCATGTTGATGCATGGAAGAGTGACTATATGCAATGGATGCAGCAGTACACCGCTCACCCCGCCGCCGCTATGCCTTCTATCTCCCTCGACAAGCAGCGAGAACGGCGAAACGACATCGCTGGAGCGCATACAGCGACCCTCCAAAGACACTGAAGCATCCGGCGCTGTTGTCTCACTTTCGACTTCCTTTCACCCATCAGCCGGTCATTGTGGTGACCTAGCGCCAGACCTCGTTCTACTCTCTTCCGACTCTGTATTCTTCTACGTCCATTCCTCGGTCATCTGCTCCGCATCGAATAGCAATCTTTGCGGCCTCTTGACTTCGAATAGCTCAAAAAATCCGCAGATAGCCAATCAAGCTTCGACAAAATCTCCCGACGGCGCGACAAGCTCTGACGAAGGCATCGAACTCGTCATGTTGCCTGATCAGTCGCAGGTGCTGAACATTATGCTGCATTTCATCTACAACATCTCACCGGCTCATCACTCTCCCCCGTTCAATGTTATCTCCCAAGCTGTCGAACGTCTTCACGATACATACGGGGTGGACGTACGTCGGGTCATGCAAGCATCGGCATTG
This sequence comes from Pleurotus sapidus, assembly GCA_026743855.1. Lineage (NCBI taxonomy): Eukaryota > Fungi > Basidiomycota > Agaricomycetes > Agaricales > Pleurotaceae > Pleurotus > Pleurotus sapidus. The sequence goes on from JANBWZ010000021.1 coordinate 473,698, forward strand.
GGACTTTCTTCGCCACATTCTAATGACGTGCAATCATATAATCAACCCCATGAATCATCCGCTATTCACGTTTTTGGCAGCCCACGCCCCTCTCTACCCAATCGAAGTTTACGCCCTCGCCGCCTCAATCGACCTCTACTCGCTCGCGCAAAACGCATCTTCCTACCTACACGAGATTGATCTATGTTCCACGGACGATGGAGATTGCGCTGGTACGAAGTTAAGGCTAACACCAGAGATGGCCCGGAAGATCGGAGGCGTGTATCTCATGCGTCTGATTGGGATGCACAAACGAAGATTAGAGGTCTTGAGAACGGCCGTATGTACGGCTCCCGATGGGCACCTGATCGATCGTCCATCAGAAGATCAATGCAGTGCGGAAGACCAAGCCTCGTTGAAACGAGCCTGGGCTCTGGCGGCAGCCTATGTAGTGTGTACGGCAGGACCAGGTGCGTACCCATATGATTGCTTGATTGAAGATAAGGACTTACGCTAGCTTATAGGCGTGTCGGCGCAGACAATAGATGGGACTTTCCGCCCGTTCGCTCAGCACATCGCTTGTTCCCGTTGCAGACAGGCGCTGGATAAGAGACTGGAAGCGATTAACCATGAGTGGCGGATGGCTCCGGTGAGTTATTGTCCGGTGGCCTTTCTTCGGTATAACTAACGTCGCGTATCAGCGGACAATATAGACGACGAACAACACACACACACTTTCTTGAACCAGCATAGGACACTGACATACTACTATACACCTTCGTAGTCATTAAATTATCCATTTTATATGGTAAGGGCTTCGTACACACGATGTGGGCTCTTGCTGACACTTGCTTCTTCTCTTTCTCTCTGTCTTTCTCTCCCTCTCTTGGTGGCCGCGTACAGAGTCGTACACAGATTGCACATACATGCAGCATACAGTATTCTCCGCAGATTGAACTTGACCTCGAAAAAGCATACCCCTTGTATTACTACCATTCCACGCTCTGATCTCTCGCAGTGTACAGCCGGTGTCGTCGTCTCTTGTCCAATGTACCACTACACTTAGTAGGTTCCAAATTACATCGATCCACGCGCAGCAGTCGCCCTCTTCGTTCATGATTTGTACAGACTCGCGGAGCCACGCTACGTACACGTCTGGGCGCCCGCAATCGTTATCGACATGGCCTTGTGTGCGAAGATTCGGGGTCATTCTGCCTGCCTAATCCTTCGGATGATCTTTCAGCCACCGCGTCACCACGCTCGATTGTGGACAGGCCGTTGACTGGGCCTTGTCCCCGCCCTCTTTATACATGTTCTGGCAGCAGAGGTATAGGCGTTTGAGGTGTTGGTCGCATTTATCGGGGGCGTAGGTGTTCTTTCCGAGGCATGATTGGAGGTCGCAGGCTTCGGGTTGGCAGGGATCAGGCTTCTGGGAAGAGGGGGAGTTTTTGGGTTGGACAATGGGATGGTGGGGAGTTGCGGGATTGCAGACGTACTTTGGACATGGTGAGTCGTATTGGTTTGTACCAAGTATTTCGTTGTCCTGAGCGACGGCGTTTCGAACCTTGGACGACGTTGATGGAGCCTTCCTTCAGAGTCACACGCCCAACTGATTTCTACATAGGGAAATTGCTCAGGGGGTCACAGACACAGACGTTCAATCCAACCCGGACGTGCACAATGTCGAAGAGGGATACATCACGAGGCTTACTCGGTCGGCTGCCTACCGAGTTCATCTGTATCATATGCGAGCTCAGCTCGGGTTGTCCATCCCAGGACTCGACGCTCGCGGCTCTCGTCAGTCGGTCAATCTCAAATCCTTGACATTCAACCGTCGTCTTGCGAAATTGAGTGTTCCAAGCGTTTTAGGCATCAGAGACCCGCCCTTTTCTCGCGAACGGCTGGAGGTAGCGATGACCATTGTCCAATCAGCAATCTGGAATCTGGGATCGAGTTCCGCCTCGCGCAGCCCAATCTGATTCATCTCTCGCTGCCCTCGCATAAAGCTCTTCCTCTGCCACTTTTGCGACATGGGTCGCTTACGAAACTGCGTATTCAAGAGATCAGGCCCTCCGCTTTCGCGACGTCTGTAGCACAAGGGGACGACATCGAATGAATACCTTGAACTGACTCAATGGGGTGTATATAGTGACGTCCCCGCTTTCCTATCCTCGTTGCCATCTGTCCGCGTTCTTTCCGTGTTAAAGACGTTCCAGGGATAATGATAATATGAATGGAAACATGCTCGAGCTCGAGTGAAAGGACGCTGCTAACGCGGCTGCTGGGAAATGCGAGACGATGAGCTAGATGGATACAAAGGCGCTTGGAGGGCCCACAACCTATGTACTTCGTGTAAGCGTATTTGCCGCCACCAAACCTGGCGGTATCCGGACTTCGAAGTTCTGCTGTCGTAAAACTTACGATGCCTCCATTGAAGAGGGATGTACTCAGTGTCGCGAGCCAGAGGCCCTAGCTCACGGATGAGGAAATCCTCCTGCCTAGAAGCAGCATACTTATGCTGATATAGAGCAAGCAAGTACGCAACCTTCTTTGATCTTGCCATTTTTTGGCCGCCTCGGATTGGCACTGATAGTTTCAAGAGGTAGTTCAGGAATAGTATTAGGCTATAAGATGTGTAGGTTAATAATGCCTACCCATCGAACTTGAAACCTTCAATGGGTAACCGGGGCTGGCAGTTGGACTCGAGCTAAAATCGTTGAGCATTGATTCCCACGGTAACAAAGCTTCTCCCACAGTCAGATTTCCCCGTTTCTGTTTGACTCTGACCCTGATGAACCCAACTCGCTCATCTTCGCATCTCGTCCATACCGCATGGCTCCCTGAAGAACAATCCATCAATCACGTACGCTGGATTTCTGTGAGAATGCCCACCTATTCGCCAAAGAAGCCTTTTTGACATCGTTTCCCATGATTCGCTTGTTCGGGCATCATGCAGACTCAAGAAGAAGTGCACGCTTCATGTGCTCCACCACTCGAGTTTGATAATCGCTGGCGTGGAGACGACCCTTCGTGACAAGCGACTGCCCGAAAGAAGCCAAATGCCGCAAGACACACTGCTGTCTATGGCCAAACGTCCAACGGAAGTGGCGGAGATGCCGTTCATCGGCGATGAACGAAGACGCTTCCTTGGCTCAAGTGCGAACGGGGGCTTTATATATCGAGCGATGCAGCGGGAGTGGTGCTCTTTGCACACCCCACCATGCACAATGGTCCTCGCTGCCCTCCTGCTCTTGCTCCAGCTACCGGGACATATAGAGGCTTTTATCCAGCGTACGTTCTGATAGGGCTCGATCTGGTCGTGATTTTGACGCGACTTTTCCAACAGGATTCATGGGACGAGTCAGTATACCTTGGCGAACGCAAAGTGGCGCAGATGACTTTAGATGAGAAAGTGGGAATCTTAACGGGAGTCGGGCAATTCAGCAGTGCGTACCCTTCCTTTTCCTTCCTTCGGCGACGCGTCTTGCCCCCTCTAACCTTCTCCTGATGTAGGTCGATGCGTCGGCTGACACCCACCCCGTCGACCGACTAGGCAGTCCCTTCGATTTGCTTCCAAGACGGCCCGGCCGGAGTGCGGCTCGTAAAGGGCGTGACGGGCTTCCCGAGTGGCATCAATACGGCAGTCGACGTTCAGCAGGCGGCTGATGCGCGCAAGAGGTGTCGCGCTGGGTGAAGAGTTCCGAGGAAAGGCGTCAATGTGTACCTGGGCCCGGCTATGGATATCGTGCGTATTCATACCTTTCATCTTATTCTGCTCGTCGAGGTTAAGTGTTATTGGGTGCGCAGATGCGCAATCCAAAGGCGGGGCGCGATTGGGAGAGCTTCGGCCCTGACCCTTTCCTCAACGGCGAAAGCTCGTACGAAACCATTATTGGCGTTCCAGAGCACTGGTGTGCAGGCCTGCGCGAAGCATTTCGTGGCCAATAACCAGGAGCACTGGCGATACGGCGTCACGTCAAATCTGGACTGAAAGGACGATGAGGGAGGTGTATGGGTGGCCATTCATGAGGAGCATCGACGTGAGTGTTTCCAGTCCCTGCTGCTTCTGCTTCTCGATCTCGCGTGTCCCTGGAATACGATGTTGATGGGAACCCGTGTTGTAGGCCGATGTGACCTCTGTCATGTGCGCATACAACCGCGTCAATGGGACATCTTCATGCGGAAACTCTGATCTGCTAGGCCCGAATGGATTCTTGCGAGAGAATGGATTCAAAGGTACGTTTTCCTATGACTCTCCACTACTCCCTCTTTGCGTCCCTGCCCGTCCAGTCCCCGTCTTGAAGCAAACAGCGACTGAATTGTGTTTATGATTTCCGCAGGTTTTGTCGTTAGTGATTGGGGCGCTACGCACGATACTGCGAAAGACGTCGTGAACGCTGGTTTGGATATGGAGCAACCTGGTGATTGGATCGTCATCGGTACGTCCGTCGATTCACTTACAATGATATCCCATTAAACTAGCCTGCGTTACCCAGGCGGTGGCGATTTCAAAAACCTCATCACGGGCCTTAAGCCTGCTAGTCAATCGCGGTGATGTTTCCGCTGCGGTACGTTTCTTTTTCTTGCCTTATCGCGCGAATGTAGTAGCTGACGAATAGGTCGTTGCAGCGGCTGGATGAGATGGTGGGACGCGTCTTGGCCGCTTGGTACCATCTCGGGCAAGATTCTGTGAGTACCCTGTCTTGAGTGTCGGCCATTTCTCCCAGTTCTTTCTCTGCTCGGCGTGATCGACTCTGACTGACGCTTCTGTCCTCCTCAGGGCTTTCCTGCCGTAAATTTCGACGCCCAGCACTCCTGACGGCTCTGGTCCCAAGAACCTGCACGTCTCCGTCCGGTCGGACGCGCACACCGCTCTCGTCCGCGAGATCGCCTCAGCATCAGCCGTCCTCCTCAAGAACAACCGCACCACCTATCCCCTCTACTGCCCCCGCCGCTTCGAAAGAAACCATCCGCGGTCTCCCCATCACCAAGTCCCGCATCCGCACCATGGCCATCATCGGCCAGGACGCCAAGATGCCGAACCTCAACTGCAACGACCTGAATGAGTGCAACGATGGCACGATGTCCGTGGGCTGGGGCTCGGGATCGAACTCGTTGGAGTTCATTATACCCCCAGTGGATGCTCTGACGTCGGAGAATGCGGGTGCTGCGGCACTGACGACGTCGCTGTCGAACTGATCTCGACGCAGGGGTGAATGCTGCGAGGGATAAGGATGTGGCGTTTGTATTCGCCAATGCGTACGTCCATTCTTTCGCCTTCTTTGACTTCGCTGATCGATTCTGTCGTCTCTAGGATGAGCGGCGAGCTAGGCTTCTATAGCATCGTCGTCGGCAACATGGGAGATCGAAACGACCTCGATCTCTGGTTCAAAGGCGGGAGTTTGGTATGTTCTCTTCTTCGCTACGCCCCTGCTCATAGACCCATGATCGCATCTCTTTCGCTTTGGTAGATTGAACGCGTGGCGGCGGTCTGCAACAACACGATCGTGGTGATCCATTCCGTTGGTCCCGTCTTCATGCCGTGGAGCACGCATCCGAATATCACCGCCATTGTATACGCAGGCGCACCAGGCGAGATGACGGGCCCGTCCCTGGTTGATGTGCTCTACGGGAAGTACAATCCTCGCGGGAGGCTGCCGTTTAGTATCTCAGACGTACGTGCGCCACGCGCCATTCTGGAAGAGGCCATAATTCACTGACCTTTGGGATCGGATGTATAGAAAGAATCGGACTTCGGGACCTCAATCGTGTACAACAGCTTGACGGGCTTCCCGGAGGTAGGTCGATTCTATACCCCTGCGTGAAGTTCTCTCATACTTCGCCCACGTAGATCAACTATACGGAGAAACTTCTCCTCGACTACAGATATATGGACGCCAACAGTATCAAGCCCCGCTTCGAGTTTGGCTTTGGGCTGTCGTACACGACCTTCGCCTACTCTGGCCCACTGGCCATCTCCTCCGGTTCTTCCGGTTCCAAAACCGTCACATTGACTGTCAAAAATAGCGGCGATGTTGCGGGGACGGAGATAGTGCAGCTTGTACTTAGCCTTCCCCGCAGGAGCCGGCGAGCCAAAGCGCGTGTTGCGGGGCTTCGAGGAGGTGCTGCTGGCCGTTGGCGAGAGTAAGAGCGTGGACGATTACGCTGAGCCAGATGGATATGAGGCACGTTTCGTCAGCAGCGAGCATGATATGTGATTCTGACTACCTTGCCTTATGTAGTATCTGGGATGTTGTGAAGCACGCATGGGTCGTGCCTTCGGGGACGTTCACCGTTACCGTCGGGGCGTCTATCAACGATGTTCGCCTGACGGGCACTTTCTAATATACAACAGCGCAGCATTGGTAGGCATATCCTCCCTTTGACATGGAGGTTTTCGTGATCAATTGACCCATTTTGTAGCTATGTTCGCCAGACGGAAACGGCGAGTCGGAGTCATACTCGCCTCTCATCGCCATCATTTCACCTATTTTTGACGGTTGGCTCAATTTTATTGATACGAATTGCTATCGATACTTGCTGGATCAGCTAGCGGCGAATGCGGCGTGAATGGACGAAAAGTGGCTTCGTTGATAGGTAGCGAACTGACCGCGATATGTTTGCCGAGGGTTGCCGCGAGCTCAGATACACATTTTGCTAACATTTCTACAGAGCCGTAAACCGCCGGCTTGAACAGTGATAAGGAAAACCTCGTCGCCTGCTATATTGCGGTGACACCTTCGGGCGGCGTTGAACCCTCTTGAAAGTATGTGAGGTTCATCTAAACTGAACGGCGTGATAACGACCATGATACAGTAGTCGGCGCGACAACAGATAAGTGGACTGAAACCCGATGATATTCAGGGCAAATTAAGCGTAAGTAACAATGTCCTAATTACGAGAGTAGGAAGCAACCAAAGACTGTGAGCGCCTGCATTACATCCCGAGCTGCTCCCAAGTGAGTTTGTGGCCTCCCCCGCCGCAAACATAGCCGTGCTCGCTTTTCACCCACCCATAGCCCTGAGGGCACACCGCGTTATGCTTCTTCGCCGCAGCCTGGATCTTGTCCTGCATCGCCTCGTCGGCAACGTGAGGGGCGCTTGCCTTGCTGACGGAAGCGGCCTTCTGAGCTTCCGCTCGTAATTTGCTCTCTACGTCGGCGACGCGCTTATCGACTTCTGCCTGGATGCTTTTCTCGGCTTCAGCGACGCGTCTAGCCACTTCATCGCTGATCTTCTTCTGCAGCTCTTCTTCGGCCTTCTTGGCTTTCGCGGCTTCCTCACGAGCGATCCTGTCCGCCTCCTCTTTGGCCTTCCTCACAGCCTCCTCCTTGGCCTTGCGGTCAGCCTCGTCCTGAGCCTTCCTAGCTTCTGCATCCTCGTACCACGACGCTGCGACTTCAGCAGCCAAGAACCTCTCAGTATCCTTCGTGGGGTATTCGGCGACGTTGAAGACCAAGTAGAGATGAGTGCCGGCATTAGCGATGCGGATGTTCGGGTATAGCTGGTGGCTGTCGATGAAGTGGCTCCACTGAGCTCCTCCACCGTTGCACTTGACGGACGAAACGGTGAGAAGGGACACCCCGGTCGTCTCATCAACGATGTGTGGGGCATATCCGCTCTTCGCAGGCAGGTAGAGGACCCTTCAGTCCATTGGCATCGTCTCCTGCAAGGGTGACTCCACCTTCAACGCTTCGCAGTGACTGAGGACGAGATCTGCCTGGACCGGTCGAGTTTCCGTCATCGAATGTGGTGCCATATTTGACCATGTAACGGAGGGACGAGAGGGTGGGCTTGAGGATATCGGTGGGGACTTGGATAGGGGATGACGGCTCTCCAAGACGCGCCGTGGTAGCTGTATGCGTAGGGGGTTTTGGAGATGCCCGGGAGAGGATCTGCGTGGTATGTCGCGGTCGTGGTGCGCGTAGCCGACGCGGGCTTAGCAAGTGGGAAATCTTCCAGCTTGCTAGCGGGCACGCGGATGAAGAACCGATGCCGGTGGGGCGGGGAATGACCTGTCGCTGGGCAACACGCGGGAGCTACACTGACTGGCTTGGCACATTTTGTGGTGTAATGGAGATGTTGATGTTCTCAAGGACGGCTGGTGGATGCTTGCTTGAACACTGTGCTCAGTAACCTTGCTTTAATACAGGCATCGGTATGTCATCAGTACCGTATCACACGGTGTACCATTGCTATCAACGCTCTCCGTAGTTTAGAGTTCGTTTGACAGAACCGTAAAATCACAATGCCGGAGACAAAGCCTTGCAAAGCGACCCACGCTAGATGTAGTCAATTGACTTCGGATAAGTCTGCTCGGCTCATCGAAGATGAGCAACATTGATCTACATGATGTCCACCCATTGGCCGACTTGGTGGCACGTAGGTTATGTTCGGAATGACTCCGCGCCGTAAAAATGACTTCCATTGCATGGGGAACTTTCATTTAACTATCTAGGACGAACGTTCGCTGGGGAGATTCTGAGCCATCAGCTGATGTGAAACGCCGGTCAATGAGAGAAAAGCTCATCTCAGAAACTGTCGCTACTGCACCCTTCCGATGCGACATTGGCTCGGATGATGCTACGAGTTTGTTTCTCAATGCTTGAATAGGCTTGAGCGGCCGTTGGAGCGATACGGAGTTAGTCGCGCTGAAGATCTAATCTTGGAGGCGATGGTGCGGACAAAAATATCACTGTTGAGAACAAACCTTATACTTGATTCTGAACGTCTGGAAAATCGAAACACTTCTGAATCAAGACGTCGGTGCACTGAGCTCACCGACCATCAGAATACACCTCACATGCTTCTCATGTCAAACCAGAAGAGTGTAGGCACGTTGAATCATGGGAGTCCTTTTGTCCCGTATTCAATGCGCAAAACCTATCTGAGATGTAGAGACAACAAGCAAAGGACGAGGAAATTGCCGTGACAAAACGTCCGCGGGTTGCGACGTCTGCGATCCGTTGTTGCGTGATACTCAGCGAGACGACGAATTTGACAGGAGGTTGGCCGTTTCTCGCAGCCACGCCTGCTAGGGTACGTACATCCTGGTACGACAGTTGCTCGCGGAGTACTACCCTGTCGTAGAGAAGCGCGCAATTTCGTATGCCGCCTCGTTTTCCCGCGCTCATCGTCTTCGCGTCTTGTCAGCAACAGCTGCGCCTCCTACGTCTCGTTACCTCTCGCAGCACGCCTGAGATGACACGAAGTCATGTGGTGGGAGCCATCAATAGTTGTTGCCCATGGTCACTCTATTTCCAGAGATCGAGGAAGGTCCATAGCACTCTCGCATTCTCGGTCCGCCGTCTTCGTTGTCCTTCGACGTTGTTCGAAGGAGGGCACCATTTACAGAAGGCAAAGAAGGCTATGGTGAGTAAAAGACTGAATTCAATCATCCTCGGTATTGACGGCAACTGGATAAGGCAGCGTGATGTGTGGTGAGTTGTCCGAATCCCGTTCGTGGCACACAACCTCACGATATAACCGCGTTTAGGAAGCATTTTCTTCTAGACGATGCAGAGGCAGAAGATCGGTGATGGCTCTTTGGTTTGCAGAGGCGGGCCTGTTTCGCAGCAACTCGAATCGGGGCCAAGCAACAGGATCACGCCGCATAATTTACCTGGATCATTCATGTCGATCGCAACACCTTGGTGATGTTCAATCGGTAAATCAGTAGAACTCGATTTCAAGTGGGAAAACGGAAAAGGTACGAGAGAGTATCGCAATACGACACAAGTAAGTCAGATTCACGGAGCTATTGTGAGCCGAAAGTAATGCGAGCACAGTGACAGACTTGCATCCAGCTACCATTGTGATCATATCAGGTGCTGGACCCATTCTGCAATCCGCAAAATCCATCCTCCCGTGGAATTCAATTGATACGCACATATCCTATCGCAATCTTCCAGTATCTTTTTGTGGCCAATATGGAAGCACGTCGACACTCGTCCCTAGCTGATGGCGACTCCACTGGGCGGCGACTAGAACTGTTAACATGGGTCTACTTGACAAGGATGATGTGCATCTGTCGGGCTCTATTGGATTGCCTGCTCCGAGTCGCTCTATCTCTACGACCGACTGTGAACGTCTGCACTCCCAGTCCTCACTCTCAGGTGTCCAGCTAGATAACCAATTGACTATGCTAGGATGCGTGAACTTGTGGGGCATCCGTTCTTATGAGTACCCACTTTACCAAGGTACGAAACCTCGCATATATCCATTCCCATGGCTTAACGAATGTCAAAGAAGAAGTAGATCAACCGACCGCCCAATTTACCTCAATGGCTTAACCAGCCCTAAAACCTTTTATGACGACTTGGATCTGGACCCCGGATCTAGTAATTCGTGCACGACACCGGCGAAGAAGCAGTGGGGAAAGGCTGTGCTTGGGGCATTGACCATTCGTTACGGGTTCGACTGATCCAAGTCAATCAGGCATGTTGCCGTTATGTTGGTCTTATGGCCTCTGCTTCTGAGCCTCATGATTCGCTTCAGGCCGAAAGCTATTTTCAGCGTTCGCGATTCCCTGTGGTCAAGTCGTTCCGACGCCTGAGTTGTTGTCGTCGTCGTGAAGGCCACCGAGCTCGACGCGTTTCCGAATCTCCTCAGCGAATTTGTCTTTCCTGGTCAGCCCTTTTGTGTTTTTTGTGCTGTCATGAAACTCACAGCCGTTGCTAGAACGCGCACACGTCAAAGGGTGATGTGGCGTATTCATCTATGTCCTATATTAGCACAAGAAAAGCGCGTTATTTCCGATTCTGTCTCTATCCCGGTGGAAAACTTCGCCGACTCCTGAGAATTCTGACGTTGTAAGTGCTCAATTATTTTGGAATTAATGCCACTGTATAAAAGCTGACCAGGACCAGGCATCCTCCAGACAACCCAGTCATTCGCAGCAAACCTCAACTACTATGTGCCTTAACGACAACAGTGCAACGCTTTCGGCTCGCTACCTCAGCGCTCAGCTCTCTGCCATGTGGCAGAACGCTGTTGAGTGCGTTGAAACCGAGCACGAAAGCTCGATCATTGACTTGCGCTCCGAGGAGTACGACAAGCACAAGTACAAACGCGGCCTTGCTCAATGGCACTACGGCGGCAGGCGAGTCCCCAAGGGCGGTATTAGCAAGGACGCCTTGTTTTTCTATGGGTCCTTCGACGAACCTAGGTTGGAGTTTGTCTGTAACCACGAAGCCGTCCTCTATCTGAGGCTCAAGTCGGGCCATTTGAACCACGCGTACCCGAGCAGAGCTAACATCGCCAACTTCAAACCTTACCCGTAGGCCTTTTAACTGCACTCGTAACTTGTTTCGAATTAACGAGTCAATAGGAAGGACAACATCCCCTTGGGCGGTCTTGAGGTAGCTTACCGCATCCCTTTTACGCGTCGTATCATCGAAGGTAGAGACACCGCAGTCGGTAACGGGGATGGCCGTCGCATCCAACTGCTCACAATGGACTTAAAAAGTAGGTCAGTCCTTCGAAATGGGGACTCGTGTTGACGTCTTCGTTATAGGTGCTCAGGCGGTGTTATTCAACACCAACGACCTCGACCGCACCAAGAGGGAGGTTCTCAACTTCTATTTGAAGAAATACCTCCAGTTCCTCCAGAACGCTGGCCACCATGTACTTTTCGACCTCCCAGACTTCGACAACGACGCATATAGGCAGCACATCGACTACTCGCTTGTGAGCCGGGCCTTCAATATCCCTGGGTTGCAAACGGACATCGAGATATTTGGCACCAATCTCGATACCATCAACCAGTACCTGAGGACGACCTGGCTCGATGTCGTCTCTCGCGGTTTCATCAGTGGGCCCTCGCCCGACCCATTAGCGAACTGCATCTACGAAGTTAGAAGCAACACGCTCCCCAGTGCTGAAAGCCACTTCCACATTACTTTCATGCCTCCGAGCATCCGGGCCTTGTGTCCCAAGGAAGTTATTTTCTACATCAACATCTCGGATCTCGATTTCTACGGCAGCGCGGACTTCAGCAGGTGGCTCCTACCAATTATGGCACGCTTCGAATCGTGTCACTGACCTCGTCTCCTTAGCGGCGTAACGCATTCGTTCAAGGACTTGAAGTTCGCCTTCGTTCTCGACGTTGTTCAAGACAAAACCCAGGATGTCACGTTGCTCCAGCTTGAGTTAGGAAGTGCGCAATTCTCCGTTACTTCGGCTGTTTGCCGTACTCATTGGTTCTTAGGTGCTCGGTTCTGCGAACATTATTCCACGTTTGATTTCACTGGCGAAGTGACGTTCTTCCAGCAGATCATCAAGTTTATTTCGGAGGAATACCTCACCCTCCTTGTTCAGTACAAATACCACGTTATCTTCTCTCCCCAAGGCGGATTCTCCGAAGAAGTCGAGTTCAGCGGCATTAGCGAAGATGAAGGCGAGTGGAAGACTGTTGTCGAGACCTCCGGGGGCGTCAGCTCGAAGCGCTCTACCACTATTATCTGGAGCGATATCGTCCGCAAGTTCACTTTATACAGCTTCGACCACCTGCTCGCTATCTCCGAAGAAAGCATCAACGCGATGTTCAGCTCGATGTACACAACGTTTAGCAACGAGTGCCTCGTCAAGTGGAGACACACTTCTGGCAACTTGAACGCAGAGTTCCGTCCTATCAAGATCAAATTGTTATCCAACGGAAACGCACTGGTTATCTTCAACATCGATTCCGGATCCATGACCCTCAAGAAGTAAGTGCTCTATTGCTTCTCCATAGTATCACGAAGCTAAGCTATACATACAGTGGACGAGGCACTTACGAGTTCGACACGTGGTCCATTGCCTACGAGACTCGCATCAAGATGGTCGAGCATAAATCCATCACATGGGTCGACGTAGCCAGAGAAAGATACGGCAGGTCGCACATCCACCAAATCCCGAACGTCCAAACCGTGAAGCATATCATACTGGACTTTGAAAGTAAGTTGTTCCATGCTGTCGTTCGGTCGATTTCTCATCGCTATATGTAGATGCCGTATACGTCGGAAAACAGTCGTTGATGCCTGGCATGTGGGACTCTGATCCCCGCAGTGCTGTGGCCCGACTTGACAGTATCCTCCACTTCATGAGTGGCTACCTCAAAGAGCTCGCATACTACGGCCACAACGTTATCCATTCGATCCCCATCTTCCCAGGCCAGGAAGTATTTGGCTTGACGGACGCCACTTTCCGTGTTATTTCGAAGGAAACGGTCACTGTTGCAAACTGTGTCCAGCGACACACTTCCCCTGTCCTCGTCGTCTTCGGTATGACTGGTGGGCGCAGGATGCCCGACACGCACATTCCATGGGGCTTCGGTTGGGTCTTCCCTCGTTCGCACGGTTCGTTGTCCATCTCCAAGGAAGTTTTCCTCGAGAGCCGTTTGCTACCCTCGCTCGCTCGCATTAACGCAAGGACCACTGTTGTCCCGCGATTCCCTGAAGAGGATGAGGAGGAATGGAAGGTTTACCTCACGACCTGGGATCAACACCGCTACCGCAAGGAAAAGCCGTGCAACTGGACCTTGCTGGAAGGGAATGCGGATTGGCTCGAATACGGCTGGGAACATCGTGATGAATGGAAGTATGAGCACTCCGGGACTCAGGAAACGACTGATGGGTTCTCCGTGCTTTGTAAGTCATCTTCCAACGCCCTGCAACCTGGCATCGCTCACCGCCGCTTCTAATTGTAGGCCACACCAAGAACCAGCTCGTTCTTCCAACAACGTTCCATACCGCCTTAATGGAGATCAAGCTTAAGGGACAATCTATCCTGAGGGTTAAAGACATCAAGAAACAGCGAACGTGAGTGTCGCTTTCGCTCCAAAAACACTATTTAACAGGCTTTCCATAGTAAGGAGACGAAGGCAAACTGGTCCGCTACTATCGTCATCAAGACCGACTCGACTGGCCTTCGCGTGACCCTCTCAGAGCCCGTAGCACCGTACTTCGAACACTCCGAGTCCGAAGAAATGTGGACGTCCTTCAACACCGACATCGCGTTGAAGCAACACCTCCCAAAAATCATCGACATCGAGAGTGCCCTCTCCGATCTGCGCCAGTTGCTCGAGGGTAGCTGGAGGTGGGGTTCTGCCGGCCTTGGGGACGTACACTCTAGCCAGCCCCGTGTTCACGAAAACCGGGGACTTGATTTTCCAGCTTCGCCAGTCTTATGGCGGCGTGCAGTCGGTCATTGGCTCCGAATTCATGGAATATGGCCGACGTTCGTTGAGCAACATCTCCGCCGAATACAAGGCAGGCGAGAGCGTCGTTGGCAATGGCAATGGCAATGGCTACCTCGAAACAACTACGAGTGAGTCTTATTCAAGATCAGTAGCCCCATAATTTAATCTCGATGTAAATCTCAATAGCTACCATACGCTCTCAACCGATGTCCGTCCACCAAATGGAGCTTTCCACCTCAAGCGAGGCGGGATCCCTTCTCAGCGTGGAGGAGGAGGACTTGGCGTTCATTGCTGGTGGCGGCACTACAACTGGGGTCAAAGTTGCCAATCAAGTCCGCGTCGGAGGAGCCCTACAAGAGGGTTTTCGTTGATTTGCTCAGACCTTCCCGAAGGTTTGAAGCGCCAAAAGCCTTTATATACAGTCGTCATTTCGTTCCTTTCATCTCTTCGTGCTTCCGCTTCTAATACCTGCTGTTGTTCGTGCTTGCCGTGCTGAATACAGACTATCTCCTCTCGCTCGTTGACCTTACTCTATCTGTAATCCCACGTCGCTCTCTTTGACGTTAATATCTTTTACTCATTGCAACAATTCCGCGTGAAAGAGAATCAGCAGCGTCTGTACGTCGATGCATGCGGTGCATTATCATGGGTGACGAACTTCTTTGAAAGAGTGCCCGCTCTGGAGTGGGTGGAACAACGGGTTACGAAAGATATTCATGATGGGTATACATTCTTATATTGTTGGTATCGACGGCGTTCTTTGCCGGCTTCTTGAAGGAAGTACTGCGAAAGAGAATGGGTTCGGCGATAGCGTGGGGGCAGCGGCACGTTTGGGACGGTCTCCCACTGGTCTCCCTGTATTCAGGACAGACAATCAACTCGGACGCTCGAGGAACCGCTGGGGATTACTTTGCCATGTGTCTTGTGCAACAGAAACCCTGCGGTCTCGCTTGAGCGTTTTATGCATGTTGAACACCTTGAGCTCAGAAACGTGAGTATTTAGTTCCGATTTGTGATTGTCCGCATATAGCTACTCAATGATCATTATGCCTACGGCGTGCAGTACAGTCTCAGTGGAACGGCCGCTTCAATATGGTGTATCCGGTGGCTGGGAGACCGACGCGGAATGCTCCACAAGAGAAGGCGAGCTTCCTATCCAAATTCCGCCCTTGAATGGGTCGAACAACACTCCAACTCCCTATCTCGAATACCTTGGGAAGGTCGGAGGAGTAACCCTACTTCTCGTCGAGTTCGCCAACGCCGTTAAATTGGAACTTTGGCGTCGAGGTCTTCTGTTTACGCCAGTCAAGCCCCAGGATGGCACAACAGTTCAGCCGCTTCCAAAACCATGACTCGAGATACAAGCTTGGAAGAAGATCCACAGCCTGGCGGGCCACTAGCTTCTGAACTGGAAAACAGATATCGTTGAAGCAGAAGAAGATCCAAAACGGCGAGCTACGTACCTTGTCGGATGATGTCCTACAGCATCGTACCTTCACTCCGCGGCCGCGATGTCAAGTCGTTATGCTCATCGCCTAGGGGGAGAAGCGTGTACATTGAACCAGTGATGTTGGGCGGCGACGTTGGAGGATTCTTGCACGTCAGTGAGTGCGGTTCCCTAGAACGTCTCCTGCCCCGTTCGCTGGTTTTCGTGAAGAGATGGATGGTGGGGTTGACGCAGATTGACGTCGAAAGCAACGTTTCCATCACAGACTGCCGTTCCCACATTGGCCGCAACCAACGCCACACCTCCTCATGTGTGGCAAACATCCGAATACGCGCCATCGATGCCCTCCACGATGACCTCTACCCCGCCTGGGTTCGATTCCAGATACGATACGAGTACTGAGAGCAGTGTAGAGCTCCAAAACGTTGGGGTCGATGTCTCTGCGAGCGGTTGAAGTGACCAAAGGGGAAACGGCGTATCAGACTCTAGAGGATGCCTGGCGGCTTTGAAGCCACGAGAAATCCCTGCCCATTGCACGACGGCAGACTTCATCGCGACCCCATCAACCGTTTCCGTGATCGAAGCTCGCAGTGCCATTTGAATCCCAGCGATAACGACGATGGCGACGGAAGAGGGCTAGAGAGCGTGTGGTTACGAAATATTGAGGCAGCAGGAATCGACACGAACGGGAGCGCTCCCTTTATCCACCGATAATGGTTCTGCGTTCGTTGGGATGGCGCGAGGGAAGGCCGATCCGTCTGCAAACCTGTGAGGATTCTGGCGAGCGGGAGAGACAAATGATGAACGTACGCAAGCGATGTTCGATGTTGTCATCCTCCACACCAACGATCCGACGTCCACTCGCTGATGCACGATGTTTCAGCCCTTCATGGCAGAGACCAGTCCATAGAAAAAATCAGCATTCCCAGTTGCCCTCCGGGAGCGAAGCTTCGACGCCTTCATGGTAGAGTTTGCGACGATCGGGGGTCCACAGGAGGGAACTTAGGGTAGAACCACAGAAAGGCCGGGAGGAGGCGTCAGTGGAGGGATCGGGAGCGACTGTTGGCGTAGATGGGCTTGGTCTGACACGGCAATTCTGCCGCTTCCAATAACAGGGATTCCAATAGCTGAACAAGTATAAAGGCATGGTTAGTATATAGGAGCTCGTACAAGGCGCGCAACATATGCTATCATGACAATCGGATTAGTGAATTCTACAGGAATGGCATGCGACTTACGAGGGATCGACGATGCGAGATAACTCCTGGATCCCTCCCCCGAGTGTCGCCAAGGTCCGCGTAGCCCCACAAGCTTGCCGCAGCGAGTGAATAGAGAGACGTGTCCTATCTTGTTTTACATATTGACGGCGTCGAGATAGCATCTTGCCGCACCGTTGCCTAGGGCGTCAGTTACGCAGGCGATATGGGGATAGACAGAGAAGGCGGCTGCACCAGTGTCAGTGCGACGTAGAACATATCAAAACTGAATACAGAGTACTGACATGTTAAAATCGGCAATACTGAGACGGAAACAGACTCTGTCCCATGATTCATCCGACGTTGCGGCTCCCTCGTACGCAAACTCTTCAGTTAAGGCTTGGGCGGCTCCTGCGCGCAGATGGGTCGTTGCGGAGTGTCTCATGATTGGGGTAGTTGACTGCCGTGGACGGCGTCAAAGACACTCATGATGCCAGTGGTCACGCGTGACACGATGCTCACCTTGATGCTTATCGGCTCTCTTCCCGTAGGCGACTTCACTCCATGGCCTCGCCATGTTTGTTCAGCAGCGTAACAAGGACGATCGGCATACGACTGTAAGATACAGCCATTTTTGGCTCGTTGATGAGGTTTTGGGACGGCTCCTCGGTAAGTCGTGTATCTGGTTCGCCGTGCTTTTCTTACCATGGATTTCAATTAGATAGGTTATCCAAAGCCCAAAATTTGAAGCGTTATACCTACGCCGAGCATTTAGCCTCTTCTTACCCGTAATCCTTCGCTCGTCTGAGCTTCGACTTCAAGCTTTTCAGCAGCAAGTGCGATCACATACCATCTCCGTCGAACGACTGTTCATAAGTCTCATGGCCGTCACTGAGCGCGGAACTGTCAAAGTGAACATCATGTACGCCATCGAGCCTGCGTCCTATCGAGTGGACGGTTATCGGTTACCATTTACCAGACGGCATTTCCTTACGGATCTGCATCCACAGCCAACCTGGGCATACCAGACATTGCGCATTGGGAAAATATCAGTGACAAAGATGTGGAGGCAGCGGTCGTACTTGCGCAACGCTGAGCATTCGCGCAATAGTCGCCAACGTGATGCTAGTTAGGCTGGGACAAACGTTCGTGAGTACATTCAGTCTGCGCTGGAGTTGTACTAACAATGTTGAGTAGGGCGAGGAGGCGCAGGGTGGGCGTTGTCGATGACGAAAATTTGGATCAAGCCATGAAAGAAAAAAGACCGTATCGTGTTGGAATCTCAGCGATGGTGAAGACGTCTGGGGCGCAGTGTTGATGCACCCATTCGTCGCCCTACACCGCGGCCTCTCGAACTCAAATCCCAGCATGCTGAAGTTGGGCAACAATGTCGCGGATCTGTGGCCGCCGCGATCGGCCCACTATCCCAAGAGAAGCCGCACCGTCAGGGAGTTGAATTTTCAAAGCGCATGCACTGGCCATCACTCCTCGCAGGCAAGAGATCTAGAGCGCGGCGTTCGTGCAATTTTTCGATAGAAAACGTTTCTTTGGACGCCTGTGTAGTCAAACGTGCCCGTGCACCATGAATTATGGGACGGGGAGAGAGCATAGGGTCGGGGTGATGGAAGTTTGAATCGAGTCTTCGGCATGCAGATTCACCGTTCCAAGGAAGCGCTGCGCACCGACACGACGGAAGCCTTTGCCCCGTTGGCAATATCATTTGGTGGTCGCCATAGTTACAGGAGGAGAACGACTCCCTCAAGCCGCCCCGCCGCCGCCTTTCGTCTTTCACAGTGTAGCTCGACGCTTGCCGTTGCACATACTCGCATATCGCCATCGTTCGATTGCGCTAGGTTTGCTGTCCTACCTTGAGCCTAGAAGCCCGCCCCATACCCGCGTCGACGAGGCGTTCTCGCCCACCGAAATCGATCTGATTTGAGCAAGCAAATACCGAAATCGCTTATCGACGATGCAGAACCACGCATATATGCGAGTACATCGACTGTTCCGGACGCAGGGTACGCTCTTCCGTCAGCATGGTCCCGAGTTCGCTATAACGCGGGGCCGTCTCTGAGGGTGTCCTGTTGACCTCGCTGTCCACGCAATGCAAGAACCAAAGACGATCTCGAAGATTCTGGCGGGAACGTCGCGTATATGACTGAAGGGAGAGCGGATTGGTGGATTGGGTCCAGGGTCTGGCGGTGGGGAAGGAAGGGAGAAGTGATGAAGATCAGTGCAATCAGGCGTGGTTTTTATACCCCCGTCCCCTCGCGGCTGACATCATCGACTGGATTTTGAAACTCCTACTTGGTGACTCTTGGACTGTTAGCGGCCTCCCCCTCCGTCTCACTAATTCTCGACTACGCCCGCTGTACTTTCCCCTTCTCCTACCCTCCAGAACCCTTCACGCTCCCCTCGCCTCACAACTTCCGCCACTCGTCACGCTGGTGATTAAATATTGTGGGGTATTGTTGCGCTATCGTTCGCATCACCGGAAATGCGAGCACCGCAAGCCTCTCGCCAAAGCCATCTGTGGTACACCCCCGCTGCGTGGTACAATCGCTTAGTGCGATAATGAAGGCAGAGAACTACCTGCGCCCTATGCGTGTCAAACTTTCTCGGGACCAATTCATCACTAATGTTGATCTTCGAAGAGGGACGCCGCCGCTGAGGCATTCAACGAAAAACCCCGTTGTTGTTGTTGTTGTTGCCAGCGTGGTAGGAGACGGGTCTAACCTAGCGTCGTGTTTCTGAAAGGCACGCATTCAAACACTTGAGCAGGATTCCGCCCTGTGGACACCGAAAAGTAGATGCCACCGTGATGGCACTCCCGATACTACGTGATGAATGAGAATAGTGTCGCGCAGATATACATAAGTTCTACTACACTAAAACACGTAGTCAAGTTGTATGAGGCGCTCCACAGCGATATCATCGTCGTACTGGGGAAACGCTTCGCGCAGAATGTCCTTCCATATATATACCCGCGAATAAACCGATCGACTCGACGATGCGGTCTCCCAGTACTCGGGCATCCATCTGACAGTCTCCCAGTCAATGAGACCGGTAGGGCGGCACTCTTCATCAGCCATGATATTGTGAAGAAGTATGTCGCCATGAGTGAGGCAGATTTGATAGTGCCTCTGCGGTCGTTCAGCTATGAAGCGACGAATGTGCTCTTCGGCCGTCTCCACACGATCCGGCCAGACCGAGCAGAAATCCTGCGCATGAAATTCAGCAGGATTTTCAAACGGTCCTATGGCTCCAGGCGTGTCTATTCGGTGGCTCTGGAAGGGACCGCCTAGAAAGCCTGAGACTCGTTGCGGGGGGAAGTTCGGAGGGGCATGAATGGCGTGAAGCTGATCCACCCAGGAGGCTACTGTGTTTTGGACCAGCATCCTTTGCTCATCAGTCGCGTTCACAAGTCTGGAGCCTAGTCCATCTTCGAAAAGAGGTCGACCGGGGATGGTTGTCATTACAAATATCCACCAGACAGGTTGACCGAAGGCGTTCTGGTCGGCTGATGTGCTCGTCCCCCAGTTTAATGGGGGAGGGTCGATGTCTACCGTTGTCGAGAGTACGTCGAGGACTACTGGGACAGGGATTTGAGTATTCTTGCGGACAAAGTCCATGGCAAGGGGTTCGTCAGGCGTCAGACCGAATTTTATGTATATACCAAAAGGAAGTCGATACGCTTTTCCATGGTGGCCGATACCAAAACGTCTTGCAAGGGTGCGATAAACGAACGACCGAACCGATTGTGGAGAGTGAAGCCATAATGACCATAGCGAACCTCGTATAGTTGGGGGCCTAGGAGTCTGTGAGAAACGATGTAGTGAAGATATCAGCTTTCATCTTACACTTCGTATCTAAACTTTGTTGGGATAGACCATGCAGTTGACATGGCTGATGAATGAGAGGGAGAGAGGTAAGCTCAATCATCGCCACGCTCGAACTATGATGAGGTCCCCACGCCACAGCGACGCCACAAACACCCCATCGCTTTTCGTCCACTTTTGTGTCTTCTCAGGACGAAGCAAATGTGCCGTCACCAAGGTTGGCACCTCCGTCGATTCTGAATTTCACAGTTGTGGACCACTAGTCTGCACTCTGACCATACGCCCGAATACTTACGCTGGAAATCCAAATCTGATACAGTATATACTGTGTATACTATAACGTTTGAAGGCAGTGTAACATGAACGAGGGGCTTAGTACCATTCATATGCAATCTATACGGGCGTGCACGACTTTATCGGTTATTATCAAGAGATGGGGGAGAACGCGTGAACGTTGCTACGATAACAGTTGTATAGCATTAACCTATATGATACCGGATCGTGACAGGTAATTGAGAGCGGCGCTGCGCTCCAAAACGATGGGACGGATACGAGCACCGAGTGTAATCATGAAGCAAGCCTGCGAGGTGTCCAAGAAGCTCCAGACATGTAGTAGCAAGGAGGCTGCGAGCGGTTGGGGTGGAGGCACGAGCAATGGTGCAAGAGACTCTAGAGGACGCCTGGCGGCTTGAAACGAGGACTTTCTGTATTTCAAAGTGTCGTGCTCTTTTCTTCGTCATTCCCATCGTTTTTGCTTGAGCTACTTGCGTGTTCTCATCTTGGGCTCGTTCGTCCGAAATCTCAACTGGGCGTTCAAACCTGCGAGTCGGTGCGTGGCACACATGCAGAGGTGGTGAGGTGGGATAGAGGGCCTTGCTGCGCCCGCGGTTCTCTCCCGGTTCGGATAGCACGGGATTCCATTGAAGGAGGGATCGACCAGGGTGAGGTAAATACCGCCTAGACGGCGAGGACGGCAGAGGGAGGTAGTGGTGGCTGCGGCCAAGATGCGCTTTATCTTCATGGTACATCGCCCTCGTTCGCCGCTTCTCAATTCTTTTTCTACCTCTCCCTCCCCTTCCCCCTCTTGTTCCCAAGCCCGAGCTCGCCTGCACCATCTTCTTCGTCAATGTTGGCGATGCGCTGCTGTCGCTGGACGCCGAAGCCTGATGGTACGTCCTACTCTCCCCTCACCCTCCGACACTCGTGCGGGATCGCACTCCATCCTCTCGCTCTTCATCTCGTTCCCAAGCACCTCCCATGTTCATCGCCGGCGTACAGCCTCGACGGCAGACTTCATCGCGACCCTATCGACTGTGTCCGCGATCGAAGCTTGCGATCTTTGGTCTGTACGACTAGCGGCGTCATTTGAGTCCCGGCGACGAAAGGAGGTTAGACAGCGTCCGATACCGAAATATCGAGGCAGCAGGGATCGACACGAATGGGAGTGCGCCCTTGATCCACCGATAATGGTTCTGCGTTGGTTGGGATGGCGCGAGGGAAGGCTGATCCGTCTGCAAACCTGTGAGGATTCTGGCGAGCGGGAGAGACGAATGGTGAACATAGACAAGCGATGCTATCATCCTCCACACCAACGATCCGACGTCCACCCGCTGATGGACGATCCGGGGACAAAACCAGCGCTCCCAGTCACCCTCCGGGAGCGAAGCGTCGACACCTTCATGGTAGAATTTGCGACGATCGTGGTCCACTGGAGGCTCAGGGTAGGACCACAGAGAACCCGGGAGGAGGCGTCAGCGAAGGGATCGGGGGCGACTGCTAGTTGAGATGGGTTTGTTATAGTGCGACTTTGGGCGCCAACGGTGTCCTCTCACTATGTCGGATACCATGGGAAGGTCGGAGCTCCCGGGTGTAACCCTGCTTCTCGTCGAGTTCGCTAACACCGTTTGATTGGGATTTTGCCGTCGAGAGCTTCTTGGGTTTGCGCCAGTCAAGCCGCAGCCTGACACAATGGCTTAGCCGCTTCCAAGCCCGTAGCTCGATGCAAAAGATGCGCAGGATTTATTCTGGCAGCTGAACAAGCATAAAGGGATTGTTGGCACGTAGGAGCTCGTAGAAACGGCAAGGTACGTACCTTGTTGATACCTTTCACATCATATCCCCGCTGGCTTGTCTTTCCTGCACCGTTTACAGGGTACCGTCGATCCCAAACCACTCGTCGTAGAGTTTGAGGAAGAGGCGAGTCGGCGAAGACAACTCGTGGATTCGATGCTGGACGGCGATCTGGATCACGAAGGAATCGTTCTACTTGAGGATTGGTTGATGTATCCGAGTCAATGAGGCTGGCTGCCTAGGACTTTCCTGCTGCTTTCGTTGGTTCGCGCATTCGTGTGGACGTGGTGTGCGATGGGTGGGTGGGTTGATGGTGAGAAACAAGTCGTCGGCGCCTATTGCACGCCAACTACAGTAAGATTCAAAGAACACTCATCTTCGGTTAGCCGGCTCACCATTCTTTCAAGATCTAGTCATATATCGAACGCCTAGAATGCCCGATCTACCCCAGGACATCTTGACCTACATTGTGGAAGTTACCAGCGATCCCAGGACCCAGTGGACGCTGCTCACCGTATCCCGTCATATCAGCTCTGTTGTCCTGATGTCGATGTACCGGGAAATCTCTATCGGCTCTGGCGAGTCAGATGAATCCATGGGACACCCACAGCGCTTCTTCAAACCCAAATCTCCGTTGGGCAAAGTCGTTCAGCTTCTGCTGCTGTCACCGCCACGAAGTGCAAGGCCGCTTTGCGCAAGCATCACTCCCGCAGTTGACCAATCTGCAGCGTCTGGCGATAAACTGCCCTCGCGTCGATCCTCAGGCGCCGTCGTTTCTTCCACGGGGAGTGAGACTCACGCATCTCATCCTCGACACCGTCACATACTCGAACCATTTCATCCGCTTCCTTGAGAACCAGCCAGAGCTGCGCCTTCTCGCGATCTCGATGTTCCAGGAGCCCCGTTCTGCGGAAGCACAGAGCAATATCTGCCACATGCTACTCCCCTGTCGCACACCGCACTCCCGCAACTACGCTCCCTCATGCGTCCGACAAGGGTAATTCCCCAGTTCGGTAACAGACCCGCAATCGTCGACCTCACGTTCACCTGCAATACACGGAGCGAGGGCTACGACCTGTTCTCCGTAGAGGTCAAAGCCGATATGGGTGGTTTCCGCTCCGTCTACGGCGTATACGTCCTGGATTGCCTCGACTTCCAAGGTATCACCTCCGTAATAAAGGAGCTCCCGAACGTGCAGTATTTTGGCATGGATACATCCGCGGTACGTTGCACACTGCGTCCTCCCTCCCCATCGTTCGCCAAATCAATTACTGAGGGATAACAGGTCGAGTTTCCTCTTCCCTGGCACCTTCTCGGAACGACACCGCTGAAGTACATACAGTTCGGCGACATCCTGCAGTTGGGCTACGCAGCCGAGATGGCTGCTGGCGTGTTCAGCTCCATCCCAAGCGTAGGCGTGGTCGACGTGTATCACGGTGGGTATGGATTGCAGAGGTCGTTCCAGCGATTCTGCAGGCATACGCCAATGGGAATTTCCGTTCAGATCTGTAGGACGCAGTGGCAGACTTGGTGGGAGTCCGTTGCGAGGGAGATACATGATGTGTGGGCCGACCACTAGCATATCGCTGTCATATTCACTCTGTATACCGAATATACAGAGTATGTATAGAACTTCACAGAATTCGTGAACGGGGGCGACATTCTGGGTCGACTGCAGGACAAGGAAAGCCGTAAGACAACAACTAGGGGAGGACGATACTGATACTCACCATTCTCCACTTTGGTACGATCGTCATTAACGCCATTCGAAGTTTTGACGGTCGCTGACTGGATAAACGATGAGATATAGACGGTGGGGTTGATGATTCTGTTCTCAGGAAGACTTACCTCTTCTCCAGCCAGAGCATCGTCTGGCGTGGTATGTGGTTCTCCGGGTGTCCTCGCGGCGGGTGGGGGCATGTGGTATTGTCGTAGATACTCTTGACCATCAACGGTTCCTGAACATGACCCCCATGGCCCATACGATTGCTTTGACAGTCGGGGCGAACGAATGTGGTGCACCAGGTCGTGTACGGAGCATAGGATTCATAGGAGTTTACCCTGGCCTGCGTAAGATACGCGGAGGTGATGGGCTCGTTAGTACATGGACGTGTGTGTTGTGGTCATGAAGTAAAGTAGCTACCGCTTCAAGCTCAAGCGCCGGCGCCAGCGCCCATCTTTGACAACGTTCCGACCAACCTTAAATTGCAGATGAGCTTCCTGCACTACGATCATGTTGCCGACCCACTCTCGGGCCCACTCTGGCCCGCACGATGCATGGTACGAGACGATTCTGGATGTGGTTGTGCCCATTGCGATCAACATGTACTTCGTTTGAATGACCATCAAAATCGCAAGGCGAAGATGTAGCATCTCGACGTCCGATATCTAATATACCCGATTCATTTTCATATAACTCGGCATCACCAACGTCCCTTGCTTCAACGCCTTCACGTTCATGTCTTCCACTCAGCTCAGCCGAACCCATCTCCCCATAGGCGCGGACGAGTTCGAACGAAAGGAAAAGGGACCGGTCAGTTCAGATGGCGGCGTCCCAGTGCTCGAGACTACGGAGCCCGAAGAGCAGGCCTTGTCGCGTGTCCGAAAGCTTGTTGTTCTCGGTGTTCTGTGCTCGGCCCAATTCTTCGATGTATTCATCGGCAATGCTGTCGTTGTCTCTCTTCCGTCGGTGAGTACATTCTCGCCAGCACTGTTCCTCGTCTCTAACGCTACGCGAACTAGCTTGGGGAGGACCTGCACTTTACTCCCAGTGCCCTCCAATGGACCCTCTCAGCGTACACGCTCACATTCGCGTCTTTCATGCTGATCGCGGGGAGTCTATCGGATATCTTCCACCCAAAGCCGATATTCTGTCTCGGCTTCCTCTTCATCGGGATATTCAGCATCCCAGTGGGCACCAGCGTGCACCCCATAATGGTGATTGTGTTCCGTGCACTGCAGGGAATAGGTACGTGCGCTCGCGCCGCTCAGTTAGCTCAGCAGCAATCCTTTCTCAATCCTCGTGATGCTTGTAGGTGCGGCGATGAATGTTCCATCCGCAATCGCCATGATACGGACAACATGTCCTGACCCCGTCGAACGCAGCGCCGCGTACGCGGCATACTCTCTCGCCGGGACAGTGGGAAACGTCTCAGGCTTCGTCATCGGCGGCGTCCTCACCGCCCGCACATCATGGCGTTGGAGTACGTTCTTGTCTCACGTCGCCTTCGATTGATTAACTGATATCGATTCTTTGTTATGCGATTTTTAGTACATTTCTTGATTGCCATCATGGTGATCCCGGCTGCGGGTGCTGCGTGGTTCCTGCTGCCGACACATATGATACCGGCGAAGTCCCAGCGGCGTGGCATTGATATACCAGGAGTCATATTGCTCACCTCTGGCTTGATCTTGTTCGTATACGCCATTTCGGATGGCGCAGAAGCTGGTACGCATTCGCTCTCCTCCCATCAGTTTTGTCTCCTGAGAGTAGCTCGCTGACCCCCCTGAAGGTTGGGGATCTCCGCAGGTCGTTACGACGCTGGTTCTCTCCGTCATCGTGGTCGCCTCATTCTTTGTAACCGAGAAGTTCACTAAAAGCCCAGCGCTGCCTTCGAAGACATGGACGAACAAGAACTTCACGCCGCTGTTTTTCTACGCGTGGAGTCCCTACTGGTGGTGCCTCAGCTCTCAACTCCAGCTCGTCAACGTCTTCATGGTACGTCCGTCCACGCTCTCCTCATCTTCCTTTACCAATTCGAAACCATCACGGTGGCGATAGAATCTCTGGCACGACTCGCCGCTCGTTGCTGCAGTTCGCTGCATCCCGATAGGCGTAGCATGCGGCGTCGCGTCGTTCCTCGCCGGGAGATATGCCCCCCGCCTCAACCCCAAGCACATGCTTGTGTGCAGCCAGGCACTCATGGCTTTGGGATCCGTCTTATTCGCTTTGGCTGGCGGGGAGAAGGT
Organism: Pleurotus sapidus; assembly: GCA_026743855.1. Taxonomy (NCBI): domain Eukaryota; kingdom Fungi; phylum Basidiomycota; class Agaricomycetes; order Agaricales; family Pleurotaceae; genus Pleurotus; species Pleurotus sapidus. The sequence continues at coordinate 500,376 of JANBWZ010000021.1, forward strand.
GGAGGCGCGGTACTGGTCGTATATCTTCCCTGGGATGGTTATAGGAATGTTTGGACTTGCGGGCGCGTACGTGGGGTGCACGACGATGGTCATGGGCGGTGCGCGGGAGGGGGAGGAGGGTGTCGTAGGTGCTGTGATGTATACAGCGTATCAGGTGGGCGCGACCCTCGGTTTTGCAAGTGCGTATCCTTTCACGACGCTTTCATCGTGCGTTGGGCTCATGATGTTATTGCGTTAGTCGTGACGTCTATCACAGAAGGCGTCAACGCGGGCCGCCATGCAGACTCAGCATCCCTTTTCACGGGATATGCGGCGTCATTTTGGTCCATGGTGGCCATGCCCGTCGTCATGTTGTTCATAGCCCTATTGTTTGTCAGGCCATAGTTCTGTTGTCATCGTACGTCTTTCCTTCGTTGTGTAGGACTGAATATTTATCATTTATAAGCAATCAGTATTCTGCATCACCCAGTTCAATCTGAGCGTGCCTTTAGCGGCATTCACACATATTATGTGTACATACACCGGCCTACACTCCTCGATTGGGTGTGCTCGTGCTCTATTTTACGTTCCACAATGACAAGATGTAGTTCAATGGGTCTGACCATTATTCCATCGTAGGGATATAGAAACCCATCTACGCTGTACTTTGTCCGCAGAACGCCGGGTATACTATATATATGACAAGGGAGTTCGTTCATTAACATGGGATTGACGTCGTCGAAGAATGGTTGTATGTGGATCAGTATTCACTCTGCACCTGAGTGAATGACTCGTAGATGATACCTGTGTCATTCGTCGATTCAGTGTAAGATATTTTGAGTAAATTGAGATACTCACAACGAGGTTCATGGGTATATATCAAGATATGTGGAGCCTCTACCGCAAGGCGACGAGGGCTGACATCAAGAACCAAGAATCAAGAGGCTTCGTCGTCATAAATTAAGAACCATATGACTTGTTGGCCAAGGACTACTGCGGTATCGGTGTTCATCAAATATTTTCTTTCTGGTTTTCCGTTTCTTTTTGCTTCGCTTCCAAGAAATTGTTCTCGCTCGCTAGCGTGGTTCGTGGGGGATCTCTGGCAAGCATTCAAGAGTCAGGCGCCTTTACTTACAGCAACATTAGTTTCATGCGAAGAGATTTCAACGTGGAGCGCACGGGGAAGGAAAAGTGCAGCGATATCGACCAAGCATCTAGCCCATTGTTGTGTAACCCCGAAGTTTGAGTGACCTGTTGCCGCGAAAATCAACAACCGTTGCAAGTCACCAGTAATGGGAGCTTACTATGGCTGTCACACCTTGCACTGGAACCTGCACGCAAACAAGCGGATCACTTTCAATCGGCTGGAGTTGTTGCTGTAGCCGCATTCCGATGAATATGTTCGAGTTCGCGGTACCAGGCTATGTCTCACACTTAGCACACTTCGACGGCCGACGGCATCAAAACTGATAGGAACGACGAGTTGCTTACCGTTGTTGTTGGTGCACTGAACAGTACTGGCCCCCGAGCAACTCCTGAGCGTCGATGGCGAGCCGCGGCTGGGCGTACATATGGGTGAAAGCGGTGCTGAGGGCGATGGGTACGGGAGAGACGTTCAAGAGGCATTTTCGACCCGTTCTTATATTTTTGCTCCCGTATTCTCGGGATTTTTATCGATTTTTCCAAGTTTTCTGCACAGTATAGGAGGAAAGGGGGGCGATTGGGTGATAGGGATTGAGAGGAGGTGGGAAGTTCTTGGATTTTGCGGTTTGTTGGTTTTGTACTGGGCCTGGTGCCGGCACCTCGTAGTCCTGGAATATCCCGTAACTTTCTTCCTTGTAAATATGATGTAGACTTATTGATTTTTACTAGAAGCACCTTCAGGTACACGGTTTAGGAAGGCAGATCCCATTTGTAGACGACAAATCCGTGGACATGGTCAATTTGCTATGCGGTATATACGGACATACTAAAACATCGATCACAGAAGCAGTCACCATGGCAAAATAACACGAACAGCATGCACCTCCACGTATCAAAATCGACTCGGATTTGGGTGAAGGGAAGGGTATCGTCAAAAATTCCTGGCGGCATCCAGCACGGTCAATGTACACGGAGGGAATCTGCAATCTATCCTCCTCTACGAAGACATGCCCGGGTTGTACGAGGCGCAGGTGCAGAACGATCTGGGATCGGCCGACGGGTCAGTGCGCTATGTTACATTGGTATCCTAATGGTAGCTTACCGGACCAAGCAGACGTCTCGTTTGTCAATGCACAAGTCCGCTCCACTACATTGGTGCCGAAGTGCTTTCCCTCCGCTTGCGAAGAAGGCGCAAGCCGCCGCCAGTCACCGCCAGCGACATACATCAGCGTCGGCAATGGTACAGCACGCCGACGTGCTGAATAAATCACTTGAGAGGTCGGGATTAGAGAGCGAATCTCAGCCCGTCGTCTCTGTATTCCGCAGTTGCGTCTCCCGTTGGTCTGGAGTTGAGAAAACGTCAACGCTGGACGCCGCTACAATCTGCCGACTTACCTCGAAACGCTGATGGAGCTTTACACGTTGCTCTTGCTCCAGGATTTGCCGAAGGGCACCTGTCCATGGTCCTTTCGTCGTGAATCTATGATGCCCATCGAGTCTCCCATGGTCAATCGTCCGTCCGGCCTGATGGACTTGAGACCTAACGAAGATACGGGGAACTAAGGTGCGATACGAAGGAATATGTGGCCCACTCCTTCCGAATGGTGGAGTCTGAGTCAAGTTTTGTCAAATGATCTAGTGGACGGGAGGCGCGCGGCGAGATAGGACAGAGAGACGTGTGAGCTTCCTGTTCAAAGGATACTCAGCACAATGTGACGCCTATGGCGGACGGATACTTACGTCCAACGGATTTACGTAGACCTAAGGAATGGAGAGCGAGACAGCTGGCGAGCAGAGGCTAGCAAAAGCAGAGCCCTCGTGCATGTTCTCACAAACTGGACTGGCTTCGCTAGAAAACCCGAGCGTGGAGCTACGGAGGCTTGAGTGAGGCGATGACGCGGAAGATGGGAGAAACCAGGGGAGGTTTGCTCACCTGATATGAAGTTGTCGTCAAAGATGAACAAGAAGATGCACGATATTCATATCGCTGCTTCGTGAAAATTTCGTGAACCGTGTAGATCCCTAGTGAATGCGGCAGCGTGAGGCGTTTGAGCGCTGACGCTGATGTGGTGTGCAAATATTTGGCGACCAGAACGTGCTGAGTCTCACACCTTCGAACAATCCGCCATCCAGGCAGCCTCGGTTGGCGTGAAGTTTTCTCCAAGCCAGTCACGGACGCACGATTGCTCGATTTTCATCGTTCAACGGGCTTGCTGGAGTGCTGCGAGTATACCGGGCCCAACACTCAGAGATTCGCTCGCCAAGTGTGGAAAGCTGGTGCCAGGGACGAGGATCAGGCGTGGCCAGGGCCCTACTTATTCTTCTTACCACACGACAGATCCAATATGTACGGATGAGCACAAGGATGACATGGAACGACAAGCAATCACTCAACGAGGCCAACAAGGTGAAGTAACGAAAGCCAACGTCCGTTTTCAGAAGTCCCATCGCGCCCTTCCGACCAAACAGCGCTCACCCCTCTCAAGCTCAGACATCACTTCGCGCACCATTTAAGAACGAATCCACAAAGGCTGCTGTGGGAGACAGCGGTCCAGACCGATAGCTCAGGGAGTGGCGCCTGAGGCGGGAGGATGGAGAGCGTTGATTCTAATGTATACACTATTGGTTAGCTATCATGCGTGGAGTAGAGGGACAGAGACGCACCAGAACGTAGAGCTGGGCAGCATTTTGGACACGCTTGATTCGTTTCCGCCCGCCACCTCATGATCTCCGCATCCCTATCGAGTAGTGGGTGTCGAAGTCGAACAGAGAAGCAGTCGTGCCGTTCCTGTCCCCAAGAGGCCTGCCGTACGGTTGAGAAACCCTAAGGCGTGTATGCTTCCGTTCAAGTCAAGTGCTCCGTCCTGCTTGCAAGGGCGCACGAACACGACCATGGGCATACTGCGGCCTTCTAGGGACATCAGGCACCCATAACCGTCCCGGTGTCGTCGTCGTCGAGAACTTGATAGGATGTCTGGGTGCGTTTCTTCGAGAACGTACAAGGAGCGTGGGGCGGAGCTCGAGCATTTCGCGTACGCCAGAGAAAAATGGGGGTACCAGAAGGTCGGGGGTGGCGGTGGCGGGAGGCTGATGTCCGCGGACCTCTGACTTCTCGACGTTCCGAAACGGCAGTCAGGGGAGCATATCGTGTTGCCTTGGCCAAGCGAGCCGGCCCAGCTGGTATAGAGCGAGCCCCGAAGCCGAGCGAGCCCTCTCAGGCTGCCTTCTTTCCCATAACCTCGACACTGCCTGCTTCGCTGTTGGCATCTACTTCGAGCGTCGCCCATGGCGTGGACAAGATTACTGGTGGGAATTGACTGTCTTCGCTCGTAGGAGTGCCACATACTCGTATTCAGCAGTGAACACGCAGGAACGTTCTGGAAAGACGAGGCGGCCTGTAGATCACCCCGCTGCAACGAAACCATACAGGGAGCCGGTGAGGCTCGCTGTCCCCACCGCCTCCCTTCCTTTCCGCGCGCCGTGGGGTATTTCGACGAATGTCTGCTACACGCGGATTCTTCCCTTGCGGCGATATCTTGGCCATCGAGAGCGTCGGCCATGGCACGGGCGGGAATGCGGCAGGACTCTGGGCTTGAACACATTTCTCCGCGTTGGGAGTCGCTGCCTGAAGCGGATACATGCACGGGCTCGACAGTCGTGCCTACATGGGCGTCATGGATGGGTGAGGCAGTCTTCGTATGCAACTCGTGAAAGAGCTCCTGACAGGCACCCCGCCACCTTGAAGCCGTTTTCGTAGCGAGCTACCTAGCTCTTCAGCGCGATCTAGTGTCGCCTAGTGTCGTCTTTTCTAGGATGATGCAGCCCAAGCCCTGGGTCCCGCTTTGGTCGTTACAGGACGAACGTCTCCCATACACCATGTCCCTTTGCTAAAGCATCGCCCACCTATAGCTTGCTGAAGCGTCGCCTGTTACCATATGCTTGGTCAAGCCGTTGCTATCGCCTTTCAAAGCGTTCGCAATGTGAGACGACTGGTCTAGGGGCATTAGAGGAGACTAAACAAGCTCACCACCGCAAGCCCCAGAGCTCGAACACCCACTTGCACCCAGCCTCGGTATGTTACGCCGGCAGCATCGCGGCGGACACTCGGAGGCACGCCTGGCGGAGTACAACCGTGGCTGTCATTACGGTCTCGATTTATTGCTCGACAGCTTCGTTCCTGCGACGAAGATATGTGCTCAGATCCACGAGAGCCGTGGCAATGTCGTCGGAAGTCCCTCTCGACAACGTTCCGGCGCTGGTGTTTCGTAACACCCTCTTCGCCGACTGGCAGCACCCGCGGAGGCAAGATCGACGGGGAGGCTTCATGTCTGCAGTGGTTGGTGATGTACGCTGCTCCAATTGCGAAGTAGCAATCAGAGACACCCGACCCAGCGTCGCTTGCTGATACAGGAGAGTGACGAGAAGCGATAGAGGCTGCTCGTCGCAGCCAGCAAATAAGCCCGCCGGTGCTACGAGTGAACGATAGTTCTGTTTCCCCGTTTTGCTTTCCTCAACACCTTCCAGTAGTGAGGGGAGTGTCGATGCTGTAAGACGAGAGCTTGCATGTGGGACCTGGACGACGGCGCCGATTCCGGAGATCAGACATTGTGAAGGAAGAAGAAGAGGACAGCGACTCACCATCTACTCAGCACACACATGCTTAGTCGCCGCAAACCACTACGTCACCAAATCTCTCTTTCCATCTCCACAACAGCATCATTTCAGATGCCTGAAATTCCTTCAGTCCACGCTGCCATTGGCATCGACATCGTCCGACTGGGGCTCTGTTGACGGCGAGTTGATATTGTGAGCGACACCTCTCTGACTCTTCCTGTGTTATTCGCCTTTTCGTTCGAGTGCGGGGACGAAGAGGAAGTGTTATGACTAGACGTGAGAAAATGGGAAGAGGTTCGGTGTCGAGCGCTAGTGCTACCCGTCGACACTCAGACAACTCATATTCGTGACTTCATCGCAAATTATCACCACTGCCTAATTGCCGTCACACCGTGATTGTCCAAGGTTCACGGCTCCCATCTCAACGCGCTAGTTGGCTCACTAGCCGTCTATTCATGGGGAGCGATGGCATTGATTCTGATAACAAGAACATCAATACGAGCCTGTAAGTAGAGAGGTCTACTTGATGCACACCCACTCCGGGGTCTGTAAGTCGTGGAATGGCAACTCGGAGATCCAAACGGCTTTGAAGGACACCCGCTCATATATCACGCTCTCGTTTTCTCGAACTTCTCCCCACTGCTCCCCTCGTATATCGCACGAAGCATTCTTTCTCGTAGAAGACGCAGGCCGTAGCAGGACCCCATAGTACTCATTCGCTGTTCTGAAGTGAAGCGATGCAAAAAAGAGGCGGAGGTCCTGAGTTGGCATGAACCCTGCTTCCAACTCGCAAGGAAGAGCCCTCCACGGAAAGAGGCTGACCATGATGCGCATCACGCCGTCGTCGTCGAACGATATGGCAGGATCGGGCAGAGATACAGGGACCATATAGCGATCATACCGCCTCGCAATCTCATCGTACGCAGCAAAGTTGGCGGGGAGCATCGAGTTGCTCGGCGACACGTTGGCGCGCCGGATCCGCACCTTGTGTGGGTCTGAATCGTCCCAGAAAAAGCACCGTCTGTCGTGGCTGTGGGTGAGGTAGTGGGCTTGGATGCGGTAGAACGCCCGATCGAAGCCTTCGCCGTATTTAATGGGAATGTCGATCTGCAGAGCCGAGAGTAGACAGTACACCTTGTCCTCTGGGATTGTCGTCTCGCGCTTCCACATCGCCTGGAAGAGAGGCACGGCCGAGTGCAGCCCTGGCTCGTAACCCAGCCTGTTCAACGATCCTACATGGCAGCATAAATCAACCGTGGCTCGTGCGGTGCGCTGTGCCCACCTGAAATGATCGCCGTGATGAGTGTGCCATCTTCGGACGGCTGGTCCAAGCGGGGGGCCCAGCTCCTCCAGGGGCTCGACTCGCGCTGGCCGCAGAGGAACACTTTGATCTGGCGCGCGGCGAGGAACTCCTGCAGTGTCCACCCCCTCGTGAACCACGGATCCTCCCGTATCGAACGGGGTGCCGTCAAGTACACGATGCACACGCACGCGCGGCGGTACCACCCGAACATACGCGGTATCGACCTCTCGCGGTCCTCTTCGGCGATGCATAGAGTGTCCATCCAGAGGTACCGGCACTTATATTGAGTTTTCGCGATCACGGTGAAATTGCGCAGCTTGTGGAAGCCGGTCTTTTGCTGCACGGATGGATCGAGGAGGTTGTCGGTAAACGAGAGCTCTTGGCCTTCGTCCCAGCGGTGCGAAAGGATGGCGTACCGTCCCAAGAGCTTGATTTGTTTGTCTAATTCGTTGTGGCTGGGGAGGGGCGATCGCATGCCCTTCGCCTTCATTAGACTATCGATGATCGCATTCTGAGTCTAAATTATGCAGTGTCACGGGTATACACGTACTTGCTATAGCCGCAGCGAGATACAAGCCAGAACTTGAGGGCGGCAGAAATGTTGCCCTTAAGCTCGGTGCGAGAGATGTTCCGCCCTCTTTTTATGTCGAAGACGTGGAACGGGCATTTGTTGACATAGAGCGCGACACAGCGTTCGAACCTACTCAGAGTAAGGCCCGCCCGCCGAGGAAGGAAGCATGAGAGTTGAGCTTACTGAAAAGTCGGCAAGGGCGAGGAGCGTTGTTCAGGTCAGTCGCGCGACAAGGAATATACAGATATCCTCACCTCTCCCTGTATATATTAAGATATTTCAGCGAAGCTCGTCGATTGTCAAAGACGGCGCACCCAAGGTAGATGATGTGGCTTCGGTTCAGCTAGGAGCCGTGGTGGCATAGCTTTGTGCTCGAAGCAATCCAATCCGACGATCTGCTCCACCCGAACAGCGCGCGCGGCGTGCGGCAAAGCGGGCATTCGGATCAGGCGATGAACCTCCTTGCGCTGATGGATCGTGTTTTCGTCTTGCGGAGTGAGCCCTTCCTGCTGGCGGTGCAGCTGGGCGAATAGGCGGATCAGTGATCTTTCGCCGACGGTGGGCGCTGTGTGGACATAGGGAGCGGTGTTCTCGTCGGTGTGCTCTGGTGTGAAGCGTGGTGTGAGGGAGGAGGGTCTGCTATACCGAGTACACTGAGACTTGCGCCCGAGCCGTCCAAGCGCGCATCGATGGTTGGGTTGGATATCGTGCCATGCCGCATGTCTGGAGGGCGGATCCCTATACACGTGTATGGCGCGGTTATCAGGCAGGCAGTTGCTTTCCCATGTGTTGGAGTTCATGGTCGTATACGAGGGGTTGAGTCAAATACGCAGAGCGAGTGTCTTTTTCCTCCTCCTGGACGGATATGAAGATAAGGATGGCTGTACGAAAAGAAGGGTGTCGAGTCTTGTATGTACTTCATCGCCTCATCGTGGAAATAGTCACTGAATGTTATGTATCCCGCAGTTTGATCGAAGCATCATGAGACTGACAGAGAACCCCATTGGGTCTACGTGCTTTTCACCATCAAAAATGATATCAAATAAATCTATACATCTCTACTTACAGTGTTAAGGTCACTGATAACAGTACGTGATAGCTGGAACGGCATTTGGAATGTTTCTAACAAGCATCGATACAGGTGCTGCTATGATCCGCACAGGAAGGAAAGGATATGTTGGCGATATTCGCAGAAGGTGTCAGCGACATAATGAGATCGGCTCGGTGTGGGCGCAGAGAGTAGATGACTATGCTGGAGGATAGCTGAGGATGTCTTTAATAATCCGAAACTCCTCGAAGTCCTTGAAAGCCTCGTCGAGTTTAATCTGATAGCAAAACCTGCAATACGGCACGTAAACATCGAGAAGCATCGCTACGTACCACGCCTTAACGAAATCGAGGACAAAGCGGCCGGGCGGAGTTTTCGAGGCGTTGCTTCAAGCTTGTTTTTCGATGGCAGTCAGGGGGCAAATCGGGTTGTCCTGGCCAGGCGAGCCGGCCCAGCTGTGGGTTCTGGGATACAAAAGGGGCCCCGAAGCCGAGTGTTTGATCTCTCTCCCTTCCTTCCCTTCCCCCTCGCCTCCACGTCGTCCGCCACCCCCGCCCCATCCACTACTCGCCCACTCGTCATCAACCCACTCGCCACTGACACTAACTTCCGGCCCTCAACGCGCATTTTGGCACTCCACCACAGGACGAAGGGCAGTCAGAGGCCATCCTCCTCCTCGCTGATGCCGTAGCCGCTGAGATGAAGATTCTCAGCCTTAGCATGTAGATCCACTCGGCGGGGCGCGGAGGCCTTCCTGCGCATTCGAGGCAGAATCTGAAGCGCATATATGTACCCATTCAACAACCACGGCCTCTGGGGCCTTCATACGGCGTTCATATTTAAGTTTCATGGCGAGGCGACATTAGCGGGTGCGTAAATCGCCCCTCGACCCTCAAGTCATCTTCCAAGCTCGGAAGTGCCATCTAGCACGACCTGCTGTTTTGCTCGCATTAGGCAGAAAGCAACCCAGGGGGGATGCATTCGAACAACTCCCGCTCCTTGGGCGTGTCTTGGCCATCGCGGGACGAAAGGCCCCCGTTCACCGTGGCCTTCCACGCGGAAGCAATACCCATAGACAGTCGCCGTCGCGCGAAAGGTTCACCACACCGGTATAGAGATTGGTTGCGACACATATATGCTTGCGCTCGGCAATTGCGACCCCTGGGAAATCACTAGCGCATCGATTGGTGTCGACGTTGGGCTCACGCTCTGATCAGGTGCGCGAGCCCGTATCCCTCCCCACCTCCCGAAGGACAGGTCCCAGGCTAACGAACTTCGTCACTGCGTAGCTTTACGTTGTCTGCTGCCATACACCTGCTAGTACTTGGTGCACAAGCAGCGAAGGGCCCCTCACACACGCACATATGTTGTCCTTCGACGAGGTGTCGAGCTGCGGCAATTGTTTACCTTGAGACCAAGAGCGCATGTGGCGAGAATATGCCTTCTTGTGCGCTCAACGAAGCGGTTTTGCGTGCGTATATACATGGGTCCAATGACGCGAGGCTCCGCGATGTTGCTGAAAATACGCAGCCTTGGTTTCTTGTACCGTCGCGACGTCGTGCTCTATCTCCCGAGTAGCGGGCTCGTATCTTTCATCCCATCTCTCCAGCCGCGCTGGCGCCTCGGGGCGAGCCATGCCAAGGGACCATCTACGATTGAGGCGGTCGGTACATCCCATCTCCGAAGCAGAGGAACTACACGTTCCGCCCGGCCGACCATCGCTAACCCCGCGATACTATCTTCGCTAAAGTGCCGTCCCGAATATATAGCCTTCATAGCACGTATCCCCGCTTGAATTGATCTGCCAGAAGACAGTGTCGCCAAGACCATCCCTCGTTCGCTGATCGGGACGAGGAAGTCGTGCATACGCAGGGTGTAGCGGCAACTAAGTGCGCGTGAACCGATTGTTATCGGATCGCAAAGCATTCAGGATATGGGACGACTGGTCGACAGGCGGTAGGTATGCAGGATATCCAATCAAATCGGATCGAGGAAGCTCACCATGTAAGCCTCGAATCCCCACTAACGTACTCCAATTCCATTACGTGCGCCGACGCCGTCAGCAGCGTGGCGAACGCCGTTGCGTCACGCTCAGCGTAGCGTAAACGAGCCGCTCCCATCGCTTGCAATTTGCCATTCTTGATAGGCGTTTTGCAACGTAGACGTGGACTCGGAACTCCCGTAGTTTGCAACATCATCGGAATACCCCCCCGTGGTGCTGCAGATTTGGGCATCGCCGCAGCTTTGCGGCGCTGGTGTGCGTTAGTAAGTCCTCATCGGCGGCCAATAGTACTACGTACCTCACAGTGCCCTTGAGCTAGCATCTATATCCGTCAAAATCGATGCTCCGTGGTCCCGACAACATGCCAGCCACTTGCGAGGGCGGGGATGGCAAGGTGGGTGACGTAGCTGTGGTGGATGTGAACCAATCACGAAGCGATTGTCGATACAACCGACTGACATCTTTATAGTAAGGTGAGTGACCAGAGGGGATGAGGCTGTTCGTAGCAGGCAAGCTTGGTCGGTCAGCCGTCCTATTTGAGATCGGAGGTGAGAAAGGAGTCCGGGAAAGATACAATTGACGTACTTGTTCGCGCTTCGCGTTACCGATAATGAGGCCGTTTGAGTTAAGACCAGTGTGCGGCACCTTCCACGAACAGTTGGTAGGCAACGGTGGAGGGTATGTCAAGCTTATAGGGCAAACACAGATGGGAAATCTGGACGACACCGCGGAGATGGGACAACGTGAATGAAGATGAAGAACACAAATCCTCACCACCTCATCCGTACCCACTGGCAGTCGCCGTAAAGCCACGTCACCGAATGTCCTTCCCCCCCGCCATCGCACCATCTGTTACTGTTGAAAGTCCCCCAATCGCTGTTGTCATTGGCAAATAAACCCCGCAGCCAACCGGAACTCTTTCAAAGGTGAGTTGATCTTCTTTGTGAGGCCTCTTCGATTCTGTTTGTACCAGTTGGCCTTGCGTTGAAGAGCGAGGACGAAGAGAACTTGCTAGACGTGAGAAAATAGACGAGACTCGAATTCGAGCGCTTACCGTACCATGTGCATCAATCAACGAATTCTTGCGGATTTCGACGGATGGGCACGACAGAACAAATCACCTAGGGGATCCCATGATAGCTCTCCAATATAACACAATGCGATCTCCCTCTAACGGCGGAACCGGAGAGAATACTACGCCTGTCAAGGGTGGGTCAGCACCCCGTTAAATCCACGGCCGCCTTGGGTGCGTATTTTTCCTGATTTCACCCATGATCATCCTTGATTCAATTGTTTATCGTTGAATCGTCGGTGAATATCGAATTCAGATCTTATAGTCTGCATAAAGCGGTCATTAGACCCCATAACAAATTGAGGCCGCTCGACCCGCTATTCAAATAAATGAACACTCGTTGCATCTCTTCCATCAAGATTCTACACACTCACTATGCTTTTGAAAGCCAGGTATGTCCAACGATGTCGCACATCTCATCTGATAAATATCCTGTCTCCTAGTCTGCTCGCCATCGTCCCCACGCTCGCCGCGGCCCTGCGAATCAGCGTCCCAACGAACCCCGTATCTGGCGCCGTCACCGACATCACCTGGACGCTGGACGGCCTCCCCGCCAATCGGAATTTTACCATCTTTTTGATGAGGGCGGACGATCCATTCGGGTTGAAAGGAATCCTTGCGACGTCGGTGGATTACACACTACAGACTATCACTGTCACGTTGCCCGATATCGGCGCGTTGTAAGCCATCCCATTTCGCGACTTCGCTGGGACTGTCTACACAAGTCTTGTGTGCTGATCGTATTTGTAGTGACAACTTGGTGGTCAAGGCCGTACAGCCTGAGTGAGTGTCCGTTTCTTCGACACCCTTTGGGGAAAGCTGACCCTCCCCATTTGCTTTTGTAGTTGGGTGGACTTCGTCATCTCGACAAGCCCTGTATTCAACCTTGCGGCAGCATTGTAGGAGATGATGAAGCGGATAGACTGCAGCGGAGGTTAGCAATGGGCCGGGTCGCCAAGTATCGGTGGAAGAGGCAAGGAGGAAGCTGCAGACATCTCGACAAGCAGTGCTCTGGGTTGTTAGTTACGGGAAGGGTTCATATGTATAAACCTAAGCACGCGTCGAAGTGTTCTATTCAATCTCAATTTCCCCTTTACATATTATAATTCCGAGCTAACAGTGTCTTCGGTCACTTATTATTATAGGGTAGCAAAGCCTCAACAGCAAGTAGCAATCCGCTCAGACGTTGGCACTGTCCTTGTCGATCCCGAGCGGCCTCTTGCTCAGGAAAAGAACCGCAGCGATCACGCACGAGTTGAGCAAGCCCGCATGGACGCTATTGCAGTATATCTCGACGCGGGGCAGGTGTCCGGGCAGCATCCAGATATTCGCCATGTCCTCGTTCGTCTCCTTATTGTACAGCTGCTCATACACGCGTTAGCATCGGCGCGACTGAACTAAAGGAAGGGGGAGCGCCGAAGCGGCGACGTACGGAGAATCCATTCTTCTTTGGAATCCAGGTGTAGTTGACGCCACCGAAGGAAAATCCTCATCTGGCATGGTGAGTAAGTATTCATAGCCTCTATATTATACGCACAAAGCCACAAACAAAACTCACGTCTTCCGGGAGATACTCCTAAATGCGCCTCTTCGGGGTCCTCCCATCACCTATACCTACATCGATCGTCTTCGTGTCCCAATCGATCGTGCACACCGTCCGTTCGGGGGTGAAGCAGCGGACGGTCGTCGCATTCCGGCGGTGGCCCGTGGACACTTCGAAGCGCCGCGATCGCGCGCTGAACACGACGGACTCAAGGACGTGTGCGGAGGAGAACTCGAAGAGCTGCACGCCGCGCTGGAGCGGGCGTACTGCTTGAGGTTTTGTGGGTGGAGGCCATCATTCGAGTTGGCGAGTTTCGCGAGTTTCGCGAGGAGGCCTAGGAGGGATGGAGGAGGGGTATGTGTTATGTGCCAGTTTCTGGGAGAGTAGGGTGCCTTATATACAAAGGCGTGCAATCGTATGGCCAGCAACGGAACAACAAAGGCGTCCACCTACAGAGGAACGGACAATAAATGTGGCGTTTGTGGGCACGACACCCACAAAGATATTACTGATGATCCACAGGTATATAGGAGACGGTCCTTCTTCATCGCGGCTCGAACATTCTCATCTTTTTGTGAAGAGGCGAAGAGGCGACGCGTTGAACGTTGGCGTCCCATATATCTATCTATCTCTCCCGGGCCTGGGATTACCTCGTCCGTTCACGAATTGAAAGGATTTCTTGACCCCCCTCCGACAGTGTTTGTAGTCATACTGGTATATCGCTGTGGCGTTTGAGGTTGTTGAGGCGTGTTGAGGCGTTTGAGGCGGGCTGTCCATCCCAGCGCCAGACATAGTCAGTGCCAGACATAGTTGGGATCTCAGGATCGCATAGCTTTGCAAGCTCGGCGAGTCACCGAGGCATCGTCGTCGTCGAGGCTGATGAGTGATTGACAGCGCCCTCCTCTAGTCCACGAGTGTGCCTGCGTGCGATACTGTAGGACCCGCCCGATATTGTGGTGCCCGCCTAATACTGTGGTGCCCGCCCAACACTGTGCTACCATCCAGGACGCTCAGCGCAGGCGTGGCGAGGCGCGCGATCGAGATATCAAAGACTGAAGCACTCGATAAATTGTACGCCGTATGGGAGACCGGAGACTGGAGATGATCTCGGATTCACGAGGCAGCGATCCATCGTCGGGCATATAGGACGCCTTTCTCCTTCGAGAGTCTTTTTACCGACACTTTGGGGTATATTCCGGGTATTTTGTATTGAGTTCATTCGATGACGGGATGGGGTCAATTTTGCTAAGGGAGACGGCGTGAACAGACGAGAGGAATGCGAAACGTGGTGAATTTGAGGTTCGTGCTTGAGATATGAGAAGCGGCGGGCTAATCGCAGTCCACCGGAGTCGATCCACAGTGCAAACGAAGAAGAACGAAGGCTTACCAGCGCTATGGGAAGGGGATGAGATCTCTGGACGGATCTCGCACGGGTTCTACTGGTCCTGCGGACTAAGTTGCTGGCAAGCCGATCAATAGTGGCATGAAGAGCGCGGATATGTCCACAGACCATGAATCGCGGAAAATCCGCGCCAGCTGCTGTTGGAGTTGGATGTACCGGAGTCGACAGATGTAGCTAGGCGCCTAGCCCAAGTTTGATGTATTGTACACGTTATTGTCGTGATATGGTGTCGCACTGCCAATATGCGCTCCCCTGCCGCCTATGTGAGTCAAAACGCCGACCCAGTTCCTTCAATACTCACCTGACATGTACGCACCCCCCAGCTCTTAGACCTGCATTTCCCTCCTCACCTGCGCCAGTTTCGTCGTCTATCACAATGTGAGCGCCTTGGATCGTCGACGATGGACACCCAATGAAGACACCCGCCACGAGGAATCCGAAAGCTCGGGGGGAGGTAGAAAAGAGAAGCGAGACGAGGTGGACGCTCTGCCCTGAACACGACGAAACTTGGTGGAATGTGGAGGATACGCGTGAGTCATCAGGGTACGAGCGACAGTGCCCAAGTCGGCGATGTCTCGGAACGGCGCGACGTGTGCCAAGATCTTCGTGTCTCTGTGGAGGAGATGCAGATGGGAGGATACTTCGTTTTCTTTGACATCAAGCACATCGAGCGACCTGCCCCTGCCCTACAAAAGAATCGAGCGAAGCAGTCACCTTAGCTTGTCGATATTCGATCTTCGTCCTCCGTGCTCCAGCCATATTGCTTCGACTTGCACGCAATCAACGCGTCCTCTCGCTGTCGAAGCAGCTTCCAACGCCCAAGGCCCAGTACTTGCAGTATTGTTGTGCTTTGCTCTCTCTGCTCTCCCAAGCTCTCCATCCCTCCCGAACTATTACACATATGGCACACAGCATCTACGGCCACAGGGCTTGCGATGGAGCCGTTCGTCTGTTGACCTAAATTGCAAGGGCGCTGCTTCGGCGATTTCTGTTTGATACTGGCATTGTATAGCACTTCTTGCGTAGCAGCATTACCCAACAGAATGGCGCGGGACGTAGCGAGATATGGACGTGGGGACAGGGCAATGGGCAGCTCAGTCGGAATATATAACGTAGCCAGGAGTACAAGGATATAGTAGTCAAATCGTCGTTCACAAGCGGGCGTGTAGTAAATAGTCTTTTGTGTATGTTGTTGAATCAAATCGAAGAAGGGGAACATTACGGGCTAAAAAGTGCAGCGCAGAACCTTGAGATAAAGCTCATTGGTCGAAATTGTCTCTTTCTTGGCCCTTCGATGTCTTCCTCGTCGTCCCTCTTTCGCTTCCTCCCTGCTTCAGTTTGAGGTACGAAACGGCCCCCATCACACGGCCTCGAATCCAAAGCACGAACGACAGCAGAGGCCACTGCTTCAGCAGTCGATGGGGCTGTAACTGAGGAATGGGGTATGACAAATATAAAATCAATCTCGATGAAGCGGGGCTTACAGTGGTTGGTATTATTCTGGCCACCAACATTTCCACCGTAGATGGGAGCAGCGAACATGTCACCCATGATTTGGAGGGTACCGTTGACATGTATGGAACCGCTGGTGGTAATAACGCGATCGGTCGACTGCGAACCCGTCGGGATTTCGATGATTTGAGATGAGTGATTTGGGATAGTAGCATTTGCCAATGCTGCATACGGCGGGTCGAGGTGGAAAGTGCAGGAGGAGAGGTTGTTGGGGAGGGACGGAGAACGGGAGATTGAGGTTAGACCGAAGTCAATGCGGCAAATGTAGAGCGTGAATTTTTCATTACTAAAGTAAATGGGATTTTCGAGGTATACATCAAGTCTGAGAGCACGCAGAGTGTCTGTTTGAGCGGAGGGGGGGCGGACTACACGTGTTTCGTGATGATGAGGGAATTCCCATTGGAAGTCTTCGAGGGAGAGACCTCGTTGAATGGCCTCGTTTTGCGCTAGACCTGGATGTCAGTGTGAGGATCGCAGTTGACGAGGGTCCATATATGCACACCATCGGCATATTTGAAGACGAGAGGCAGTGATTCAAGAGCAATGTGTCTGACACTGTTGGTGACGTCACTTCGATTGTCTTGTAAGGGCGATTTAGGTATTTGCTTGATGACGCGCTCGTTCTCTCGGACGGTATAGGGGACATCTCTAGCAATGACATCGCGTAGCTAAGTGGATCAATCAGAGAGGCCAACTTGGAAAGAGACCAACTTACCCGCATAAGTTCTTGTTGATATTCAAGGAGTTCATTCCACTCGTCGCGACGGATATCCTCGATAACAACACTCAGTTTGAACAATAGATCTCCGCGATACTCAGACACCTACACAATTCAAGCACCCATGGCGACCATATCATCACGAAATGTATACTTACCTTGCGGACAATCAACCTCACTGTGCTCGCCCCACATCGAAAATATTGTTTGACCTCCAAGCAAGCGCTCCCGTGTTGATACTCCGCACGGTGCGCAAGAACCTCGACATCCTCCCATCCCGCGATGACACTAGTGTCTGGCCGTCCATAGTACCCGTTTCCATACTGAACAACTATGTCTAATCCAATATCGATGTGGCTACATACATGACCTTATAGCAGCTCGCACCAGGCTGTGCACTCAGAAGGATGCTCACCAACGGGTAGAAGGCACCCACACCAGAGATCTTGGGCCAACCCATCTTCTGCACCCTTTCACCACTTCGCTCCATTCAGTGTATTTGTCCTTCCTGCAGATCTTGACCTCCGACCTCGTCTGACTACAATAAAAGTCGAGCGAGACTTCTAGAATGAATGGTAAGCCCCTTCGTCTAATTCGAATTCAACAAAATGGTAACCCTCGAGATATGCCAAGTAATAGGTCCTGGACTACACTTAGGCCTCCACTGAGAATCATTGGCGTCGATTTGGTACTCACTGAATCCCCTTGTCCTTGTCATCTATCCAAAATGACATAATTCGAGGCAACGAAGATTGTCCGACAAGGTGCCGACTGCGAAATGAGGTCTTTTTGGCGCGAGATGCGCAAGGTATGGGGGTGGTGGTGCGAAAGAACCAAAGAATTGCCGTCTTTCACGCTGAAATACACCTTGACTAGCGCTCAGGCCGAGGGAGGCCTCAAGGCTTGCATAACCATGAAGTCCATTCACATCACGAAAGCTGTACATCAAATTGATTAACTACTCGTTAGGTTGATCATGCTGTCAACCATAGGCAAAGAAACCTAGTACCAGCCATCCCTCCACATTCGCTCTATTCGAACCAGAATGCCTCCTCCCCTCGTCGTCAAGCGCAAATACACCTTGATACCTTCTACACTCTCGACACTCTCGACGCCCTCGACACCAACCCTCTAAACCACCATCACGCACACCCCATGCTCCCCCAGCGGCAATCTGTCAACGCCCTCGAACCATCAGTCTTCTTCCTGATGTATGGAGGCACCGGGTCAGACGTGCCGGCCCATCTCCCACTCCTGTCACACCCCCACCGCCATCGTGCTTCCATTGCGAACGTACGCATAGCCATCGCACGGCCTCACCAGACAAGATATGCTCTGCGTGGGAGCCGTAAGGGAGCGCAGGACGTGCGTCCGTGCGAAGGCTCCGATAGCGCTTTCGTGGTAGATGGTAGACGAGACGACAACGTCCGCAGAGGGTGGTGGTATTGGGAGGCGAGGCCCCGCATCGTCGAGCACGACGCACATCAGTGACTGATATGTCCTCGCCACACTTTGATCAGCGATCAGCGAATCCTTCGAGCTCAGCGCTGCCGCTTGACTGGGAGAACGGCGGTGAAAGCGAATACTGGCCGTAGAGTTCAGGGGATAATCGCGGAAAGAAGTAGTACGGGCGTGAAGTAGTTGCTGGCGCAGACGCGCTGCGGCGTTGCGGTGCTGGGGGGTGCTAGGGATACGAAGGATGGTCGACGATGGTGGAGATTCGGGCGTAGAAGGTGCGTAATGTAGTTGTCAATGTCGCAGTACTCAATACGGCGGAGAAGGGCTTGGGAGAGTCGGGATACAATGACGACGTCGACCACGGCGCGACATGCAAGCTCGAGGCGAAAGGTTCCAGGCGCTACGTGTTTTGGGGGTGCTCGAAGGCGTGGTCGACCTGATGTGGAGGTCGAGGCGGGATAGCGACTCGAAATGCCTGAGTGAGATTAGCTGTGGTGATGTATTAGCAGAACATCCAATGAGTAAGGGAGAAAACGCGTACTGGAACGGTGATACGACCATACGACGAAGGTTGCAACAAATGGGGTCTTCGCGCTGATATCGTGTGTGCCAAACCTTCACGAAGATCGGTTCGCCGCGACGACGATTGCCATTGCGCTCTTCATGCTGCATGTCTCGTTCATCGACGCCTCTCTCATGCATACAACTACTAGAGAGCAACCACAGCTGGTGTCTCCGTGAACCTGCCAACGCCTGAGGGGCTCCTGCGGGACTTTCGAGACGAAAGCACCCCGAATGCAGGCGCTGGTGGATCGCCGTGTGTTGGAACCAACTGCAGGCGATACGATGTATGCGATGCGAGGAGGGAAGAACAAGGAGCTGGGCGTAGAATATCGATCTTGCGCTTACGCTTGGCACGTAGACCCGTGCTCCTTGCGTAAGAGAGAGTGCGAGCCGAGATGTGATGGCAATGGCGATCGAGAAGGATGATTTGAAGGGACGATAGGTGATTGATATCGAGCCCGCAAACACGCTCTACAGATCCCGGAAATGCCAGCTTGTCAGGCGAGGTTCACGTAAGAGAAGAGTTCGGCGCCTCGCTCGAAACTGAGCAAGGGCCGATGCCGTCGTTTTCGTTTGAGCGCGAGCGGGCGGCTCGCTGACATCCTTGAGACCGATATGTCGATTTCTAGGGGTTCTCGGTGGTGCAGATCAGTGAGTATCTAGGGGGATGAGTTGCGATGTGCTCACAACATGGCGTACACGCGCAGTCACCCATCCACAACGTCATATACCACGCCATCCCCTCGATCCTCTGCGGTACCTTCCCTACTCATCACGAGGTAATCTTGGAGAAATGGGAGTAGGCAACAAGCTCCACAACACGTACAAGACAGAGCGTAGAGACAGAAACCAGCAAGGGCATTTGGAACGACGTGGGACGCGGGCATCGTGTTCCTCCAGTGGTACAAAGTGTAACGACCGAGAGAAAGGACAGTCGTGGCCTGGTGTTGGTCACAACGCGCCTAATGACAAGGGAAGGGGGCTCGGATGCGCAGGCCCGCTAACAACGAAGTTGTTGACCTTATGGCTGGCTAGCAGGCGAGGATTACCGCGGCTGTTGAGAAAATAGGGATGCCTGGATGTTTGACGAATACTTTGAGGTTCACCGCGACGTCGCCGCCATCAGCCAAGCCACGATGCGAGTGGTGAAGAATGGAAGGGAGGGTTACCCGCCGACAGTTCTCCCGGGGTATACCCACTTTCGGACGCATTATCGTCGTCACAATAAGACTTCGTTTCGTTCCAACGCCTCCAGCCTTGTATCTTGCCTGAGCCTATTCTTTTCGCCCAGTCTCAGGCGGACTCTACGGGCGCGCTGCCGAAGATACGCCCGCTGTTTCGTATGTGGTAGACGTTCACGGCTGAAGGAGTCACTGGACCTAGCGATGTTGACATCATCCAAGCCGCAATCCAAGTGGTGGAAGGGTGGAAGGACACGCTTCTCCACGATGCTTCTTCCAGGTGGGGTATCCGTGTTTGGGTACGTTATGCCAATAACTCGGTGATTCTCCCCAACGACTCCAGCCTTGTATCTCGCTGAAACCTCGGTATTTGCTCTTCATCGCAGGTGGAACCTACGTGTGCGCTGTCGAACATACGCCTCGTGTTCCGTTTGTCCGCCCGTTTGAAAAGGATGGAAGTGCAGAGGGAGTGTCCTGGGGCGCTGTTTTGCATGGAGAGACGCGCGGCTGGTGAGTGCCCCCCCCTCCCTATTCGTCTTCCTCCCTCATCGGCCTCGGCGACGAATACAAGCTCCTCGCCCTCAGACGCAACCCCGTAATGTAAACCGCGGACGGCGCTTTTCGCAGCGATTGTTTGACCAAAGGGGCTTGACAAAACATGCGCCAGGCCGCCGTCAGGCACAGAGAGGCGCTGTGCACGGGCCTACACTCCAAACAGCCACACATGAGATGCACGGGCCACAATCCCGACGTTGTTTGTTATGAACCAAACAAGCTCCGTGCATTTTTCCTCCCTGCCCAATGTCCCTCCCCATCATCTGTCCTTGGAGCCACATCGCTCTTCCCGATTTTCTGGCCTCTCTCTTAGACCCCGAAGTTGCTTCCCTAACGCCTACTCGCCACGGTTTTCTTTGCTCCTGGAATGTCCTCAGTGGCGCGCACTCTTCGGGCCTACTGTCATCGAGCCGGGCCGCTTTCCAGGGTTCAAGGTAGCCGGGAGAGAGTCAGCGTCCGCCTTATACGTGCTGCTGTACACCATTGACGACCATAATGTGTTCCTGCGACGAAGGGAGCAAGCCACGACATAAGCTTCGCTGGGAACTCGAGCGTCTGAATCCGATGCTGCCCATGTGAGCTTGACTCCGCTCCATCCCTGTTTCAAAATCGACGGTATTTTCTCCTCTTTTCCCCGGCGTGCGTGACCTCTTCGCAATCGCAGCCGCAGCGCTTGGCGCTCAGCGTCACCGTTGCCGCGAGCAATTGACAATGGCATCAAGGGGAGTTCTTCCAATAGCCTGCGCGGTGTAATAAGAAGGAATACTGCTGTGACGAACTCTGCGACGTCCACCGTCACCTGATGCAAGTAGCTCTAGTCTTCATCTATTCGCTTGCGACGCCCCGACGTTCCTGCCGCCGAAGCACTTTCAACAGTGTGCTGGAACTAGCAATAGCGATACGCCTGCGTCAATTTCGGAGGCAACAACAGTCGAGGACGGACTGTACGAACCGGTAGTTCAGCATGCGTGGTAGCGTATAAATGGAGTCCAGCGTCTGGTGAGTCGAACGTAAGATAACCGCCCCTTCCCATTTGCACGATCGTAGCCTGTGCTGTGCTGTCTGTCGAGCCGGTTGGGTTCATGACGAGGCGATATTGACTTCGTTCGTAGCCTCTCCCACAGCGTGAAGCAGGTATTCATTTGCGGCATACCGGGATGGCATGGCGGGTGATGAGAACAATGATCGACTCCCCACTATGCGCGCTCGACGGTACATACCCGGCGCGTCGAGGGCCTATAGACCGTGCCAAATGAGAACGAGGCAAGTTTTCAATGAAATTGGCGCACTCACCGATCCAGTGAACGGTTGCGACGCGCCCAGGTACTGTGGTGGGAACTGTACGATGTTGATTAGGTGGATGAGTCTCGTCTCATTAGCGGACACTCACTTGGAGGTTACCCTTCCCGGCCTCTGCGCCCTTCTCTTCACTCCCTATGCCGATCATACGTGCTACAAGTGTCGCCTTGTCAAGTCCGTCTCCAGCGTAGATCATGACGATAAGCTTCCACGTCCCCTTGCAATTCGTTTGGGCATCGAGAGTGCTCCCTGCGACGTAGATGCGCCTCCTTACCCTGTGCAGGCAACAAGAGAACTGGAGCGGGCGATTCAGCGAGAGAATAACTTGCGCTTCAAGGAGGTGCTTGTCTGCTTTGTTAAACGCTTTGGGTACATTTTTCTGTTCCTTAAAATCGCTTGTCAGCTCGCTATTTCGATGGCTGTACTAAGGTTATTGCCCACTCACCGAAGGGGCATGACGCGAAGACTTCCCCTCTATCGTTTGAACCGAAAGCGATAAAGTGGAAAGATGGTGGTTTGAGCGCTGTGCGCCCCTGTCCGACGCCAAATAAGGCAACGAGCGCTTGATGTCCGTCGTCAAACATAGCGGCATCTACCTCTGCTCAGAATATTATCGATCTCTTTTGGCGTCGTCCTCGCGATCTCTCCAAGCTCTGTACGATGCGACGATGAAAGGACGACTGTCCTGCGAACCAAGATATGAAACTACGGAAGTGGTAGAAGGGTGGTGCGCAGATTGCGCTGCATAGGTACGTCGTATGTTCATTCTACCGAGAGCGACCATTTATCTACGCTTCCACAGCTAGCTGGCTCGACTGGCCTCGATCTATCAGAAAAGTGGGTTCACAATGGGGTCGTCATGGTTGGAATGTGTTTGAGAGCTTATTCTACCTGGTATGTCCTCTTCCTCCAGCTCCGTTTCTCCTTCCTTCTGTTCGTTCATGTTATATGCTACCCCTTCACTTCCACATCTGTTCATATTTCTCTCCCTCTCTTTGCATCCTTCCCGTCTGTGTTCTGGTTTCCAACTTCTCTTTGTTCACATCCTCCCGATCCTTCCCTCCGATCCTTCCCCTCCATTTGGGTTCTTCTTCGTGTTTTCCTTCCTTCCTTCCTTCCATTACTCTCGATTCTATTTTCCCCCCTCTCGCGTCGTTTCATTTCGTGTCACTCTCCGTCTTTTGCCCGTTCCCCCCTTCCAATGTCATTGGGTCTGACTTGACTTTTTTATCTAGATCACCGGTGCGACGACGCATCCAGGGGACGAGTGCGTGAAGGATGGAGGCGGCTGAGGCTACCAACGAAATAGAAACAGGTCAGCGACAGCATCAACATCGTGCGTACAGCTGCTCACGCCATTCGACCCAGCTACTTCAAAGCACACAACTCAGGGCGCTTGACGCAACTCTGCCCTCAAATTTCATGCCCGCTCCAAACTGTGCTTAACCGTCGAAATCGATTTCGAAATCTCTCCGCGATATATACGAGTCAGCGAGCGAAACGATGGCCGTGAAGATTTGAGAATCGCGGAAGGGTCGCGCGCGTGTTTTGGTGTATAGTGGTATGTTCCCAATTTGTTCGATACTCAGTACTCATCGGTAACCTACATAGTCGTTCTACTGTGCAGCAGGTGTACCAGGCGTCCTGCATCAACTCATCCGCGACATCTCGATGCGCACACGCAATAATATGCCCCAGATCTTCGCACCGACATTCCTCAAGTGCAGACCCATATTCCGCGCTAGTGGTCTGTGCTGATGTCGAGCGGTGGAACGGTGAGCGCTTTTTTCTTTTTTCGTCTGCCGTTCGCCAACATCACCACAGACTTGTCAAGAATACCAACGAATAGCTTACCCACGGAGACTTGGAGCGGGCACTCTTCGGCTCGGTGGGTGAGGCCTGAGGCCTGAGGCCCGAGTCAATCATAAAAAGGTGCGTTAATGTCTGATTCACGACAATCAGCACCGCTTGAACTGAAGTCGTGGAGGATTCCTCACCACGCTCGTCCTCCATCTCTAGCACTCCCCTTCGATAACCTCGAAGTCAGCCTTTGGGGCAGTCGAATGGGATACTCCAGTATCCAGTAAGTCTTGCCTTCATATTTTCTCCCTTTGCCAGTATACTCACCACATTCCTTCCTCTGTCTAGTCCACAGGTTTCTCTATGTAACTACGCTGCTTTCTCGAGCGCGACGCCACACCTACATGCGCCTGCACGAACTCCCGCAGTCATACCCTGCAACCATGTATGCGTTGAGAGGTGTCCTCCGTCTTCTCAACGCGGTTCTACACCGCGGTCTCGCCACCTTCGGCCTTCCACAATGATTGATGTGTATCCCACTCTCGCGTGCTTGTTCCAGTCCCACCAAACGCGCTCAACTTCACCACGACGAATTGTGTAGAATCTAGGAAGAGGGGGGCAGATGAATGCGACGAGATAGCTGAATACGACTTGACGACTTGAGAAGCGAGCTTAGGAGCCGGCTGAGGATCTCCGCGACACAGCGGGCCACGAGCGCCCCTCCACAAAGCTGCTATGCATCAGGGGCCATGCACGCTGGAGAATTTCCGCGCCGCTGCCTGTATACTGGTACACCCGTGGACGAGATACGCTATGCGTATGGGCGTATCTCCTCGCCTCGCCCAACGGCTCTTTCTCCTACTCCTCCCCCGCGTTTCTGCTACGCCTCATATTCAACGGTGCCGAGAAATCAACGTGTACACTCGCCGGTGACCTCCCATGTCTTGGATGTGTCGTCGCCGCCGTATCGCGAACCTCAACACCACGGGCTACCTGCCTTCTTCCCTTCGAAAGTCGAGCAAGGCGTCAATTATTTCCCTGCATCCGTCACTCCAGATTGCCTTCTTCGTCCCCGTACTCCCGCGCGAAGATTTCCACCCAGCCTTCCTGCGCAACTAACGCACCTGTCTCGACTAAACTACGCCCCCAGTCTCAAGACTTGCACCGTCCATAGCATCCCTCGGACCCTGCCCTCAAGCAGTGTTTCTTCCAGCATTCCCTCCCTGCCTCGATATTTGAAGTTTATCTTCGACGTTTTAGCTCCCCCATGGCCATCGTTCGCCTATGCTGCCGTTCACCTGAGGCGAAGGCGTAGCTGCGGTATCCGGCTGTCCGTCGACACCATCTCTCGTCTCAAAGCTTCGGTTCGCTTCAAGTTGTGGCCGGCTACCTAGGTCGCAGCTATGGGTGGGCACACGATGCGGAGGTCGGAAGGAGTGAAGGGAAACACTGCCCGAGGAAGAGTATACGCCGGACTTCATGATGAATATAGCAAAGAAAACAGTTACATATTAGAGAAATATCGAAATGAACGAACACATAGTAAATAGATATTGACATATGTAACACGGTGTGGTAGATGAAGAGAAACTGGTCAGAAGTTTGGTCGCCGGGTATTGCTAAGTGAATCCTGCGAGAGAACCAGATCAAGCCCGAGATCGTCGCATCCGTCGCTTTCTCGGGGGTTCCACGTCTATGCCTGCCTCAGCCTCATCGTGCCTCGCCCGAGCTCTCTTGCTATTTGTCCCTCCTCCAGTTTGAGGTACGAAACTACCTTCACCAGCTGTCTCCAAACGCATAGCGCGTAGTACAGCATGCACCATTGTTTCGATGGTTGCTGGGGCTGTATCTGACGAATGGGGTATGATAAGTATTGATTCGAGCTCGATGAAGCGGGACTTACAGTGGTTGGTATTATTCTGACCACCAACATTTCCACCGTAGATGGGAGCAGCGAACATGTCACCCATGATTTGGAGGGTACCATTGACATGTATGGAACCGCTGGTGGTAATAACACGATCAGTTGACTGCGAATCCGGGGATATTTCGATGATCTGAGATGAATGATTAGGGATGGAGGCATTTGCCAATGCTGCATAAGGCGGGTCGAGACGGAGAGTGCAGGAGGAGAGGTTGATAGGGAGGTATGGGGAACGGGTGATCGAGGTTAGCCTGAACTCGATGCCGCAAATGAAGAGCTCGGTGTCACCATAAGGGTCGAAAGTGGGACATATGAGGTATACATCAAGCCTGAGAGCACGCAGAGGAGTGTCTGTTTGAGCGGAGGGGGGGCGGACTACACGTGTTTCGTGATGATTGGGGAATTCCCATTGGAAGTCATCGAGGGAGAGACCTCGTTGGATGGCCTCGGTTCGTGCTGGTCCAGGATGTCAGTTAGGGTTATAGGTCATATTTTAAAATCGTAGGATAATCCTACCCGCTAAATCCCCCCTACCCCAACTGTAGTTACCCTAAGTCTACTGTAGTTTACCCTAACTTATTCTAACGTTGCAGGCCTGCTGGATGGCCCTCCATGATTGTTTGAACACCCCAGAGGCTGTCTGGCCTTCCAGGAAGCCTGCCGTGTGAGAATGAACGGTTAGAAAATTAATTCAGGCGGCGTGGAAGTGGCTGACGCACCTACAGCCATGCACGGGCAGCCAGGCAGCCCGCAGCGACAGTCGCGAGCTTGCTGGCGCATGTACAGGGCGCATAGCCGCCCACGCGGGCGTAGGTGACACAGCGCGGCCATCCAGGCAGCCCGTGCTTGCTTGGGAGTGATAGAGCAGTCCCAGTACAAGCATGGGCTTCCTGGAAGGCCACACTCACGAGAGGGAGTCAGAACGACGCCAGGAGAACTCACCTCCATCAGTGTGGGCCGCTAGGAAGCCCACGCTGTCGGAGTCAAGGTTTATTAGTCGAGAGAAAGTAAGTCAGTAATCGAATACACTCACTATGGCCTTCTAGGAATGCCACGCACGCAGTGGGCCAATCGAGGACTCACGTACATCAGCACGGGCTGCCAGGAAGCCCATGGTGACAGCCATGAGCTTGCGTCATAGCGCACGGCCATCCAGGCAGCCCATGCTTGCTTGGGAGTGGCAGACCAGTCCCAGTACAAGCATGGGCTGCCTGGATGGCCACGCTCACGAAGGGGAGTCAGAACGACACCAGGGGACTCACCTCCATCAGCGCGGGCGGCCAGGAAGCCCGCGCTATCAGAGTCAAGACCTATTAGTCAAGAACAGGTAAGTGAGTACGTACATATGGTACTACACTCACCATGGCCTTCCAGGAATGCCACGCGCGCAGTGGGCCCACAGAGAATACGTGTACATCAGCGCGGGCTGCCAGGAAGCCCGTGCTGTCGGAGTCTACACCTGTTAGTCAAGCATGAGTAAGTCAGTACGTATTCCGTTGGTCCTACACTCACCGTGGCCTTCCAGGAAGCCCATGCATGCAAGCGCCACATATATTCAGTCCACCTACAGCATGGGCCGCGTGGAAGCCCACGACGAGCATACGTACGTCCCCCATTGTATAAAGTTTGTATACCCTACTTACCATACATTCTCATTCACAACGCGGGCTGCCTGGCCGGCCACGACGTGTGTCGACGAGCCGTAGGACTTACAGCCCTCCATTCAGTGGGCTTCCTGGCCGCCCATACGGTGGCTTAGCATTGAGACTCTCACTCGAAGACATCACCTCACGCTGGCCTCATTCCACTTGATCTACGGCTCAAAAACTCCTCTTTTCTATGTTTCGTAGTGATACATTTCTGTTCTTCATCTCACTGGGCCTCCGCGCCGCCCGTACTATGTATTGTAGTTAATATACTGTCGTTTATATGCATGATGAATGTACCTAAGTCATTCATCTGTGGGTGGGAGTGCTTGGCGCAGTCTACGTCGCATTTCCCTTTGTCCTATCTATCAAAGCCTCAGCCAATGCTTGCATTGGCTGAGCTTTGATAGATGGGGGCAGGCCCAGAAATTGGCAAAATCCCTTCATTTCTTCGGGATGCGGCATCGACACGTAGTGTCGATCCGCACTGCCGAACCCAAAAAACCCACTAAACACTTTATATTACACTGTAATAACTGTATTACATACTACTACCATCTAATATATACCCGTTAGGACCCTTGTTAGCCTTTAAGTTAGCATATTGAAGACGCCAACGGGATTAAGCAAGAGCTCACCGGGTTTGGGCGCTGGACAAGACGAGCAGAGACTCGGGTAAGCCTCGCGTACATTTACCGTTTGCGCCATGTCGATAGCATAAGAGGCACGAACGGTTACCGTTCGTGCCACGTTGACGCCACATGAGGCGCGAACGGTAACCGTTCGTGCATGGTCGTAACCGTTCGTGCCTTACGCGCCCATTGCCGACGTGCTTTATTGCTTGACGCGTAGCCGTGACCCGCCTGCCCCCTGCCCTCCTGCCTCCCACCAACGGTTACCGACTCCCCTTTGAGGACGACGACGAGGGAATATCCCTTGGCTTGATGGGGTCGAAGGGCGCACGCGACGAGTGGATGGGCCTCGCGGACGGGAGTCGTGATACCCACGAACGGTAACCGTTCGTGCCTTGTCCCCAATCTCAATCTCTCCCATCCTCCGCTTGGTTACCCCCCGTCCACACTTGATGCGCGCTGCGGCCTATATGAGTGCGCCTGCCAAACTTGGCCCGTTCGTGGGCTTCGCGCCTGTCTCAGCATAAGTGGCACGAACGGTTACCGTTCGTGCCACGTCGCTGACCTCGATCTCTCCCTTCCCCACTCGATTGCTGGCCGTCCACACGTGATGTCCATCGCCGCCCGCGAACATGATGATGCGTCGGCCGAAATGGGCCCGTTTATGGACCTAATACATGTCGATAGCACCAGAGGCACGAACGGTTACCGTTCGTGCCCTAAGCGCGAACCGTCAACGCCCACTCCTCTTCGACGTGGAGCCACGACCCGCATGTCCCTCCCATGCCCTCCCTCCACCAACGGTCGCCGTCTCCCGTCGCGCCGTCTCCCGTCGCGCCGTCTTCCCGACCCATTCTCCCCTCGCGCGCACCCTCGAATTGTTGCAGCAGCCATCTGCCGTCCCACGACGTCGCACCTGCGACTATGCCCGGCGCCGTCCACGTTAACGATAGACTTTAGAGGGATGTCGAGGTCGTTATGTGCGCGCGGAACCCGGCCTCGACGGCGTAAGCAGCCCCGCCGTCGCGTGAATGCATGCCAAACGACAAGGAGTTTTGCGGGTTCGTCGTTTCTGAGGCCGTCTACGACATCAGCGCATATATGGGTCACCATGTCGTAGCACGTACTTGAGACTCATCCCCCCATCGTGCTGCTGGCACCTCCCCTCCCCAGGGCCTCCCAGAGCCCAAGACCTGCCCTCACGCTCAATCCTCGCATTTGAAGCGAATATATGCGCTCGTATGATTCCCCCCAGTGTTTCCTCTGCGAACCACGACTGTGGGCGAGGGCACCAAGGGGGGAGTAGCACGGCTGGATATTCGAGAAAGGCGGCAGAGTGAGGGCTCTGGACGCGCTAGCCATACATGGAACGCGCCAGGCTCACTGTTGGGGGTATGTGGGGAACTCGACGACGCCCGGCAGATCTCGTCCGTTTGAGCTCGTGTTCCCATTCGCTTGCTCTCCTGCATCCATCGGGCGCCCACTACAAGCTATCTGAATGCGACGCGGTTATCCATGGCGTAGAGACTCACCTGATGGCTACAGTGGAGGGTTATCTCCGTCCCTACCCCATCTCTCATCCACCTGACGCTCTGGACCCTCGTTCGCCACCTCGTTCGCCTTGGGAACGCACGGAATCGGACCTCGCTGTTGCGCGGCAGGGCCCTCTTGCTCCAGGCGAGTCGGCGTTGTCGTGGCAAGCTCGAGAGAGTGGTGAGCTTGCAGTTCCGGATCGGTCCAGGGAGTAAAGCGGACTTTGATTATGCACGTGGCGCCGGTTCGAGCGTTAACAATGCGGGGCGCCTCCCTCCCCACACCATCCCCGCACCATCCCCGCACCATCCCGATCCACTCGCTACGCCGTTTCCCTCCCTCATTTCGCCTCTCTCTCCCCGCATTCCAAAGGCCATGCACAACGGGTCCTAAGACGGCCGCCGAAAGACCCAGCGCACGTTGATGGGAACTGGAGATACAGGTGCACGAAGCCAGCGGTAAGTCAGCGTACATGCGTCTGCACGTACTGGGACTTAGGTGGGGTTGTTCGCTGTTCTAGAGGGCTCTCGCGAGTGGCGGCGGCGTCAATCCTGCTTAGGTTGGGCTAAGAGAACCATGCAGAACGATTAACGAAGTCGAGTAAACGAAGTCGAGGGGAGGGGATTGGAGATTGGGCCCAATGCGAACCCAAGAGAAGAGGTTACAGAAACTCGAAACCGGCGAAGGGAATGCGAGAAACAGACAGAATAAGGTACGCGTCCTTTATACCCAGCAACCGCGTCGGACCACTGATCTCGTCCTCATTGTAGACGGAACGAAGCCGTCGCTGTCGTCGTCGTCGTCGAGAGGACTTCCATACGAACCTAGACGTACATGGCACGACTTTCGCAGC
Source organism: Pleurotus sapidus (assembly GCA_026743855.1). Taxonomy (NCBI): domain Eukaryota; kingdom Fungi; phylum Basidiomycota; class Agaricomycetes; order Agaricales; family Pleurotaceae; genus Pleurotus; species Pleurotus sapidus. The sequence continues at coordinate 530,728 of JANBWZ010000021.1, forward strand.
CCCGCAATGTAATCCTGTTAGATAATGTCGCAATAACTTGGTTTGTAATTGACTACCTGCACTATCATTAAGAACGACTCGGGATCTGGATTGACTCGGGATCTGTGGCGATGCACACAGAGGGCAAGTAAACGAGCGAAGTACCCCCTCACCCGTTCATTCATTAGTGGTTCATTCGGCTCACCAGCGGCGACAGGCGTTGATCCATAGTGTCGGCGAGCGGACGCGCAAAGGGCCGGTCTGGTCGTTTTGCAACTAACCCACGCACTCACACTCGCACTCGTTCTCGCACCCCCTCTCGTCCGTCCACTTCCACATCTCAAGTCCCACGGCTGGCCACATCCGCCGTTCGAAATCCCCCTACTCCACTGACCCTGAGAGTCCTCAAAGTCCCTGTACACGCTCCTTGAATTCATCGGTTGGAGGATCACTCCCAGCAGGCAGACGTCGTGTCACGCGTCCACGGTCAATCGCTGGCGCAACTCACCTTCTTGCACATCCCTGGCCCTTGCACTTGGTGCACCTCACTGGTCTACATTTACGCCTTCGATTACGATACAGCCACCCTCAGTAGAGAAGTTGGCAAGAAGTCTACTCCCCCCTCTCTACCATACTCAACCTGCGATGCGCGAAGACAATGTAGTCATACTCGCCACATGTGATGGCCAGCCAGCACAGCTCGCTGCTCATCCATTGCCACTGTCGCTGCATGCCGTATACGATGACCAGTCGAGCACGGCTCACTGCTCATCCGACGGGCCAATACCCCCTCACACAGCCGTCCTAACTGCGCGACCGACACGACGTCACCTCAGTATCACCAGACCATTATATATATCCCTATTTGCAGGAGAAAGTCGCATACGAAATCTCACGACATGGAACACCAACCACCCACGCCACCACCTGCTCTCACGTACCCTTGCCTCTCGCTCATGACCCCGCCGCTCCCACAGTTTTTGCGAACGACCTCCACTCGCGACACTCAGATGCCAAATGAAGTTGGCCGTCGTCGCGAGAAAGTCGAGTAGACATTATGATACAACATCGGCAAATCTTTCTATTGAATACAGTCCGTACGCTACGTATTTTTGTTGTCCTTTGCCATCTCCACGATAAACGATTCGACGTACTTTACTATATCGTTCCGCTTGCTAATGAACTTGACTAGAGCGAGCACCATCTTATCGTTATCCGCCCGATTCCCTGTATTGTACTTTACCATACCCCTCCCGTTGATGTACTTGATGCGACCTCCCATACTCAGTGACTCGTCAGATGTGGCTCGACGCATCGGTAAATTGGCGATAAGATGAGGCAGGAACGTCGCGAACGACCGACTTCGACTACCCGTCCCGTATCTCGATGGATTCCATCTTGGATCCAAGAGCACGACCGATCCAAACTAACTCAATACGTCAGCCAGCCATACGCAGTTCCAACGATGATGAGACTTGCTTCCTTGTACAGCACAAGCGTCCAATTACGCGACATTACACTTTTCTGTAGACGATCGCTAAACTTCCTCCTCTCTTCGGAGTACCAGGTGTTGTAGTCCTTGGCAGACCGCCCGATCTTCATCTTCTCGATCTCATCGATATACATTTCCGCAAACCTCGCATCCGTGTATGTAGCCTTCCACTCCGTCGTCTTTCTGTTCCAATCCATCGCTAACTTCAGGTGCAGGATTGTATGCAGGATATTATCCACCAGATTACGTGTCGCACGAGTGCCTCGAACATGGTCGACCAACTAGAAGAGCGACAATTAACAAAGATAATATAACAAGGGTACCACTCACTTCCTCGCGTCGCTCGATACGCACGTCGAGCTCCAAGACGTCTATCTCTCGGTCCCAATCGACCTGCTCGCGAAACGTCCCCTTATCCTCGATGAAATCTCCGAAAGAGTCTTCCTATATCAGTTGAATATACACATGCATTACGAGCTCGACAGCTACTCACGATTTCTCCACGTCCCGGCGCCTCGTACCCGAACAACAATCTCGAGAAGGCGTAGTCCTCCTCCAACTCATGCTCTGCGAAACGATTTTTGAACAAACTAACCCAGAGCACTTTTGCAGTACGCTTCGACCCTTCTGACACCAGCCCCGATATACGAGCAAGACGTTCCTATGCCAGACGTTCAGTAAGTGGATAGTCACGACAAATAACCACCTCACCTCATGAACCTCAACGACAGTGTCAACTCCTGGTTTCCTCGTGTCGCCCGTTGCCTGCCCCTCAGACTCCAGGGTTCCGCTGGCTCGCACGTTGACTGGCACCTCTTCATCCTTCGTTCCTTCCTCTCGCTTACCATTTTTCTTTCCAAGGTCTGACTCTGACAACGAGCCCAACGTCTGCCTGCGCTTCCCCCTGCTCGAATGGTCGATACTCGAATGCGACAAGTCGTCCGAGTCAACCTTCCGCTTGGAACAAGCCCCCAGGCTGGACTCTGAAGCCGACGAAGACTTGTTCCTCTTCACGGCCAACATCCCACCTAAACCTACGGCCAAAATGTCTCATATGCAAAATTTCAGACGACGAATCAATGCGCATACAAACCTCAGCAACTCACCGTACGACACCTCATCTTCTCCATCTACAACGCCCCCGTCTCGCACAGTCTTCAGGTCCCTTATCGCACTCAAAGAAGTGCGCGCGATCGTCTCGAGCAATTCCAACTGGAGGACGAATTCTTTGCTTTCATCAGCTGCAGTCCTCACGCCATCCGTGTAGGATGCGAGTAAGAGTAAGTTCCTTGTGTTGCAGAACATATCCCCCGCTGACTCGACGGCCTTGTTGAGGGATTCCTTCGCAGACGAGACAGACGACATGGTGGACACGAGAATACGAGCAGAAGCCACTCGGTCCACAAACGTCGATGCCCACTGCCATGTTCAAGGTCCGCAATTACCTCGCCCTTCCACACGCTCCATCAAATCAATAACGGCCATACGGCCGATATCTCGTTCCGAAATCACGATCGTCGCTGGGCGTATGTACTCCTCGAATATCAATACTTTACTTGGCATCTAGCGAGATTGTAACGAACCACGAAGCATGCACAACTCTCGCCGTCGTCAGTCATACCAACTAACCAACCGCGTATACGACGAGCGCTCGGTATATTTTTTGCAACACCAACGTCGAATAATACATCCCCGATCGGCGCGAACGGTAACCGTTCGCGCCTACCTTGACGTGATCGCAGATCCCCTTCTAATTCCAACGCCAAGAAGCCCCACATCCAATTCGTACATGCTTCTATCTCGTACGGGTCCGCGTGGATAACCATCAGTTAAGAAGACGTCCTCGGGTCGTCCTTTCACTTCTTTCCACCACAATCGACGCGTCCCACAGTCGGCCTGTAAGAACATCTTACAGCTCAACGTACACGACCCTCGCAGTTTGACCTGCGAAGAACGTCTCGCAGCTCATTTGCATCGTCACCTTGATTGTCGGCAACAATCCCAACGTTGCGCTACCATGACAGAATATATATATATTGCCATTGGACGTGAGTACTGAATTCTCGTGTTAGAATAGAATGCTTACTTCCTCCAGCTGGCGAGATGATCCCGTTCCAACGTATAAACGGGTTATTCCACTGTTCGTGCGGCTTTGACTCGCCCGAGGAAACTGGGTTTCGAGCCCACTACCACGAGAAACACCTTACGAAAGCTCGTGCTGGTATATTAGCCAAGGTCTCTCGTACTCTACGCTCTGTCGCCTCTGCATTCTCGACACCCACAGCGAAGACCACGCCCATCAAACAGTTGTCGCAAATCGACCAATCGCCAAGCACACGCAGGCGCATCAACTCCACGGATACTTTAATACTGACGACTCCCAGACCGCCATACACCCCAACGCCACGACCGTTTCTCTTTTCCATGCCCATGTTCGACTCACGCCACCAAGCACGTAGAGTATCAGCCTCGTCTGATGTTCAGATGCAAGACGACAGTACTATTGGAGCGCAACCAGCCGTATCGTCACCCCCCCTGCACGACAATCTCTTATCTAGCGCATTCCATTCGTTCGACGCGTCCCCGTCACGGCCTGTATCAAGACAAAATAGCTTCAGTTCGATATCGTCAAATGGTTCGTCAATACAGGACGAAGTAGTCCATCCTTCAGTACTCTTGTCGCCCATCAATCGAATGAATAATAATACGGCTCAATTACATCTTCGGGCACTCGGGCTCTTTGTCCACGAACCCACGAACGTCCTTATCTGTGTACAATGCTCCAGCGCCATACAACCACAGAACACCTTCGCTCACATCACCAAACCAGCGTCCAAATGTAGGAACAAAAATTGGCGAACGATCCAAGCCTCCGTCGTCGATAACTGTTTGCACGCAAGTGGCGCTTTCAAACCCATCAACTTTCCGACTCACGACGAATCTATACCTCCACTCCCTCTGATTCCCATTCACAATGGACGAATGTGCATCGTCGACCGCTCTCTACCATGCTATAGAGAGACATTCGCGTCCCTCAGAGCTTGCGATCGTCACTTCCAGGAAAGCCATGCACAAATCAAAAATCGTAGCGATTTCGTTAGTCGCGTTAAGATCCAACGAATCTACAAATATCGAGGTAAACAACGCTGCGTACACGTCAATCTCCTCACTATGCAAGTAGACCACCCGCGTTACGACACGTTCTTATCGGCTCTGCCCAACGCCGACCCTTTACCAGATTCAAAGGCGGTCTCCCTCACGACACAGCCGACGGTATTTGAAACGATTGGCCATTGGAACTCTGCGTTGATCGGCGTCGATATCAACCACCTGAAGACGTACTCTCATCCCCCATACGCAGATGCCCCAAAATACGACCCTCTACCAAAACTTATCGTCCAATATATCACGAACACTGTCGCCGAAAAGGTAAAGAACGGGGGCCATCGTCAATTACTACAACAAGTTCATTCGACCGAACCGTAAGTTCTTCACATATCCTGAGCGTCATCTTTTCTTATTGTTATCGTAGAACGAAACTCCATAGATCACCGCTTCGTTATCCGAAGATGGCGTCTACGCTGGCCAGCTATGCCCACATATTCTCGTGTTACCTGACGATGCTCGTTCGTAGTGTGAAGCAGCCCATCGCGGGATACCCTATCCATATGACTGAAAAACAAACAGCGCTATGTTTGAGGCTCGACTCCTCGTTTAACGATAAATCAATCTCTGAATCTGACCTACACGAACTGCTACAAGAACTGAGTTGGGAATTACTGTCGCGGCATCCCATCGAGAGTACGACCAATGAATTCAATACGCCCATCCTTCGATTCTTGATCGCGCATCATCTCGCAGAGGACGGCGATGGAAACTTCAAGAAATCTTCCGTTCTTTCACATACGTTGACAGCCATCCAATGGTGTTGGCAAGCCATCGGCTACTCTGAATGTCTACGACATGCTCACGAGTACCCCGATAACGCATTTGGGTAAGCTTCATCTCATGCTGTACTTCAACCTACTCACTCTAATTCCTCTCAAGCGCATACCGCGAACGGGTCCAGCCGTTCCTTCAGGAAAAAGAACATACGCCGTTTACAACACTAAGGACTACAATACACTACAACGCGAGTATCGCATACACTGAGACCTCACTCCCTAGATTCGTACTCTCTATGGACAAGACATACTTTTCGATTGACGGCCACCCTATCACGTTCACCAAATTCAAGCAATACGCTCTCGACACGGTTACGCTTGCAGAAAGTAAACTCCATACAGTCCTTCGTGGATGCGATCTGGACGATATCGATGCGAGCATCAAAGCTGCCCTACGCCCCGGGCATTCGCACCATATTTTCCTCGATAGACTACAGGACACTGGCGCTGGATATTCCTTCTTTTCGGACACCCGTAATCCTCTTAGAACTGAACGCAATCGACTCCTGAAACACTTTCTTCGTCCCGGATATGACGAATTCTCTACGACCATACCCGGATCCACACCTCCTGAGATCTTCAAACCAGGTATGTACATTATTATAAGACGTACGCCTTGGCTGACGAACTTCAAGTGAATTGTCGTCTATGGTTAGACGAGGTCGACTCTCTAGTCTCTACGTTATACGCCGCGACTGTCGTCACCTGGCCTGGCGCTGCCCGAGGCCCAGAACTCGACCATCTCACGTATCGCAACGAACACGGCAAACGCCACATCTTCATGATCAATAACATATTGACTTTCGTCACTTCTTACATCAAAACTCAACAGATCACAGGCCGTGCCCCTCTTATCCCTCGTGGAGTCGATCCTCGCCTCGCCCGCGTACTCATCATCACCATTAACTTTGTTTATTATGCAGCATCCGCTATAAGTACGCAACTCCATTCACACGAACAGGCCGTTGCTTATACCCGTTACGTGTTCGTATTTCGGGGCAAGCCGATGAACGCAGAGCGTATGACCGTTGTACTGAAGGAGCACTCGAAGAACGTGTTCCATTCCGAGTTCGGTATACGTGATTGGCGACACCTTATGAAGTTTGTACTGCGCCACATCGCTGACATCGCACTCGACGCGGACGAGGAGGAAATCAAAGACGATGACCCCATCAACGCCTTATTTGGTCACGGTGGACGCATTGGCGAGCATACGTATGCGATCGAAAGCTCGACGTTAACCAGCGTTACTGCGGTAGATGTCACCCGAATACATCGTTACGGAATACAGTATCAGAAGGCCTTGGGCTTCTGGCCAGACCTCCCTGCGACCGCCTTAAGCGAGCACGAAGGCGCACTCGCGAATAAGGCGCGTCCATCTTCCTCTTCGAAACAACCACTACTAACCGTTATTATACAGGACAGTAAAGTTCAGACCCCCTCCATTGTAATGTCCATAGATGCCAGTACTCGTCGGGAGCTCAATAGTATGATAGAGGACGGTTTCAATCGCATGCTACCAGTCATCGGGGACCAGTTAAACTCGACAGCAGCTCGCGCCTTATATAACAATCTGCCGCACGCAAACCCTCCATATCTTCCCTCCTCGTCTGCCGTCAACGTTCACCCCTCTCGACTCGACGCTATCGCTAAACTATACAACTCTAAAGAGTTCCAGTCCCCACAACAGGCCGCGATGTTCGAGTATATATTACAAAACACTCATACGATATTTGGGGTGCTCCCAACCGGGGGCGGCAAGTCGTTAATGTTTTACGGCCCGCCGATTGTTGAAAAAGAAGGTATCACCGTGGTCATCTCGCCGTTCGTCGCGCTTTCAGACGAACAATACGAGACTGCAATGGAATTGGGCATATCCGTTGGACGCTGGCCTTCCAAGAGCACGGATATATCCACCGTACGTTTACTCGTGGTATCTGCGCATGCAGCAGGGACGAACGAGTTCGTACAGTTCGTCAGAGCATCCGTTGAGCAAGGGCTGATTCGAAGAATTATATTCGACGAAGCCCATCAGATACTGCTATCAGCAGAGTACCGCGATTGTTACGATACGCTGCCCCTTCTTACACGGACAGGCGTCGTCGTTCACTTCCTCAGCGCGACACTACTCCAATGCACCATCGAGGAGATCATAGACGTTGCAGGTATCCCGCCTGAATCGACATACGTTATACGGGCCCCTACCGTCAGACCCAACATTCGCTACGACGTACAACACTTTTCTAACGATCGTAAGGTCACCGCATCTACTAAGATGATGGACTTCGTTGAGGACCTGTGTGCCGAACACCTCCCCAAACTGGACGACGCGGGGCGGATGCTTGTATACTGTGCTTCGTATAAAGAATGCGACGAAATACACAAACGCACAGGGTTTCCTGTCCATCGTGCTAAAGGGTCTACAGGCGACGAAGACGAAGACGACACGAAGAAACGACAAGCCGTCGCGCACGATTGGAGATCTGGACGAGCGAAAGTATTGATCGCGACCACTGGTTTTGGGAACGGAATCGACTACCCGCATGTACGTGTGGTCATCTCGGTAAATCCTCGCAACGGGAGTGATGCAGTCCAACAAACTGGTCGAGCAGGCCGAGACGGACGAGCATCGGATGCTTATATTATAGGGTCCAAACCACTGTTGGCGTCGAATATTCCTGACCCAGATCATGCAGGAGTAGGTATTATAACCATGCTATACGCGACGAACGACTGTATAAGAATCTGCTTGGGTGAGTTCGACAGCGAGTCGTATAGTTGCGTGTCCCATGGAAATATCAAAGCGCTACTATGCGCACGATGTCAAAGTCTATCCGTAAGTATTCCAGTCAGAATATCCACCTTAACGTGTATACTGAGTACGAATCTAGTACACTAAGTCGATGTCTTTAATCCCGACGTACCCTGGCCCCATGAATTACAACGTCAGACCGGCAAAGACACGCGCCTTCGAGTCAGCTCATAGAACGAATAGAGCTACCATCAACAACGAATATACAGCTAATCAAAATGCTGTATTGCCCACACCCACCCCTTCAAGCAAACCCCCCCGTAGCGTTATCTATTCGTCACGATCGCCGAATAATACAGACACGATAGATCTTGCCCATCTCGCCGAGACCCCCAGATTAACGTCGACGAGGCCCAATGCTCGAGCGATATACCCCACACCAGCGAGTCTCGCGTGTCCCCCAGCTCGCCATCGGGAATCCGAACACTCGACGGCGGTCTCAGGAGTTGACGATCTACCGACGGTATGTATACACTTACGCGTGACTATATTCAATCTATTGACAGGACCTTACAGACGCATGTGCCCACTATCTCCACGTACAACAAAGGCAAGAGACGTGCAGTCGAAACAGCGGAAAATGCAATGCCTCCCCCGCCCAACCCTCCGTCACCGAATACATCAAACGCTCAACGGTCATTTACAGTAGACGACGACGTATTCTGTGCCTCAGGACAGAATAGAGGGATTTCCATCCACAATCCTTCGATTTCTTCCAGCAGCAACGGTCAGACAGACGGACGATCCAACAAGACGATCTCGTTAGGCACCGCCCCGCGTAGACATCTCAGCCTCCCTCCCATCCCGCCATATAGAAAACCTGTGTCGACCCTCGTCGACGACACTCCCAGCAGGCGCAATCCTGCATCTCTGGATATCCCGCTAACTCAAAACACCGCCCTGCAACATATTGAGACCGCTCCTCCCCAGCTGAGCGGTCCGTTGCGTATGTCCCCACTCCCGCGCCTCGCCATGCCACAGCGTAGAGAGGCACAAGCTGCCAGGTCCGTCACGGCCTCACGACAACAAGCCGCTAACGACAGAGAGACAACGGCGAGCATACGCAAAGCTTACTTCGCATATGTCGACAGGCTATTCGACATTCAAGCAACATCATGCGTCATATGTCTGTTACTGGGCAAGCCGACCACATCCTGTCTACGCGACCTCTACAAGACATGCGAATCCGGTATATTCAACCCTATTCGCTCATGGGTTCAAATAGACGGCGGCCTCTACGCCGCGGACCAATTCAACCAGTTCCGCACTCTAATAAAATTCAAACCGAGTCAGCGCGTCTGCTACCACTGCCTGCGACAAACCGATATCGACGCCCATCCCCATATTACCACGTCCCGAACGTGCGAGGATTACACCGACCTCATCAAGAATTTCGCGTGGGCCGTGTATTGCTTGCCGTATGCGTGCTATGCAGGTCCAGCTGAAGGGAGTAGATGGCGTGAAGAACTGCTTGGTACCTTCGATCCACCACCTCCCACGACGCTTCCTGAATTCGTAACGTGGTTATCAACAACACACGACCCTAAAGGTCTCAATATAACAAACCTTCTGTTGATGTGTATTCGGTGGACGGAGATGCACGACAAACATGATTGGCCACCAACGTAGAATACATTATTTATTCTTTGTACAAAATTTTCCCTTATAATACAAGTTGTAATAACTTACAGGACATTCATGCCATTGCGCGCTTCCCAAGCTTAGTACGTCGTCGTTTGATAAAGTCTGATACGTAGTCGGCCACCGAATCTTCACCCGTAATGAATCGCACTGTCTCGACCACTGTAGAATCATTGTCCGTCTCGTTACCGTAATGATATTTGACAAGCGGCCTCCCGAAGTCGTATTTCAACTCTTCGGGATAATGGTCTGCTTCGTCTCCCTTTGCGTACCGGTGGGCCATATTAGTCAAAAAGTACTGGAGGAATGAGCCGAATCCTTCGCCGTGTTGGTCTTTGCTATATCTGATGGGGTTCCAACGAGGATCTAATAGCACGATCGAGCCAAACTAACGCCGACTGTCAAAATGTAGCCTCCAGTATACCTGCGAACAAGCTTACCTCTTTGTATAATGATAACGTCCAGTTCCGCGAGGTAACGGCCTTCTGTTCCGCGCTCCTGAACCTCTCCCTATTCTTATCGAACCATCCGTTATACGCGTCATCCGTCATCAAGGACCTCGCGTTCTGTATCTCCTTATCTTTCAGAGCCTCGAACACCCCCGTGATATACTTCGTCTTCCACGCCTGCTCGCGGCTAGCCCATTCTTCAGCCATTCGCACTTGTACGATAATCGACAGGATATTATGAACGAGATCGTGTACTCGAGACTTTGATTCGAAGCTCGTCAACGACTATTAAATTCGTCAGTATAAGTTCATGATCGAACGCGTTGACATTCACCTTGCTCCAGTTTCCCATCCTTTCGAGAGAGTCCTCGGTTTCGTCTATCCGCGTGTGCTCTTCAATCATGACTTTGAAGCTACAACCCTTTCTGACCGTCTCGCCAAACCATACATCCTGCTGAGCCGTTAGATCAATTCATTACAGCGGTACCCGCTCACCAGTTCTCTAGGTAGAACCTTTACATATCCTTGTAATAAACGCGCAAACGAAGAGCTTTCTTCGCTTTTATGATCTCCGGTGTTGCTCTCAACGGTTCGCCTCCATAGACTATGCGCGCCCGCCTTCGATTTCCCCGTAATCGACCTTATTATCTCGTCCAGTCGCCTCTGGAATACCGTACATGTCAATATATGCACGCGGCGGATGGGCACGGGCGTACCAAATTAGCTTGCGCTCTTTCGTCTTCCTTACGGAGTCTTAGCCCATCCTCGCCTTCCCCGTTAACGACCCCGCCTTCTTCATCGTCACCATTGCCCTTACCAGACCGCTTATTTCGAGGACCTCTGGTACGTCTAGACTTCTTCTTCGGTGGGTTATCGGCGGCCGACCCTCCTTGACTTGCTCCGTCCACATCCTGGGTCCCTCGAGGGCGTTTGCCGTTTGTCGTAGCTACGCTAGCCTGCGTCGGCGGCCAACTGATGTCCAGTTTGTCTAAAACGACCTGCACTTTGTCCGCGATATCGTCTGGTCCGTAATTAGCAGGCTTTACACGCATATATACGGGTTATACTCACCCCACGGATCCTCCCCCTCAAACTCGTCTACGTCTCCTTCTCGGGATCGCTGCAGCCTTCGAAGGGTCGCGACCTCGGTATTGGTCACTTTCCCCAAGAAGGATATGCCGTCTTCGATCTCCTTGCGTTCCTCTTCTTCAGCATCCTCGATCAAATCGGAGATCCGGACTTCTTCGATCAGGTTACGAGTGTCGACCAGTAACTTGCAGCCCATGCGAATAAGGTCTTGAAGTCGTTTGCTTGCAGCCGATTCGACCATCGGGGGCGCGACGAGAGGCGTTGAATATAGATCGAGGTTGTGGTATGTGGGCAAGAAGGGACTACGTCGGGAACATGCCTCGGATTCTGCTGTTCTATTTAAAGCCACGCCTTGCCATTCACACTCGTTTAATATCCCGACGTCTGAGTCCAAAATAGATGTCGCCCATAGGTGTTCTATACTAGTTCGAGGCATAGCAATCGCGCAGGACCCCGTCCCCCGACATCTGACCTTGAAATCGGAGACGATGGTCTGTGCGTGACGCTATATTTACCATCGTCGAACACTGAACACCCTCCCACAGTCTCTTCCGTACCACCATGACCACCGACGCCCCCCTTACGTTGTTCACCCTCGAAGCCTACCGACTCTTCGTAGCCGAGGACCTCGCATTCACCAACGAGTGTATACAACAACTCGTTGAAGACAGCCGGACGAGCCCATATTTCGGTTTCGACGTCGAGTTGAAGACCAACGGCGCGGTTAGATTAATCCAAATCGCGTCTCGCAACCGTGTATATGTTTTCGAAGTTGACAAACTCGGTGGTACGTCCCTACAACTATGCTATATGCACTGCAAGTAACGACTTCTCCCGCCAGGGATCCCCCATTCACTCTCGTCGTTCTTGAGTAACCAAGCGTACGTGAAAATGGGTGTCGGCGTGATCGGTAAGTAATCGTCGAACCGCTTATATGGCAACATGCTCAGGGTACCCGTAGGGGATGCCAAGTCGTTGATGTGCTCGGACAAAGTCAGGCTGGAAGGTGGTGGAGAGCTATCGCGGCTCCATCGTATGTTCGACGTGACGGGAGCAAGGTTGGGGCGATCGTTCTCAGATTGCGTCGCGCTGGAGACGCTGTGCGAGGTATGGCTAAGTAAGGGTCTAGATAAGACTCTCCGGTATGCGAGAGAGTGGGATGGGTTACTGACCGACGACCATTATGCGTGTATGTATATTACGCGCCCTCCCTTTTCATATACTTACCATATGATCTAGACGCTGCGACTGACGCCGCCGTCGCGGTCGCCATTTACCAACGGATGATAGAGGTTCCTTTGTTGAAGAACGCTCGCCGAACATTATGGGTCTTTATCGAATATGACACGTTGAACAGGCTGGCCGTCGGCCTCGTCGATTATCCTCCCTACGCCGCCGCGAGCAGGCGCCTCATCGACACGATGGAGGGCACGTTGAAGAAGATGAAGCAGACCTTGGAGCTTGCCAACAATACACTATCCGATGACGGCGGGAGCTGGACGGAGAAAACGATACCCGAGACCGTCGAGTTATGCGACAGGATGACGCAAGCTTTCGACGATTACTATCATAAGGTGGCTGGTCGTATGTAGTTCGGTAATACTTCCACGCAAAGTCTGTACTCGCCGTCGTCAGTGCCGTAGTCGTAGACCCTGTTTGCGATAATAGTCAATGTCGCAGTATGGGACGTTCCCAGTACGGCGTTAATCGACTTCGGGGGCCTACGATCCATATTCGCAGTACAGGAAGTTCCTGGTACGACGTAAATGACTCCCGGTCGCGGTACAAGACGTTATCTGGCACATGGATCGATCAGGGTGTCCGCGATCGATCATGTCTTAGTCTGACGAGGTGGCCCACGACCAACCGAGCTTGATATATCATCTCTAGGCGTGTATACCTTCAGAATAATTGGAGCAATGCACATTAGCTTTGGCTATATCTACCAACAGAGACTTACCTTAGACGAAACGAAGAAACTCCTTGACCAAACGAGCGCCCGAGAATGAACCATATTAGGTAAGCAGACCGTGGCATGAGCGCTTGTAACGAACTCCGGTCGTCGGAGTCTGAACGGACTCTGCGTTTCACTCGACTATCCTACCACTTCAGCACCGCTAGCATCCGTTTAGGCGAGCCTCGAGGTAAGTATACTATGATCAAAATACCCATTGTATAATAACACGAGTCTCTGCAGGTCAGATATTGCATACGATCCCAGTACACCGCGTTCTTGTCCGGTGGATCATCGTGTCTCGGGCTTAAGTCTAGGTGCGTGTACTACGCAGCGATCTACTTACTCTGCTGATCCTACCGTCGATGACATCAGTTACGTGAACGTGGCCAGCCGAGAACATCTCGCTGCTCACTAGTCGCGCTCATCTCCACATCCGGTGGCCAGTCGAGAACATCTCGCTGCTCATCCGTCGTCCTTATTCTCCACATCTAGCCACGATGGCTAACCAGCGCGAAGACTCTGATGCTCCGGGATCGTCTCGTTACCGACCCTACCCGTCTAATCATCGAGACCGTCATTCACCCGGCCCGTCTCGGCCTATCGTCTACCCTAGATCGATCCCTCGGCCCAATACCTCGTTAGACAAAACCAAGACACCGTATTGGCACACCGTACACGGCCTCGTCGTCAACGTGAGCGGCGCTGGTCTCCCACACGGTGTCACCGCAGACCTTGAGGATCTTAAGGCATCATCGCTGCGACATCCGCGATTACTCCATGACGGTAACATTTACCTGGCGCTATACCCCAAGGACACGCTGGATATGGGGCCATTGTTCAAAGCGATCGACCTCACAGGCGACCAATTATGTGCCTTGCTAAATCGAAACCCAAACGGCCTATGGTCCCTCGACTTTGTCACCCAAGTCAGATGGGACAACCTAGAAACCAAGCTCAAGGATGTCGCCGACGTACTCTTGCGGTCGTACCGTACAACGCAAAACGTCAACATGCCTCCGTTAACGGATGTCAAATTTCCACACACCTACGGCTACAAGGAACTCGGCAAGTTCGAGTCCGTGTACTCCAGGTGCCGGAACGCCATCGAAGGCTTCAAAATACTATCCGCCTATGTCTCGTTCGCCTTCGCTATATGGATGAGATCCTCTCCTGACGACGCCTTCCATGACGCTGCTCACCAACTTCGAACTTCAAACCTGGCCTTGAATTCCGATACGATGATCCTGCTACAAACTTCGATCGTGACCAAATTCTCTCAAGGTTTCAGAGTCGGGGGCATAATCGACCCCCATGCGACTCATTGGGGACCTGTCTTCCACAGACTTGCCCGCGCGAACGTGCCCATATGGCTCCTTTGGGGCAAAGACGACGACCGAATGTGCGTCGACCCCATCATGCGATTTGTATACTATCCTCCCGCATACGCGTTGGACATTGCCAAGTCGCGGTACGTAGTCAAAGCAGAGAAAATCGCCACGATCGCAACTGCATTCGATGGTGTTACCGTGCATGCGTCCTATCAACCCGTCTCACCTTCCGCCATCGAATCGACGGACGCTGAGAACTACGGAGAGTTCATTTGGGAAACAGGCTCATCCGACCCCGATCCTGTCGAAGTTTACGAACAATACTTACACGAGGGCGTTGAAGACGACAGCGAAGAATCCACCCGCCACCAGACCGTACCCGACAACTCTCAGTCGCCTCGCCCATCACCTTCTCCTCCAGTTACGACCCAAACGTTTGTTCAGATGACGATACCGTCTATCGACCTGTATCTCCAACTTAGACACGGATACTCCATTGATTATAGGACGTCCTCCCCATCCCACGTCGCCTTGTATGACTCGGACGCCCTTGCCGAAGACTCTAGCAAACCCTTCTTGTATCTTTTGTTCAAGGACACGACTTCGTTGTCGAAATCTACCATGGCGGGCGTTGTTAGCTGGTGGAACGTCATGAAAAATCCCGTCAATCTGTCGATGCCTCTCCCTTCGCAATGGGACGTTGTTCCTAATAGCATCCTGCTTAGTCGACAACACGCCTTCACCCTTACAGTAGCCAGCACACCAGGGGGACGACGCTGCTATATCATATCTTCGACGAACGAACGACCCTCTAACTGGTCAATCGCTACGACGAGTCCAACCGCCGCCTTATCTATATATCGACAACCCCAGATACAAACCGTACAAGAAGCAGCAAAGATGTTTCTCCGGTTTGGTATACCATTCAGAACCGTAGTAACACGACCGCGTACAGCACCATCTTGCCCATCACTATCTGCCCCCGCCGCGAACCCACTACTACACTTTATCACAGCAGCCAATACAACTCCTCACGCATTCTACCCGACATACGAACAACTTAGGGACGGCCTACTCCAAACGCGAGTCGGCAGGAATGCCCTACTCCGAGGCGGCATTCTTTGGCGACTCAGTCAACACACCGTTTCGATCGATTCTGTCCTTGCCGGCCCTGTATACGCCAACGAGCTGGTTGCGTCCGACGCTGTCGTTTCCTACTTTGATGACGCGTTATCGAGTAATGCTGCGGAGATAATAACCGGGGTGTTTCATTTTGAAGGTGCAATACGAGGCATCTGTTCGTACTGGCCACGGCACGAAACATTTCTCGACTCTGGATACGACGCAGGGCAATGGTCCCCCGATGCCGAACGATGGTACGGCTTTCATCTGGAGGCCCTTCAGAGCGGTGGGCAACAGCTCAAAACCAGTCGGGCATGGACGGCTGACTTGAAACGCAACGTCAAGTCATGTAGGCCGGTCATTCAAGCGAGCGAACAGACGGCCGCGAGGTTCATCGTAAATTGCATGGTGAGCTGACACGCATCCTCTAGCCATATATCACTCTTGCTAACGGTTAATTCAAAGACGTTATCCCCATCTTCTCCGCACGTACATAGTTAATCCTCTTCGTACCTTGATCATCTTTTGTCCTCTTCGTATATAGACCACGGACAGACTGTCGCTAGTTCGTACATCATGCAAGCCCACCTCGTTCGTGTATTGGAATTATATGTACTTTTTTTTTCTTTCATCTGATCGACCGTATCGATTTGTGCCGTATGTAATAATAATCATGATTAACTTTCCGCAGTATCAGTTCTGAGTGCTCGTAGCTCTATCGGACTAACCTAGCACAATTACTTACGATGTGATACAGGTACGTGTCATTGAGACTATTCTATACTGGTCGTGTCCCATTGAAGTTCCAGCCGTTATAAAGAACCCAGTGAGCTAACGTCGAGTTCAATCATGGCTTCCATACAACCCCTACCTCTCTACGAACTCTGGTATCCGCAAGTAATCGTCATCCAGGACGCCGATGCTGCTGCGAAACAGCTGGCCGAAATCATGCCAGATATCCCTGGAGAAGGAGACATCATCGGCATATCCATCACGTTGACGCACACCAACCATATACGCATAGTTTCTGTATTTCACAGCGACTCGGCGTATACATTCGATCTCAGACTCATCGGCGGTGAGTAGCTATATAATGGCGTACAACTACTTACTGATTGATTTTACTAGCGTTCCCCCCTCATTTGAAATGCCTTTTGGAAGATGAAGACGTCGTGAAAATCGGCCACGGCATCCTTAGTATGTACATGTAATGAATAGACCACGCTCGTGTGGTAATCAATCTCCTAGACATCGCGTGGCGTTTATACGACGAACATGATATCAAGATGACGATGGGCGGCGAGATATCTCGGCTTCATCGGATCTTCGACAATACGCACACGAATATCGGCGAACCATTCGATAACCCTGTCCCGATCTCCATAATCGCGGAACGTTGGCTCAGAAAGACAATCGTCAGCGAGTATGTCCAATGTCGATGGGGGGACATATTCGAACTCGTCCACTATAAGCGTAAGTGTACCGTCGCACTTTACAGCTTAGCTGACACCGAGACAGATTCAGCTCGAATGGCGGCCATCGTAGGTCAATCGTACCAAGCCATGAGAGAAGGTAATAGAGTGGACAGTGTCGCAGATAAATTTTGGGTTTTTACAGGTGTCGACTACGCTACGGGGACCGTCTTGGGCCGATGCGATGAGTTCCCATTGCACACCGTGGCCAGCGCATCATGCATAGAACCACTCCGAAGGGCTGCAGTCAGAGTACGCGCAACCCTGTCTGAGGCAGATCGCCACGTTCAACGCATGGGCATCCCTGTGAACGTAGAGGGTCGGTACTCCCGCATTTTTCGGTTGTGCAAGGAGATTGAGGCGGCATTTCGTACTTACGATTCCGCAGTTGAGGAACCGGAGTAAGTGTAGTGTGTATAGTTGATATAGATCATAACTTCAAATAACTTAGCGAATGGCTGAAAGAAGTTTAGTTTCTTCATTGTATACATGTATCGGTTAGTATTAGTTGATACGGCAAACTCAAATGTATACAGCGGATGAATCAATTTATACATCGAAAATCCATCATGAACACCTATCTCCAAAATTTACCACTGACATCCATTGTCAAGACCCATCTCCGTAACCTATACTAATAGTAAGTACCGACACTCATCACCGACAGCCATTGCAATACAAGCACCAGGCCAATGTCGCAACTATTACCGAGCCTACGGCTATTATCAGGCTAAACATGTTAACATCCCCCGCAAAGACATCTACCGCGAACACCAATCAATGACAGCTAATGGCTAACTTGCTGATACAGAGCACTACTGCCAACATAAGCACCGACAGTCAACGTACTGACATCCACCATCAATATTCAACGCACCGACATTTACCACCGACAGCCACCGTACTTATGTTACGTCTTAACATCCATTATCGACTCATAGCTGAATCTAGTGTACCGAATGTGTCACAAGTGATTATTATCATGACCGCAAGTACCGAAACTCGCCATGTGCACCGACCAATAATAAGTACTACGTGGACCGCTATCAAGTATACCCTCTCACAACCGCGAACCAATACACCGACATCCTCCACCGATGACCAATGGACTAACCAACGGACAATCCGCACTTCACCGCATGTCACCGCATATATCAACGCAGCTCGCTGTAACCAAGTATCAACGACCGAAAGTACATGTACTGCCACCGACACCCAACACTTATCGAAAATAATCAAGACCGACAGCAAACGTCGCGATGCCCTAGCTATCAAAGCCTCAGCCAATGCTTGCATTGGCTGAGCTTTGATAGCGGGGGGCAGACCCAAAAAATTGCGAAATCCTTACATTTCTTCGGGATGCGGTATCGACACGCAGTGTCGATCCGCACTGCCGAACTCAAAAATCTACGAAACCTCTTGTATTATACAATAATAACAATAATTGAACCCTATTACCAGCTAATTAGGTGTATTTATAAACACTAAAGACACTGTGAGCCAACAAGGACGTGTACATATACCTGGTTTAACCCACCTAAGTCAGCTTGCACACGCCCCGACGCGCGATAAATTTGCGATTCATTCGCCCTCTAGCGCAGCCAGTCGCGGACGGTATCCGCCAGCTATACGCATGCCTGTCAATGGCCTTGCGGATGGGTTCCATCGTGACGATGTAGGTGGGATATTCCAGCAGGACGGCGAAGACGCTGACGCTGAGTAGAGGGTAGTCGTCGACCTGTCCACGTCTTGACGTTGACACCGCGTCGTACGAGGGCGGTTCGCAGCCAGAGCAGGGGGACGACAAGGACAGCGAAAGCCTGCAAACGCTGCGCGAGGGTGTATGAGAACCAACAAAATCTAAGCAAGCCCACTTACCTACCATCTTGACGTCGACGTTCTCGCGGATGGGTTCCATCCGTGAGCATGTCAGCCTCTCGGTCCGTCCATCCGTGTATCCACGCTCGCCCAACGCGATCTCGCGGATGGGATCCATCCGTGAGGATGGTGGAGTCCCGCCGTTCGTCTTCCCGTTCGTCTTTCCTTTACGCCCTCCCGAACCGTATATCCCGCCCTACTCACTCTCCTTCACAGCCGCATCACCTCGCACGGCGTGTTGCTTCTCCCTCCACCGTGGCCCCACTCCGCTGTTGTCTCGTACATCGCAGATGCTAGTGAAACCACGGCGACGCGTCCGTCGCCGTCGCAATCGCGCCCAGACCTCGGGATCCCGACGTGTCGCAATCCACGCTGAGTCCACACTCAGACAGCATCCCTAAACGACTGGTCTCTAGCGCATATATACGCAGAAATACGATACTACGTACCTATAGCCGATATCGCATTTGACGTCTATATATGCGCGCGTATAATTCCCCCTCGAGCTTCCCCTGCAAACCACCACTGCGGGCGAGGGCACCAAGGGGGATATACCACGGTCGCAAGGGCGAAGACGATGGGTGGTGCAAGGCTCTGAACGCGCCAGCCGTGGATGGAACCAGTAAGGCGCGAGACTGGGGGATACGGGGAAGTCGACGATGCTGGGCCCACGTTCGCTTTCGTTCGTGCTCCTGCAGCCGTCGCGCGTGTCTACTACAGGCTACATCAATGAGACGGCCTTCTCAATGGTGGGGAGACTCACCTGACGGATATCTCTTCAGATTCACTGGTTATCCCTTTCACCCCACACTCTGGACCCCCGTTCACCGCCTCGTTCGACTTGAGAACGCGCGGCATTGTGTACCGCATCTTTTCTGTTAGTCGTTACGCGCCAGAGCCCTTTTGCGCAAGGAGATACAGCGGAGGAGGGATTGGAGTGAAATGAGGGCGCAGTGACATTCCCCAGCTGTCGTCGATGTCCCCAACGTCGTCAGCGCCGTCGTGGTAAGCATGAGAGAGCGGCGAGCTTGAAGTTGGGGATCGGTCAACGGAACGGAGCGGAGTTCGATCGCCCACGTGGCGCTTGTTCGAGCGCCACAATGCGGGGCAGCCCGCCTTCAACCCGCCCTCGATCTCCGCCAGCGGCTTCCCTGAACACTGACGTGCAAGCTGTTCGAACTCGTCGGGTTCGTGATCACTCGGGTCAGGGAGTCGACGCGTCAGACGTCCACAGTCCACCGCTGGCGCGACTCGCTCGCTCGCACATCCCCGGCCCTTGCACTCCCGCATGGTGAGTCTCGCGTGTCTACATCTACGGCCTACATCTACTGACCCTGGCTTCGAGCCCGCAAGTCCACCATCCGGCGCAGACGACTCACCGCAAACGCCACGTCAATCCCTCACCACCAAGCACGGCGACACGTCTACTGACTACGAGCGCGCGCATCCAGCATCTCCGGTATCGACGTGGGAGACGATCGGCTTGCTGACTTGCGAGGACGCCTCGTTGGTGGTGATTCCCGGCCTCGTTCGTCGTCGTGGGAGGCGTTCGAGACTCTATCGACGATGCGGGATGTCTGTGAAGTCGTGGCTGGTGAGTTCAGCTCGGGATTTCCGTGGCGAACTGACGGCTTACCTTTTAATTTAGTTCCTTGATGCGCACACCCGTAGGACGAGCTGCTGGCGTCGTTCGCGCGATATCTACGATGTCGCGTGTGGTGAGTAAATTACTCCTGGGTCGCGACGATCTCACTCACCACTCCGTTCTACAGCTTTCTCGATGGTTCTAAACCGTTCAGCCCGCTCTCGCCGTCGCTTTGTCGTTATCCGGGATCGCGCAATGGCTCGCAAGGCCGACGATTCGCTCGAAGGAGTTATCGAAGGCGGGCGACACTTCAAAGCGATCGAGTAAGCAACGATACGGTGACTTAGGGTCTCTGCAGCGGCATACACGTGTTAGCACGAGGAACGAACCGAGGGATGGGACGTAGAAGGGAGAGGATATGAGCGCGGAGCTGAAGAGTAAGGCAGACGGACTGGCAGATGAAGAGAAAAAGGGGGAGAGGACACGAACGGGTACATGAACGAACAGGAAACGCAGGAGAAGGGGGAAGATCACACACTGTCGACGCCAACGATACCGTTTGCCGTGCGCCACGCACCCCGATCGGCTAGCGCAATGAGTTCGAGCCCGCAGCGGGCGCTGGCGTCTGCGTTGGCAGGAGACGGCGAGAGAGAGAAAGATACCAAGAACTCGCCTGTGTAGTTTGACGAAGGGCGGTATCACGGTTACCTACCTATAGCATATATATTTGCAGCCCATACGTCGTTGAAAATCAATACTGTAACCTGCACTTGATCAAACGGATAGATGAGATTCGTGGTGAACACTACATGTCATCAATGTACCTGATACTGACCATTTACACACAAACCAGGTGTTACAAACTAAGCTAACACTAATCTACGCGTCGCCGCAGTCCTTCCGCATCTTCGTGATAAAAGTCTCAACGTATTTCGTGATGTCGTTCCTCTTACTGATAAACTTGACTAGGGTGAGTAACAACGCATCGTTGTCTGAACGTGTCCCCGCGTTGTATTTAATCATTCCCCTCCCCTCGACGAATGTAACACCTGCTTTACCGCCCACGAGCTCGTCAGAAGTAGCACGTCGCCTCGGTAAGTTGGCCATGAAGTACGGAAGGAATGTTGCGAACGACGGGCTCCGATTACTCTTACCGAATCTCGACGGATTCCATCTTGGATCCAATAGAACCGCCGACCCAAACTGAATGTACATGTCAAATAGACATCGATATGATCACTGGCAATCCTACCTCCTTGTAAAGCGCGAGCGTCCAGTTGCGCGCGGTTATACCCTTCTGCTGACGATCTTTAAACTTCTTTCTCTCCTCAGCGTACCACTTCTGATAGTCCCTCGTCGAACGTCCCAGCTTCATCGTCTCCAGTTTGTCACCATACGCCTCTTCGAACCGTGTATCTGTATAATTAGCTTTCCACTCCGTTGTTTTGCTATTCCAATCGACAGCTAACTTCAGTTGAAGCACTGTACCGAGGATAGAATGGACGAGATCTTGAGTCGTGTGCGTTCCCCTTACGTGGGTAATCAACTAAGATCAGTCGTATCAGTGAATACCTCGCCGTGTCGAATTTACTTACATCCTCGCGCCGCTCGATACGTTTGTCCAGATCCAACGTATCTATCTCCTTGTCCCAGTCTATCTGCTCTTTAAACGTCGCTTTACTGCCGACGAAATCTTCGAAACAGTTCTCCTGCGCCTATCGATTAAACCGAATACAGAGTGGATAGATATACCACTCACAATCTCGCCGACCCGAGGCGTGTCGTACCCAGACAACAGCCTCGCAAACGCAGCGTCTTCCTCGAGCTTATGCTCAGCGAATCCTTTCTTGGATACGCTGAGCAACAGCGTTTCAACGGTGCATTTCTGCCCGTCTGACAACAGCCCCGCTATACGATCCAGACGTTCCTGGTCCAACACTCAATACTGGCGAACATACGACGTTTGTACACGCACCTCGTTGATACCCTCACCGTTGAGGGTCTCAGAAGCCACTGAACTCTTGTTACCATTCTCGATGCCGTCCTGCGTGTCCACCCCATCCCCGCCGTTCGTCTCGCCACCAAGCCGCATATCCTCTTCATCCCCGCTGTTCGTCTCGCCACCAAGCTGCGTTTCCTCTTCATCAATGTCGATTGTATTGCCCGCCAATCGCGCCTCCACGTCGTCCTCGCCCATAGGCCGTCCCTTATCCCGTATACCCTGCATCTCACTGCGAACCCGCTTTGATTTACCTCCGTTCGGGATCCATCCTATGGTCTGTCTGCGTTTCAAACTCCTCGAAGGCGCGACATATGACTCTGTGTCGATATCCAATTCGATACCATGCCTAGGGTAAGGCTCGCGTTGTACGTTTTGTCTACTTGCAGATACCAGCCCAGACCTCGCCAACCTCGTCTTCGCCCTCGCAGACATATCGTCTAACAGTAAGTATGTCAAAAGCAAGATCGGTGCGCATATATCATAGCCACTCACCGTACAATCGGCCTTGGGAAGCGCCTACGGGTCCACCACTCTGAGCAACGCGCAAATCTTGAATCGTCTTCAGTGTAGCATCCATCATAGATTCGATGAAGTCGATCTGCTTGCCAAATCTTTCGGATTCGTGACCCCCGGGTACCCCGCTGTTTGAGTTGCTGTTTGAGTTGGATTCCGATGCGACTTCGAATGCGCTCCTCATGCTCAGGAACAATTTACACGCCGATTCGACCGCGTTCTCGATGCTGATCCCTCCTGAGGAAGCGTTCTTCGACATCGTTGCCATAGGAGTTTGCGAAGACATGATTGACGTCGACGTCCAGAGCGCTATTAGTTTCAATGTCCGTCATAACAAGAAAACACCACGTACCCACGCCTATTCCACTGCCTTCGACGTCAACGTCGGCTGCCAGACTGTCAAGACCTACATATTCGTGTACGACAAATGCCCGTTTCGTTTCTCGCTCGAATGGTCTATACCTGGAACAAATAATACGAGCCGTTCATTATATTTATTCTTTGCGATCGATCACTCCTCGCTGAGTTCGTTTACATCCTAGATGTACTAGTTGTATCGTATCTCATACTTATTCTATATTCTCGCGCATAAGTCTGTCGAACGAAACGGGCGCCTACGCGTCTTGCCTACTTCACGTTCGTCACCATCATCATCACGCTATTCCCGCGAACAAGCCAGCAATATCGACAACCGTCTTCGTCTACTCAACGTGAAAACGATGCGTTCTCATTCACGTGTGCGAGTACGCGTTAATCTTTGTTGGTTTTCGTATTCTCATTCCTATAGAATCACCACCGAATGCCGTCGATTCGCGCTGTCGACGCCATTTGCGCACTTCCCAAGTACAAGTTCAACGAAATAGCTCACGCTATCTATAAGATGTTCGAGACGGACAGGTTCAGGAAAGAGATCCAACGGGTAACAGGCCGTAGGAGCCACGAATTGGTATGGGTCATCGTGTAAGTACTGCCATTCGTGCTCACATTCGTCATACGAATAACGAGGCGTAGTACCGGCGTACACCGTAGCGTTTCGGACCAGCGGAGGCATATTACGCTGCGAGGATTCACTCGCCGTCACCACAAACGGATCAGTACCATTCACGCCGCCGTGACCCATCATTACCAACCACTTGTACGCGACGTAACCGTTTTTGACGGCTCTCCACCCTGGTCCAAATACGCTCTCGCCAACAGCAGAAGGATTCGAGCTCATTCCCGTCGTTAAACATACCGATCCATCACCCGTACGCATACGCAATGTATCAGAAAGTATCTTCGATATACTAGCTTTTTTTGATTGATCGACACGGATGGATTCCATCCGTGACCCGTCTAAGTTTAGAAGCCACGACTCCAACGACGATCATCCACCCTTCCGTCCATCAATCACCAACGTGAGCTTCTCGATCGCGCGGAACCGAGAGGCAAGTCGACGCTTAAAGTGGACGTCTATGTGAACGCCTCGACGTTCCCCGTTCTTCGGTCTCTTTGCCCATCTCAAAATCCTTCATTTCCCCAGCATAACGTTCGCGCACTGCGTTTGATTGTTTCACCTGCGAGGAATTTCCTGCAGCTGACGCGTATATACTCTTTGGCCTGCGAGGAACGTCCTACAGCTAACGTGTATTTGAATAATTGACCTGCTAGGAACGTCCTGCAGCTCCTGTTCACGATGTCGAGCCCGCATACCGACAACCAAGAGGATACTATCAGTATCTCTATTAAACGTAAGTAGACGTACTATCATCTGTTCACGATGCTCATATACAAACAGCTGGTGTTCTCGTTACTTTCCAACGCCAAGACGGGTTTTTTGTCTGTCCTTGCGAGTTCAAGACGTCGAACGAATCCGCATTTCGCGTGCACTACCGTGAATGCCAATCGAACGAACAGTCGGGCGGGCTACTCGAGAACGTGTCTCGAACATTCAGCTACGTCGCCTCTGTGATGTCCACTCCGTCGTTTCGAGGCAAGCGCGTCCCCTCGATAGAATACGAAACACCTAGTAAACGGAGACGCCTCGAATATATCTCTACACCCCGTTTAGCAACTCGGGGAGTATCGCGGACGTCGTCTATCAGATCGTTGTTCTCGACGCCAATACTATCGATACCAACAACCATAATTCGATCGGTATTTCCACTGAAATCTATAGAGCTCGTCGATGATAACGACCTCTCGATGTCGACATCGTTGTATCACGATCGTCCATCGAACCGTCTTCTTCAATATCCGCAAGGCTCCGCGCCCCGTTCGCCGTCAAAATACAACAGTATTTCATCGACAGAGTCGTTAGACCTCCGTTTCAGTAAAGAATCCGACCGTATACAAATCCCCTCGTCAGATCACGACGTAGATCTTCAAACGGCCCAGGCGTATGTTCGCTCACTCGGTCTCTTCATCCACAAGCCCACTTATATACTCATTTGCGTACAATGCGAAAGCGCCGTGTCCGCTGAAAATGCGATCACGCATATTTCGAAGGCGTCGTCGGGCTGTAGGAGCTCTATATGGCGTACGCTGGACTTTGATTACATCGAACGATGTTTACGAATATGCGATGTGTTTGAGCCTATTCAAATCCCTCCACGAGACTCTTCTGTATCCCCGATCCCTGTGATACCCATTACGAAAGGCTGGCTATGTACCGTCGATCCGTCATCGCAATGCTATAACGAATGTTTTGCGTCGGAGAGATCGCGCGATCGTCATTTCTTCGACAATCATAAAGACGTTGTCGATCGTAGTAACCATTACGCCCCCGTTGATATCCAGAGGATATACAAGTATCGAGGTATACAGCGATGCATCCGTGTTAACGTCCTACCCGCTCGCATCGAGCCTCCTCGTTACGACGCGTTCATAGCTTCTATTCCGGGTAACGAGCCCTTGCCCAAGTCAGATACAGTCTCTCTCGCAACACAGCCAACCGTATTTGAGTCGATTTTACACTGGGACATGGCCTTGATTGGCGTCGACATCAAATATCTCAAGTTATACCCTCATCCGCCGTACGCAGATGCCCCAGAATTCGATAATCTCCCAGATATCATCGCTCGATATATCACCACTATCGCAGAGGCTGTAAAGCACGGCGGACACCGTCAATTATTACAACAGGTGCATTCCCCTGATTTGTACGTTTTTTTTTTCATCGAATTACTCCGTTCTGACTCGATGCCAAAGGACCAAACTCCATCATTCGCCGCTTCGATATCCTAAACAAAAGTCCACGTTGGACAGCTACGCCCATATATATTCTTGCTATCTGACGATGCTGGTTCGCAGTGTCGAGCATCCCATTCCAGGATACCCCGTTCATATGACCGCCGAGCAGACAAGACTCAGTTCTAGACTGTATACGTCCTCTAACGACGATGCGATATCCAACGACGAATTGCATTCTCACATACACGAACTGTCCTGGGCTTTAATATCGAGTCATCCGATCGAACATGCGAAGAACGAACTCAATACCCCCATACTTCGCTACCTCATCGCGCAACATCTCGTTCCAGACGGCGACGGCAATTTCAAGAAGGCTCAGACGCTTTCCCATACATTGAGCGCGATCCAATGGTGCTGGCAGGCCATAGGATATACGGAATGTCTCCGTCACGCCGACGAGTATCCTGACGATGCGTTTGGGTAAGTTGTCCTATTATCGTAGTCGATGGAAGTCTTACCGTCAATGTACAGGGCATATCGAGACCGCGTCAAGCCGTATCTTCAAGAATTGGAACGTACGCCTTTCACGACCCTCCGGACAATCATCCACGTCAATACCTCGATAGCCAAATCCGAGTATTCTCTCCCTAGGTTCGTTATGGCGATGGACAAGACGTACTTTAGTCTAGACGGACATCCTATCCCATTCACCAAATTCAAAGAGTACGCCCTTGGCCTGATATCGAGTGCGGAATCCAAGCTCGACGCAGTACTCCGTGGTTGGCAATTCGACGACATCGATACGAAAATCAAGACCGCTCTACAGATTGGTGATCACCAGAACACGTATTTGGACCGATTACATGACATGGGCGCGGGATATTCGTTCTTCTCCGACACTCGTAATCATCTAAAGAACGACCGCAATCTCTTGTTGAAGCATTTCCTTCGAGAAGGATGCGACGAATTCGCTACAAGTATACCCGGGGCGGTGCCATCTGAAGTATTCAAACCAGGTAAGATAACACCGTCGTTATGTTTCATACGATAGCTTATACGTTCAAGTCAACTGTCGCCTTTGGCTAGACGAAGTTGACTCTCTAGTAAGCACCTTGTATGTAGCGACAGTCACAACCTGGCCAGGCGCTGGCCGAGGATCCGAGTTGGACCACTTGACGTATCGAAACGACCACGGAAAGCGGCATTTGTTCTTCATCAATAATATCCTGACGTTCGTCACTTCGTACATCAAGACTCAACAGATCACAGGGCGAGCCCCCTTAATCCCTCGTGGCGTCGACCCACGTCTTGCCAGAGTGTTTATCATTACTCTAAACTTCGTATATTATGCCGCGTCCGTGATATCTGCACAGTTGAAACAACTCGAGCAATCTGTTGCTTATACTCGATACGTGTTCGTATACCACGGCGTTCCGATGAATGCTGAACGAATGACTCGCGTCCTTCGCGAACATACTCTGCCCATGTTTCACGTAGAATTCGGTATACGTGATTGGCGACACGTCATGAAGTTCGTGTTAAGACATAAAGCCGATATTGCGCTCGAGCCCGAAGACGAAGAGGAGCAAAATAAAGATCCCTTGAACTCGTTATTCGGTCACACTGGCCGTATCGGAGACCACGTATACGCTATCGAAAGTTCCACACTAGAATCGATATCCGCCGTAGACGTTACTCGCGCACAGAGATATGGCATTGGTTATCAACGGTACTTGGGATTATGGCCAGAGTTGTCTAATACAGACGTTGTAAACGACGAAGAGAGCAAAGAGATTGTCACGGTAAGTGTGTCGTTTGCGATCCGTGCTTCGTGTCGATTGAAACTATTATTTAGAGTAACCGCGATTCGACCACAAAGGCTATGAACACTCGAGACACTGCCGAGCTGATGGAACGAGTACTTGATCGTCTTTTACCAGTAGTAGGCGATCAACTCACGTCTATGGTTGCGCGAGCTCTATATAACGAAATACCTCATCATACTCCCCCATATCTGCCGTCTTCGTCTGCCGTAAACGTGCATCCATCTTGTCTCGATGTCGTGAAGACGTTATACGGCTCTAACTCCTTCCAATCCCCTCAACAAGCCGCCATGTTCGAGTACATACTTCAAAACACATATACCGTCGTTGGTATCCTTCCAACCGGTGGGGGCAAATCCCTCATGTTTTACGGTCCACCGTTAGTAGAAAAGGACGGCATCACTGTCGTTATATCGCCGTTTGTTGCATTGGCAGACGAACAGTTTGAAACGGCACAGCAATTAGGGATACCCGTCAGTCGCTGGCCCTCTTCTCATGTGGACCTTTCATCCACTCGTCTTCTCGTCGTGTCTGCTCACGCTGCAGGCACCAACGATTTCGTTCGGTTTATTCGCGCGTCCACCGAGTTGGGTCTAATTCGACGCATTATCTTTGATGAGGCACATCAAATAATATTATCTGCTCAATACAGAGACTGTTACGACAGTCTCCCCTTGTTGACTCGAACCGGGGTCCAAGTACATTTCCTCAGCGCGACGCTGCTCCAATGTAGTATCGACGAGATCATCCGGATCTCTTGTATACCTGTCGACGCCGTGTATGTCATCCGAGCCCCTACGTTCAGACCCAATATATGTTACGACGCCCAACACTTTTCCAACAACTCTGACGAGAGCGCGTACGACCAAATGATGAACAGAGTCGAAGAGTTGTGTACTGAACACGTAGATCGATTGGACGAAGACGGTAGAATGCTCATATATTGCAGTTCGTACAAGGAATGCGACGAAGTATTTGAACGAACTCGTTACCCCATTCATCGAGCCAGAGGATCCACGGGCGACGACGATGAAGATGACGCTAAGAAGAGGCAAGCAGTTGCGCATGACTGGAGGGCCGGGCGACCCAAAGTCTTGATTGCCACCACTGGATTTGGCAACGGTATCGACTACGCGCACGTCAGAGTCGTTATTTCTGTCAACGCTCGTAACGGGAGTGATGCAGTGCAGCAGACAGGCCGTGCTGGTCGCGATGGCCAACAAGCGCATGCCTACATTCTTGGATCTATGCCGATGTTGGTGTCTGCAATTCCTGATCCAGACTTTGCGGGTGTCGGCGTCATGAATATGCTCTATGCGAGAAACGACTGTATACGCATATGTTTGGGTGAATTCGATAACGAGTCTTATAGTTGCATATCTCATGGTAGAAACCAGGCCGTTTTATGTGCACGCTGCAAGGGTTTATCGGTAAGTTCAATAGATTTCGAGGTGTATATGTTTCCTGACACTCACATAGTTCATCAAACCTGTTTCTCTAATACCTGCCCAACCAGGACCTCGCAACTATCGAATCCACTCAGCTAGTACAGCTGTCGGACCGTCTCGTATGATACGTACATCTCCTTACATCGACAAGGCTCTCGAGCCGTCACGAAGCAAACGTCAATATGTTCTTCCGTCTGTCGATAAGCCCCCACAACCATTCGCATTATCTATCGACGATATATCAGACGACATGCTTGTTAACCACCCATTCGACACACCTATGATGCCACCCGCTACTTCCATACCTCATAGGGCAGTATACCCAACACCAGCCAGTCCACTGCACGCACTGGACCCACGACGAGTCTCTAAAAAATCCAAGACGAGACCGTCAGCCAACAAAGCATCGGAGGTAAGTATTCACATACATTCTCTAGGGTTTTGTATACTGACTATCCTTTCTAGATGTCCACAAATGTAATACTGA
Source organism: Pleurotus sapidus (assembly GCA_026743855.1). Lineage (NCBI taxonomy): Eukaryota > Fungi > Basidiomycota > Agaricomycetes > Agaricales > Pleurotaceae > Pleurotus > Pleurotus sapidus. The sequence goes on from JANBWZ010000021.1 coordinate 560,920, forward strand.
CACCCCAGCAAAAAGCAAGAGCTCGTGCGAATGCTGCAAGTCGAACCATTATGCCCCCCCCTCCTCTGCCCCGTTCGCAGCATGAGAGGTTAGCAGTCGTACAGACATCCGCTACATCAGAAGACGATGTATTTCGCGCGCATCCTCTGCGTGTCTACAGTAACGCTGTGCCACATGGACAAGTTACAGCCCCCACTTCGACGCCTTCGTCTCATCGTCACCAGTTCACGCTGCCACCTATCCCGACGAATGAACGGTCCGCATCAGAGACGCCGCCATCTGCCACACGTCCCATGCCTCCTCAATTCCATACACCCCGTATACAATCCTCTAATAACTCGCGTATCATGGGGCAACTTCATCACATGGATGCCTCTAATTTGTCACCCTCTCCACATTCGCCATCGCCTCCTGTCGAACCCCCTCCGCCGCAGAGTATACGTTCCATCAGTAATATAAGACAGCAAGCTGTTGACGATCGTGAAGAAATATCGAGTATACGTCGGGATCACTTCGCGACCATAGATCAATTCTTCTCTATGCGTCCCAAGACATGTGTCATATGTGCTTTAGTCGGCAATACGCACACTGGGTGCCAGATGGATCTTTACATGTCATGCCAATCCGGACTATTCAACCCTTGGCGAGCATGGGTCCAGTTGTCTGATACTGTATTGGCAGCGAACGAATTCAATAGCTTCCGTACGGCATTACGTTTCGAAGAGAGTCAACACGTCTGTTACCGTTGCATGCGTCAGACCGATATCGACGCGCACCCTCACACAACGACAGGCGGGGCCTGCGCTCAGTTTGCGGACGTGATCAAGAATTTTGCGTGGGCAGTACACTGTTTACCAGCCGCTTGCTCTGCAGGTCGAGCAGAAGGTCGCAGATGGAGAAAGGTTTTACTCTCTACGTTTGAACCCTTCCCTCCATTAGCTCGTCCTGCATTTGAACAATGGCTATCGACAACGCCTGACCCAAATGGCCTTGATATCACGAACATACTGATGTTATGTATTCGTTGGACCGAGATGTACAAGGCTGGCGAGTGGCCGCCCCCCTTAGAGTAGTTATTCCGTACACGTCTGTATTCTGTATGTAAAGTCTGTCCGTTTAATCATACTACTTAGTCGACCTCGTCGTCTCCGTTACTCGTGTCGTTCTCGTCGCTGTCGGAAGTCAAGCCGTTCCTATTGTTATCGTCGTTCTCGTTATTCTCCGTAGCCTCTCTACCACCTCCCACCGCACGTTTACCGAGCCTATTGCGCCGTTTCTTGATAAAGTCCGAAACGTAATCTGCTACCGAATCGTCGCCTGTTATGAATCTTACGATCTCGATTACGACGTGGTCGTTAGTTTCTTCATTACCGTAATGATATTTAACCATCGGCGCTTCGACGTCGTAGCGTAATTCTTCAGGATAGTTTGCAGCTTCATCCCCTACAGCGTATCGATGAGGCATATTGGCGAAGAAATACTGGAAGAATGCTCCGAATCCCGTGCTACGATGGTCTTTACTGTACCGATTCGCGTTCCAACGGCTGTCTAACAAGACGATTGAACCAAACTAACTCCATCATCAGAGGGTAAAAGCATGTATAAGTGATACAGGTACTGACCTCTTTGTATACCGCTAACGTCCAATTACGCGCTGTGATAGCTTTCTGCTCGATGCCTCTGTACTTGTCGCGATTCTTGTCGAACCAGATCTGAAACTCTTTCGATGTCAACTCGTTCCTCGCGTGTTGGATTTCTTTCTGCTTCAGAGATTCGAACGATTCGGTAATATACTTCGTTTTCCATGCGCGATCGCGACTTCCCCATTCCTCGGCCATTTGGATCTGTACGATAATGGATAGGACGTTCTGCACGAGGTCATGGACCTTAGACTTGGATTCGAATGCGGTCAAGGACTATGGTCCTCGTCAGCACGATCATCGCAAAACTAACGCGTTATCTCGCCTTGCTCCAGTTTTCCATACGCTCGATAGAGTCTTCAGTCCCGGTCACCCGCGCATACTCCTCGACTTGAATTTTGAAGGTCCCGTCTTTTCTGACCACTTCCCCGAACCAATGATCCTATATACCGTCGAATAGATCCTTTGGCGATATAACGTTCAGCTACTCACCATCTCTCTAGTGGTAATCTTCGTGTACCCTTGTAATAACCGAGCGAACGACGTGATTTCTTCGTCTCTATGGTCCCCATTCTCGTGGCCAATAGTACGCCTCCATAGAGAATGGGCCCCCGCTTTATGCTTCATATTAACCGATCGAATAATAAAATCTAGTTGCATCTGATGAACGCTATCTGTCAAGGCTACAATCTCGGTAAAATGAATAGGGCACACTTACTGCATGCGTCTTGGCTCGGTCTTCTTCCTTGGAAAGTTGAGTAGGCGGAGGGCCGTCGTTTGTCGCGCCCGATTCGTTGGGTTTGTCGCTCTTAGAATCCTTCTTACGTCCAGACCGCTTGCCTCCGTTTTGCTTAGACCTTTTACTCGGTGGCTTGTCGACGCCGTCGTCCTCTCCGTTAGCGTCATTCGTTTCGTCGCGTTCGAGCGGCCGCTTGCTGGATGCGGTGTTCGTACTTACTTGCGTAGGCGGCCAGGTGATGACCTCGTTATCCAATACTACATGTACTTCATCGGCTATATCATCTGTGGACGGAACGTTAGTACTTATATGCGCATATACAGACGACACGCACCCCAGGAATCGCCCTCTACGTCGTAATCGCATTCCCCTTGCTGCCTTCGATGTAACTGTCGAAGCGCCGCGATCTCGGTGGCCGCGACTTTCTCTAGGAATGTTATGCTAGCCTCGATCTCCTTGCGATCCAACCCTTCGTCACCCTCGATCATGTTGCCGATATCGACTTCTTTAATTAGATTGCGAGTGTTCACGAGCAACTTGCAACCCAGGTGTATCAGGTCCTTCACGCGTTTCATAGCGGGAGATTGCGACATTGTAGTGAAATTGGACGATACGTTCGTGGCGACGAGAGGGATGGTGGACGTAGAAGACGAAGGGGCAGGTCGGTTGCCGAACGCCCGATGAAGTTGTCCTAATTTGGATTACCGATTGTCGAACACGATCGAAGTTAGGCGTTTCGATCCTCGGAATACTGGGACGGCCTTGGTCTGTGCGGTGACAGGCTAGGAAGTTCCACCATCCGTGCTTCCTTCCTTCCCTACCACCATGTCGACACTCCCTTCATCCCCCGTGTATTCTGTCGCCCTAGACGCCTTCACCGTGTCCAAAGATACGGAGAGTACCAACGAAATAATCGCCACGCTTGTAGAAGAGGCTGTCTCGTTCACATTCTTCGGGTTCGATCTAGAAGTCACGACGTCCAAGCGCGTCCGTCTAGTCCAAATCGCGACTCGCCAGCACGCCTACATTTTCGATATAGGCCTACTCGGAGGTACGTCTCGTATACGCATACAGGGTTTTCTTAAGATAGTCGTCGTTCTCCAGGGTTCCCTCCTTCGCTGGTAGCGTTCCTAGGTAATGCAGAGTACATCAAACTTGGCGTTGGCGTCGCAGGTAAGCTATTATACGCGCATATAGCAGCCGCCGATTGAACAGTCGATCTATAGGAGACGCCAGGATGTTGTTCCAATCCCATAAGGTCGCCCTCTGCGGCGGGGGCGAACTCTCCCGACTCCATCGCCTGTTCGACATGTCCGGCGCAAAAAGTGACTTGTCGTTCAGCTCGTGTGTCGCATTGGATACGTTGGCGACCAGCTGGCTGGGTATGCGCCTCGATAAGGGTCTACAGAACGCGCGAGAATGGGACGGACCGCTTCAGAGTCATCACCATATGTGTACGTCCCATCCTCACCGTCGTCCATCATATCTTGACATTACATCATAGATGCGGCCGCGGACGCATGCGTAGCGCTCGCGATATATGATAAAATGGTTTCTGTGGAGATAATCAAAGTTGCGAGGCCGTCCCTATGGATCTTCACCGAATACGACGTCGCCAGTTCCCAGTGCGTCGGATTACGCGACGACTACGCACCTCACGTCGCTCTGAGTCCTCGATGGATAAGGGCCATCGAGGGCGCGTTACGAAAGGCAAAGGATGTATTCGAGCGGGCCAACGAGGAGCGAGCAAGCGAGGAACACGTAACGTGGACTCAGCAGGTGATGCCGGACGCTACAATATTACTGGAGGAATTGGGGAAAGCGTTCGCTAATTATCACGACAGGGTGGCGAGGGGTCGCTTGAACTAGGGAGAAAGTAGCGCTATTACTTCAGAATCGGCTGTGCTGCGTAGACGCCTCTGTGTATACGGTACGGGATGTCCCCAGTACGATATAAGAAGTCGTGGCACAGGTTGTACCTAGTGCGACGGGTTGTGAATGAATGACGCGCTCGGCGACATGTGTTAGCTCGAACGGAGTGGCCTATGTCTATACAATGCGCGGATTATGCGTTAGTTCGATCGCGAGAGCAATATCCAACGTACCTTACTATGTAATAGCACCGGCGATCGACGGAGAGCAATCCGTTCGATGATACGGATGGATTCCATCCGTGAGCCCACGTATCGTGCCAGGAGATACAGAAGCGCCCGAACTTGAACCGTATCACATAATCTGACCACGGCACGAGCGCTTAGCCGGTCGTCGACCGCTTGTCGGAGTTCGAACGGACTTCGCGTTTCGTTTCACTTCCCTGCTATCTCGCTATATATCGATTACGCGTAAACCGACAAGTAAGTGAGAGATCATTCAAAACAGAGCCATAGACTTATCTGTCGTTCTATAGACCTCTTTCTCTCATAATCTGGGCGACGCTGGGCTTAGCAAACCGCCTTTCTGTGGGTCGATACATATTGTCTTGATACGATAAGGGCGGAGTCTCAGGTGCGTGTACTACGCCACGCTATGCTTACTCTGCTAATACCGATGACGACGTCCGTTACGTGAAGGTGGCCAGGCGAGAATATCTCCCTGCCCATCTGTCGCGTTTATCTTCACATACGGTGGCCAGACGAGAACATCTCTCTGCTCATTCGGCCTATAGAATTTCGCTCTTCACATACGGTGGCCAGACGAGAACATCTCTCTGCTCATTCGGCCTATAGAATTTTGCCTCTTCACGTTATCGTGCATACCGACCAACTGCGAACGTCTCACTGCTCGTTCGCGTCCGCTTGCTGTCTATCCCAATATGACCCTAAGCCGCGAAGGCGAAACCACTCGCGGATCGTCTCGTTATCAGCCGTACTCATCGACTTCTCGCGGTTCTCAATCAACCGATCCACATTCGCTTGTCGTGTATCCTAGGTCGATCCCCCAGCCAAATTTCTCGTTAAACAAGGTCAAGACGCCATACTGGCATACGGAACAAGGCCTCCTCGTCAACGTGAGCGGCGCTGGGTTACCGCACAGTATCACGACCGGTCTAGATGACCTAAAACACTCATCTTTGCGGCAACCAAGGCTGTTACACGACGGCAATATTTACCTCGCGTTATATCCAAAGGATACGCTCGATATGGGCGCGCTCTTCGAACCGATTAATCTCACAGGAGATCAACTATCCCGGCTTATCCATAGAAACTCGAACGGCCGCTGGTCCCTCGACTACGTCACGCAAGTCAAATGGAATACGCTGCAAACCACCCTAAAGGATGTAGCGGACGTACTTTTATCGTCTTACCGTGCCGTCGAAAAGTTCGATATGCCTGTGCTAATCGACATCAAACTCCCATATGCATACGGATACAAAGAAAGCGGAAAATTCGATACCGTATATTCCAACTGCCGAAACGCCATCCACGGTTTCAAGATACTTTCCGCATACGTTTCATTCGCGTTCGCAATTTGGATCAGATCCTCCCCCACTGAAGCATTTTGTGACGCCGCTCACCACCTTCAACGATCCGGTCTGTCCTTGGATTCCGTCACAATGATCAAATTGCAAACGTCAATCGTCACCAAATTCACTTATGGTTCCAGAGTCGGCGGTATAATCGACCCCCACACGACTCACTGGGGACGAGTCTTTCACCGCCTCGCTCGAGCGAATGTGCCCATTTGGCTTCTATGGGGCAAAGACTACACTCGAATGTGCGTCGACCCTATAATGCGCTTCGTATACTATCCTCCTGCATACGCCTTGGACATAGCAAAGTCGCGGTATGTAGTCGATGCAGAGAAGAGCGCCTTGATCGCATCTGCGTTCGACAGCGTTATCGTACATTCGCCCAATACAACTGAGGCTGTCTCGTCTTTTCCCAGTCAACCGCCGCATCTTGAGAACTACGGAGAGAGCATTTGGGAGCCAGGTTCATCCGAGCCCGATCCCATCTCAGTATACGACCAATACCCCCGAGAGAGCCATGCGGACGACGCAGACACCAACCAAGAACAACCGTACATTCCTAACCCTCCGTCGCCCACTCTATCAATATCCCATACAGCCGCAGGTCAGTCTCGGATTCAGATGGCAATCCCATCTGTCGATACCTACCTTCGAATTCGCCATGGATATTCAATCGATAATACAACGACTTCCCCATGCCACACCAACTTATACGCCTCTGACGCCCTCGCCGAGGATTCCGATAAACCGTTTTTGTACCTGCTATTCAAAGACATTACGTCCATATCCGGCTCTACTTTAGCGGGCGTCGTCAGCTGGTGGAACGTTATGAAAAACATCACAAATCTGGCGGTACCACTTCCCTCGCAATGGGATATCGGTCCCGATAGCGTCCTTATTTCACAGCATCATCATTTCGCACTTACCATCGCAATTACGCCGTGCGGGCGTAGTTGCTACATCGTGTCCTCAACCAAGGATAGTCCTTGCGACTGGTCAATCGCCACGACAAGTCCAACCGCCCTGCTATCTATATATCGACAGCCTCAAATTCAAACCATTCACGCAGCAGCAATATTCTTCCTCAACTCTGGTATACCGTTTAGGACTGTCGTCACACGACCGCTCGGGACACCATCATGCCCGTCCATATCTTCTCCCGCCGCAAACCCTCTATTACAGCTAATGAACACGGTCGAAACAGCTCCCCCCGACTTTTATCCTAGCTATGAACAACTAAGGGACGGGATCCTACAAACGCCGGTTGGCAGAAACGCTTTACTACGAGGTGGTATCTTGTGGCGACTCAGTCAACATATCGTATCGGTCGACGCTGTTACAGCAGGCCCTAGGTATGCCAACGAACTGGTCGCATCAGACAGAGCTGTTTCCTATTTCGACGATACGCTGTCGACAACCACTGCAGAGCTCATCGTCGGCGCGTTCCACTTTGAAGGGGCAACACGGGGTATTCGGTCGTATTGGCCCCGACATGACACGTTCACCGACTCTGGATTTGACGCAGGACAGTGGTTACCAGATGCGGAACGGTGGTACGGGTTTCATCTGGAGGGCCTATCTATCAAAGCCTCAGCCAATGCTTGCATTGGCTGAGCTTTGATAGATGGGGGTAGACTCAAGATTTGGGGAAATCCCCTCATTTCTTCGGGATGCGGCATCGACACGTAGTGTCGATGTGCACTGCCGAACCCAAAAAGCTCCATGACCACATTATATTACATTGTATTTACTTACATACATACATACTTACTACTCTAACTTAGAAATATTTATCTTAAGGAAAGCCCGTTAGCCGAAAAGGGAACCAATTGGGACCCGTACTCACCGTACATACATATCCTTGCACACTCTGCGCGAACCCGGCCCTTTAGAACGTCTCGACGACCCCGCGCCATTCAGTTCCATTCGACCTTGACGCCCAGGCACTGTTGCCAACGAATGAATCTTCGGGGTTGAAGACGCAGCGCCAGATCGAGTATAGGGCAAGGGAATACACAAGGGCTGGAGGGGATCAAGGGGCGGGCGCGACGAGCAAATTCACGCGGATGCGAGCGAAGGTATGCGCCGTCGTTCGTCAGACTCTTCGCATCGCCGTTGTTCGTCATTATCTGCGAACGCTCGCAGACGGGATCCATCCGCGAACGCTCGCAGACGGGATCCATCCGTGAACACTCGCAGACGGGATCCATCCGCGAACGATCGCCAACCCGCCCCTATTCTCGCAGATGGATCCCATCTGCGAACGTTTTCGAATGGTAGGTGGTGGATGTCGCCGTTATTTGTCGATCGAGCCCCCCCCTGTCGTCCTGACGTCACTACGCCCGCACCCCTCGTGATGGCGTGGATGGATCCCGTCCACGCCGATCTGCGTCGCCGTTGTCTCTCGATCGAGTATCCCTCTCGTCGCCCTGACGTCACCTCGCTCGCCCCAACCCCTGAGACGGCGTGGATGGGTCCCATCCACCCCGATCTGCGTTGCCGTTGTTGCTCGATCGCGTATCCCTCTCGTCGCCCGCGCCTCCCCGCCCCGCCCCTGAGACGGCGTGGACGGATCCCATCCACCCCGATTCCATCCCCGTCTCGTGTATCTCTTCGCTCATCCTCGAGGATATTGGCGCCTAGCCAACCACTACTGCATCCGTCCTTGTCCATCGACGTCCGTCCATGCGTGCTTGTTCAGCACCCTATCCATCAATAGCGCATGACGCACGAACGGTTCCCGTTCGTGCCCTTAGCGCCCATCATCCACACCGTCTGCTCCCGCTTAACGTGAAGCCGTGACCGGTCTGTCCTCATTCCTCCCATCCCCCTTCGACGGTTCCCATCGACGCCTCCGTGTAATCATCCCTCCCCGTGGATCCACTCCCTGCCGTTCACCCTCAGCGCCACCAATCTGTCCCGTTCTCCCCTTGTGCGCACGGTCGAGCTACCGCCTGCCTTGTTTGCGTCACGGCCCCCGCAGCTTCGGTTTTTCCGCGACCGTGCCCGTCGCCGGCTACAATAACGACCTGGCCTCCCGCGCGATGCAAACATCGATAAATGCGGCGGTAATAGCATCTACAGCTGCGCAAGACGCGTTGCAGGCATCAGAGTCTTGCGGCTTCATCGAGTCCGGGGTCGTCAACCTTTGACCGCTGGAAATAATTATGAGCGCATATATGCGTCGACAGGGTCCACCACGTACCTGCGCTCGTACCAACCAGAACACCGCTGTCCCCCACGCTCGCAAGGCCCTCCCCTCATTCTCTGACCCAACCTCGCCCTCCGCAACCCTTACTCCCTTGAAGCCCCGTTCGGTGTCGAAGTATGCACGCAGCACGATCGAATCGAAGGCGGAGGTGCGACGAGACCTCTGGTATGTATTCATCAGGGTTAGCATGATGCCCAGGTGCAAGAATAGACGTACCCTTTGGATAATCTATCCCACTGACGGTATAACACCCAAGCCTCAGGCATGTACGCCATTGAAAGACCGTATATGCGTGCTAGTCGGCGCAATGTCTGGTGTTCGATGTCGTTTACGATGCAGCGGCTGTTGTGCAGGTTTGCTAACGCCTACGTGAATAAAAGGTTCGAACCGACGGATTGGGGACTCACCTAGCAATCACGGCTGTAAAACGGCGCCCAGGCCACTGTCTCCCATCTCCTCCGCATCCCTCGTTATGCTGGTAGCAGACGCGGCGCGCGTGGAACCGGCTTTGCTTATCCAGCGTTGCGCAGTGTTCGCCAGAGCCCGCGGGAACTGTTGGTATCGAGGGGGGCAGCCAATGAGCATGTAGGGTTGTACCATTGCATCCCCTCCTCGTCGTTGGCGTGAATTTCGCGCTCGTCGTCGTCGTGGTTTGCTTTAGGGAGGTCGACGGGCTCAAGACGCTAAGTCCGAACTCGGCTTACTGAGCGGGGCTCGATCGAGCACGTGGCGCTGGTTCGAGCGCCAATAATGCGGGGTAGCCCCGCCCTCTCGCTCGTGTTCCTCATTGTCACCACCGTCCGTTAGGAACATGGGGAAACGAGGTAAGCTGACGCAGCAGAGATATTAAGGAGAACTCACCGCCGTTGACGACTCCAGACACACGCCATCTCACACACCCTCCGGCCGCCATCCTCGTCACTCAACCACCCAGCGCCGCCCCCCAGTTTGGCTCAAGGCCGCATGATGCATACCACAGGTGTTGTCGACGGTCATAAACGGGTTCCACGTTGGTGAGCACCCTTCTTTAGCTTTATACTTGTGCTCAATCACGCAATTTATGTCTCAGACGCGACTCTTGGTTGCCAACTCTTACTCGCGCAGCCTACCGACTCCGTTAACGCGCCTCAAGTCTCCTCACACCAAAGCACTCTGTGAACTCGGTGCCATGTCCTTCCACCACATCCAGCCAACTACCACGCACCCCGCGAACACGTCACACGGCCCTCCAAAACACCCTGATGCCCAAGTCGGCGCTAACGCTCTATTCAAGCAAAGGCGGCACGCACGCGCTCGAGAATGATGCTCAGCAAGAAGCGGCGCGGTAAACAGCGGCGGATGGGTGGCGACGGGGGAGCGCAACTGAGGAAAACTCAAACGGCCCACGGAGCACGAAATACGGGGATACGGAGCGTGGAAACGGGGAAATAATTCGAGGTGAGTGATATCCCGTTCAATAACCTGCGCATTCACCTTATCGGGTGCAGAGAGGTTCGTCGAGCACGAACGGCGCCTGCGCAGATGAGGACGAGCCGGGAAACGAACGCAAACGAGCAAATGAACGCAAACGAAGGAGACAACAAAACGAGGGCCTCCAACGGCGACGACGGCGACCTGGGAAGAAAGGGACTGCGAGCAAGACGACGCGGCATACACATAATGGCCACGAGAACACGCACGAAGAGGGCAGAGGAAACGGAAACGAGAGGAACGGGGGTCGAGAACGAGAGCCAAAGGTGTGTCCAACGCCGCTGAACGCGCGAGCGTGCGCTGATCGTGCGTACAATGGGGGTGTACAGGGTGTGCAGATGACGCCGACGTCGACGACGCGGGACCTGTGGCCCCGGCCCCACGGGAACGGGCTACACGAATGTCTGCGGCAGCCGTAGCGGCGGCAGCGACACGATGCCATTAATGGCGTACGGCACATGGCAGCGACGAGCCGAAGGCACCCACACCAAGCTCCAACCTCAGGACCTCGACCTCCAACTGCCAGCCCTCAAACTCCACTCTCTAACCGCCGACCTCTAACTCCTTCATCCCCTACATCCCTCGCTATTCCACGATGTCCCCGCCTCCGGTACCCACCCCTCTAGTGAGCGACCTGCTACCATCCTTTGGCCTCTCCCTAGGAACGCGCGTTGCGAGCTGGGGCAGGCGGTGCCAGTTCTTCTGGTTCTAACGGCCGAACGACCACATCACAGAACAGCCAAATCACAGAACGGTCGAACAACGATTGAGAAACCGGTCGAGGTGAGTGGTATCCCGGTCAATAACCTGCGCATTCACCTTATCGGGTGCAGAGACGTGTATCAAGCACAAACGGCGCCTGCGCAGATGGGGACGAGCCGGCAAACAAACACAAAACGCGCCGAAAAAGCAGAACGGCTTGTCGCCGCGCTGTCCACCTTCTCAGGTCGAGGTCCCAACTCGGAGACTACGTCTTCGCCCAACGTGACACCATCGGCGGCCGTGCACAAACCCGACGCGGCGAGAGCCCTGATTCTCGAGTATGCAGAGAGTCGCCAAAGCGGAGCAAGCCACAGATGAAGCGGAGGCTTCGAAGACGGATGGTAGCGGATAATTGGCAGCAAGTAGAGCGATACCTCCAGGGGCTTGAATTCCATGCCTCAGACGTCCATGGGCCGTATTCGGGTACCACATCGGTGAGCACACCATTGCCTCGCTGCTTACGCTCACTCACTCACTCATTTTCTCACTCAGACGCAACCAACCGTCGCTTATTCACTCTAACGACTCCCCAAACTGCCTCCCGACATCCTGTCCCCATAACACGGCCCTACGGCTCTCCCGCACTCCCAACGCGCCTCAACACCCAACAAACTCCCACGCACGGTGCACAGCCCTCCGACGCGCCCCAACGCTCAAGCCGGCCTTTACACGCTCTTCGAACGCCCTCGAAATCGGTCCTCAACATGAAACGGCGCGGGAATCAAGAGAACCGAACAAGAGGGGAAACACGAACGTTAAAACGGAGAAATGAAGCGAAAAATTTGGGGAAATGGAGCGTGAAATGCGTGAGTAACGGTTTGAGGTAAGCGAAATCGCCTTCATCAGCCCGTGCATTCACCTTATATGGCGCAGATGAGTGAATCACGACGAACGGCGCTTGGACTAACGGGAACGAAGCGCGAAGCCAAACGAAGGCAAATGAACGAACGTAGACTCAAACGCAAACGGTGGGAAACGAAGGCACGGTGCACGGCCCTCCAACGCGCCCCAGCGCTCTTCTCAACCTTCAAGGTCAGCACCCACGCCCTCAAAATCGCGCCTCAACACAAAACAACACGGGAATCAAGGAAATCGAACAAAACGGAGGGACGAAGCAAAGAAAATGGGGAAACGGAGTGCAAGCAACGCGAGTAACGGTTCGAGGTAGGCAAGATCGTCCCCGTTAGCCCGTGCCTTTAGCTTATGTGGTGCAGGCGAGTTCATCGCGCACGAACGGCGCTTGAGGAAAACGCGCATGAGAAGGGGCACCCATGCACGAGTGGCGAGTAACGAAGGGAGGACAGTGGACGGGAGGCGCAAGGCCGACGAAAGGGAACGGGAACGGGAAGCAATAGAGGTGCGTCGACGTCGTCAAACGCGCGATCGTGCGCTGACGAGCCGTACGCAGGCAGGCGTGCAGGGTGTGCCGACAACGACGACGACGCGGGACGTGTGGGCGCGGCCCTTGGGAAGGGCTACGTACGCCAACTGCAGCAACAGCAGCGATACGGAGACGCCAACGCCGCACCCAATCACCACCCGCCAACTGCCAACCTCGAACTCCAACCTCCCACCGCCACACTCCCACTGCCAGCCCTCGAACTCCATCGAGAACCCGCGAGATGGAACTCAAACCAAGTAACCAGAACGGCAGAACGTCAAAATGACGCCACCGAGCGCAGAATGAAGAACCCAGAACCCAGAATGAAGATCACAGAACGGAGTACGTGCCGGCGGAATGGCGCAACATGAACGAAAACGCCAACGAAAGTGAAAGCGGCGCGTAACGCCGACGCTGTGCAATGTCCAAACGACAAACGACAAACCACGAACGACAAACCACGAGCGCAAACGGGAAACGGGGAAATGGGGGATGTCAAGCGCAAGTGGGCACACGCGAGGGCTGCACGACGTGCGGGGAAGGCAAAAGGGACCGCCGGCTACTGCGAAGCAGGGCCACTCGCTTCGGAAGACGGCGAGGGGAGGACGACGGCGGGGACGCGGATAACGGTGTACGTACACGCTGCATGCAAGTGCGAGATCGGCGTGTGGGTGCGCCGTCTCGTTGGGGAGACATCAAGATCACGATCCACCACCATATAACTGCCCCCACCGCGCCACGAGACGAGACGGCATGGCGCACTTCGGGGCTACAACGCAGCTGCTACGAAAGGGGAAACGGGACGAGGGATGAGAAGGGGTATAGAGGTGCGTCGACGTCGTGGAATGCACGATTGTGCGCTGAGCGTTCATAAGAGGCAGGGCGTGTCGACGACACGGGGACGTGTGGGCGCGGCCCTTGAGATCGGCTACTTACGCCAGCGGCAGCATTAGCGGCGAGACAGCCATGCTATCCATTACCCGTCAAACTCAAACCGCCGACCGCCAGCCCTCGAACTCCCTCGAACTCCACTCTCCAAATGAAGAACCTATGACGCAGAACTCAAAAACCAGAGTCCAGAACGCAGAATAGAAAGGAAGTTAGCGGAACGGGGTGATGAAAACGAAAGCGACGCTGCGCAACGTGCAAACGGCTGGAACAGTCGAAACAGCGCAAGCGGGGAACAGGGAAACGGGGAACGACGAGCGCGAAGAGTGCGCACGCAAGTCCAGCGCCAAACGACACCCATTGGCAGCCTGCATTCGCCGTCTGGCAGGGCCGCTTGCGCAGGGAGACAACGACGGTGTACGTACACGCTTCACGCGAAACGCGAGAGCGCGAGCGGCATGCGTAGTTGCGCCGTCTCGGTAGCGGGACGCCAAGACCACGATCGCGCTTGATGTGCCGTGCGACTACTACGCGGCACGCCACAGGACGAGATGAGACAGCACGACATGGGGCTACTACGCGGCCACTACGAAAGGGGAAACGGGACGAGGGACGAGAAATGAGACGAGAAAGGATAAGCGAGAGAAACAGAGGAGAAACGGAGGGAAAAGGGAAAAAGGATAAGACAAGGGCCGCTGCGGCGCAATGGGAACGCGCCGAGCTGGGGAAAAGACGAACACGGAACGGGGCGGGAAAGAGAGACGGAGAGCGAAAAAAGACGAGAGGGACAGAGAGGGACAGAGAAACGTACGTACCTACTTTTGGTAGCACGTTGCATGTACCTCTTTTAGCTAATACGACCACTTTGTACTAGCTATGGGGTGTATGACACGTAGGAAGAAACGAGGGGAATGGAGGGAGCGAAACACCGCGCGCGCGCAGCACGGAGTGCGCCATTCGACGACAATGAAACCCCATGCCAACGACGTCGACGCACGCGAAGTCATAGACGGGGACGTACCCCATCCCCATCCCCATCCCCGCTCACTCGATCATGATCGAGGGATGCAGACACGCGGGGAATCCCCAACGGGCCAGGCGCCTGCTCGGGCCGGCCTTCTCCAACCTTTCCCAGACTACCACAACGCTCAAGACACCCACGACGCCCAGCGCGCCAGACGGCGTCCCTGGCCCTTGCCACGCTCCACCCCCCATGAAGACGGCATTACGAACTCGCCAAGGCCAAACGAGCGGGAAAGGCACGCAGGAAAAGAAAGAAGGGCCGCGCGACGAGATTGTGGGAAACAGGGTGATGAGAGCACGAAAAGAGAAGGGAAATGAAGGAGAAAGAGAAATGAAAGGGACGCGAAATCCCGTAAGTGCGATCTCCCTGCGTCTTTGATTCCTCTACGCTAACAACCGTTTTTCCCCTCGTTTTCGGCCTCGAATGACGCAGAGTCACATAAAAACGGACTCGAACGCATGGAAATACGGGCTGGACGCTACGCAAGCCACGACGACGCGAACCAAGGTTGAATTTCGGGTAAACGGAAGAAGGGACAGCGGAGGCGGGGAAATGGAGAAGGGAAACGAGACAAGAGACACGAGGGAAATGAAACGGGGCAGATCGTGTAAGTACGATCCTTGCCGTTTTACCCCGCGTTTTCGAACTGAAACGACACGCGCAGGGGACTTGGGGTATTCAATTCGGAGATCGCATGAGACGATCTCCCTCAACCTCGTTTGCCCCCGAACGAACGAACAAACGGCAAAACGAGCGGGGAACGACTGAGATCCCACGCAATCACTCGAAAACGGACGTGTTGAACAAAGACATAACCGGGGCAGTCAAAAAAGGAACACGGCGCGAGCAAATGAGTGCGAACGGGGGAAGAAATGCAGAGAAATCGTGTAAGTCCGATCTCTACTATTTCCTCAGCGTGCCTGGTCAAATGAGGTCTCGCGCTACGGGCTGCGTCTCTGTGACTGACGGCGACTCGTTTGCAGTTCGCAATGGCACCACCTCCTGCGCGACGAATACGGAGGACGTAGGCCTGTCCTCCGACCTCGACAAAATGCACCTGGATGTGCACACCATCAGGACGCAGGAGCCAGCACGGTTCAACGTCACAATGACGGAGTTCAGCCTGCTTTGCGAGAATATCAACATCTGCGCGCCCTCCGACTGCTCTCTCTCGACGTCGTCGCACTCTCAAGTGCCTGTCGTCGACGTTGACCATCTATCCCCTCGCGACCCTGCTTCGTTCCACCTGCGCAAGGCAGTGTCGTCAGTCGACGTCGAGATGCCTCCTGGCGCGCCCTCTTTGGCGCATATCCTGGGAAGCCAGACAATGTCAAAGGTCGTCGACCTGACCACCCGTAGCGTGTTGTTCACCCAAGCGCCGCCTGCATGTCGAGGGAGGATCGCAAGGGATGGATGAAGCCCCGAATGCGAGATTCAGTGGAGAAGGACATGCGTAGACGACGACGTAACAGAAGGTGAGTAGCCGTCTCCGTCGTGAAGCATCTAACTCACCGTTATATTGGCCCCGCAGCCTCCGTTCTCCCTTCACATCCCCTGCCCGCCTCTTCGACGAGGCACTAGTCCAACCGAGCCTTCTCGTACACCCATCACCTCCCAGCGTGCCCCCCGATTGCGAATAGCGTCGCCGACCACGACCTTCAAGCGCGACGTGCGCCGCGCAAGCCCAACATCCCCTGACTCTCATGCTGCCCGACGCAACATCCACGCTGCAGGTCACACTAACCGTGCACTTGGACACGTTTCGCCGCCACTGCGAACACCAACCAAGTCCTAGACACCACGGCCGGCACAATTCCACCGACGACGAATAATAGACTCACCCAGGCAGAAATCAGCGTAGCACCCTCGACGCAGCGTCGTCGCTCCCTCTCCCTCTCCCTTCAGCCCGGAAACAGCCTGTGAACGTCTCCAAAGACTGTTTATACACCCCAACGTGGCATGCAACGACCAGAGGGTCGAAGATGCAGACGTGGCTGATCAAAAGGCTGCGACGCCACTAGCAACACACCACGAGACGTCGCGAGGGACTGCAGACACGAGCAAGGGCAGCGGGGAGCGAAAGAAGAAGAGGAACACAGCAGACTTACCTGCGGCGAGGGCCTCAAGGTGCAGGTGCGACTGTCTTCGTCAGACGAAGTTAGCGCGACATCATGGCCACGACCCTCTGACACTGCTATTTGGGGCGGAAAAACGAACAGGGCACACGGAGGGGGACGCGAACCAGGCGCCAACGGAAGGAAACGCCTACGCCTTCAAGCCCTGTCGTCAGCATCCCAGCACGACTTCGCCATCCCCCCCAGTTGGCCGTTGGCCTCGTCTACCAGCTTCCAGCGACGAGGTCCGCCACGTCGCCGCTGATTCGACCCGTCCAAGGTCGTTTGGTTACGAGGCGAGGTCCCTGCGACGGCATACACGTGTTAGCACGAGGAACGAACCGAGGGATGGGAAGTGGAAGGGAGAGGATATGAGCGCAGAGCTGAGGAGCAAGGCAGACGGACAGGGAGATGAAGAGAAACGGGGGGAGGGGACACGAACGGGGACAACAACAAACAGGAAACACAGGAGAAGGGAGAAGATCACGCACCGTCGACGCGAACAACACTGTTCGCCGTGCGCCACGCCCCTCGATCGGCTAGCGCAACGAGTTCGAGCCCGCAGCGGGTGCTGGCGTCTGCGCCGAGGGTGTCTGCGGCTGTGGCTACGAAGGAGATTGGAGAAGGATGGGGGAGTTGGTGGGTGACGGTAAGGGATGGGGGCGACGACGACGAAGCTGAGGCGTTAACGCATGCGCTACTTCACAGGAAGTATGGCTACGCGAAGGGAGGAAAGGTCACGACGAAAAGCGGAAGAGGGACGCATTGGGGACTCGCTCCCTTCACCACTACAGACCCACTTCAATCCATTCCTCGCGCTTGCATCCCACGCAATTGCGTCCTCCCCTTGCCTCGCATCCACTCACTCATTCGACGACCTCTCACGCTCTCTCTCTCTCAACGGCCTCCACTCTTCCTTCAATACCACTCCCTTCCCTCATCCACCAGCCACTCCCGCCACCCAGGGTCGACTCTTCGCCCGTCTCCACGCGACGCATGACACCCCAGTGCTTCTCACCGTCCTCCTCTCACCAACTCCAACTCCAACTACCACCGCTACCGCTACCTATCACCCACACGACGCGCCCCTGTGTCACCCAAATCAAGCAGACACATCCAAACGTTTCCAAACACCCACCCACCGCCCAAACACCGTCGTAATGCCGCCAGACATGCCACAAGCCTTCAACGTGGCGCGTACAGCCTCGAGTTCTCGATCTAGATGGAAGGAATTGCACCAAACCGCGTCAGATGGCGCCTAGATTCGGGATAGCAAGTCGGGCCCAGCGAGCACGAAAACGAACTAACACGAAACGGCCGCGAAGACAAAATACAGAGCACGAAAGCGCTAAAACGAACGAGAACGAGGGAGCGCATACGAGGGGAGACGAAACGAGAGGAGACGAAGTGGTGGGAGAACGAGGATGAGAACGAGTAAAGGAACGAAAAGGGATAAGGTACGTACCCACATCGTTTTCGCTCGTCTTGCGTTTGCGCTGAACGGGTCTGCAGGACCTCGTCTACGTTCGTCTGGATTCGACACAGCTACACGGCTGCCTGGGGAGGATCAGCCAACGCACATGCACCATCCCGAACGCAGCGCCAACTCACCACATCCAACGCCTCACCACACCACTAAACCATGCTCGCGGCACCTCCGCCACGCAAACGCATCTCCCACCGTTTCGCTCCCTCGCTCCCCTCAACCGCCTACCCTTCCAGTGGCTTGTTGTCGTCACGACCTCCAACAAGTCTCAAACTCGGTTCCCCCGCATCTCGCCTCGGCCTTCCAATCATCCATGCGTCAGGTACCCTACATGCCCGTCTACGCACTCCTGCGCCCTCCCGTTTCCACCTAGCCGCCCTCGATCCTCTCAACTCCCTTCGCCTCAAACCAGTGAGTCCGCCACCCTATCTCCTTGTGCTGTAACTAACGTCTAACTCGATCGCTAGCTAATCGACCCCAACGGCCACCCGCTCCCTTCCCACCAACGGCCCCACGCACATAGACCGTCCACGCTACTTCAACGCCGCCCTCCCATCTCATCCAAGCAATTGTCACCCATCCCGTTTGGTCCAGAAACACCCTGGCGGCTAAACAGAAAACAAGTCCCCCACCACGACGTCGACGACGCTCCATGCCCGCCCCCACGCCGTTTGCTACACCTCACTCCCATATGTATCCCGCTCCCTACCTCTACCCGCTCAACGAGTCCTTCGTCCTCAAGCACAACTCCCTGGTTGGTGGACAACGCGTGAAAATTGGCCGTCAAACGAATGCAAAGACCGTCCCTGGCGAACGAAACGGCTATTTCGACTCGAAAGTGCTCAGTAGGCAGCATGCGGAGATATGGGAAGAGACGGGCAAGGTATTTCCGCCTACTGCGTCGACTTTGAGGGCATGGCTCACCTTTATGTAGATATTCATCAAGGACGTCAAGAGCTCAAACGGGACCTTCATAAACGGCGAACGGCTGAGCCCAGAGGGCATGGAATCCGATCCTTGGGAGTTAAAAAGCGATGACATTGTGGTGCGTCCCTCTCTTGCTCGTAGCCCTGTCTACCTCTCACGTCCTCGCAGGAATTCGGTATCGACATCGTCGGTGACGACAACAAGATTCTCCATTACAAGGTCGCCGCTCGAGTTTTCTGTATATTCAATGAGCAAGATCTCCAGATTGCCCACCGCTCAGAGCAGCACCAACAACAACATCATCAGCAGGTCTTGCAACCACACGGCGGTCCACCCTCCCTTCAAGCCGGCCCATCCTCCTCGACCATCAACAATTCCTCATTCAACTTCGGCGCTAGCAACGGCAGTGGTCCACCACGGCGCACCTCGTCGGGCATGCAGCCGGAATCGCTGGAATGGGTGGGATGGGTGGAGGTATGCGAGCACCGGGGAAGAGCGGCCTAACGTTCGAGCACATCCTCAACCGGCTCCAGGGCGAGCTTCAAAAGAGCCGCGAGACGGGGACGGAGCTACAGAGCCTCAATGGGACCATGAGCGAGGTCCACGATACACTTGGAGGATCGCTAGTAAGTCCCGCATTCTGACCCATACGTCGAGACTCACCAATCCCCATCAGCCGTCGAATCTACCTCCATACCCACATACATTACCGCCCGTCCGTCCTCTTCAAACCTCGACGCACCCGAACCAGAGCCCGAGGCCCACCCCCTATCCCACCAACGGCGCTTTCAGACCTACAAGCCCAGCTCCACGAGACTCAGGCATCCCTCGCCTCCCACATCGACAAGACTCGGGCCTTGGAGGGTCTCCTCAATGAGCAGGAGTCCCTCAAACGAGATGTCAGCGAGCTCCGCCAATTTATTCACTTCAACCGACATCCCGCCAATCCGAACAATCTGACGACGACGATGACGACGACGCTCGCAGCGTTGTTACGGTGGTACCCCACGAGCTTGCGACCGTCGCTGAGGAGGACGAAGAGCAGGAGAAGGAGGCGGAGGCGGGTCAGAGTCGACAGGGAGAGACAAGCCAGCCGCGCGAAGAGAAGGTTCGAGATGTAGAGGAGGAAATTGAGGACGCGGAAAGGCGGCAGAGGCAGGAAGAGCTAGGCAGGCCACGCACCCCCGAGCCCGCCAGTCTTGGCATGGGCTCCGATCTTCACCGACACGAAACACCCTCCCCAGTACGCACCATCCGCCGAGCTGCTCGACGCCCTCAACAGCCGGCTCCTTCTGCTCTCGAATCAGTTCGAGAGCTTCATGACTCTGACGACGTCCCTACAGGCTCAGCACGATGCTGCGCAATCGACCATCCTCAACCTGCAAGCGAAGGTTGTCGAGCTGGAGGACAAAGTCAAGACGTCTCAAAGCGGGCACGACGAGATCCTCTCAGCATCCATCTCGGCTGCCACCTCCGCCGCCTCCGCTGTTGTTGCTTCCGCATTCGCAGCTAGGGACGCCCAAACGCCAGCGAAATCGGACGCTGAGAAGGCGACGTTGGAACAGCTGATGATAGATTGGAAGAAGAACGTCGATGGGCAGTGGAGTAGCATGCGCGAGGAGTGGTCAGAGGGACAGGCCCGGTTGGCCAAGGCGAGCGAGGAATGGGAGGCGAAAATCAAACAGGTTGACTCGAAGCTCGCTATCCTCAACGCCGTGAGCGACCCTCCGTTGGCCAACGGGCCAGACGATCATCCAAACGGAACCCTACGCCACGTTCTGGCTGCTCCCCCAAGCCCCCGCAGCCTCTCCTCCGACTCGCGACGCTCATCAAGACGGAAGCGCTCGGGATCAGCACGGGGCCGGACAGGCAACCGATCACGATCGCAGTCGCCTACAGGCACCAACTGCACGAGCGCGTCGTCATACGACGGCATGACGGATTCGACGAGCGTCACGAGCGTTAGCCAGGCTGGCTGCGACGACGACGGCTTGCGGGCTGCCTCCCCCGACTTTGAGTCCGACGAGACGCTGCCCGATGCGAAGGACGCAGGAGAGCTGCTGGGTTCGTCCCTCATATATGACGGTTTCGACCGTTTGCTTACCGTAGACGCTGCCGACAACGCAGTTACTGCGTCGCATACTGCACGAAAACGAGCCGCCCCATTCAATACATTCATACGGTCAGTATTCTTTGGACCGTTCATCAGCTGCTAACGTCTAACATTTTAGCATCCGATCCCCTCGACGGCTTTTGGCGTGTTGCTAATAGGCGTCGCGGCGGCGGTGCTGTGGAAAGTCAAGGAGTGAAAGTGAAGCTAATGTGTAACCTCAAAACGCCTTTAATCTGTCCGCCCCATGCCCACCTCTTGGATTGCTTTCGTCTCCGTCTCCGTCTCTCGTCACTCTGTTATATGCCATGGCTAGCGCAACCGTAGTATATGACTTCTCCTACTCTCTTTTACTTTTTTATTATGAATTCACGTTCTTACCGCTGTCCACCTTTTGGATCGTTTTTTAGTAATGCTATTTATTGTTTTCCCAACCGAGCGACTGTTCGTCTGTATCTTTGAACCTTGCGCTGGCAATGGACTCTGGACTCTGGACTTGGGTACGCTATTGAATTACACTCGTCGACTTCGCGCTGATGATGCGGCTTTAGAGGCAGGCGTCGCTGGTCGCTGAATGACAGCGATCCTTTCACCTTTGCGGCTGGACGGTCAATAGGCCGGACACCAGAGCCGCCGCTCCCGCCTCTCTGCGCTGTCTCTGGTCTATGATGGTTTCATGATGCAGTCCTTTCGTCGCGCTCGTTCTTCGTGACAACGCAAGCCGAATTCTCGCATACTAACCGTTTCCTTTTCACCGCGGGTTGCTGCCTCCTCTTCCAGTGGCCATGAGTCTCAGCTAACGCAACGAGAATCTCCAAATGGCAGGGATTTTCCACAGCAGGTTCGGTATTTGATGCAAGCGTTCTGGATATTATCGGTGCTGCCGAATGCCGAATGCCGAGCATCAGCGGTAGCGGTGTGGTGGGAGTCGTTCGCAGGTCTATTCTCTTGGTGCTGAGCTACGACTGGTCTGTGGGACGCGAGACGTGCACGAAGGATGGGGTAAGCAACGTCCTATTGTATCTGCGCAGTCGATACGCTCATCGGATGTAGCATTCTCTGTTAGATACTCGCCGTGACGCTCTGGCCCTTGAAGCGTCCGCATAGTCGAGGCGGCTCCAGCACGCCCAGCGTCATCCTCAGTCTCCAGGCTGATAAGGAGCCTCGCACCACGTCGTAAACCAAGCTTTGACTCCCGCTGATTCATCGCTGGGCAGCGGCAGCTGGCAATGATAGATTGCGTTGATAGATTGCCTTGTCGCTGCTCTGATGGCGTTAGACCGTTCCTTAGACGCGGTGCGTACGTCGTGCTCGCATCTATATTCTTTGCATTGAGATATTGATGCTAGCGTTCTGATAGCTATATCAGCAGCGGCATCAGCATCAGCAGCATCGTTATGCACGTTATGGGACCGAGGTGTTCTCTCGGACCCGCCAGCTGCCATCCGGAAGGATCAGAATGTGACTAACTTGATCGGTAGATCGCGGAGAGAGTACCCCGAGATGGTCTCCCGCGAAACCAACCGAGACTAGTGGCAGCGTGTGGACTTAGCGGGCTGATTGGATGGTCGTGCGATGGAGGCTTTCGTTTGGAATCCTACGGATGTGGGTGTCCTTCTCGCAGCACCGATTCGTGTATCTTCTGATTGCTCTGCTTACTAGATGAAGAAAATGGCGCGATGCGGTCTCGACGCGCAATGCGGGATACCACGACGGCCACGTCTCTTCCAGTTCTCCACCGTCAGTGAGCGATATCATTGGCCGATAGTTCTGCTCCATAGCGCTTCGTTTCCTTTCTCAGTCGTCTGGTCGGGTTATAGGTCATATTTTGAAATCGTAGGATAATCCTACCCGCTAAATCCCCCCTACCCCAACTGTAGTTACCCTAACTTTACTGTAGTTTACCCTAACTTATTCTAACGTTGCAGGCCTGCTGGATGGCCCTCCATGATTGTTTGAACACCCCAGAGGCCGTCTGGCCTTCCAGGAAGCCTGCCGTGTGAGAATGAACGGTTAGAAAATTAATTCAGGCGGCGTGGAAGTGGCTGACGCGCCTACAGCCATGCACGGGCAGCCAGGCAGCCCGCAGCGACAGTCGCGAGCTTGCTGGCGCATGTACAGGGCGCATAGCCGCCCACGCGGGCGTAGGTGACACAGCGCGGCCATCCAGGCAGCCCGTGCTTGCTTGGGAGTGATAGAGCAGTCCCAGTACAAGCATGGGCTTCCTGGAAGGCCACACTCACGAGAGGGAGTCAGAACGACGCCAGGAGAACTCACCTCCATCAGTGTGGGCCGCTAGGAAGCCCACGCTGTCGGAGTCAAGGTTTATTAGTCGAGAGAAAGTAAGTCAGTAATCGAATACACTCACTATGGCCTTCTAGGAATGCCACGCACGCAGTGGGCCAATCGAGGACTCACGTACATCAGCACGGGCTGCCAGGAAGCCCATGGTGACAGCCATGAGCTTGCGTCATAGCGCACGGCCATCCAGGCAGCCCATGCTTGCTTGGGAGTGGCAGACCAGTCCCAGTACAAGCATGGGCTGCCTGGATGGCCACGCTCACGAAGGGGAGTCAGAACGACACCAGGGGACTCACCTCCATCAGCGCGGGCGGCCAGGAAGCCCGCGATATCAGAGTCAAGACCTATTAGTCAAGAACAGGTAAGTGAGTACATACATATGGTACTACACTCACCATGGCCTTCCAGGAATGCCACGCGCGCAGTGGGCCACAGAGAATACGTGTACATCAGCGCGGGCTGCCAGGAAGCCCGTGCTGTCGGAGTCTACACCTGTTAGTCAAGCATGAGTAAGTCAGGTACGTATTCCGTTGGTCCTACACTCACCGTGGCCTTCCAGGAAGCCCATGCATGCAAGTGCCACATATATTCAGTCCACCTACAGCATGGGCCGCGTGGAAGCCCACGACGAGCATACGTACGTCCCCCTTGTATAAAGTGTGTATACCCTACTTACCATAACATTCTCATTCACAACGCGGGCTGCCTGGCCGGCCACGACGTGTTGTCGACGAGCCAGTAGGACTTACATGCCCTCCATTCAGTGGGCTTCCTGGCCGCCCATACGGTGGCTTAGCATTGAGACTCTCACTCGAAGACATCACCTCACGCTGGCCTCATAGTCGCTGAGTTATCTCCAAATTGTTCTACGGCTCAAAAATCCTCTTTTCTATGTTTCGTAGTGATACATTTCTGTTCTTCATCTCACTGGGCCTCCGCGCCGCACGTGACTATGTATTGTAGTTAATATA
The DNA here is from genome assembly GCA_026743855.1 of Pleurotus sapidus. NCBI lineage: Eukaryota > Fungi > Basidiomycota > Agaricomycetes > Agaricales > Pleurotaceae > Pleurotus > Pleurotus sapidus. Next base: position 585,413 of record JANBWZ010000021.1, read on the forward strand.
CTGTCGTTTATATGCATGATGAACGTACCTAAGTCATTCATCAGTGGGTGGGGGTGCTTGGCGCAGTCTACGTCCCATTTCCCTTCGTCCTACACTCACGAATTGAATATTAGATCGCGTTCTGGTGACTTGGTTAGGAAAACTCACGTCGTTCGATCCGGATCAATTCCTCCACGTCGTGTACAGAGCGTACGCGATGCCGACGACGATCTGGGCGATATTGATAGCGTGCAAGATGTTCATGGTGGTGCTAAGCAGGTTCTGACGTACGTAAATGAGGCCTGCGCTTCACCACGGGCCGCCTGGAAGCCCACGCGGTGAGTACGTACTCCTCCGTCATACCGTACTCACTCGACTTCACTCACAGGGCGGGCTGCCTGGATGCCCATACGGCGCTCAAGTTCCCCCGGCAGTCTAGCGAATGTTCAGCAAATTGGAAGTTCGTAGCTATGTAAAGTACAACAAGGGTAGTACATGCGTTGCAATACAAGATGTGGCGTGAAACAAGAAGTAAGTACGTGATACAGCAGCAGCGAGATGAGTACAGCAGGGGGGGGGCATAACGACATGCGGGGCGGGGGGGGGTCTACCATGGAAAAGTATCTGAAGGAGGTCCAAGTTAGCAGATGGCGCTGGAGGGGATGAAGTACTTACCGTCGACGCTAAAAATCCTGCGTTCGTCGGTGACGTCCTCCACCAGCATCACCTTGACGAGCATGCGCAAGGCCCCGTTCTCCAGCCCGCAATGGACGCGCTAGTCAAGTTAGTGGCAGGCGAACGTTAAAGGGACGAGCTACTTACCTTGACAGAGCCACCCACGTCGGTGGTCCACTTGTACTGCGCTCGTTCGTTTCGCGCGTAGACGGCCAGTTTGCTGGCCGTGGACGACAACCTCGACGTCCTCGGGCTCGATGCCCGGGAGCTCAAGTTGGAAGGCGAGGGCCTTGCTGACATCCTTCGCCCAGATAGAGCTATATTGGTGTCAGATGAGCGGCGAACGCGTAATCGCGTACTTACGAAGGAGGGAGTACGACGGGCATACGCCCGAGTGGAATGGGCGAAGGACGGGGGGTGGGCGAAGGACGGGGGGTCGGCGATGCTGGTACGTCGCAGTATGAAAGGGCGGGTGATGATGGTTGGACATGGATTGCCAATGGCGAATCGACGAGGAGGGGCGACGGCGATTGAATGCGGGTGGGCGCGGGAGTTGGCGAGTGTGGTACGCCAGACGGCCCTGGCGTTGGCGAATGGCGGGATGGTGGGGATAGGACGGGGGTGGGCCATTTCGCGGGAGTTGGCGAGCGTGGTACGCCAGAGGGCCCCGGCGTTGGCGAATGGCGGGATGGTGGCGAGATGGCACGCAGGAGTAGGTCCTCCACGGCGCGGGAGGAAGCCTGCGATGACTTGAGCTGGTCGACCTCCTCCGTTTGGTGTCGAGTCGTCGCCGCAAGAGGGAGACGCGTAGCCTTCTCTGCCTTCTTGGGCTGGCGTGCACGATTGGGAAGGGCGCCCCGCCTTCTCATTTCGTCGCGGAAATATGATGCGAATCTCTGTAAATCAGTTAGTAGACCCCATAAGATAGAACAGGCCACGCACCTTGTTCTGCCTGTCCGTCATGTCCCACCGGGACAGCCACTCCTCCCGAAAGTCCACCCAGAACCTCTTGCGCCCAAATTCATCGTCGATCGTGTCTTGGAAGGCGTCGGCCCTCGAGGTCATGAAGGCTAGCTGGGCTGGCGTGGCCCACGGTTCGTCTAATCGTTGTCGAGGTGGCATCGTTGTGGTGGAAGGGAGTAGAGATGGCGGAACGGAAGAGAGAGTGGCCAGTGCGCAGGCGCCAAAGCCCACAACCCTGAGTCACGTCACATTATGTGACCTGGCCCCTGCGCCCCAGTCACGGTCTCCCTTCGCCACGGGCAGCTTGGAAGCCCACAATGTGAGTACACATGCAATGTATATAACATATAACGCGGGCTGCTTGGACGGCCACGTTCACGATGAGAGGTCCTGCTGGTGAAAACAGGTCAGCGCAACGGTCCAGGACTCTCCACGACGCGCCAGGAAGGCCGTGCATGCGATACGACTCACCTCCATCGGCGCGGGCTGCCAGGATGCCCACGAGAACCTGAATCAGTAAGTCAGTACGTACTCATGCGGCCTCACTCACAGTCGCCTTCCAGGAAGCCCGTGGACGCAGAGGAGTACAAAAATACTCCCCCAACATCCACACGGGCAGCCAGGACGCCCGCGCTCACGCTGGAGAGTCCTGTGAATGAATACAGGTAAGTCCACACGTCAATCTAGTTGTCGTGCACTCACCGTGGCCGGCGAGGAAGCCCATGCGTGCAGGCGAATATGATACACGACCCCCACGCCAGCATGGGCTGCCAGGAGGGCCGTGTTGTCAATGGCAGCGCGTATCTGTCAAAGTACGTAAGTGTTCTATACGTACCACGCTCACGGTGGGCTGCTAGGCCGCCCACGCGCAGAGGCCAGACGATACGGGCGGCCTGCGTACATGTCGACACCAACGGCGGGCTTCTTGGACGCCCACACGTGTACGCAGGCACTACGGGCGACACTGCGCTCACCACGGGCGGCCTGGAATGCCGAGACATATTCTGTGAACGTATAACGGTCAGTAAGTTCACGTTAACGCAACTAAGACTTACCATCACCAGCTAGGATGACCAGGCGTGCAGACGAAGTCGATACGGCGGACTTAGGATGCTGGGATGCCCACGCGGGTAGGGGGAGTACTGGGGCGGTCGACTGCGCGAGCATGGGCGGCCAAGAGGCCCGTGTTAATGGGACCTGTCAAGGTACGTACGTCAGTACGTGTTCAATATGTACCACACTCACGGCGGGCTGCTGGGACGCCCGCACATGCACGTAGACGATACACGGGATTCCTCGCCAACGCGGGCGGCCAGGAACCCCACGCCATACTCTGCGAACGAATGGCAGTCGCCTACGCCAGCTGCGTTGACGATGGCAGCATGTACGCATGTCAGTACATACCTACATACGACACTCACGGCGGGACACCCACACGAGTATGTAGACGAAATCATAGATATGTGAAAACAGTAAAAAGTAAAGTAAAAAAATGTACGCGAGAGTATGTATATAAAAGTACGAATGTATACGATATGCGAAACGACCTACTTGCGACCACGAGCACGACCACCGCGACCACGGCCTCGAGGAGGACGATGCGCCGGGAGGTTGACTCTCGGGACCACCTCTTCGTGCTGTGCCGTGGCAGACTCTGCCATTTGGACTTGGCGCGCGGCGAGGGGGCCGTCATCAGACGACTCAGACACTTCTGAGACGTTGTCCAGGAGGGACGCAAAGTCCTCTCCCTCGTCTGTGCCTGCGGGGCCAGGGATCTCCTGGATCTCGTCGTCGTCGTCGTCGTCGTTGTACAAGGGCATCTGCGAGGGCTCGCCCTCTTGCTTGACCATGGCGATGTCCTCGATGGTGTTCGCCTCGTCGGAGGAGCTGTGGTGTCCTCGACGCGCCGTCTTCGATCGCCTGCGCTCCGTTCGCGGGGATAACTCTGGCGACGAGTTGGGCCTGTGCTTGGAGCCAGCCCTTGGGGGCGTCGTGGGGTTCGCCTGCGTCCAGGGCGGCCCAGTGAGTCCAGGCGCTGCGCGTAACGGATCGACGGCCGCAGACTTCGCCACCTTGGACTCTGCTGGACGCTTGGCGCGTTTTGTCGGATGGGAAGCCACGTCCACATCCATGGGAACGTCCATGGGCGGCGGGGAAGCCCGTTGAAGGGCATGGTCGATCTCCATCGCATCTGCTTGTGATGCTGGCTGCGTAGCGACCCATCCCGCGGGCAACGGCCTCTGCGATGCTGGCTGCGTGGCGACCCATCCCGCAGGCAACGGCCTCTGCGACGCTGGCTGTGTGGCGACCCATCCTGCGGGCAGCTGCCTCTGCGATCCAGAGGGCCCGCTGAGCGCGCCTTCGTGAGGCGCGGGGCGCTGGGAAGGCCGTCCTACGTCTGCCGTCTCGAGACCCATCTGCGCCACGGGCTGCTGGGAAGGTGGTGGTACGTACGCGTTCACGGCTACGGGGGTCGTCTGCGCCATGGGCTTCTTGGAAGGCCGTCCCGCGCCTGGATTTGCTGGACCCGCCAGCAACATGGGCGGCCTGGAAGGTCGTGCTGCGTCTGCGTTGCGAGCTGACCCAGTCGACGCCTCGTCGATGTCCACGTCCATCGCCCCCTTCGCCACCGCGGGCTGCCCAGAAGGCCGCGCAACGCTCCCAGACGAGCGGGCTGTCGACGAATGCGAGGTGGGCCGGTTTGGAATGCCCCCTCCAACCACGGGCGGCCAGGAAGGCCCTGCTGCGTGGCTGGGCGCGTTGGGAGTGCTCCCTCCAACTGCGGGCAGCCGGGAAGGTCCAGCTGCGTGGCTGGGTTCGTTGAGGGTGCTCGCCCCAACAGTGGGCAGCCGCGGAGGTCCAGCGGCGTCGTTGGGTTCGTTTTGCACACTCCCCTCTGCAGTGGGCGGCTCAGATGGTCCAGCGTCGTCGTCGTCGTGGACCTCTGCTGCGCTTTTCACCCTCCCTTTGGCCTTGGGTTTGGGTCGTGGCTTTGCAGCCGTCTGGCGCTTCGCGGCTGGCTTTGCCTTCGCGGTTGCCACTGGCTGCTCAGCTCCTTCGTCCACACCCCCCATCGCTGTCTCCTCCGCCGCCTGTTCCTCCTCCTCCTCCACAGTGGGCGTCTTGGAAGCCCGCGAGGTCGAAGGCGTAACCGATCTCGATATCGACTTCAAGGCTGCGTTCTTCGCAGCGCCCCTCGCAGTGCGAGTCTTTGGCGGCGGCTTAGCCTTCTTCTTCTTCCCGCTGTCGTCGTACTCGTCCTCTGGGTCGCTGTCCTGGTCCGCGTTCCTGTTCGACCTGCCGTAGAAGACCGCCTCAAGTTTCTCGTTCTTCTCCTTCGAGAGCAGGGTCTTCAACATTTCGCCTTTCTGGCGGGCCATGCGCGCCATGATGACGTCCGTCGTTCCAAGCGCGAGCAGGTGGTAGACGTGGACGGCGTTCTCTTGCGTGAGACGCGCAGATCGCCCAATGATCTGCTCTGTCCCCACCTGCGACCAGATCGTATCCTAAGTAGATTAGTTAGTTGAACGTTGGCGAATTATAATAAAGGTTACTTACGAACATGATTACGGTGTCTGCGCATGTTAAGTTGAGCCCGACGGCACCAACGGACGAGAAGAGGAGCACGCGATGCTCGGGCGCGTCAGAGTGCACGAAACTCTGGATAACTCGCTCGCGTTCGTCCTTCTTCAAGAGGCCGTTGAGTACAAGGACTCCAAAGCCCTTCATTCGAAACACCTGCTAACGCCTGTTAGTCGCTGAACTGACCCCCTTTGGAGGACTTACCGTCTCAATCGTCGTCGCCATCATGCTGAATTCGTGGTAGATGAGGATTTTGCGCTTTTGAGGAGCGCGTTGGCCGAAAACGAGTGGTGGGGGCGCGGGGAATACGACTTGGCCGTCGACTAATGTGGGGTGCTCGATGTGGTCGTGGCTGAGTAGATGCAGCACGATGCGCGCGACCAGGTCGAGTTTCGTGCTAGAAATGTCGTCGTAATGGCCCAGTTTTGAGTTGCCTGCCGAGTCGAACACCGGCCAGTCTTCGTTGGCGGCCTTCCAGAACCCAATGCCGCATCGATATGGGAGAAAGAAACTCTACAGGAGGCCCTCGTCAACGCGGGCTGCCGAGAAGGTCACAGTACGTACCTCGCGACTGAAGATGGCAGGCACCCCGCTCTCCGCCGACTCCAACTCGTCGACTAGGAGTCCTAAGTTCACCATTTCACGGTCGCTCAGCTTGAACGTTAGCGTGTGCTCCGTGATCGGAGGCATCTTCGTGTTGAGAGGCTTTCCGTCCAAGTCCACCGACATCAACGTCCGTCGTATCAGGTTCGGCATGAACTTCCCCTGGACCACCTTCACTGCGCCGTACTGGGCGGATCGTACCGCGATTCCGGCGTCGTCGTCTTCGACCTCCTCGCCGTATAGCAGCCTCACTCCTATACTCTGGCCATCGTCTGGCTCCTGGTCCTTCATCTCGCGTTTGGCGGCCCTGATATCGCGATTGAACTGCCGTTCGAGGAGTTGGCCTTTCGAGAGCACGAATTCATCGTGGTTGCAGATGCGCCCCATGTTGATTATATCCTGGATCTTGGTGAAGAGGGGAGTGGCCGTGAGGACGTGCGTAACGCGGGCGCATTGGTGCAGCTGGCAAGCCCCCATAAGCCCGCGAGTTGGGCCGCGAAAGAGATGGGCCTCGTCGATCCACGCGGTGCACCATTGTACGCCGAAAATGAGTTTGTTGACGTCCTCTGAGAGGAACGGGCGCTGACAGTCGAGGTAAGTCCCCTTGGCTTTCTTCATGTTGAATACCTCGCCGGCCATCATCTGAAACGTCTACGTAGCTTATCAGTAGCAGCTCTGACGCTCGAACGAGACTCACTGACCGAATGCGCGCAAATGACAACGCGATTGACCATTTTCTGCCTCGATTGCTGCCATACGCCCTCAGGGTCTGAGAAGAACGTCTCGAGGGCCGCAAACGAGGTGGGGAGCTGGAATATATCGATTGCGCCTCTCGAAAAGAAGAGGTACAGTTCGTCTGCCCACTGCGCGACGAGGGATAACGGAACGACGATGAGGTGGGGCTCGTTTGGCACACTATCCGTTATCCCCATGAACCAGGGCATATTCCCTGGAGAGCTGCGGTTCATTGAGACGTTCGAACGATCGAGAAAGTGAGCTCACGTATTATAGGCGGGCGACCCACTCTAGCCCTCACCTCATCCACCGTTTCGATGAGCTCGACTTGCTGAAGAAAGGCGATCGTCGCCATAACTTGGGCCGTTTTCCCAACGCCCACTCCGTCTGCAAGGAGGACGCCAGGCATCGGCGCATAGGTGACTCTCTCCCCGAAAAACATCGTCGAAACGATAGACGCGACGCCGACGAGCTGGTGCCATAGCAGACTTATGGGCTTGAACCCAGGTCCTCCTGTCGCAAACATGTCGAGCGTGATTTCGATGTCAGTTTGAGAAGGCCCTCGTCGAGTTACGGAGGGATTCGAGGGTGTCAGCCCGAGGTGCCACGCCGTAACGCCGTCCTCGCGCACGTAGGCGTTCCAGTTGCCGGGGCGGCCTCCGGGGAAGCTGAGAAGGGTGGCCAGTACCTCGAACGACTTCTTCGACATTATTTCGACTCCCAAGTCCCCCTCCTCCAAGAATTTGACGTATGCGTGGCGTTCGGCCTCAGTTGGACAATTCTCGATGTCGCCCGAGTGCTCGAGGTGAGTCGCGATGGCCTGCATCGTCCGGGCAACTTCCAACTCGTCTGCCATCTCCGCTTGCGAGATCATGATCTTGCGGCCCTTCGCGCGAGCGACTTCCACTATTCTCTGGTAAGTACGTTGCCTTAGCTTGAGTATACCTCACACTCACTCTTTTGGTTGGCCTTGGGTTTTCTCGAACGAACAGGAGCGTCGAAGTCGTTCTTGGGACGCTTCAAGGCGCTACGAACCGCCTCCTTGAGCCTGACGATGTTCTGCTCCGCCTCTAGCTGCATGTTCGGATACCAGGCGGCCAGGCGCTCGACGTCTTTACTCGCTTGCATCGCAACACGAATCGATGCCAGCGAGGCTCCCTTTTCCCCCGCTTCGTCAATGGCTGCGACGGTAGATGAGTGTCATCGACGCGCTAGACGTTCTCTGGGACTTACCTTTCAGCGCCTTATGCATCACCTCGACCTTCTTATCGATCACGGCCTTCGCTCGCACATGCGCCTTGAACATACGTGAGACGTTGTGGACCAGCAAGGTCTTGAAGTTCGCCGCGATCGCGTTGTCAATGAGGACGTCGCCGCTCATGACGACGTCCCCGAACATTTCGATGGCGACGGGGACGAGGCAGGTGCTCACGAGTAAATTGGTCAGCGGGAAATCATCCGACTCCTGCGTGGCCAGGAGGAGCTGAGGATGATAGCCACATTCGTGCATGGCTGTTTCAACCAGCGCGTTGATCCTCCCCGAAAGTCGGTCGCGGAACCAAGTGCTGTAGACGTCGCGTTCGGCCGTGGAGTCTTCGCCGGAGAGGATGAATTTGATCTTGTCGGTGTCCGGTCTCTTCATCACCATTTCGATGAACGACTTGAGCAGTTGGACCTGACTGAACGAGAGGTCGGGGGGCTTGAATTTGTCGGTCATCAGTGTGGGGAGTCCGAGCTGGCGGAGAACGGTCTTATCCTCGATCATGCAAGATGCTTCAGCTCCCTTGACGGGGCGGTGGAACTTCGTTGTGAGCATAGCCAGAAAAGTCGCGGAGTATCGTGAGCTGGGCATATCGTCGTGAGGATTCGTTCGTCACTCACCATTTCTTATAGGGCTGTCGTACCCGGGCCTCCAGGCCGCCCATGGTTGCGGAGATCTGACTACTTAGGCGAAACCAACCCGTGGATCGTGAACGGGATCGATATCTCGGTAGTTCCCACGAGCTGACGGGCGTCTGACAGGGCGTCTCCGTCCTTTGTCTTCCGCGCTCACTCAGCGAAGTCGGACGAGCCACCACCGTCCACACGATACAATCGCACCCGAGATCAACAGCCTCCGGTGAGTAATGATCCCGTTCGCAAAGATGTAAATGACTCACCATCAAATCGATGAAGATCGCCTTGCGTCTTCGCCTCTGGCCTGCCTGGCAGCCCACACGAGCAGAGGGACGGCTTGTGACGCATTCGCGCGATGCGCTGGACACTTGGCAAGTTTCGAACGCCGCCAATAGCCCCCGGTGAGTCGTGACTCCGCTCGCGAAGTTGTAATTGACTGATCATCAAATCGATGAAGAACAGCATGTGTCTCGTCGTATGGCCTGCCTGGCGGCCCACCTGAGGAGGAGCACGACTCGAGACGCATGTGCATGATGGGCTGGGCACTTGGCAAGTCTTGAGCTCGGTCTTTCCCATCGCTCACCCTGACTTATGACTTCAATTGCACGCATCGCCTTCCTGGCCGGCCACGCTACAGGCTATCTCCCTGCCTCTCCTCCACGGCCTTCCTGGCTGGCCACGCTACGCGCGCGGGCGATCTCCCCCCCTTTCCACTCAACGGCCTTCCTGGCAGGCCACCTTACGCACGACGACAGCCTCCCTGCCTCTCCACTACGCGGCCTTCCTGGCTGGCCACGCTACGCGCGCAAACGATCTCCCCGCCTTTCTCCTCAACGGCCTTCCTGGCAGGCCAGCCTACGCACGACGACGATCTCCCTGCCTCTCCTCAACGGCCTTCCTGGCTGGCCACGCTACGCGCGCAAACGATCTCCCCGCCTTTCTCCTCAACGGCCTTCCTGGCAGGCCAGCCTACGCACGACGACGATCTCCCTGCCTCTCCTCAACGGCCTTCCTGGCTGGCCACGCTACGCGCGCAAACGATCTCCCCGCCTTTCTCCTCAACGGCCTTCCTGGCAGGCCAGCCTACGCACGACGACGATCTCCCTGCCTCTCCTCAACGGCCTTCCTGGCTGGCCACGCTACGCACGACGACGATCTCCCCGCCTATCCACTGAGTCCCGGCCTAATGCTGGGTTAGGCCGACCCAAAATTACATTATTTTGGGTGCCGTCAGCACCTCTTTGCACTTATTGTATCACAATTTGTACCGTAGATGGGCCCAGGTTCATATAAATACACATTATGTACTCCCGAACAGCTTAGATTGAGAGTTCAGCGGTATAAACTTGAAGCGTTAGAGCTCGCGAACGCGAGCTCTAACGCAATTCCACCCTCAACCATTCACATAATCTCACCCTCAGACTCCAAATCAGACGTACCACATGAATTAGGGCCTTTAGGAACTTAGGAACTTAGGAGGATAAGGCTTCGGGTTCAGGTATATTGTATTCCAGAGCTCGTTTACGAGCGACTCTCGGTGGTTAGGTTAGGTGAGTGAGCAAAGTTACAGACTAAGCATTGCCTACAGACTAGAAGTGTTAGAGCTCGTTTACGAGCTCTAACACGGACTCACCATCAAACAAAGGCCAACAGATTAGGGCCTTAGGGTATTAGGTTATTAGGGGGTTGAGGTTTCGGGTTCAGGTATATTATTTACGGAGCTCGTTTACGAGCGACTGTCTCGGTTGGTTAGGTTAGGTGAGTGCAAGGTAAGTCGGACTTACCATTTGGTACCGACTACTAGCATGAGAGTACTCAGTGGCAATGTAGCGGGAACACAAAATGAGTAATACTAATGCGCGCGGGCTCTGGAAACCACACTGAAAAAGGCTGCTGGCAGTGACCACGGTGAACACCGCAAAAGGGGACTCACGAGAACATACCATTGCGGCCAAGGTAAGACATAGCAAAGGGCATATCGGCGAAGGGGGAATGCGAAGGCAGGATGGGGGAAAGGGAGACAGGGGCCCCCACATTGAGGGGACGGGCATCGCGGCGAAGGGAGAGGATAAGTCGACGTTATCGTGCGGAGACCCGGGTATGAGACAGGGGCCCGCACAAGTTGCGGGTGGGAGATAGGGGCGCCCCCGACGAGGGCGTGGGTGCGGGCATGTCGGCGAAGGGGGCATGCGATGGATGGTGGAAAGGGAGACAGGGGCCCCCACATTGAGGGGGTGGCTACGGCCATCGCGGCGAGGAAGGAAGATGCGTCATCTCGAGACAGGGGCCCGCAACTTTTGCGGGGCAGCAATGGGAAATAGGGGCACCCCCGGCGAGGGCGTGGTTGCGGTCATCTCGGTTGAAGGAGGGTGCGCGTCAGCGAGACAGCGGCGTCGTGACCCCTCCAGTGGCCGCCAGCCTAATCTACCCCATGTGAGTGTGTATATGCGCATGGACTCAATAGCCACGTACCGCGGTAGTGCTACCCATCGTAGCCTTGTCCTCTGCGCCCTACAGCCCTCCCGTTCTACGCTCCTTCTCTGACTGGTACCCGCATACCCGCACATTGCCGATGTCATGTTTAACGTCCTTATATGCACGCATATCAGACCGCCTCGAGCTTCCTCTAAGAACCACGACTGTGGGAGAGGGCACCGAGAGGGACGTAACACGGTCGCATATTTGAAGACGGCGGTAGAGTGAGGACTCTGGATGCGCCAGGCGCGATGCTGGGGGATGTGGGGAGCTTGGCGGCGCCTGACAGAGCTCGAAGACGACGGCGTCAGGTTGGGTTCATGTTTGCTTTCGTTCGCGCTCCTGCAGCCGTCGCACGCGTTGACTACAGGCTACATGAACTGGACAGCTTTCCCAACGATGTGGAGACTTACCTGATTGATTCAGGCCGGTATCTCTCCATATCTGCTCCGTCTCTCCCTCACCCGACATTCTGGATCCTTGTTCGCTGCCTTGTTCGTCTTGAGAAGAACCAGGATTGTCTTTGTTGATGGTTACGCGCCAGAGCTCTGACACTCTGAGAGATACAGAGGAGGGGGGATTGAAGTGAAAGCTGCCGTCGTGGTCAGTATGAGAGGGTCAACTCCCTGGTCGTCGTAGCCCCCGTTGTCGTTGTCGCCGTAGTCGTAGTGGTGATGGGTGATTGAGAGTGCTTGGTTGACTTGAGGAGCGAGCTCGGTCGTCGGAACGGGTCGGAGTTTTATCGTGCACGTGGCATTGGTTCGACTCGACATCCCCGCTAACTCCGTCCACCCTTTCCAACCGTCTCCCAGCCTTAATCGACGCATACACCCACCACTACGCCATCTTCACTGTCATCTCTGGAGCTCAGGGCAGCAAATCGGCGCCTTCACGGGTTTTCAATTGGTCGTGATTGGTTTTAACTCTGTACGCACCCCATTTTCTTGTTCTCGCTCCTTACTCGCGCCTTCACTCATTCAATCACTCTATCACACACCCAGAATACCCCAAGCTGCCCCAAGTCATCTCCCACGTCGTCTATCTCGCCCGCAACACCCAATCGGACGCGAACTCGCCGTGAATCACCCTCCAACATCCACGCTTTACGCCAAATAAGTACGCGGCAACGAAACATCAAAACGAAACAGTGAAGTCGAGAGAAAACGAACACAAAAAGGGAAGTGAAGGGTGCAAGAACACAGGGAAGACCGAGAACGAACCAGGTACGTCGCATTTCAACGCACAAGCAAACGCAACTGACCGTCTTGGCACAGCGCACTCCTTGTCCGACGTGCATTGTGCCCCCCTCGTCTCCTGCCCGAGTTCAAAACGGCCTGCATGCGCGCCAGCCAATTATTCAGTGGACCCGGGGACAGAGAGGGCGAGTATTAGGCTAGCAGACTGCTAGCACGCGGAGACGGCGACAGGGAACGCGAGAACAGAGGGGAAGGGCACGGAGGCGGAGTGGCAGCCGATGAATGGCAGATGAGGTTTTGCGCCACTACGTCGAGCAACGACGTTAGGTCAGCACCATACCCGCGTGCGTATGCCACGAACCCCTGTTAGCACGCCCCAGCGAACGATAGTGGGGACACAAACGAACACCATACAAAGGACAAGATAGGAAAAGGGCGGGAGACAACGCAAATCACACCCACTACACCCACGGACGCGGATACGAACTCGAAGGCCGACGAAATGGAAACGGAAAACGGAAAACACGGGAGAATAGAGCGATGGAAGCCGAGAGGCACGAAAAGAGAGAGGAGAGGACGCCAGGTGCGTACCCACTGCCATCGCGCGCGACTCGTAATCGTACCCAGATCCTCATACGGTGACAGTGGCTTAGATAGGCGGGAAGGGCGCGATCCAACCCTCGACATCAACATTAACATCCAACATCCAACGCCCAACCCTTACGCCCAACTCCCAACCCTTACGCCCAACTCCCAACCCGCACCCCGACCCATACATACGCTTGACCATCGTGCATCAACGTTCAACTCCCAACGCGCTGACGCGCTGACACGATCCCACGCGGCGGCGGGTGCGGCGATGTCCACCACCATACACACGACTCGACTACGATCGCGATTGTTGCGTGATCGCGTAGGCGACATCGACGTCAACGGGACAGCTCCCCATTCGGCCTCCGACGACCGACGCTTAGCTGCGCACGCGGACCCATGAACCGCAAACAACCGAACTACTAACAACCGAACACCTGCACTACCACAAACAGAAGAAGATCGGAGAACGGGGAATGGGCGCTGCAGGAGTTGCTGTTCCTGGGAGTGCAGGGACTGCTTGGAGGTGCGCGCGAGACGCCGAGACGCCGACGAGAGCATACGGGATAGCGGAACGCGGCACAAACACCGAACGACCGAACGACGCCGAAAATCCGCATGAAGGCACTGCGAAACGCTGAACGACGCCGAGAAACACCGAACGACACTGAAAACGGAGGCCAGCGGAAGCGAAGGCGTTTGAAAAGGGTATGTTTGCGTCTACGGCTTGCGAGCGACGCTGGCGTTTCGCGAAGACGTTGATCGCTGGTAGAACGAAGAAGACGTTAGAGGAGGAAGCAATAGGAACGTGAACAAGAGAAGAGAGGTACGCACCTTGTCATTCGATAGCCGCTTCGCACTGCTGACAGCGGCGTTGTTGTTGACAGCACTTGCGCGCGACCCGTAGACAGGAATCCTGTATCAACAAAAAGTAGTGTCGTTAGATCACCCTCCAATAAGCTGGTTTGCACATGACTTACCTACGTCGTCGTTGAGGGATTCGAGGGCGCCTCGCAGATCGGGCCCTAGACTCATACAGGATTAGCTGCACAGCGAGGAGCGGCGCACACACTCCAAACGGCTGGGCGGGCGTAGCGTGTACGACGAACGAATAAACAAACAAACAAACCAGAGAGTATGCACGTACCTCCTCACTCTCCCCCTCGTCTCTCCACCCCTCGTCTCTTCGCCTTGCGTCCTCGTCCCCCGTCCTTTGTCCTTCCGTGCGGCGCTGACCTGGCCTGGAGTGCGTTTGCGACGGCGAGCTGGGTTGGCGGGAGTTGCGGTGGCTAGGGCAGTTGCTTGGACGAGGAGGAGCGGACAGGGAGGAGAAGAGAGGAGAGGGCTGAAGAAAGGAGCAGGTCAGCAGAACGAGAGAACGAGGGGTGTGGGAGGGTCGAATGGGGTATTGCGAAGGAAGACGAGGGAAACGGCGCACGGGGAAGGGCGATAACGAAACGCGAACGGCTACATACGAACGGCGAGCGGCGAAACGCGAACGGGAATGGCAATGCGATGCAAACGCAGCCGTGGACGCAGACCCAGCGGACGAGGAGGGGACGAAGGAGGGAGGGGATGCGTACCTGGAAACTGGGAACGGTGTCCTCATCCTCATTCTCATGCGGATTTGGATCCGGTTTGGATTCAAATTCAGGGAACAAGCTTTGAGGTTTTGAGGTTTGAGGGACACGGACGACTGCTGCTGCTAACGCCGTCTGCTAGAGCCATCTGCGGGACGGGAGAGAAGGGGAGGGAGAAGTCAGCGGTGTGACTCGGACGAGACGAGACGGATGGATAAGAGAAGAAGAGGAGAGGAGAGAGACAGTAAAGAGGAGGGAAAAGAACGCCAGGGTGGAGGAGAACAAAGGAGAACAAACAGAGGGGAGGACGGAGAAAGCAGGACGAGGGGCAGAACGATGAACGCAGAACGATAGCGACGAAACAAAGTACGGAAGGAGCAAGAGCTAACACATGAAGACGAGACGTACCAGTCTTGCTCGGGCCCTTGCATCGTTAATGAGTCCTGCGGTCCGCGCGGTCCTCACCATCCCGATCCTCTGCCTCCGACTTCTATCCCCACATCCCTCTAACACCTTGTCCATGCCAAGGCCTCAACGCCTCCAACTACTCTCGGACACCACTAAAGAGAACGAAACGAACGAAACGAACGAAATGGAGAACGATGATGAACGACCGCATGAACACGAATGGAGCAACATAAAGGCGACGGCGACGAGCAATGGAGGACAGTGGAAAGAGAAAGAATAATGGTCAAAGTGTGTGTACGTATCTGCTCTTCGTTGGCTGTTTCGACGTGCTAACGATCACGTCGTTGCAGGTGAATTGCCGAGGCGTCACTGAGCTCGCGCGACCCGCTGCTGATAGATACACGTAGGTAACTTTGCGCGCGTTAGATAGGGTCTGAATAAGGAGGTTTGTGACTGCCTGACCTGCACTTCCGTTGAACGCTGAGGGATTCGAGGGCCAAGCACTGAGATCTAGGCTCACGTTCACTTGAGATCAGTTGCGCAGGCGTGTAGTCAAAGGATAAGGGACGCACTTGGTCACTTATTTGTCCGTGGATCACTAGGCTTACTGACGGCGTAGGCATTGATTCAGAGTTCCAACGACTGGTTTCGTAGACGGGGGACCTTTCCATCTGAGTCCATCAGTCACCTATTTAGTTTACGGTTACGATCTCACTTACACTCACTCACACAGCCCTCCCTCGTCGTCTCACATTCGCGTTCACCGCGACACTTGTTGTTTGCCTGAGATTCTCGCAGTTTCGTCTGCTGGAGACGTTTGCGACGCTCAAGACCTTGACTTTGGGTCTTGGGCCCGCTACTCGTCGTGATTCCTCTGCTCGTGTAGACGTCCACACTCCGCGTCCCTCGCCGTCTTGGTGAGTCTCTCAGCCCTACATCTACGTCTATGCTCATACTAATCCCACATCTCCCAACCCAACTCTCGAAGGTGCGCGCACGAGTCCACCGTCGTTGTCACCATCCCAACTCTTCACCAGCAACTCACGGCCACGACGATGCGCTAGTCGGCTGCACGCAAGACAATGCTCAGCGTCCAAATGGGAGTCATCGACGTGAGCAGACCGACCTTGTGGACATTGGGTCTATCTTAGGCGGGCGTTGGAGTGCACAGCTGACACGAGCTGTGGGGAGTGCCTTGTGAGTCGAAATGTCTACTACGAATCGTGTGCGTGGTGTGTCCTTCAGCTACCATCGCCCGCAACCGAGATCCCCTCGATTGGATGTCGACGACGACGACTATAGAGCACATCTGTAAAGCGGACTTTGGTAAGGTCGTCTGGCTCCGCAAAAACGCCAACAACACTCACGAATGCGCAGACCCGAATCCCAGACTCTGGTCGGTCAACGGCGACAACCAGAGAGAGACACAGAGAGCGACGATGAAGACAGACGTGCAGCACGCTTACCTAACGATCAAGAAACAGGTGCCGGCGCTCTTCGACTTCAACTTCGACGACAAGCTCCCAGACGCGCCTCAAACTACGCCAAATCGCGCCAATCTCATTCAGGACCAACCTCATTCTCCCTCTCTCACGATCTCACAATCTACGCACGCAACACTCCCACATGGCCGTGCGCCTGGCACGAACATAATTGGTATATTGACTCAAACGGTGCGTACTCTATCAGTGATTCAACGGCTGCCCGCCTACCATACCCCATAGATCGCGTCCAGCCTCCCCAATTCGGCCTTGCACCTCCCACTCACCTCTCTGCCCACGACGACGAAACACCCTGCCTCATATGTTCCTAGCCACATCGCTGAGCACGCAGGGACCACTTACCTCGGACCTGGACACGCGACTGCGAACCCAAACGATGGTGTATAAGCCACAGCCGGGACGATGGCTCTACCACTCACCCGGGCATATCTCACCGCAGCACTGTCACAACGACATCAGCGCTCTCTCACCCTCTCACCCTCCACCCACGAGGAGTCTGCTAACTTCTGCAGCGGGCATTACACGGCCAACACGACCCACGATGACGACGACGACGACGACGAGGGAATCGAATGTGCTGGCGGGAGGGCTGATTGCGAGGCTGCAATAGCACTAGCAGGACAGCATGATGCGGGATAATGGAGAAAGAGACGAAGGGAAGGGGTAGACGAAGGATAGTGGCGGGAGAGCCAACGAGGCATTGGCGTCGACGATGACCAGACCAGAAGGCGCAGGAGAAGGTAAGTACCCATCACGTACAGAGGGCAAGTCACTTACCATCGTATCCCATCCCACAGCGCCCACTCTGTCCTCTGATTCCCCATGCTCCCCGTCGACCACAACTCGCCCTTCCCACCACCTTTGCCCGCTACGCATGCTGTCTTGCGCGTCATGAACCACCTACAGAGGACGATGCCGCTGCTAGAGCGCCATCAGGAGAGGCGTCGGGGACTGAGCATGTCCTCGACGATGACAAGGGGCAAAGGCTGGAAAACAGACGTCAGCCACTACCTCGGGATGTCCAAAACGACGACGAATTCACCAAGTGACACCAGGCGAGGCGTCGTACAACCTCGGAGGCCATGGTGTTCTGCGCGTCGCCAGCTCATGCGGTGAGTTGACTCCACGGTTTATAGGCGTTTCGGAGGGGTTCATGACGCGCGCAGACGGAAGATCAGGCACGGCACAAGTCGACGGCGATATGGAGCTGGCAGTCAACGACGCTGAATCGGAACGGAACGAACAACGCTTATATAACGATCAAGAAACAGGCGCCGGCGTTCTTACTCTGCGAACTCCAACTCAACGTCGACGACAAGCTGCACCACGCC
This sequence comes from Pleurotus sapidus, assembly GCA_026743855.1. Taxonomy (NCBI): domain Eukaryota; kingdom Fungi; phylum Basidiomycota; class Agaricomycetes; order Agaricales; family Pleurotaceae; genus Pleurotus; species Pleurotus sapidus. The sequence goes on from JANBWZ010000021.1 coordinate 602,929, forward strand.
AATCCAGACGCGATAGAAGCCATGTCATGTTGTGTTAATCTCATCCACGACCGACATCATCATACCTCCCTCACAATCTCTCAAGTTATGCAACCGATGCGTCAACTCTCTCATGTACGCTGCACCTTACGCCCAATACGATCCAAGGGGAGACAAGCAGGAAGGGGCATCATAATGGGTATATTCACTCAAAGTGGTGCGTACTCTATCGTTATATCTCCATCTACCCGTTTACCTTAGCCACAGGTCACACCATGCCTCCCCAACTCGTACTGCCGGCCATCCACCCACCTCTCCGCCCACAACCACAGAACCCCCTGCCTCTCACTCCCCAGCCGCTACGCAAACGACGCAATGGCCACTCACCTTGCACCTGGATTCGTTTCGCCGTGAATTTGAATGGCCAACGACGATCCTGGAGGCCACGGCCGAGACAATACGGCCAACAGCGGACTCACCTGGGCTAATAACACCGTAGCACTCTCGCCGCGGCATAGGCGTGGTCACCACTCCCTCCTCAACCCGGCGGATGCCCACGAACTTCACCAAAGACGAGGGGACCCGACGGCGCGACTTGCAGCGCCAAGGTCGAAGAGGCAGCTGAGGGGTGATTGGGAGGCTGCGACTCCACTAGCAGACCAACGCGAGACGGGGCAACGAGGGGAAAACGAAGACCAGCGAGTCGTATAGGCGTATCGAGGGTATAGACGAAAGATGGCAAGAGGGGGACGCAGCGAGGCATTGGCGTCGGCGAGGAGGAGTACAAACATCGAAGGAGAAGGTGAGCACCCGTCCCGACTCGCGAAAATGCACTCACCACGATATCCCGCCCTACAGCACCCTTTCTACCCCTCACATTTCCTACGCGCCCAGTTGACGCCGTCCAACCGCTCTGTGCGACAGCCTGACTACATTTACAACACCAACCACCTCTTCTCCGCCTGCGGCCCTCAGAGTCGTTCCCATCATCCCAAAACCCACGCAGCATCGCACCCAGCACCCAACAACGGCCGTTACACTTGGCCTACTGGAGAATCGAGGACGGAAGGACGGAAGGGAAGGGGCCCAGTCAGGAAGGGATGGGACGGCCTCGGTCGTCGTAGACGATGACGGCGACGGCGACGAAGCGGCGCAGTGCAGGGCTGAAGAAGGTGGACCCCCATCATGTTGAGAAATTCGGCCACTCACCACGTCATTGTTCCAGCACCAGCCACCCTCCCCTTCCCGTCCCTCTCGCACCCCGTCACCAACTTTATGCGGGGCCAACTAGGCCTCGTGGCGCACCTACTCCCTTCCACCATCGAGAGGCGTCGGGATCGCACCCAGTCGCTCGTGGAGCGCCATGTCGCACGTCATCAACGCCAGTGGATATCGAGTACGACCACGATGGAGAAGACCTGCGGGACGTGCGTCAGGAGCCGTTCGGGGCAACAATAGCGGCAAAGAGACTCACGATGGGGCCGACTTTCAATGCTGATCGGAGGACGACGATAACCAGACGCTGCGCGTTCACCTTATTTGGGTGAAGACAGGTTCGTCGAGCATGCACAGCGCTTGGGCAAACGGGGAACGAGCCAGAAAACAAGGGACAACAACAACGTGGAAGAAAGGGGATGCCGAGATGAAGCGTCGCACGCGGAGTGGACACGACAAGACGGACGAAGGGGAGAGCAGCGGAGATGGGAACGAGAGAAAAGCGGAACGAGAACGAACAGAAATACAGAGGTGCGTCGACGCTGTTGAACACGCGAACATGCGCTGACGAAGGGGGTGTGCAAAGTGCGCAGACGACGTCGATAATGCGGGGACTCGGGACCTGTCTTGCGAACGGGGCACGTACCCCAACGGGAGCAGTAGCGGCGAGCACCTGCCTGGCTACTCTCCCGTCGCGCTGTATAAGGCGTCTACGGCGCACCTCGTCGGGCATGCAGCCGAGATTCGCTGGAATGGGTGGGATGGGTGGAGGCATGCGAGCGCCGAGTAAGAGCGGCCTAACGCTCGAGCACATCCTCAACCGGCTTCAGGACGAGCTTCAAAAGAGCCGCGAGACGGGCACGGAGCTATGGAGCCTCAATGGGACCATGAGCGAGGTACACGACACACTTGGAGGATCGCTAGTAAGTCCCGCATTCTGACCCGTACGTCGAGACTCACCAATCCCCATCAGCCGTCGAATCTACCTCCATACCCACATACATTACCGCCCGTCCGTCCTCTTCAAACCTCGGACGCACCCGAACCAGAGCCCGAGGCCCACCCCGCCATCCCACCAACGGCACTTTCAGACCTACAAGCCCAGCTCCACGAGACTCAGGCATCCCTCGCCTCCCACATCGACAAGACTCGGGCCTTGGAGGGTCTCCTCAATGAACAGGAGTCCCTCAAACGAGATGTCAGCGAGCTCCGCCAATTCATCCACTTCAACCGACATCCCGCCCAATCCGAACAATCTGACGACGACGATGACGACGACGCTCGCAGCGTTGTTACGGTGGTACCCCACGAGCTTGCGACCGTCGCTGAGGAGGACGAAGAGCAGGAGAAGGAGGCGGAGGCGGGTCAGAGTCGACAGGGAGAGACAAGCCAGCCGCGCGAAGAGAAGGTTCGAGATGTAGAGGAGGAAGCTGAGGACGCGGAAAGGCGGCAGAGGCAGGAAGAGCTAGGCAGGCCACGCACCCCCGAGCCCGCCAGTCTTGGCATGGGCTCCGACCTCTTCACCGACGCGAAACACCCTCCCCAGTACGCACCATCCGCCGAGCTGCTCGACGCCCTCAACAGCCGGCTCCTTCTGCTCTCGAATCAGTTCGAGAGCTTCATGACTCTGACGACGTCCCTACAGGCTCAGCACGATGCTGCGCAATCGACCATCCTCAACCTGCAAGCGAAGGTTGTCGAGCTGGAGGACAAAGTCAAGACGTCTCAAAGCGGGCACGACGAGATCCTCTCAGCATCCATCTCGGCTGCCACCTCCGCCGCCTCCGCTGTTGTTGCTTCCGCATTCGCAGCTAGGGACGCCCAAACGCCAGCGAAATCGGACGCTGAGAAGGCGACGTTGGAGCAGCTGATGACAGATTGGAAGAAGAACGTCGATGGGCAGTGGAGTAGCATGCGCGAGGAGTGGTCAGAGGGACAGGCCCGGTTGGCCAAGGCGAGCGAGGAATGGGAGGCGAAAATCAAACAGGTTGACTCGAAGCTCGCTATCTTCAACGCCGTGAGCGACCCTCCGTTGGCCAACGGGCCAGACGATCATACAAACGGAACCCTACGCCACGTTCTGGCTGCTCCCCCAAGCCCCCGCAGCCTCTCATCCGACTCGCGACGGTCATCAAGACGGAAGCGCTCGGGATCAGCACGGGGCCGGACAGGCAACCGATCACGATCGCAGTCGCCTACAGGCACCAACGGCACGAGCGCATCGTCATACGACGGCATGACGGATTCGACAAGCGTCACGAGCGTCAGCCAGGCCGGCTGCGACGACGATGTCTTGCGGGCTGCCTCCCCCGACTTCGAGTCCGACGAAACGCTGCCCGATGCGAAGGACGCAGGAGAGCTGCTGGGTTCGTCCCTCATATATGATGGTTTCGACCGTTTGCTTACCGTAGACGCTGCCGATAACGCAGTTACTGCGTCGCATACTGCACGAAAACGAGCCGCCCCCATTCAATATATTCATACGGTTAGTATACCTTTCGATTCCGTTCATCACCCGCTAACGTCCAACGTTTATAGCATCCCATCCCCTCGACGGCCTTTGGCGTGTTGCTAATAGGCGTCGCGGCGGCGGTGCTGTGGAAAGTCAAGGAGTGAAAGTGAAGCTAATCTGTAACCTCAAAACGCCTTTAATCTGTCCGCCCCATGCCCCCCCTCTTGGATTGCTTTCGTCTCCGTCTCTCGTCACTCTGTTATATGCCATGGCTAGCGCAACCGTAGTATACGACTTCTCCTACTCTCTTTTACTTTTTTATTATGAATTCACGTTCTTACCGCTGTCCACTTTTTGGATCGTTTTTCAGTAATGCTATTTATTGTTTTCCCAACCGAGCGACTGTTCGTCTGTATCTTTGAACCTTGCGCTGGCAATGGACTCTGGACTCTGGAGTTGGGTACGCTATTGAATTACACTCGTCGACTTCGCGCTGATGATGCGGCTTTAGAGGCAGGCGTCGCTGGTCGCTGAATGACATGGATCCTTTCACCTTTGCGGCTGGACGGTCAATAGGCCGGACACCAGAGCCGCCGCTCCCGCCTCTCTGCGCTGTCTCTGGTCTATGATGGTTTCATGATGCAGTCCTTTCGTCGCGCTCGTTCTTCGTGACAACGCAAGCCGAATTCTCGCATACTAACCGTTTCCTTTTCACCGCGGGTTGCTGCCTCCTCTTCCAGTGGCCATGAGTCTCAGCTAACAGCAACGAGAATCTCCAAATGGCAGGGATTTTCCACAGCAGGTTCGGTATTTGATGCAAGCGTTCTGGATATTATCGGTGCTGCCGAATGCCGAATGCCGAGCATCAGCGGTAGCGGTGTGGTGGGAGTCGTTCGCAGGTCTATTCTCTTGGTGCTGAACTACATCTGGTCTGTGGGACGCGAGACGTGCACGAAGGAAGAGGTGAGCAGCACCGTACTGTCTCTGCACGGTTGATACCGCTTATAAGACGTAGGATTCTTTGTTAGATTCTCGCTATGCCATCCTGGCCCTATCCACTGAGTCCCGGCCTAATGCTGGGTTAGGCCGACCCAAAATTACATTATTTTGGGTGCCCTATCTATCAAAGCCTCAGCCAATGCTTGCATTGGCTGAGCTTGGATAGATGGGGGTAGACTGAAAATTTGGGGAAATCCCCTCATTTCTTCTTAGGGTTATAGGTCATATTTTAAAATCGTAGGATAATCCTACCCGCTAAATTCCCCCTACCCCAACTGTAGTTACCCTAAGTCTACTGTAGTTTACCCTAACTTATTCTAACGATGCAGGCCTGCTGGATGGCCCTCCATGATTGTTTGAACACCCCAGAGGCCGTCTGGCCTTCCAGGAAGCCTGCCGTGTGAGAATGAACGGTTAGAAAATTAATTCAGGCGGCGTGGAAGTGGCTGACGCACCTACAGCCATGCACGGGCAGCCAGGCAGCCCGCAGCGACATTCGCGAGCTTGCTGGCGCATGTACGGGGCGCATAGCCGCCCACGCGGGCGTAGGTGACACAGCGCGGCCATCCAGGCAGCCCGTGCTTGCTTCGGAGTGATAGAGCAGTCCCAGTACAAGCATGGGCTTCCTGGAAGGCCACACTCACGAGAGGGAGTCAGAACGACGCCAGGAGAACTCACCTCCATCAGTGTGGGCCGCTAGGAAGCCCACGCTGTCGGAGTCAAGGTTTATTAGTCGAGAGAAAGTAAGTCAGTAATCGAATACACTCACTATGGCCTTCTAGGAATGCCACGCACGCAGTGGGCCAATCGAGGACTCACGTACATCAGCACGGGCTGCCAGGAAGCCCATGGTGACAGCCATGAGCTTGCGTCATAGCGCACGGCCATCCAGGCAGCCCATGCTTGCTTGGGAGTGGCAGACCAGTCCCAGTACAAGCATGGGCTGCCTGGATGGCCACGCTCACGAAGGGGAGTCAGAACGACACCAGGGGACTCACCTCCATCAGCGCGGGCGGCCAGGAAGCCCGCGCTATCAGAGTCAAGACCTATTAGTCAAGAACAGGTAAGTGAGTACGTACATATGGTGCTACACTCACCATGGCCTTCCAGGAATGCCACGCGCGCAGTGGGCCCACAGAGAATACGTGTACATCAGCGCGGGCTGCCAGGAAGCCCGTGCTGTCGGAGTCTACACCTGTTAGTCAAGCATGAGTAAGTCAGTACGTATTCCGTTGGTCCTACACTCACCGTGGCCTTCCAGGAAGCCCATGCATGCAAGCGCCACATATATTCAGTCCACCTACAGCATGGGCCGCGTGGAAGCCCACGACGAGCATACGTACGTCCCCCATTGTATAAAGTTTGTATACCCTACTTACCATACATTCTCATTCACAACGCGGGCTGCCTGGCCGGCCACGACGTGTGTCGACGAGCCGTAGGACTTACAGCCCTCCATTCAGTGGGCTTCCTGGCCGCCCATACGGTGGCTTAGCATTGAGACTCTCACTCGAAGACATCACCTCACGCTGGCCTCATCGTCGACTGAGTTATTCCACTTGTTCTACGGCTCAAAAATTCCTCTTTTCTATGTTTCGTAGTGATACATTTCTGTTCTTCATCTCACTGGGCCTCCGCGCCGCCCGTACTATGTATTGTAGTTAATATACTGTCGTTTATATGCATGATGAACGTACCTAAGTCATTCATCAGTGGGTGGGGGTGCTTGGCGCAGTCTACGTCGCATTTCCCTTCGTCCTACGCTCACGAATTGAATATTAGATCGCGTCTGGTGACTTGGTTAGGAAAACTCACGTCGTTCGATCCGGATCAAATTCCTCCACGTCGTGTACAGAGCGTACGCGATGCCGACGACGATCTGGGCGATATTGATAGCGTGCAAGATGTTCATGGTGGTGCTAAGCAGGTTCTGACGTACGTAAATGAGGCCTGCGCTTCACCACGGGCCGCCTGGAAGCCCACGCGGTGAGTACGTACTCCTCCCGTCATACCGTACTCACTCGACTTCACTCACAGGGCGGGCTGCCTGGATGCCCATACGGCGCTCAAGTTCCCCTGGCAGTCTAGCGAATGTTCAGCAAATTGGAAGTTCGTAGCTATGTAAAGTACAACAAGGGTAGTACATGCGTTGCAATACAAGATGTGGCGTGAAACAAGAAAGTAAGTACGTGATACAGCAGCAGCGAGATGAGTACAGCAGGGGGGGGGGGGCATAACGACATGCGGGGGCGGGGGGGGGTCTACCATGGAAAAGTATCTGAAGGAGGTCCAAGTTAGCAGATGGCGCTGGAGGGGATGAAGTACTTACCGTCGACGCTAAAAATCCTGCGTTCGTCGGTGACGTCCTCCACCAGCATCACCTTGACGAGCATGCGCAAGGCCCCGTTCTCCAGCCCGCAATGGACGCGCTAGTCAAGTTAGTGGCAGGCGAACGTTAAAGGGACGAGCTACTTACCTTGACAGAGCCACCCACGTCGGTGGTCCACTTGTACTGCGCTCGTTCGTTTCGCGCGTAGACGGCCAGTTGCTGGCCGTGGACGACAACCTCGACGTCCTCGGGCTCGATGCCCGGGAGCTCAAGTTGGAAGGCGAGGGCCTTGCTGACATCCTTCGCCCAGATAGAGCTATATTGGTGTCAGATGAGCGGCGAACGCGTAATCGCGTACTTACGAAGGAGGGAGTACGACGGGCATACGCCCGAGTGGAATGGGCGAAGGACGGGGGGTGGGCGAAGGACGGGGGGTCGGCGATGCTGGTACGTCGCAGTATGAAAGGGCGGGTGATGATGGTTGGACATGGATTGCCAATGGCGAATCGACGAGGAGGGGCGACGGCGATTGAATGCGGGTGGGCGCGGGAGTTGGCGAGTGTGGTACGCCAGACGGCCCTGGCGTTGGCGAATGGCGGGATGGTGGCGATAGGACGGGGGTGGGCCATTTCGCGGGAGTTGGCGAGCGTGGTACGCCAGAGGGCCCCGGCGTTGGCGAATGACGGGATGGTGGCGAGATGGCACGCAGGAGTAGGTCCTCCACGGCGCGGGAGGAAGCCTGCGATGACTTGAGCTGGTCAACCTCCTCCGTTTGGTGTCGAGTCGTCGCCGCAAGAGGGAGACGCGTAGCCTTCTCTGCCTTCTTGGGCTGGCGTGCACGATTGGGAAGGGCGCCCCGCCTTCTCATTTCGTCGCGGAAATATGATGCGAATCTCTGTAAATCAGTTAGTACACCCCATAAGATAGAACAGGCCACGCACCTTGTTCTGCCTGTCCGTCATGTCCCACCGGGACAGCCACTCCTCCCGAAAGTCCACCCAGAACCTCTTGCGCCCGAATTCGTCGTCGATTGTCCGTTGGAAAGCGTCCGCCCTCGAGTTCATGAAGGCGATTTGGGCTGGCGTGGCCCACGGTTCGTCTAATCGTTGTCGAGGCGGCATCGTTGTGGTGGAAGGGAGTAGAGATGGCGGAACGGAAGAGAGAGTGGCCAGTGCGCAGGCGCCAAAGCCCGCAACCCTGAGTCACGTCACATTATGTGACCTGGCCCCTGCGCCCCAGTCACGGTCTCCCCTCGCCACGGGCTATAACATATAACGCGGGCTGCTTGGACGGCCACGTTCACGATGAGAGGTCCTGCTGGTGAAAACAGGTCAGCGCAATGGTCCAGGACTCACCACGACGCGCCAGGAAGGCCGTCCATGCGATACGACTCACCTCCATCGGCGCGGGCTGCCAGGATGCCCACGAGAACCTGAATCATTAAGTCAGTACGTACTCATGCGGCCTCACTCACAGTCGCCTTCCAGGAAGCCCGTGGACGCAGAGGAGTACAAAAATACTCCCCCAACATCCACACGGGCGGCCAGGACGCCCGCGCTCACGCTGGAGAGTCCTGTGAATGAATACAGGTAAGTCCACACGTCAATCTAGTTGTCGTGCACTCACCGTGGCCGGCGAGGAAGCCCATGCGTGCAGGCGAATATGATACACGACCCCCACGCCAGCATGGGCTGCCAGGAGGGCCGTGTTGTCAATGGCAGCGCGTATCTGTCAAAGTACGTAAGTCAGTACATGTTCTATACGTACCACGCTCACGGTGGGCTGCTAGGCCGCCCACGCGCAGAGGCCAGACGATACGGGCGGCCTGCGTACATGTCGACACCAACGGCGGGCTTCTTGGACGCCCACACGTGTACGCAGGCACTACGGGCGACACTGCGCTCACCACGGGCGGCCTGGAATGCCGAGACATATTCTGTGAACGTATAACGGTCAGTAAGTTCACGTTAACGCAACTAAGACTTACCATCACCAGCCAGGATGACCAGGCGTGCAGACGAAGTCGATACGGCGGACTTAGGATGCTGGGATGCCCACGCGGGTAGGGGGAGTACTGGGGCGGTCGACTGCGCGAGCATGGGCGGCCAAGAGGCCCGTGTTAATGGGACCTGTCAAGGTACGTACGTCAGTACGTGTTCAATATGTACCACACTCACGGCGGGCTGCTGGGACGCTCGCACATGCACGTAGACGATACACGGGATTCCCCGCCAACGCGGGCGGCCAGGAACCCCACGCCATACTCTGCGAACGAATGGCAGTCGCCTACGCCAGCTGCGTTGACGATGGCAGCATGTACGCATGTCAGTACATACCTACATACGACACTCACGGCGGGACACCCACACGAGTATGTAGACGAAATCATAGATATGTGAAAACAGTAAAAAGTAAAGTAAAAAAATGTACGCGAGAGTATGTATATAAAAGTACGAATGTATACGATATGCGAAACGACCTACTTGCGACCACGAGCACGACCACCGCGACCACGGCCTCGAGGAGGACGATGCGCCGGGAGGTTGACTCTCGGGACCACCTCTTCGTGCTGTGCCGTGGCAGACTCTGCCATTTGGACTTGGCGCGCGGCGAGGGGGCCGTCATCAGACGACTCAGACACTTCTGAGACGTTGTCCAGGAGGGACGCAAAGTCCTCTCCCTCGTCTGTGCCTGCGGGGCCAGGGATCTCCTGGATCTCGTCGTCGTCGTCGTCGTCGTTGTACAAGGGCATCTGCGAGGGCTCGCCCTCTTGCTTGACCATGGCGATGTCCTCGATGGTGTTCGCCTCGTCGGAGGAGCTGTGGTGTCCTCGACGCGCCGTCTTCGATCGCCTGCGCTCCGTTCGCGGGGATAACTCTGGCGACGAGTTGGGCCTGTGCTTGGAGCCAGCCCTTGGGGGCGTCGTGGGGTTCGCCTGCGTCCAGGGCGGCCCAGTGAGTCCAGGCGCTGCGCGTAACGGATCGACGGCCGCAGACTTCGCCACCTTGGACTCTGCTGGACGCTTGGCGCGTTTTGTCGGATGGGAAGCCACGTCCACATCCATGGGAACGTCCATGGGCGGCGGGGAAGCCCGTTGAAGGGCATGGTCGATCTCCATCGCATCTGCTTGTGATGCTGGCTGCGTAGCGACCCATCCCGCGGGCAACGGCCTCTGCGATGCTGGCTGCGTGGCGACCCATCCCGCAGGCAACGGCCTCTGCGACGCTGGCTGTGTGGCGACCCATCCTGCGGGCAGCTGCCTCTGCGATCCAGAGGGCCCGCTGAGCGCGCCTTCGTGAGGCGCGGGGCGCTGGGAAGGCCGTCCTACGTCTGCCGTCTCGAGACCCATCTGCGCCACGGGCTGCTGGGAAGGTGGTGGTACGTACGCGTTCACGGCTACGGGGGTCGTCTGCGCCATGGGCTTCTTGGAAGGCCGTCCCGCGCCTGGATTTGCTGGACCCGCCAGCAACATGGGCGGCCTGGAAGGTCGTGCTGCGTCTGCGTTGCGAGCTGACCCAGTCGACGCCTCGTCGATGTCCACGTCCATCGCCCCCTTCGCCACCGCGGGCTGCCCAGAAGGCCGCGCAACGCTCCCAGACGAGCGGGCTGTCGACGAATGCGAGGTGGGCCGGTTTGGAATGCCCCCTCCAACCACGGGCGGCCAGGAAGGCCCTGCTGCGTGGCTGGGCGCGTTGGGAGTGCTCCCTCCAACTGCGGGCAGCCGGGAAGGTCCAGCTGCGTGGCTGGGTTCGTTGAGGGTGCTCGCCCCAACAGTGGGCAGCCGCGGAGGTCCAGCGGCGTCGTTGGGTTCGTTTTGCACACTCCCCTCTGCAGTGGGCGGCTCAGATGGTCCAGCGTCGTCGTCGTCGTGGACCTCTGCTGCGCTTTTCACCCTCCCTTTGGCCTTGGGTTTGGGTCGTGGCTTTGCAGCCGTCTGGCGCTTCGCGGCTGGCTTTGCCTTCGCGGTTGCCACTGGCTGCTCAGCTCCTTCGTCCACACCCCCCATCGCTGTCTCCTCCGCCGCCTGTTCCTCCTCCTCCTCCACAGTGGGCGTCTTGGAAGCCCGCGAGGTCGAAGGCGTAACCGATCTCGATATCGACTTCAAGGCTGCGTTCTTCGCAGCGCCCCTCGCAGTGCGAGTCTTTGGCGGCGGCTTAGCCTTCTTCTTCTTCCCGCTGTCGTCGTACTCGTCCTCTGGGTCGCTGTCCTGGTCCGCGTTCCTGTTCGACCTGCCGTAGAAGACCGCCTCAAGTTTCTCGTTCTTCTCCTTCGAGAGCAGGGTCTTCAACATTTCGCCTTTCTGGCGGGCCATGCGCGCCATGATGACGTCCGTCGTTCCAAGCGCGAGCAGGTGGTAGACGTGGACGGCGTTCTCTTGCGTGAGACGCGCAGATCGCCCAATGATCTGCTCTGTCCCCACCTGCGACCAGATCGTATCCTAAGTAGATTAGTTAGTTGAACGTTGGCGAATTATAATAAAGGTTACTTACGAACATGATTACGGTGTCTGCGCATGTTAAGTTGAGCCCGACGGCACCAACGGACGAGAAGAGGAGCACGCGATGCTCGGGCGCGTCAGAGTGCACGAAACTCTGGATAACTCGCTCGCGTTCGTCCTTCTTCAAGAGGCCGTTGAGTACAAGGACTCCAAAGCCCTTCATTCGAAACACCTGCTAACGCCTGTTAGTCGCTGAACTGACCCCCTTTGGAGGACTTACCGTCTCAATCGTCGTCGCCATCATGCTGAATTCGTGGTAGATGAGGATTTTGCGCTTTTGAGGAGCGCGTTGGCCGAAAACGAGTGGTGGGGGCGCGGGGAATACGACTTGGCCGTCGACTAATGTGGGGTGCTCGATGTGGTCGTGGCTGAGTAGATGCAGCACGATGCGCGCGACCAGGTCGAGTTTCGTGCTAGAAATGTCGTCGTAATGGCCCAGTTTTGAGTTGCCTGCCGAGTCGAACACCGGCCAGTCTTCGTTGGCGGCCTTCCAGAACCCAATGCCGCATCGATATGGGAGAAAGAAACTCTACAGGAGGCCCTCGTCAACGCGGGCTGCCGAGAAGGTCACAGTACGTACCTCGCGACTGAAGATGGCAGGCACCCCGCTCTCCGCCGACTCCAACTCGTCGACTAGGAGTCCTAAGTTCACCATTTCACGGTCGCTCAGCTTGAACGTTAGCGTGTGCTCCGTGATCGGAGGCATCTTCGTGTTGAGAGGCTTTCCGTCCAAGTCCACCGACATCAACGTCCGTCGTATCAGGTTCGGCATGAACTTCCCCTGGACCACCTTCACTGCGCCGTACTGGGCGGATCGTACCGCGATTCCGGCGTCGTCGTCTTCGACCTCCTCGCCGTATAGCAGCCTCACTCCTATACTCTGGCCATCGTCTGGCTCCTGGTCCTTCATCTCGCGTTTGGCGGCCCTGATATCGCGATTGAACTGCCGTTCGAGGAGTTGGCCTTTCGAGAGCACGAATTCATCGTGGTTGCAGATGCGCCCCATGTTGATTATATCCTGGATCTTGGTGAAGAGGGGAGTGGCCGTGAGGACGTGCGTAACGCGGGCGCATTGGTGCAGCTGGCAAGCCCCCATAAGCCCGCGAGTTGGGCCGCGAAAGAGATGGGCCTCGTCGATCCACGCGGTGCACCATTGTACGCCGAAAATGAGTTTGTTGACGTCCTCTGAGAGGAACGGGCGCTGACAGTCGAGGTAAGTCCCCTTGGCTTTCTTCATGTTGAATACCTCGCCGGCCATCATCTGAAACGTCTACGTAGCTTATCAGTAGCAGCTCTGACGCTCGAACGAGACTCACTGACCGAATGCGCGCAAATGACAACGCGATTGACCATTTTCTGCCTCGATTGCTGCCATACGCCCTCAGGGTCTGAGAAGAACGTCTCGAGGGCCGCAAACGAGGTGGGGAGCTGGAATATATCGATTGCGCCTCTCGAAAAGAAGCGGTACAGTTCGTCTGCCCACTGCGCGACGAGGGATAACGGAACGACGATGAGGTGGGGCTCGTTTGGCACACTATCCGTTATCCCCATGAACCAGGGCATATTCCCTGGAGAGCTGCGGTTCATTGAGACGTTCGAACGATCGAGAAAGTGAGCTCACGTATTATAGGCGGGCGACCCACTCTAGCCCTCACCTCATCCACCGTTTCGATGAGCTCGACTTGCTGAAGAAAGGCGATCGTCGCCATAACTTGGGCCGTTTTCCCAACGCCCACTCCGTCTGCAAGGAGGACGCCAGGCATCGGCGCATAGGTGACTCTCTCCCCGAAAAACATCGTCGAAACGATAGACGCGACGCCGACGAGCTGGTGCCATAGCAGACTTATGGGCTTGAACCCAGGTCCTCCTGTCGCAAACATGTCGAGCGTGATTTCGATGTCAGTTTGAGAAGGCCCTCGTCGAGTTACGGAGGGATTCGAGGGTGTCAGCCCGAGGTGCCACGCCGTAACGCCGTCCTCGCGCACGTAGGCGTTCCAGTTGCCGGGGCGGCCTCCGGGGAAGCTGAGAAGGGTGGCCAGTACCTCGAACGACTTCTTCGACATTATTTCGACTCCCAAGTCCCCCTCCTCCAAGAATTTGACGTATGCGTGGCGTTCGGCCTCAGTTGGACAATTCTCGATGTCGCCCGAGTGCTCGAGGTGAGTCGCGATGGCCTGCATCGTCCGGGCAACTTCCAACTCGTCTGCCATCTCCGCTTGCGAGATCATGATCTTGCGGCCCTTCGCGCGAGCGACTTCCACTATTCTCTGGTAAGTACGTTGCCTTAGCTTGAGTATACCTCACACTCACTCTTTTGGTTGGCCTTGGGTTTTCTCGAACGAACAGGAGCGTCGAAGTCGTTCTTGGGACGCTTCAAGGCGCTACGAACCGCCTCCTTGAGCCTGACGATGTTCTGCTCCGCCTCTAGCTGCATGTTCGGATACCAGGCGGCCAGGCGCTCGACGTCTTTACTCGCTTGCATCGCAACACGAATCGATGCCAGCGAGGCTCCCTTTTCCCCCGCTTCGTCAATGGCTGCGACGGTAGATGAGTGTCATCGACGCGCTAGACGTTCTCTGGGACTTACCTTTCAGCGCCTTATGCATCACCTCGACCTTCTTATCGATCACGGCCTTCGCTCGCACATGCGCCTTGAACATACGTGAGACGTTGTGGACCAGCAAGGTCTTGAAGTTCGCCGCGATCGCGTTGTCAATGAGGACGTCGCCGCTCATGACGACGTCCCCGAACATTTCGATGGCGACGGGGACGAGGCAGGTGCTCACGAGTAAATTGGTCAGCGGGAAATCATCCGACTCCTGCGTGGCCAGGAGGAGCTGAGGATGATAGCCACATTCGTGCATGGCTGTTTCAACCAGCGCGTTGATCCTCCCCGAAAGTCGGTCGCGGAACCAAGTGCTGTAGACGTCGCGTTCGGCCGTGGAGTCTTCGCCGGAGAGGATGAATTTGATCTTGTCGGTGTCCGGTCTCTTCATCACCATTTCGATGAACGACTTGAGCAGTTGGACCTATCCACTGAGTCCCGGCCTAATGCTGGGTTAGGCCGACCCAAAATTACATTATTTTGGGTGCCGTCAGCACCTCTTTGCACTTATTGTATCACAATTTGTACCGTAGATGGGCCCAGGTTCATATAAATACACATTATGTACTCCCGAACAGCTTAGATTGAGAGTTCAGCGGTATAAACTTGAAGCGTTAGAGCTCGCGAACGCGAGCTCTAACGCAATTCCACCCTCAACCATTCACATAATCTCACCCTCAGACTCCAAATCAGACGTACCACATGAATTAGGGCCTTTAGGAACTTAGGAACTTAGGAGGATAAGGCTTCGGGTTCAGGTATATTGTATTCCAGAGCTCGTTTACGAGCGACTCTCGGTGGTTAGGTTAGGTGAGTGAGCAAAGTTACAGACTAAGCATTGCCTACAGACTAGAAGTGTTAGAGCTCGTTTACGAGCTCTAACACGGACTCACCATCAAACAAAGGCCAACAGATTAGGGCCTTAGGGTATTAGGTTATTAGGGGGTTGAGGTTTCGGGTTCAGGTATATTATTTACGGAGCTCGTTTACGAGCGACTGTCTCGGTTGGTTAGGTTAGGTGAGTGCAAGGTAAGTCGGACTTACCATTTGGTACCGACTACTAGCATGAGAGTACTCAGTGGCAATGTAGCGGGAACACAAAATGAGTAATACTAATGCGCGCGGGCTCTGGAAACCACACTGAAAAAGGCTGCTGGCAGTGACCACGGTGAACACCGCAAAAGGGGACTCACGAGAACATACCATTGCGGCCAAGGTAAGACATAGCAAAGGGCATATCGGCGAAGGGGGAATGCGAAGGCAGGATGGGGGAAAGGGAGACAGGGGCCCCCACATTGAGGGGACGGGCATCGCGGCGAAGGGAGAGGATAAGTCGACGTTATCGTGCGGAGACCCGGGTATGAGACAGGGGCCCGCACAAGTTGCGGGTGGGAGATAGGGGCGCCCCCGACGAGGGCGTGGGTGCGGGCATGTCGGCGAAGGGGGCATGCGATGGATGGTGGAAAGGGAGACAGGGGCCCCCACATTGAGGGGGTGGCTACGGCCATCGCGGCGAGGAAGGAAGATGCGTCATCTCGAGACAGGGGCCCGCAACTTTTGCGGGGCAGCAATGGGAAATAGGGGCACCCCCGGCGAGGGCGTGGTTGCGGTCATCTCGGTTGAAGGAGGGTGCGCGTCAGCGAGACAGCGGCGTCGTGACCCCTCCAGTGGCCGCCAGCCTAATCTACCCCATGTGAGTGTGTATATGCGCATGGACTCAATAGCCACGTACCGCGGTAGTGCTACCCATCGTAGCCTTGTCCTCTGCGCCCTACAGCCCTCCCGTTCTACGCTCCTTCTCTGACTGGTACCCGCATACCCGCACATTGCCGATGTCATGTTTAACGTCCTTATATGCACGCATATCAGACCGCCTCGAGCTTCCTCTAAGAACCACGACTGTGGGAGAGGGCACCGAGAGGGACGTAACACGGTCGCATATTTGAAGACGGCGGTAGAGTGAGGACTCTGGATGCGCCAGGCGCGATGCTGGGGGATGTGGGGAGCTTGGCGGCGCCTGACAGAGCTCGAAGACGACGGCGTCAGGTTGGGTTCATGTTTGCTTTCGTTCGCGCTCCTGCAGCCGTCGCACGCGTTGACTACAGGCTACATGAACTGGACAGCTTTCCCAACGATGTGGAGACTTACCTGATTGATTCAGGCCGGTATCTCTCCATATCTGCTCCGTCTCTCCCTCACCCGACATTCTGGATCCTTGTTCGCTGCCTTGTTCGTCTTGAGAAGAACCAGGATTGTCTTTGTTGATGGTTACGCGCCAGAGCTCTGACACTCTGAGAGATACAGAGGAGGGGGGATTGAAGTGAAAGCTGCCGTCGTGGTCAGTATGAGAGGGTCAACTCCCTGGTCGTCGTAGCCCCCGTTGTCGTTGTCGCCGTAGTCGTAGTGGTGATGGGTGATTGAGAGTGCTTGGTTGACTTGAGGAGCGAGCTCGGTCGTCGGAACGGGTCGGAGTTTTATCGTGCACGTGGCATTGGTTCGACTCGACATCCCCGCTAACTCCGTCCACCCTTTCCAACCGTCTCCCAGCCTTAATCGACGCATACACCCACCACTACGCCATCTTCACTGTCATCTCTGGAGCTCAGGGCAGCAAATCGGCGCCTTCACGGGTTTTCAATTGGTCGTGATTGGTTTTAACTCTGTACGCACCCCATTTTCTTGTTCTCGCTCCTTACTCGCGCCTTCACTCATTCAATCACTCTATCACACACCCAGAATACCCCAAGCTGCCCCAAGTCATCTCCCACGTCGTCTATCTCGCCCGCAACACCCAATCGGACGCGAACTCGCCGTGAATCACCCTCCAACATCCACGCTTTACGCCAAATAAGTACGCGGCAACGAAACATCAAAACGAAACAGTGAAGTCGAGAGAAAACGAACACAAAAAGGGAAGTGAAGGGTGCAAGAACACAGGGAAGACCGAGAACGAACCAGGTACGTCGCATTTCAACGCACAAGCAAACGCAACTGACCGTCTTGGCACAGCGCACTCCTTGTCCGACGTGCATTGTGCCCCCCTCGTCTCCTGCCCGAGTTCAAAACGGCCTGCATGCGCGCCAGCCAATTATTCAGTGGACCCGGGGACAGAGAGGGCGAGTATTAGGCTAGCAGACTGCTAGCACGCGGAGACGGCGACAGGGAACGCGAGAACAGAGGGGAAGGGCACGGAGGCGGAGTGGCAGCCGATGAATGGCAGATGAGGTTTTGCGCCACTACGTCGAGCAACGACGTTAGGTCAGCACCATACCCGCGTGCGTATGCCACGAACCCCTGTTAGCACGCCCCAGCGAACGATAGTGGGGACACAAACGAACACCATACAAAGGACAAGATAGGAAAAGGGCGGGAGACAACGCAAATCACACCCACTACACCCACGGACGCGGATACGAACTCGAAGGCCGACGAAATGGAAACGGAAAACGGAAAACACGGGAGAATAGAGCGATGGAAGCCGAGAGGCACGAAAAGAGAGAGGAGAGGACGCCAGGTGCGTACCCACTGCCATCGCGCGCGACTCGTAATCGTACCCAGATCCTCATACGGTGACAGTGGCTTAGATAGGCGGGAAGGGCGCGATCCAACCCTCGACATCAACATTAACATCCAACATCCAACGCCCAACCCTTACGCCCAACTCCCAACCCTTACGCCCAACTCCCAACCCGCACCCCGACCCATACATACGCTTGACCATCGTGCATCAACGTTCAACTCCCAACGCGCTGACGCGCTGACACGATCCCACGCGGCGGCGGGTGCGGCGATGTCCACCACCATACACACGACTCGACTACGATCGCGATTGTTGCGTGATCGCGTAGGCGACATCGACGTCAACGGGACAGCTCCCCATTCGGCCTCCGACGACCGACGCTTAGCTGCGCACGCGGACCCATGAACCGCAAACAACCGAACTACTAACAACCGAACACCTGCACTACCACAAACAGAAGAAGATCGGAGAACGGGGAATGGGCGCTGCAGGAGTTGCTGTTCCTGGGAGTGCAGGGACTGCTTGGAGGTGCGCGCGAGACGCCGAGACGCCGACGAGAGCATACGGGATAGCGGAACGCGGCACAAACACCGAACGACCGAACGACGCCGAAAATCCGCATGAAGGCACTGCGAAACGCTGAACGACGCCGAGAAACACCGAACGACACTGAAAACGGAGGCCAGCGGAAGCGAAGGCGTTTGAAAAGGGTATGTTTGCGTCTACGGCTTGCGAGCGACGCTGGCGTTTCGCGAAGACGTTGATCGCTGGTAGAACGAAGAAGACGTTAGAGGAGGAAGCAATAGGAACGTGAACAAGAGAAGAGAGGTACGCACCTTGTCATTCGATAGCCGCTTCGCACTGCTGACAGCGGCGTTGTTGTTGACAGCACTTGCGCGCGACCCGTAGACAGGAATCCTGTATCAACAAAAAGTAGTGTCGTTAGATCACCCTCCAATAAGCTGGTTTGCACATGACTTACCTACGTCGTCGTTGAGGGATTCGAGGGCGCCTCGCAGATCGGGCCCTAGACTCATACAGGATTAGCTGCACAGCGAGGAGCGGCGCACACACTCCAAACGGCTGGGCGGGCGTAGCGTGTACGACGAACGAATAAACAAACAAACAAACCAGAGAGTATGCACGTACCTCCTCACTCTCCCCCTCGTCTCTCCACCCCTCGTCTCTTCGCCTTGCGTCCTCGTCCCCCGTCCTTTGTCCTTCCGTGCGGCGCTGACCTGGCCTGGAGTGCGTTTGCGACGGCGAGCTGGGTTGGCGGGAGTTGCGGTGGCTAGGGCAGTTGCTTGGACGAGGAGGAGCGGACAGGGAGGAGAAGAGAGGAGAGGGCTGAAGAAAGGAGCAGGTCAGCAGAACGAGAGAACGAGGGGTGTGGGAGGGTCGAATGGGGTATTGCGAAGGAAGACGAGGGAAACGGCGCACGGGGAAGGGCGATAACGAAACGCGAACGGCTACATACGAACGGCGAGCGGCGAAACGCGAACGGGAATGGCAATGCGATGCAAACGCAGCCGTGGACGCAGACCCAGCGGACGAGGAGGGGACGAAGGAGGGAGGGGATGCGTACCTGGAAACTGGGAACGGTGTCCTCATCCTCATTCTCATGCGGATTTGGATCCGGTTTGGATTCAAATTCAGGGAACAAGCTTTGAGGTTTTGAGGTTTGAGGGACACGGACGACTGCTGCTGCTAACGCCGTCTGCTAGAGCCATCTGCGGGACGGGAGAGAAGGGGAGGGAGAAGTCAGCGGTGTGACTCGGACGAGACGAGACGGATGGATAAGAGAAGAAGAGGAGAGGAGAGAGACAGTAAAGAGGAGGGAAAAGAACGCCAGGGTGGAGGAGAACAAAGGAGAACAAACAGAGGGGAGGACGGAGAAAGCAGGACGAGGGGCAGAACGATGAACGCAGAACGATAGCGACGAAACAAAGTACGGAAGGAGCAAGAGCTAACACATGAAGACGAGACGTACCAGTCTTGCTCGGGCCCTTGCATCGTTAATGAGTCCTGCGGTCCGCGCGGTCCTCACCATCCCGATCCTCTGCCTCCGACTTCTATCCCCACATCCCTCTAACACCTTGTCCATGCCAAGGCCTCAACGCCTCCAACTACTCTCGGACACCACTAAAGAGAACGAAACGAACGAAACGAACGAAATGGAGAACGATGATGAACGACCGCATGAACACGAATGGAGCAACATAAAGGCGACGGCGACGAGCAATGGAGGACAGTGGAAAGAGAAAGAATAATGGTCAAAGTGTGTGTACGTATCTGCTCTTCGTTGGCTGTTTCGACGTGCTAACGATCACGTCGTTGCAGGTGAATTGCCGAGGCGTCACTGAGCTCGCGCGACCCGCTGCTGATAGATACACGTAGGTAACTTTGCGCGCGTTAGATAGGGTCTGAATAAGGAGGTTTGTGACTGCCTGACCTGCACTTCCGTTGAACGCTGAGGGATTCGAGGGCCAAGCACTGAGATCTAGGCTCACGTTCACTTGAGATCAGTTGCGCAGGCGTGTAGTCAAAGGATAAGGGACGCACTTGGTCACTTATTTGTCCGTGGATCACTAGGCTTACTGACGGCGTAGGCATTGATTCAGAGTTCCAACGACTGGTTTCGTAGACGGGGGACCTTTCCATCTGAGTCCATCAGTCACCTATTTAGTTTACGGTTACGATCTCACTTACACTCACTCACACAGCCCTCCCTCGTCGTCTCACATTCGCGTTCACCGCGACACTTGTTGTTTGCCTGAGATTCTCGCAGTTTCGTCTGCTGGAGACGTTTGCGACGCTCAAGACCTTGACTTTGGGTCTTGGGCCCGCTACTCGTCGTGATTCCTCTGCTCGTGTAGACGTCCACACTCCGCGTCCCTCGCCGTCTTGGTGAGTCTCTCAGCCCTACATCTACGTCTATGCT
Organism: Pleurotus sapidus; assembly: GCA_026743855.1. Lineage (NCBI taxonomy): Eukaryota > Fungi > Basidiomycota > Agaricomycetes > Agaricales > Pleurotaceae > Pleurotus > Pleurotus sapidus. The sequence goes on from JANBWZ010000021.1 coordinate 623,467, forward strand.
CATACTAATCCCACATCTCCCAACCCAACTCTCGAAGGTGCGCGCACGAGTCCACCGTCGTTGTCACCATCCCAACTCTTCACCAGCAACTCACGGCCACGACGATGCGCTAGTCGGCTGCACGCAAGACAATGCTCAGCGTCCAAATGGGAGTCATCGACGTGAGCAGACCGACCTTGTGGACATTGGGTCTATCTTAGGCGGGCGTTGGAGTGCACAGCTGACACGAGCTGTGGGGAGTGCCTTGTGAGTCGAAATGTCTACTACGAATCGTGTGCGTGGTGTGTCCTTCAGCTACCATCGCCCGCAACCGAGATCCCCTCGATTGGATGTCGACGACGACGACTATAGAGCACATCTGTAAAGCGGACTTTGGTAAGGTCGTCTGGCTCCGCAAAAACGCCAACAACACTCACGAATGCGCAGACCCGAATCCCAGACTCTGGTCGGTCAACGGCGACAACCAGAGAGAGACACAGAGAGCGACGATGAAGACAGACGTGCAGCACGCTTACCTAACGATCAAGAAACAGGTGCCGGCGCTCTTCGACTTCAACTTCGACGACAAGCTCCCAGACGCGCCTCAAACTACGCCAAATCGCGCCAATCTCATTCAGGACCAACCTCATTCTCCCTCTCTCACGATCTCACAATCTACGCACGCAACACTCCCACATGGCCGTGCGCCTGGCACGAACATAATTGGTATATTGACTCAAACGGTGCGTACTCTATCAGTGATTCAACGGCTGCCCGCCTACCATACCCCATAGATCGCGTCCAGCCTCCCCAATTCGGCCTTGCACCTCCCACTCACCTCTCTGCCCACGACGACGAAACACCCTGCCTCATATGTTCCTAGCCACATCGCTGAGCACGCAGGGACCACTTACCTCGGACCTGGACACGCGACTGCGAACCCAAACGATGGTGTATAAGCCACAGCCGGGACGATGGCTCTACCACTCACCCGGGCATATCTCACCGCAGCACTGTCACAACGACATCAGCGCTCTCTCACCCTCTCACCCTCCACCCACGAGGAGTCTGCTAACTTCTGCAGCGGGCATTACACGGCCAACACGACCCACGATGACGACGACGACGACGACGAGGGAATCGAATGTGCTGGCGGGAGGGCTGATTGCGAGGCTGCAATAGCACTAGCAGGACAGCATGATGCGGGATAATGGAGAAAGAGACGAAGGGAAGGGGTAGACGAAGGATAGTGGCGGGAGAGCCAACGAGGCATTGGCGTCGACGATGACCAGACCAGAAGGCGCAGGAGAAGGTAAGTACCCATCACGTACAGAGGGCAAGTCACTTACCATCGTATCCCATCCCACAGCGCCCACTCTGTCCTCTGATTCCCCATGCTCCCCGTCGACCACAACTCGCCCTTCCCACCACCTTTGCCCGCTACGCATGCTGTCTTGCGCGTCATGAACCACCTACAGAGGACGATGCCGCTGCTAGAGCGCCATCAGGAGAGGCGTCGGGGACTGAGCATGTCCTCGACGATGACAAGGGGCAAAGGCTGGAAAACAGACGTCAGCCACTACCTCGGGATGTCCAAAACGACGACGAATTCACCAAGTGACACCAGGCGAGGCGTCGTACAACCTCGGAGGCCATGGTGTTCTGCGCGTCGCCAGCTCATGCGGTGAGTTGACTCCACGGTTTATAGGCGTTTCGGAGGGGTTCATGACGCGCGCAGACGGAAGATCAGGCACGGCACAAGTCGACGGCGATATGGAGCTGGCAGTCAACGACGCTGAATCGGAACGGAACGAACAACGCTTATATAACGATCAAGAAACAGGCGCCGGCGTTCTTACTCTGCGAACTCCAACTCAACGTCGACGACAAGCTGCACCACGCCAATCCAGACGCGATAGAAGCCATGTCATGTTGTGTTAATCTCATCCACGACCGACATCATCATACCTCCCTCACAATCTCTCAAGTTATGCAACCGATGCGTCAACTCTCTCATGTACGCTGCACCTTACGCCCAATACGATCCAAGGGGAGACAAGCAGGAAGGGGCATCATAATGGGTATATTCACTCAAAGTGGTGCGTACTCTATCGTTATATCTCCATCTACCCGTTTACCTTAGCCACAGGTCACACCATGCCTCCCCAACTCGTACTGCCGGCCATCCACCCACCTCTCCGCCCACAACCACAGAACCCCCTGCCTCTCACTCCCCAGCCGCTACGCAAACGACGCAATGGCCACTCACCTTGCACCTGGATTCGTTTCGCCGTGAATTTGAATGGCCAACGACGATCCTGGAGGCCACGGCCGAGACAATACGGCCAACAGCGGACTCACCTGGGCTAATAACACCGTAGCACTCTCGCCGCGGCATAGGCGTGGTCACCACTCCCTCCTCAACCCGGCGGATGCCCACGAACTTCACCAAAGACGAGGGGACCCGACGGCGCGACTTGCAGCGCCAAGGTCGAAGAGGCAGCTGAGGGGTGATTGGGAGGCTGCGACTCCACTAGCAGACCAACGCGAGACGGGGCAACGAGGGGAAAACGAAGACCAGCGAGTCGTATAGGCGTATCGAGGGTATAGACGAAAGATGGCAAGAGGGGGACGCAGCGAGGCATTGGCGTCGGCGAGGAGGAGTACAAACATCGAAGGAGAAGGTGAGCACCCGTCCCGACTCGCGAAAATGCACTCACCACGATATCCCGCCCTACAGCACCCTTTCTACCCCTCACATTTCCTACGCGCCCAGTTGACGCCGTCCAACCGCTCTGTGCGACAGCCTGACTACATTTACAACACCAACCACCTCTTCTCCGCCTGCGGCCCTCAGAGTCGTTCCCATCATCCCAAAACCCACGCAGCATCGCACCCAGCACCCAACAACGGCCGTTACACTTGGCCTACTGGAGAATCGAGGACGGAAGGACGGAAGGGAAGGGGCCCAGTCAGGAAGGGATGGGACGGCCTCGGTCGTCGTAGACGATGACGGCGACGGCGACGAAGCGGCGCAGTGCAGGGCTGAAGAAGGTGGACCCCCATCATGTTGAGAAATTCGGCCACTCACCACGTCATTGTTCCAGCACCAGCCACCCTCCCCTTCCCGTCCCTCTCGCACCCCGTCACCAACTTTATGCGGGGCCAACTAGGCCTCGTGGCGCACCTACTCCCTTCCACCATCGAGAGGCGTCGGGATCGCACCCAGTCGCTCGTGGAGCGCCATGTCGCACGTCATCAACGCCAGTGGATATCGAGTACGACCACGATGGAGAAGACCTGCGGGACGTGCGTCAGGAGCCGTTCGGGGCAACAATAGCGGCAAAGAGACTCACGATGGGGCCGACTTTCAATGCTGATCGGAGGACGACGATAACCAGACGCTGCGCGTTCACCTTATTTGGGTGAAGACAGGTTCGTCGAGCATGCACAGCGCTTGGGCAAACGGGGAACGAGCCAGAAAACAAGGGACAACAACAACGTGGAAGAAAGGGGATGCCGAGATGAAGCGTCGCACGCGGAGTGGACACGACAAGACGGACGAAGGGGAGAGCAGCGGAGATGGGAACGAGAGAAAAGCGGAACGAGAACGAACAGAAATACAGAGGTGCGTCGACGCTGTTGAACACGCGAACATGCGCTGACGAAGGGGGTGTGCAAAGTGCGCAGACGACGTCGATAATGCGGGGACTCGGGACCTGTCTTGCGAACGGGGCACGTACCCCAACGGGAGCAGTAGCGGCGAGCACCTGCCTGGCTACTCTCCCGTCGCGCTGTATAAGGCGTCTACGGCGCACCTCGTCGGGCATGCAGCCGAGATTCGCTGGAATGGGTGGGATGGGTGGAGGCATGCGAGCGCCGAGTAAGAGCGGCCTAACGCTCGAGCACATCCTCAACCGGCTTCAGGACGAGCTTCAAAAGAGCCGCGAGACGGGCACGGAGCTATGGAGCCTCAATGGGACCATGAGCGAGGTACACGACACACTTGGAGGATCGCTAGTAAGTCCCGCATTCTGACCCGTACGTCGAGACTCACCAATCCCCATCAGCCGTCGAATCTACCTCCATACCCACATACATTACCGCCCGTCCGTCCTCTTCAAACCTCGGACGCACCCGAACCAGAGCCCGAGGCCCACCCCGCCATCCCACCAACGGCACTTTCAGACCTACAAGCCCAGCTCCACGAGACTCAGGCATCCCTCGCCTCCCACATCGACAAGACTCGGGCCTTGGAGGGTCTCCTCAATGAACAGGAGTCCCTCAAACGAGATGTCAGCGAGCTCCGCCAATTCATCCACTTCAACCGACATCCCGCCCAATCCGAACAATCTGACGACGACGATGACGACGACGCTCGCAGCGTTGTTACGGTGGTACCCCACGAGCTTGCGACCGTCGCTGAGGAGGACGAAGAGCAGGAGAAGGAGGCGGAGGCGGGTCAGAGTCGACAGGGAGAGACAAGCCAGCCGCGCGAAGAGAAGGTTCGAGATGTAGAGGAGGAAGCTGAGGACGCGGAAAGGCGGCAGAGGCAGGAAGAGCTAGGCAGGCCACGCACCCCCGAGCCCGCCAGTCTTGGCATGGGCTCCGACCTCTTCACCGACGCGAAACACCCTCCCCAGTACGCACCATCCGCCGAGCTGCTCGACGCCCTCAACAGCCGGCTCCTTCTGCTCTCGAATCAGTTCGAGAGCTTCATGACTCTGACGACGTCCCTACAGGCTCAGCACGATGCTGCGCAATCGACCATCCTCAACCTGCAAGCGAAGGTTGTCGAGCTGGAGGACAAAGTCAAGACGTCTCAAAGCGGGCACGACGAGATCCTCTCAGCATCCATCTCGGCTGCCACCTCCGCCGCCTCCGCTGTTGTTGCTTCCGCATTCGCAGCTAGGGACGCCCAAACGCCAGCGAAATCGGACGCTGAGAAGGCGACGTTGGAGCAGCTGATGACAGATTGGAAGAAGAACGTCGATGGGCAGTGGAGTAGCATGCGCGAGGAGTGGTCAGAGGGACAGGCCCGGTTGGCCAAGGCGAGCGAGGAATGGGAGGCGAAAATCAAACAGGTTGACTCGAAGCTCGCTATCTTCAACGCCGTGAGCGACCCTCCGTTGGCCAACGGGCCAGACGATCATACAAACGGAACCCTACGCCACGTTCTGGCTGCTCCCCCAAGCCCCCGCAGCCTCTCATCCGACTCGCGACGGTCATCAAGACGGAAGCGCTCGGGATCAGCACGGGGCCGGACAGGCAACCGATCACGATCGCAGTCGCCTACAGGCACCAACGGCACGAGCGCATCGTCATACGACGGCATGACGGATTCGACAAGCGTCACGAGCGTCAGCCAGGCCGGCTGCGACGACGATGTCTTGCGGGCTGCCTCCCCCGACTTCGAGTCCGACGAAACGCTGCCCGATGCGAAGGACGCAGGAGAGCTGCTGGGTTCGTCCCTCATATATGATGGTTTCGACCGTTTGCTTACCGTAGACGCTGCCGATAACGCAGTTACTGCGTCGCATACTGCACGAAAACGAGCCGCCCCCATTCAATATATTCATACGGTTAGTATACCTTTCGATTCCGTTCATCACCCGCTAACGTCCAACGTTTATAGCATCCCATCCCCTCGACGGCCTTTGGCGTGTTGCTAATAGGCGTCGCGGCGGCGGTGCTGTGGAAAGTCAAGGAGTGAAAGTGAAGCTAATCTGTAACCTCAAAACGCCTTTAATCTGTCCGCCCCATGCCCCCCCTCTTGGATTGCTTTCGTCTCCGTCTCTCGTCACTCTGTTATATGCCATGGCTAGCGCAACCGTAGTATACGACTTCTCCTACTCTCTTTTACTTTTTTATTATGAATTCACGTTCTTACCGCTGTCCACTTTTTGGATCGTTTTTCAGTAATGCTATTTATTGTTTTCCCAACCGAGCGACTGTTCGTCTGTATCTTTGAACCTTGCGCTGGCAATGGACTCTGGACTCTGGAGTTGGGTACGCTATTGAATTACACTCGTCGACTTCGCGCTGATGATGCGGCTTTAGAGGCAGGCGTCGCTGGTCGCTGAATGACATGGATCCTTTCACCTTTGCGGCTGGACGGTCAATAGGCCGGACACCAGAGCCGCCGCTCCCGCCTCTCTGCGCTGTCTCTGGTCTATGATGGTTTCATGATGCAGTCCTTTCGTCGCGCTCGTTCTTCGTGACAACGCAAGCCGAATTCTCGCATACTAACCGTTCCTTTTCACCGCGGGTTGCTGCCTCCTCTTCCAGTGGCCATGAGTCTCAGCTAACAGCAACGAGAATCTCCAAATGGCAGGGATTTTCCACAGCAGGTTCGGTATTTGATGCAAGCGTTCTGGATATTATCGGTGCTGCCGAATGCCGAATGCCGAGCATCAGCGGTAGCGGTGTGGTGGGAGTCGTTCGCAGGTCTATTCTCTTGGTGCTGAACTACATCTGGTCTGTGGGACGCGAGACGTGCACGAAGGAAGAGGTGAGCAGCACCGTACTGTCTCTGCACGGTTGATACCGCTTATAAGACGTAGGATTCTTTGTTAGATTCTCGCTATGCCATCCTGGCCCTATCCACTGAGTCCCGGCCTAATGCTGGGTTAGGCCGACCCAAAATTACATTATTTTGGGTGCCCTATCTATCAAAGCCTCAGCCAATGCTTGCATTGGCTGAGCTTGGATAGATGGGGGTAGACTGAAAATTTGGGAAATCCCCTCATTTCTTCTTAGGGTTATAGGTCATATTTTAAAATCGTAGGATAATCCTACCCGCTAAATTCCCCCTACCCCAACTGTAGTTACCCTAAGTCTACTGTAGTTTACCCTAACTTATTCTAACGATGCAGGCCTGCTGGATGGCCCTCCATGATTGTTTGAACACCCCAGAGGCCGTCTGGCCTTCCAGGAAGCCTGCCGTGTGAGAATGAACGGTTAGAAAATTAATTCAGGCGGCGTGGAAGTGGCTGACGCACCTACAGCCATGCACGGGCAGCCAGGCAGCCCGCAGCGACATTCGCGAGCTTGCTGGCGCATGTACGGGGCGCATAGCCGCCACGCGGGCGTAGGTGACACAGCGCGGCCATCCAGGCAGCCCGTGCTTGCTTCGGAGTGATAGAGCAGTCCCAGTACAAGCATGGGCTTCCTGGAAGGCCACACTCACGAGAGGGAGTCAGAACGACGCCAGGAGAACTCACCTCCATCAGTGTGGGCCGCTAGGAAGCCCACGCTGTCGGAGTCAAGGTTTATTAGTCGAGAGAAAGTAAGTCAGTAATCGAATACACTCACTATGGCCTTCTAGGAATGCCACGCACGCAGTGGGGCCAATCGAGGACTCACGTACATCAGCACGGGCTGCCAGGAAGCCCATGGTGACAGCCATGAGCTTGCGTCATAGCGCACGGCCATCCAGGCAGCCCATGCTTGCTTGGGAGTGGCAGACCAGTCCCAGTACAAGCATGGGCTGCCTGGATGGCCACGCTCACGAAGGGGAGTCAGAACGACACCAGGGGACTCACCTCCATCAGCGCGGGCGGCCAGGAAGCCCGCGCTATCAGAGTCAAGACCTATTAGTCAAGAACAGGTAAGTGAGTACGTACATATGGTGCTACACTCACCATGGCCTTCCAGGAATGCCACGCGCGCAGTGGGCCCACAGAGAATACGTGTACATCAGCGCGGGCTGCCAGGAAGCCCGTGCTGTCGGAGTCTACACCTGTTAGTCAAGCATGAGTAAGTCAGTACGTATTCCGTTGGTCCTACACTCACCGTGGCCTTCCAGGAAGCCCATGCATGCAAGCGCCACATATATTCAGTCCACCTACAGCATGGGCCGCGTGGAAGCCCACGACGAGCATACGTACGTCCCCCATTGTATAAAGTTGTATACCCTACTTACCATACATTCTCATTCACAACGCGGGCTGCCTGGCCGGCCACGACGTGTGTCGACGAGCCGTAGGACTTACAGCCCTCCATTCAGTGGGCTTCCCTGGCCGCCCATACGGTGGCTTAGCATTGAGACTCTCACTCGAAGACATCACCTCACGCTGGCCTCATCGTCGACTGAGTTATTCCACTTGTTCTACGGCTCAAAAATTCCTCTTTTCTATGTTTCGTAGTGATACATTTCTGGTTCTTCATCTCACTGGCCTCCGCGCCGCCCGTACTATGTATTGTAGTTAATATACTGTCGTTTATATGCATGATGAACGTACCTAAGTCATTCATCAGTGGGTGGGGGTGCTTGGCGCAGTCTACGTCGCATTTCCCTTCGTCCTACGCTCACGAATTGAATATTAGATCGCGTCTGGTGACTTGGTTAGGAAAACTCACGTCGTTCGATCCGGATCAAATTCCTCCACGTCGTGTACAGAGCGTACGCGATGCCGACGACGATCTGGGCGATATTGATAGCGTGCAAGATGTTCATGGTGGTGCTAAGCAGGTTCTGACGTACGTAAATGAGGCCTGCGCTTCACCACGGGCCGCCTGGAAGCCCACGCGGTGAGTACGTACTCCTCCCGTCATACCGTACTCACTCGACTTCACTCACAGGGCGGGCTGCCTGGATGCCCATACGGCGCTCAAGTTCCCTGGCAGTCTAGCGAATGTTCAGCAAATTGGAAGTTCGTAGCTATGTAAAGTACAACAAGGGTAGTACATGCGTTGCAATACAAGATGTGGCGTGAAACAATGAAAGTAAGTACGTGATACAGCAGCAGCGAGATGAGTACAGCAGGGGGGGGGGGGGCATAACGACATGCGGGGCGGGGGGGGGTCTACCATGGAAAAAGTATCTGAAGGAGGTCCAAGTTAGCAGATGGCGCTGGAGGGGATGAAGTACTTACCGTCGACGCTTAAAAATCCTGCGTTCGTCGGTGACGTCCTCCACCAGCATCACCTTGACGAGCATGCGCAAGGCCCCGTTCTCCAGCCCGCAATGGACGCGCTAGTCAAGTTAGTGGCAGGCGAACGTTTAAAGGGACGAGCTACTTACCTTGACAGAGCCACCCACGTCGGTGGTCCACTTGTACTGCGCTCGTTCGTTTCGCGCGTAGACGGCCAGTTGCTGGCCGTGGACGACAACCTCGACGTCCTCGGGCTCGATTGCCCGGGAGCTCAAGTTGGAAGGCGAGGGCCTTGCTGACATCCTTCGCCCAGATAGAGCTATATTGGTGTCAGATGAGCGGCGAACGCGTAATCGCGTACTTACGAAGGAGGGAGTACGACGGGCATACGCCCGAGTGGAATGGGCGAAGGACGGGGGGTGGGCGAAGGACGGGGGGTCGGCGATGCTGGTACGTCGCAGTATGAAAGGGCGGGTGATGATGGTTGGACATGGATTGCCAATGGCGAATCGACGAGGAGGGGGCGACGGCGATTGAATGCGGGTGGGCGCGGGACGTTGGCGAGTGTGGTACGCCAGACGGCCCTGGCGTTGGCGAATGGCGGGATGGTGGCGGATAGGACGGGGGTGGGCCATTTCGCGGGAGTTGTGGCGAGCGTGGTACGCCAGAGGGCCCCGGCGTTGGCGAATGACGGGATTGGTGGCGAGATGGCACGCAGGAGTAGGTCCTCCACGGCGCGGGAGGAAGCCTGCGATGACTTGAGCTGGTCAACCTCCTCCGTTTGGTGTCGAGTTCGTCGCCGCAAGAGGGAGACGCGTAGCCTTCTCTGCCTTCTTGGGCTGGCGTGCACGATTGGGAAGGGCGCCCCGCCTTCTCATTTCGTCGCGGAAAATATGATGCGAATCTCTGTAAATCAGTTAGTACACCCCATAATGATAGAACAGGCCACGCACCTTGTTCTGCTGTCCGTCATGTCCCACCGGGACAGCCACTCCTCCCGAAAGTCCACCCAGAACCTCTTGCGCCCGAATTCGTCGTCGATTGTCCGTTGGGAAAGCGTCCGCCCTCGAGTTCATGAAGGCGATTTGGGCTGGCGTGGCCCACGGTTCGTCTAATCGTTGTCGAGGCGGCATCGTTGTGGTGGAAGGGAGTAGAGATGGCGGAACGGAAGAGAGATGTGGCCAGTGCGCAGGCGCCAAAGCCCGCAACCCTGAGTCACGTCACATTATGTGACCTGGCCCCTGCGCCCCAGTCACGGTCTCCCTCGCCACGGGCTATAACATATAACGCGGGCTGCTTGGACGGCCACGTTCACGATGAGAGGTCCTGCTGGTGAAAACAGGTCAGCGCAATGGTCCAGGACTCACCACGACGCGCCAGGAAGGCCGTCCATGCGATACGACTCACCTCCATCGGCGCGGGCTGCCAGGATGCCCACGAGAACCTGAATCATTAAGTCAGTACGTACTCATGCGGCCTCACTCACAGTCGCCTTCCAGGAAGCCCGTGGACGCAGAGGAGTACAAAAAATACTCCCCCAACATCCACACGGGCGGCCAGGACGCCCGCGCTCACGCTGGAGAGTCCTGTGAATGAATACAGGTAAGTCCACACGTCAATCTAGTTGTCGTGCACTCACCGTGGCCGGCGAGGAAGCCCATGCGTGCAGGCGAATATGATACACGACCCCCACGCCAGCATGGGCTGCCAGGAGGGCCGTGTTGTCAATGGCAGCGCGTATCTGTCAAAGTACGTAAGTCAGTACATGTTCTATACGTACCACGCTCACGGTGGGCTGCTAGGCCGCCCACGCGCAGAGGCCAGACGATACGGGCGGCCTGCGTACATGTCGACACCAACGGCGGGCTTCTTGGACGCCCACACGTGTACGCAGGCACTACGGGCGACACTGCGCTCACCACGGGCGGCCTGGAATGCCGAGACATATTCTTGTGAACGTATAACGGTCAGTAAGTTCACGTTAACGCAACTAAGACTTACCATCACCAGCCAGGATGACCAGGCGTGCAGACGAAGTCGATACGGCGGACTTAGGATGCTGGGATGCCCACGCGGGGTAGGGGGAGTACTGGGGCGGTCGACTGCGCGAGCATGGGCGGCCAAGAGGCCCGTGTAATGGGACCTGTCAAGGTACGTACGTCAGTACGTGTTCAATATGTACCACACTCACGGCGGGCTGCTGGGACGCTCGCACATGCACGTAGACGATACACGGGATTCCCCGCCAACGCGGGCGGCCAGGAACCCCACGCCATACTCTGCGAACGAATGGCAGTCGCCTACGCCAGCTGCGTTGACGATGGCAGCATGTACGCATGTCAGTACATACCTACATACGACACTCACGGCGGGACACCCACACGAGTATGTAGACGAAATCATAGATATGTGAAAACAGTAAAAAGTAAAGTAAAAAAATGTACGCGAGAGTATGTATATAAAAGTACGAATGTATACGATATGCGAAACGACCCTACTTGCGACCACGAGCACGACCACCGCGACCACGGCCTCGAGGAGGACGATGCGCCGGGAGGTTGACTCTCGGGACCACCTCTTCGTGCTGTGCCGTGGCAGACTCTGCCATTTGGACTTGGCGCGCGGCGAGGGGGCCGTCATCAGACGACTCAGACACTTCTGAGACGTTGTCCAGGAGGGACGCAAAGTCCTCTCCCTCGTCTGTGCCTGCGGGGGCCAGGGATCTCCTGGATCTCGTCGTCGTCGTCGTCGTCGTTGTACAAGGGCATCTGCGAGGGCTCGCCCTCTTGCTTGACCAATGGCGATGTCCTCGATGGTGTTCGCCTCGTCGGAGGAGCTGTGGTGTCCTCGACGCGCCGTCTTCGATCGCCTGCGCTCCGTTCGCGGGGATAACTCTGGCGACGAGTTGGGCCTGTGCTTGGAGCCAGCCCTTGGGGGCGTCGTGGGGTTCGCCTGCGTCCAGGGCGGCCCAGTGAGTCCAGGCGCTGCGCGTAACGGATCGACGGCCGCAGACTTCGCCACCTTGGACTCTGCTGGACGCTTGGCGCGTTTTGTCGGATGGGAAGCCACGTCCACATCCATGGGAACGTCCATGGGCGGCGGGGAAGCCCGTTGAAGGGCATGGTCGATCTCCATCGCATCTGCTTGTGATGCTGGCTGCGTAGCGACCCATCCCGCGGGCAACGGCCTCTGCGATGCTGGCTGCGTGGCGACCCATCCCGCAGGCAACGGCCATCTGCGACGCTGGCTGTGTGGCGACCCATCCTGCGGGCAGCTGCCTCTGCGATCCAGAGGGCCCGCTGAGCGCGCCTTCGTGAGGCGCGGGGCGCTGGGACGGCCGTCCTACGTCTGCCGTCTCGAGACCCATCTGCGCCACGGGCTGCTGGGAAGGTGGTGGTTACGTACGCGTTCACGGCTACGGGGGTCGTCTGCGCCATGGGCTTCTTGGAAGGCCGTCCCGCGCCTGGATTTGCTGGACCCGCCAGCAACATGGGCGGCCTGGAAGGTCGTGCTGCGTCTGCGTTGCGAGGCTGACCCAGTCGACGCCTCGTCGATGTCCACGTCCATCGCCCCCCTTTCGCCACCGCGGGCTGCCCAGAAGGCCGCGCAACGCTCCCAGACGAGCGGGCTGTCGACGAATGCGAGGTGGGCCGGTTTGGAATGCCCCCTCCAAGCCCGGGCGGCCAGGAAGGCCCTGCTGCGTGGCTGGGCGCGTTGGGAGTGCTCCCTCCAACTGCGGGCAGCCGGGAAGGTCCAGCTGCGTGGCTGGGTTCGTTGAGGGTGCTCGCCCCAACAGTGGGCAGCCGCGGAGGTCCAGCGGCGTCGTTGGGTTCGTTTTGCACACTCCCCTCTGCAGTGGGCGGGCTCAGATGGTTCAGCGTCGTCGTCGTCGTGGACCTTGCCTGCGCTTTTCACCCTCCCTTTGGCCTTGGGTTTTGGGTCGTGGCTTTGCAGCCGTCTGGCGCTTCGCGGCTGGCTTTGCCTTCGCGGTTGCCACTGGCTGCTCAGCTCCTTCGTCCACACCCCCCATCGCTGTCTCCTCCGCCGCCTGTTCCTCTCCCTCCTCCACAGTGGGCGTCTTGGAAGCCCGCGACGGTCGAAGGCGTAACCGATCTCTGATATCGACTTCAAGGCTGCGTTTCTTCGCAGCGCCCCTCGCAGTGCGAGTCTTTGGCGCGGCTTAGCCTTCTTCTTCTTCCCGCTGCGTCGTTTACTCGCCTCTGGGTCGCTGTCCTGGTCCGCGTTCCTGTTCGACCTGCCGTAGAAGACCGCCTCAAGTTTCTCGTTCTTCTCCTTCGAGAGCAGGGTCTTCAACATTTCGCCTTTCTGGCTGGGCCATGCGCGCCATGATGACGTCCGTCGTTCCAAGCGCGAGCAGGTGGTAGACGTGGACGGCGTCTCTTGCGTGAGACGCGCAGATCGCCCAATGATCTGCTCTGTCCCCACCTGCGACCAGATCGTATCCTAAGTAGATTAGTTAGTTGAAGTGGCGAATTATAATAAAGGTTACTTACGAACATGATTACGGTGTCTGCGCATGTTAAGTTGAGCCCGACGGCACCAACGGACGAGAAGAGGAGCACGCGATGCTCGGGCGCGTCAGAGTGCACGAAACTCTGGATAACTCGCTCGCGTTCGTCCTTCTTCTAAGAGGCCGTTGAGTACAAGGACTCCAAAGCCCTTCATTCGAAACACCTGCTAACGCCTGTTAGTCGCTGAACTGACCCCCTTTGGAGGACTTACCGTCTCAATCGTCGTCGCCATCATGCTGAATTCGTGGTAGATGAGGATTTTGCGCTTTGAGGAGCGCGTTGGCCGAAAACGAGGTGGTGGGGGCGCGGGGGAATACGACTTGGCCGTCGACTAATGTGGGGTGCTCGATGTGGTCGTGGCTGAGTAGATGCAGCACGATGCGCGCGGACCTAGGTCGAGTTCGTGCTAGAAATGTCGGTCGTAATGGCCCAGTTTTGAGTTGCCTGCCGAGGTCGAACACCGGCCAGTCTTCGTTGGCGGCCTCCAGAACCCAATGCCGCATCGATATGGGAGAAAGAAAACTCTACAGGAGGCCCTCGTCAACGCGGGCTGCCGAGAAGGTCACAGTACGTACCTCGCGACTGAAGATGGCAGGCACCCCGCTCTCCGCCGACTCCAACTCGTCGACTAGGAGTCCTAAGTTCACCATTTCCACGGTCGCTCAGCTTGAACGTTAGCGTGTGCTACGTGATCGGAGGCCATCTTCGTGTTGAGGGCTTTCCGTCCAAGTCCACCGACATCAACGTCCGTCGTATCAGGTTCGGCATGAACTTCCCCTGGACCACCTTCACTGCGCCGTACTGGCGGATCGTTACCCGCGATTCCGGCGTAGTCGTCCTCGACCTCCTCGCCCGGTATAGCAGCCCACTCCTATACTCCTGGCCATCGTTCTGGCTCCTGGTCCTTCATCTCCGCGTTTGGCGGCCCCTGATATCGCGATTGAACTGCCGTTCGAGGAGTTGGCCTTTCGAGAGCACGAATCATCGTGGTTGCAGATGCGCCCCATGTTGATTATATCCTGGATCTTGGTGAAGAGGGGGAGTGGCCGTGAGGACTTGCGTAACGCGGGCGCATTGGTGCAGCTGGCAAGCCCCATAAAGCCCGCGAGTTGGGCCGCGAAAGAGATGGGACCTCGTCGATCCACGCGGTGCACCATTGTACGCCGAAATGAGTTTGTTGACGTCCTCTGAGAGGAACGGGCGCTGACAGTCGAGGTAAGTCCCTCTTGGCTTTCTTCATGTTGAATACCTCGCCGGCCATCATCTGAAAACGTCTACGTAGCTTATCAGTAGCAGCTCTGACGCTCGAACGAGACTCACTGACCGAATCGCGCGCAAATGACAACGCGATTGACCATTTTCTGCCTCGATTGCTGCCATACGCCCTCAGGGTCTGAGAAGAACGTCTCGAGGGCCGCAAACGAGGTGGGGAGCTGGAATATATCGATTGCGCCTCTCGAAAAGAAGCGGTACAGTTCGTCTGCCCACTGCGCGACGAGGGATAACGGAACGACGATGAGGTGGGGCTCGTTTGGCACACTATCCGTTATCCCCATGAACCAGGGCATATTCCCTGGAGAGCTGCGGTTCATTGAGACGTTTCGAACCGATCGAGGAAAGTGAGCTCACGTATTATAGGCGGGCGACCCACTCTAGCCCTCACCTCATCCACCGTTTTCGATTGAGCTCGACTTGCTGAAGAAAGGCGATCGTCGCCATAACTTGGGCCGTTTTCCCAACGCCCACTCCGTCTGCAAGGAGGACGCCAGGCATCGGCGCATAGGTGACTCTCCTCCCCGAAAAACATCGTCGAAACGATAGACGCGACGCCGACGAGCTGGTGCCATAGCAGACTTATGGGCTTGAACCCAGGTCCTCCTGGTCGCAAACATGTCGAGCGTGATTTCGATGTCAGTTTGAGAAGGCCCCTCGTCGAGTTTACGGAGGGATTCGAGGGTATGTCAGCCCGAGGTGCCACGCCGTAACGCCGTCCTCGGCGCACGTAGGCGTTCCAGTTGCCGGGGCGGCCTCCGGGGAAAGCTGAGAAGGGTGGCCAGTACCTCGAACGACTTCTTCGACATTATTTCGACTCTCCAAGGCCCCCTCCTCCAAGAATTTGACGTATGCGTGGGCGTTCGGCCTCAGTTGGACAATTCTCGATGTCGGCCCCGAGTGCTCGAGGTGAGTCGCGATGGCCTGCATCGTCCGGGCAACTTCCAACTCGTCTGCCATCTTCCGCTTGCGAGATCATGATCTTGCGGCCCTTCGCGCGAGCGACTTCCACTATTCTCTGGTAAGTACGTTGCCTTAGCTTGAGTATACCTCACACTCACTCTTTTGGTTGGCCTTGGGTTTTCTCGAACGAACAGGAGCGTCGAAGTCGTTCTTGGGACGCTTCAAGGCGCTACGAACCGCCTCCTTGAGCCTGACGATGTTCTGCTCCGCCTCTAGCTGCATGTTCGGATACCAGGCGGCCAGGCGCTCGACGTCTTTACTCGCTTGCATCGCAACACGAATCGATGCCAGCGAGGCTCCCTTTTCCCCCGCTTCGTCAATGGCTGCGACGGTAGATGAGTGTCATCGACGCGCTAGACGTTCTCTGGGACTTACCTTTCAGCGCCTTATGCATCACCTCGACCTTCTTATCGATCACGGCCTTCGCTCGCACATGCGCCTTGAACATACGTGAGACGTTGTGGACCAGCAAGGTCTTGAAGTTCGCCGCGATCGCGTTGTCAATGAGGACGTCGCCGCTCATGACGACGTCCCCGAACATTTCGATGGCGACGGGGACGAGGCAGTGTGCTCACGAGTAAATTGGTCAGCGGGGAAATCATCCGACTCCTCTGCGTGGCCCAGGAGGAGCTGAGGATGATAGCCACATTCGTGCATGGCTGTTTCAACCAGCGCGTTGATCCTCCCCGAAAGTCGGTCGCGGAACCAAGTGCTGTAGACGTCGCGTTCGGCCGTGGAGTCTTCGCCGGAGAGGATGAATTTGATCTTGTCGGTGTCCGGTCTCTTCATCACCATTTCGATGAACGACTTGAGCAGTTGGACCTATCCACTGAGTCCCGGCCTAATGCTGGGTTAGGCCGACCCAAAATTACATTATTTTGGGTGCCGTCAGCACCTCTTTGCACTTATTGTATCACAATTTGTACCGTAGATGGGCCCAGGTTCATATAAATACACATTATGTACTCCCGAACAGCTTAGATTGAGAGTTCAGCGGTATAAACTTGAAGCGTTAGAGCTCGCGAACGCGAGCTCTAACGCAATTCCACCCTCAACCATTCACATAATCTCACCCTCAGACTCCAAATCAGACGTACCACATGAATTAGGGCCTTTAGGAACTTAGGAACTTAGGAGGATAAGGCTTCGGGTTCAGGTATATTGTATTCCAGAGCTCGTTTACGAGCGACTCTCGGTGGTTAGGTTAGGTGAGTGAGCAAAGTTACAGACTAAGCATTGCCTACAGACTAGAAGTGTTAGAGCTCGTTTACGAGCTCTAACACGGACTCACCATCAAACAAAGGCCAACAGATTAGGGCCTTAGGGTATTAGGTTATTAGGGGGTTGAGGTTTCGGGTTCAGGTATATTATTTACGGAGCTCGTTTACGAGCGACTGTCTCGGTTGGTTAGGTTAGGTGAGTGCAAGGTAAGTCGGACTTACCATTTGGTACCGACTACTAGCATGAGAGTACTCAGTGGCAATGTAGCGGGAACACAAAATGAGTAATACTAATGCGCGCGGGCTCTGGAAACCACACTGAAAAAGGCTGCTGGCAGTGACCACGGTGAACACCGCAAAAGGGGACTCACGAGAACATACCATTGCGGCCAAGGTAAGACATAGCAAAGGGCATATCGGCGAAGGGGGAATGCGAAGGCAGGATGGGGAAAGGGAGACAGGGGCCCCCACATTGAGGGGACGGGCATCGCGGCGAAGGGAGAGGATAAGTCGACGTTATCGTGCGGAGACCCGGGTATGAGACAGGGGCCCGCACAAGTTGCGGGTGGGAGATAGGGGCGCCCCCGACGAGGGCGTGGGTGCGGGCATGTCGGCGAAGGGGGCATGCGATGGATGGTGGAAAGGGAGACAGGGGCCCCCACATTGAGGGGGTGGCTACGGCCATCGCGGCGAGGAAGGAAGATGCGTCATCTCGAGACAGGGGCCCGCAACTTTTGCGGGGCAGCAATGGGAAATAGGGGCACCCCCGGCGAGGGCGTGGTTGCGGTCATCTCGGTTGAAGGAGGGTGCGCGTCAGCGAGACAGCGGCGTCGTGACCCCTCCAGTGGCCGCCAGCCTAATCTACCCCATGTGAGTGTGTATATGCGCATGGACTCAATAGCCACGTACCGCGGTAGTGCTACCCATCGTAGCCTTGTCCTCTGCGCCCTACAGCCCTCCCGTTCTACGCTCCTTCTCTGACTGGTACCCGCATACCCGCACATTGCCGATGTCATGTTTAACGTCCTTATATGCACGCATATCAGACCGCCTCGAGCTTCCTCTAAGAACCACGACTGTGGGAGAGGGCACCGAGAGGGACGTAACACGGTCGCATATTGAAGACGGCGGTAGAGTGAGGACTCTGGATGCGCCAGGCGCGATGCTGGGGGATGTGGGGAGCTTGGCGGCGCCTGACAGAGCTCGAAGACGACGGCGTCAGGTTGGGTCATGTTGCTTTCGTTCGCGCTCCTGCAGCCGTCGCACGCGTTGACTACAGGCTACATGAACTGGACAGCTTTCCCAACGATGTGGAGACTTACCTGATTGATTCAGGCCGGTATCTCTCCATATCTGCTCCGTCTCTCCCTCACCCGACATTCTGGATCCTTGTTCGCTGCCTTGTTCGTCTTAGAGAACCAGGATTGTCTTTGTTGATGGTTACGCGCCAGAGCTCTGACACTCTGAGAGATACAGAGGAGGGGGATTGAAGTGAAAGCTGCCGTCGTGGTCAGTATGAGAGGGTCAACTCCCTGGTCGTCGTAGCCCCGTTGTCGTTGTCGCCGTAGTCGTAGTGGTGATGGGTGATTGAGAGTGCTTGGTTGACTTGAGGAGCGAGCTCGGTCGTCGGAACGGGTCGGAGTTTTATCGTGCACGTGGCATTGGTTCGACTCGACATCCCCGCTAACTCCGTCCACCCTTTCCAACCGTCTCCCAGCCTTAATCGACGCATACACCACCACTACGCCATCTTCACTGTCATCTCTGGAGCTCAGGGCAGCAAATCGGCGCCTTCACGGGTTTTCAATTGGTCGTGATTGGTTTTAACTCTGTACGCACCCCATTTTCTTGTTCTCGCTCCTTACTCGCGCCTTCACTCATTCAATCACTCTATCACACACCCAGAATACCCCAAGCTGCCCCAAGTCATCTCCCACGTCGTCTATCTCGCCCGCAACACCCAATCGGACGCGAACTCGCCGTGAATCACCCTCCAACATCCACGCTTTACGCCAAATAAGTACGCGGCAACGAAACATCAAAACGAAACAGTGAAGTCGAGAGAAAACGAACACAAAAAGGGAAGTGAAGGGTGCAAGAACACAGGGAAGACCGAGAACGAACCAGGTACGTCGCATTTCAACGCACAAGCAAACGCAACTGACCGTCTTGGCACAGCGCACTCCTTGTCCGACGTGCATTGTGCCCCCCTCGTCTCCTGCCCGAGTTCAAAACGGCCTGCATGCGCGCCAGCCAATTATTCAGTGGACCCGGGGACAGAGAGGGCGAGTATTAGGCTAGCAGACTGCTAGCACGCGGAGACGGCGACAGGGAACGCGAGAACAGAGGGGAAGGGCACGGAGGCGGAGTGGCAGCCGATGAATGGCAGATGAGGTTTTGCGCCACTACGTCGAGCAACGACGTTAGGTCAGCACCATACCCGCGTGCGTATGCCACGAACCCCTGTTAGCACGCCCCAGCGAACGATAGTGGGGACACAAACGAACACCATACAAAGGACAAGATAGGAAAAGGGCGGGAGACAACGCAAATCACACCCACTACACCCACGGACGCGGATACGAACTCGAAGGCCGACGAAATGGAAACGGAAAACGGAAAACACGGGAGAATAGAGCGATGGAAGCCGAGAGGCACGAAAAGAGAGAGGAGAGGACGCCAGGTGCGTACCCACTGCCATCGCGCGCGACTCGTAATCGTACCCAGATCCTCATACGGTGACAGTGGCTTAGATAGCGGGAAGGGCGCGATCCAACCCTCGACATCAACATTAACATCCAACATCCAACGCCCAACCCTTACGCCCAACTCCCAACCCTTACGCCCAACTCCCAACCCGCACCCCGACCCATACATACGCTTGACCATCGTGCATCAACGTTCAACTCCCAACGCGCTGACGCGCTGACACGATCCCACCGGCGGCGGGTGCGGCGATGTCCACCACCATACACACGACTCGACTACGATCGCGATTGTTGCGTGATCGCGTAGGCGACATCGACGTCAACGTGACAGCTCCCCATTCGGCCTCCGACGACCGACGCTTAGCTGCGCACAGCGGACCCATGAACCGCAAACAACCCGAACTACTAACAACCGAACACCTGCACTAACCACAAACAGAAGAAGATCGGAGAACGGGGAATGGGCGCTGCAGAGTTGCTGTTCCTGGAGTGCAGGGACTGCTTGGAGGTGCGCGCGAGACGCCGAGACGCCGACGAGAGCATACGGTATAGCGGAACGCGGCACAAAACACCGAACGACCGAACGACGCCGAAAATCCGCATGAATGCACTGCGAAACGCTGAACGACGCCGAGAAACCACCGAACGACACTTGAAAAACGGAGGCCAGCGGAAGCGAAGGCGTTTGAAAAAGGGTATGTTTGCGTCTACGGCTTGCGAGCGACGCTGGCGTTTCGCGAAGAACGTTGATCGCTGGTAGAACGAAGAAGACGTTAGAGGAGGAAGCAATAGGAACGTGAACAAGAGAAGAGAGGTACGCACCTTGTCATTCGATAGCCCGCTTCGCACTGCTGACAGCGGCGTTGTTGTTGAACAGCACTTGCGCGCGACCCGTAGACAGGAATCCTGTATCAACAAAAAGTAGTGTCGTTAGATCACCCTCCAATAAGCTGGTTTGCACATGACTTACCTACGTCGTCGTTGAGGGATTCGAGGGCGCCTCGCAGATCGGGGCCTAGACTCATACAGGATTAGCTGCACAGCGAGGAGCGGCGCACACACTCCAAACGGCTGGGCGGGCGTAGCGTGTACGACGAAACGAATAAACAAACAAACAAACCAGAGAGTATGCACGTACCTCCTCACTCTCCCCCTCGTCTCTCCACCCCTCGTCTCTCGCCCCCTATTTCCTTCGCCTTGGCGTCCTCGTCCCCCGTCCTTTGTCCTTCCGTGCGGCGCTGACCTGGCCTGGAGTGCGTTTGCGACGGCGAGCTGGGTTGGCGGGAGTTGCGGTGGCTAGGGCAGTTGCTTGGACGAGGAGGAGCGGACAGGGAGGAGAAGAGAGGAGAGGGCTGAAGAAAGGAGCAGGTCAGCAGAACGAGAGAACGAGGGGTGTGGGAGGGTCGAATGGGGTATTGCGAAGGAAGACGAGGGAAACGGCGCACGGGGAATGGCGATAACGAAACGCGAACGGCTACATACGAACGGCGAGCGGCGAAAACGCGAACGGGAATGGCAATGCGATGCAAAACGCAGCCGTGGACGCAGACCCAGCGGACGAGGAGGGGACGAAGGGAGGGAGGGGATGCGTACCTGGAAACTGGGAACGGTGTCCTCATCCTCATTCTCATGCGGATTTGGATCCGGTTTGGATTCAAATTCAGGGAACAAGCTTTGAGGTTTTGAGGTTTGAGGGACACGGACGACTGCTGCTGCTAACGCCGTCTGCTAGAGCCATCTGCGGGACGGGAGAGAAGGGGAGGGAGAAGTCAGCGGTGTGACTCGGACGAGACGAGACGGATGGATAAGAGAAGAAGAGGAGAGGAGAGAGACAGTAAAGAGGAGGGAAAAGAACGCCAGGGTGGAGGAGAACAAAGGAGAACAAACAGAGGGGAGGACGGAGAAAGCAGGACGAGGGGCAGAACGATGAACGCAGAACGATAGCGACGAAACAAAGTACGGAAGGAGCAAGAGCTAACACATGAAGACGAGACGTACCAGTCTTGCTCGGGCCCTTGCATCGTTAATGAGTCCTGCGGTCCGCGCGGTCCTCACCATCCCGATCCTCTGCCTCCGACTTCTATCCCCACATCCCTCTAACACCTTGTCCATGCCAAGGCCTCAACGCCTCAAACTACTCTCGACACCACTAAAGAGAACGAAACGAACGAAACGAACGAAATGGAGAACGATGATGAACGACCGCATGAACACGAATGGAGCAACATAAAGGCGACGGCGACGAGCAATGGAGGACAGTGGAAAGAGAAAGAATAATGGTCAAAGTGTGTGTACGTATCTGCTCTTCGTTGGCTGTTTCGACGTGCTAACGATCACGTCGTTGCAGGTGAATTGCCGAGGCGTCACTGAGCTCGCGCGACCCGCTGCTGATAGATACACGTAGGTAACTTTGCGCGCGTTAGATAGGGTCTGAATAAGGAGGTTTGTGACTGCCTGACCTGCACTTCCGTTGAACGCTGAGGGATTCGAGGGCCAAGCACTGAGATCTAGGCTCACGTTCACTTGAGATCAGTTGCGCAGGCGTGTAGTCAAAGGATAAGGGACGCACTTGGTCACTTATTTGTCCGTGGATCACTAGGCTTACTGACGGCGTAGGCATTGATTCAGAGTTCCAACGACTGGTTTCGTAGACGGGGGACCTTTCCATCTGAGTCCATCAGTCACCTATTTAGTTTACGGTTACGATCTCACTTACACTCACTCACACAGCCCTCCCTCGTCGTCTCACATTCGCGTTCACCGCGACACTTGTTGTTTGCCTGAGATTCTCGCAGTTTCGTCTGCTGGAGACGTTTGCGACGCTCAAGACCTTGACTTTGGGTCTTGGGCCCGCTACTCGTCGTGATTCCTCTGCTCGTGTAGACGTCCACACTCCGCGTCCCTCGCCGTCTTGGTGAGTCTCTCAGCCCTACATCTACGTCTATGCTCATACTAATCCCACATCTCCCAACCCAACTCTCGAAGGTGCGCGCACGAGTCCACCGTCGTTGTCACCATCCCAACTCTTCACCAGCAACTCACGGCCACGACGATGCGCTAGTCGGCTGCACGCAAGACAATGCTCAGCGTCCAAATGGGAGTCATCGACGTGAGCAGACCGACCTTGTGGACATTGGGTCTATCTTAGGCGGGCGTTGGAGTGCACAGCTGACACGAGCTGTGGGGAGTGCCTTGTGAGTCGAAATGTCTACTACGAATCGTGTGCGTGGTGTGTCCTTCAGCTACCATCGCCCGCAACCGAGATCCCCTCGATTGGATGTCGACGACGACGACTATAGAGCACATCTGTAAAGCGGACTTTGGTAAGGTCGTCTGGCTCCGCAAAAACGCCAACAACACTCACGAATGCGCAGACCCGAATCCCAGACTCTGGTCGGTCAACGGCGACAACCAGAGAGAGACACAGAGAGCGACGATGAAGACAGACGTGCAGCACGCTTACCTAACGATCAAGAAAACAGGTGCCGGCGCTCTTCGACTTCAACTTCGACGACAAGCTCCCAGACGCGCCTCAAACTACGCCAAATCGCGCCAATCTCATTCAGGACCAACCTCATTCTCCCTCTCTCACGATCTCACAATCTACGCACGCAAACACTCCCACATGGCCGTGCGCCTGGCACGAACATAATTGGTATATTGACTCAAACGGTGCGTACTCTATCAGTGATTCAACGGCTGCCCGCCTACCATACCCCATAGATCGCGTCCAGCCTCCCCAATTCGGCCTTGCACCTCCCACTCACCTCTCTGCCCACGACGACGAAACACCCTGCCTCATATGTTCCTAGCCACATCGCTGAGCACGCAGGGACCACTTACCTCGGACCTGGACACGCGACTGCGAACCCAAACGATGGTGTATAAGCCACAGCCGGGACGATGGCTCTACCACTCACCCGGGCATATCTCACCGCAGCACTGTCACAACGACATCAGCGCTCTCTCACCCTCTCACCCTCCACCCACGAGGAGTCTGCTAACTTCTGCAGCGGGCATTACACGGCCAACACGACCCACGATGACGACGACGACGACGACGAGGGAATCGAATGTGCTGGCGGGAGGGCTGATTGCGAGGCTGCAATAGCACTAGCAGGACAGCATGATGCGGGATAATGGAGAAAGAGACGAAGGGAAGGGGTAGACGAAGGATAGTGGCGGGAGAGCCAACGAGGCATTGGCGTCGACGATGACCAGACCAGAAGGCGCAGGAGAAGGTAAGTACCCATCACGTACAGAGGGCAAGTCACTTACCATCGTATCCCATCCCACAGCGCCCACTCTGTCCTCTGATTCCCCATGCTCCCCGTCGACCACAACTCGCCCTTCCCACCACCTTTGCCCGCTACGCATGCTGTCTTGCGCGTCATGAACCACCTACAGAGGACGATGCCGCTGCTAGAGCGCCATCAGGAGAGGCGTCGGGGACTGAGCATGTCCTCGACGATGACAAGGGGCAAAGGCTGGAAAACAGACGTCAGCCACTACCTCGGGATGTCCAAAACGACGACGAATTCACCAAGTGACACCAGGCGAGGCGTCGTACAACCTCGGAGGCCATGGTGTTCTGCGCGTCGCCAGCTCATGCGGTGAGTTGACTCCACGGTTTATAGGCGTTTCGGAGGGGTTCATGACGCGCGCAGACGGAAGATCAGGCACGGCACAAGTCGACGGCGATATGGAGCTGGCAGTCAACGACGCTGAATCGGAACGGAACGAAACAACGCTTATATAACGATCAAGAAACAGGCGCCGGCGTTCTTACTCTGCGAACTCCAACTCAACGTCGACGACAAGCTGCACCACGCCAATCCAGACGCGATAGAAGCCATGTCATGTTGTGTTAATCTCATCCACGACCGACATCATCATACCTCCCTCACAATCTCTCAAGTTATGCAACCGATGCGTCAACTCTCTCATGTACGCTGCACCTTACGCCCAATACGATCCAAGGGGAGACAAGCAGGAAGGGGCATCATAATGGGTATATTCACTCAAAGTGGTGCGTACTCTATCGTTATATCTCCATCTACCCGTTTACCTTAGCCACAGGTCACACCATGCCTCCCCAACTCGTACTGCCGGCCATCCACCCACCTCTCCGCCCACAACCACAGAACCCCCTGCCTCTCACTCCCCAGCCGCTACGCAAACGACGCAATGGCCACTCACCTTGCACCTGGATTCGTTTCGCCGTGAATTTGAATGGCCAACGACGATCCTGGAGGCCACGGCCGAGACAATACGGCCAACAGCGGACTCACCTGGGCTAATAACACCGTAGCACTCTCGCCGCGGCATAGGCGTGGTCACCACTCCCTCCTCAACCCGGCGGATGCCCACGAACTTCACCAAAGACGAGGGGACCCGACGGCGCGACTTGCAGCGCCAAGGTCGAAGAGGCAGCTGAGGGGTGATTGGGAGGCTGCGACTCCACTAGCAGACCAACGCGAGACGGGGCAACGAGGGGAAAACGAAGACCAGCGAGTCGTATAGGCGTATCGAGGGTATAGACGAAAGATGGCAAGAGGGGGACGCAGCGAGGCATTGGCGTCGGCGAGGAGGAGTACAAACATCGAAGGAGAAGGTGAGCACCCGTCCCGACTCGCGAAAATGCACTCACCACGATATCCCGCCCTACAGCACCCTTTCTACCCCTCACATTTCCTACGCGCCCAGTTGACGCCGTCCAACCGCTCTGTGCGACAGCCTGACTACATTTACAACACCAACCACCTCTTCTCCGCCTGCGGCCCTCAGAGTCGTTCCCATCATCCCAAAACCCACGCAGCATCGCACCCAGCACCCAACAACGGCCGTTACACTTGGCCTACTGGAGAATCGAGGACGGAAGGACGGAAGGGAAGGGGCCCAGTCAGGAAGGGATGGGACGGCCTCGGTCGTCGTAGACGATGACGGCGACGGCGACGAAGCGGCGCAGTGCAGGGCTGAAGAAGGTGGACCCCCATCATGTTGAGAAATTCGGCCACTCACCACGTCATTGTTCCAGCACCAGCCACCCTCCCCTTCCCGTCCCTCTCGCACCCCGTCACCAACTTTATGCGGGGCCAACTAGGCCTCGTGGCGCACCTACTCCCTTCCACCATCGAGAGGCGTCGGGATCGCACCCAGTCGCTCGTGGAGCGCCATGTCGCACGTCATCAACGCCAGTGGATATCGAGTACGACCACGATGGAGAAGACCTGCGGGACGTGCGTCAGGAGCCGTTCGGGGCAACAATAGCGGCAAAGAGACTCACGATGGGGCCGACTTTCAATGCTGATCGGAGGACGACGATAACCAGACGCTGCGCGTTCACCTTATTTGGGTGAAGACAGGTTCGTCGAGCATGCACAGCGCTTGGGCAAACGGGGAACGAGCCAGAAAACAAGGGACAACAACAACGTGGAAGAAAGGGGATGCCGAGATGAAGCGTCGCACGCGGAGTGGACACGACAAGACGGACGAAGGGGAGAGCAGCGGAGATGGGAACGAGAGAAAAGCGGAACGAGAACGAACAGAAATACAGAGGTGCGTCGACGCTGTTGAACACGCGAACATGCGCTGACGAAGGGGGTGTGCAAAGTGCGCAGACGACGTCGATAATGCGGGGACTCGGGACCTGTCTTGCGAACGGGGCACGTACCCCAACGGGAGCAGTAGCGGCGAGCACCTGCCTGGCTACTCTCCCGTCGCGCTGTATAAGGCGTCTACGGCGCACCTCGTCGGGCATGCAGCCGAGATTCGCTGGAATGGGTGGGATGGGTGGAGGCATGCGAGCGCCGAGTAAGAGCGGCCTAACGCTCGAGCACATCCTCAACCGGCTTCAGGACGAGCTTCAAAAGAGCCGCGAGACGGGCACGGAGCTATGGAGCCTCAATGGGACCATGAGCGAGGTACACGACACACTTGGAGGATCGCTAGTAAGTCCCGCATTCTGACCCGTACGTCGAGACTCACCAATCCCCATCAGCCGTCGAATCTACCTCCATACCCACATACATTACCGCCCGTCCGTCCTCTTCAAACCTCGGACGCACCCGAACCAGAGCCCGAGGCCCACCCCGCCATCCCACCAACGGCACTTTCAGACCTACAAGCCCAGCTCCACGAGACTCAGGCATCCCTCGCCTCCCACATCGACAAGACTCGGGCCTTGGAGGGTCTCCTCAATGAACAGGAGTCCCTCAAACGAGATGTCAGCGAGCTCCGCCAATTCATCCACTTCAACCGACATCCCGCCCAATCCGAACAATCTGACGACGACGATGACGACGACGCTCGCAGCGTTGTTACGGTGGTACCCCACGAGCTTGCGACCGTCGCTGAGGAGGACGAAGAGCAGGAGAAGGAGGCGGAGGCGGGTCAGAGTCGACAGGGAGAGACAAGCCAGCCGCGCGAAGAGAAGGTTCGAGATGTAGAGGAGGAAGCTGAGGACGCGGAAAGGCGGCAGAGGCAGGAAGAGCTAGGCAGGCCACGCACCCCCGAGCCCGCCAGTCTTGGCATGGGCTCCGACCTCTTCACCGACGCGAAACACCCTCCCCAGTACGCACCATCCGCCGAGCTGCTCGACGCCCTCAACAGCCGGCTCCTTCTGCTCTCGAATCAGTTCGAGAGCTTCATGACTCTGACGACGTCCCTACAGGCTCAGCACGATGCTGCGCAATCGACCATCCTCAACCTGCAAGCGAAGGTTGTCGAGCTGGAGGACAAAGTCAAGACGTCTCAAAGCGGGCACGACGAGATCCTCTCAGCATCCATCTCGGCTGCCACCCTCCGCCGCCTCCGCTGTTGTTGCTTCCGCATTCGCAGCTAGGGACGCCCAAACGCCAGCGAAATCGGACGCTGAGAAGGCGACGTTGGAGCAGCTGATGACAGATTGGAAGAAGAACGTCGATGGGCAGTGGAGTAGCATGCGCGAGGAGTGGTCAGAGGGACAGGCCCGGTTGGCCAAGGCGAGCGAGGAATGGGAGGCGAAAATCAAACAGGTTGACTCGAAGCTCGCTATCTTCAACGCCGTGAGCGACCCTCCGTTGGCCAACGGGCCAGACGATCATACAAACGGAACCCTACGCCACGTTCTGGCTGCTCCCCCAAGCCCCCGCAGCCTCTCATCCGACTCGCGACGGTCATCAAGACGGAAGCGCTCGGGATCAGCACGGGGCCGGACAGGCAACCGATCACGATCGCAGTCGCCTACAGGCACCAACGGCACGAGCGCATCGTCATACGACGGCATGACGGATTCGACAAGCGTCACGAGCGTCAGCCAGGCCGGCTGCGACGACGATGTCTTGCGGGCTGCCTCCCCCGACTTCGAGTCCGACGAAACGCTGCCCGATGCGAAGGACGCAGGAGAGCTGCTGGGTTCGTCCCTCATATATGATGGTTTCGACCGTTTGCTTACCGTAGACGCTGCCGATAACGCAGTTACTGCGTCGCATACTGCACGAAAACGAGCCGCCCCCATTCAATATATTCATACGGTTAGTATACCTTTCGATTCCGTTCATCACCCGCTAACGTCCAACGTTTATAGCATCCCATCCCCTCGACGGCCTTTGGCGTGTTGCTAATAGGCGTCGCGGCGGCGGTGCTGTGGAAAGTCAAGGAGTGAAAGTGAAGCTAATCTGTAACCTCAAAACGCCTTTAATCTGTCCGCCCCATGCCCCCCCTCTTGGATTGCTTTCGTCTCCGTCTCTCGTCACTCTGTTATATGCCATGGCTAGCGCAACCGTAGTATACGACTTCTCCTACTCTCTTTTACTTTTTTATTATGAATTCACGTTCTTACCGCTGTCCACTTTTTGGATCGTTTTTCAGTAATGCTATTTATTGTTTTCCCAACCGAGCGACTGTTCGTCTGTATCTTTGAACCTTGCGCTGGCAATGGACTCTGGACTCTGGAGTTGGGTACGCTATTGAATTACACTCGTCGACTTCGCGCTGATGATGCGGCTTTAGAGGCAGGCGTCGCTGGTCGCTGAATGACATGGATCCTTTCACCTTTGCGGCTGGACGGTCAATAGGCCGGACACCAGAGCCGCCGCTCCCGCCTCTCTGCGCTGTCTCTGGTCTATGATGGTTTCATGATGCAGTCCTTTCGTCGCGCTCGTTCTTCGTGACAACGCAAGCCGAATTCTCGCATACTAACCGTTTCCTTTTCACCGCGGGTTGCTGCCTCCTCTTCCAGTGGCCATGAGTCTCAGCTAACAGCAACGAGAATCTCCAAATGGCAGGGATTTTCCACAGCAGGTTCGGTATTTGATGCAAGCGTTCTGGATATTATCGGTGCTGCCGAATGCCGAATGCCGAGCATCAGCGGTAGCGGTGTGGTGGGAGTCGTTCGCAGGTCTATTCTCTTGGTGCTGAACTACATCTGGTCTGTGGGACGCGAGACGTGCACGAAGGAAGAGGTGAGCAGCACCGTACTGTCTCTGCACGGTTGATACCGCTTATAAGACGTAGGATTCTTTGTTAGATTCTCGCTATGCCATCCTGGCCCTATCCACTGAGTCCCGGCCTAATGCTGGGTTAGGCCGACCCAAAATTACATTATTTTGGGTGCCCTATCTATCAAAGCCTCAGCCAATGCTTGCATTGGCTGAGCTTGGATAGATGGGGGTAGACTGAAAATTTGGGGAAATCCCCTCATTTCTTCTTAGGGTTATAGGTCATATTTTAAAATCGTAGGATAATCCTACCCGCTAAATTCCCCCTACCCCAACTGTAGTTACCCTAAGTCTACTGTAGTTTACCCTAACTTATTCTAACGATGCAGGCCTGCTGGATGGCCCTCCATGATTGTTTGAACACCCCAGAGGCCGTCTGGCCTTCCAGGAAGCCTGCCGTGTGAGAATGAACGGTTAGAAAATTAATTCAGGCGGCGTGGAAGTGGCTGACGCACCTACAGCCATGCACGGGCAGCCAGGCAGCCCGCAGCGACATTCGCGAGCTTGCTGGCGCATGTACGGGGCGCATAGCCGCCCACGCGGGCGTAGGTGACACAGCGCGGCCATCCAGGCAGCCCGTGCTTGCTTCGGAGTGATAGAGCAGTCCCAGTACAAGCATGGGCTTCCTGGAAGGCCACACTCACGAGAGGGAGTCAGAACGACGCCAGGAGAACTCACCTCCATCAGTGTGGGCCGCTAGGAAGCCCACGCTGTCGGAGTCAAGGTTTATTAGTCGAGAGAAAGTAAGTCAGTAATCGAATACACTCACTATGGCCTTCTAGGAATGCCACGCACGCAGTGGGCCAATCGAGGACTCACGTACATCAGCACGGGCTGCCAGGAAGCCCATGGTGACAGCCATGAGCTTGCGTCATAGCGCACGGCCATCCAGGCAGCCCATGCTTGCTTGGGAGTGGCAGACCAGTCCCAGTACAAGCATGGGCTGCCTGGATGGCCACGCTCACGAAGGGGAGTCAGAACGACACCAGGGGACTCACCTCCATCAGCGCGGGCGGCCAGGAAGCCCGCGCTATCAGAGTCAAGACCTATTAGTCAAGAACAGGTAAGTGAGTACGTACATATGGTGCTACACTCACCATGGCCTTCCAGGAATGCCACGCGCGCAGTGGGCCCACAGAGAATACGTGTACATCAGCGCGGGCTGCCAGGAAGCCCGTGCTGTCGGAGTCTACACCTGTTAGTCAAGCATGAGTAAGTCAGTACGTATTCCGTTGGTCCTACACTCACCGTGGCCTTCCAGGAAGCCCATGCATGCAAGCGCCACATATATTCAGTCCACCTACAGCATGGGCCGCGTGGAAGCCCACGACGAGCATACGTACGTCCCCCATTGTATAAAGTTTGTATACCCTACTTACCATACATTCTCATTCACAACGCGGGCTGCCTGGCCGGCCACGACGTGTGTCGACGAGCCGTAGGACTTACAGCCCTCCATTCAGTGGGCTTCCTGGCCGCCCATACGGTGGCTTAGCATTGAGACTCTCACTCGAAGACATCACCTCACGCTGGCCTCATCGTCGACTGAGTTATTCCACTTGTTCTACGGCTCAAAAATTCCTCTTTTCTATGTTTCGTAGTGATACATTTCTGTTCTTCATCTCACTGGGCCTCCGCGCCGCCCGTACTATGTATTGTAGTTAATATACTGTCGTTTATATGCATGATGAACGTACCTAAGTCATTCATCAGTGGGTGGGGGTGCTTGGCGCAGTCTACGTCGCATTTCCCTTCGTCCTACGCTCACGAATTGAATATTAGATCGCGTCTGGTGACTTGGTTAGGAAAACTCACGTCGTTCGATCCGGATCAAATTCCTCCACGTCGTGTACAGAGCGTACGCGATGCCGACGACGATCTGGGCGATATTGATAGCGTGCAAGATGTTCATGGTGGTGCTAAGCAGGTTCTGACGTACGTAAATGAGGCCTGCGCTTCACCACGGGCCGCCTGGAAGCCCACGCGGTGAGTACGTACTCCTCCCGTCATACCGTACTCACTCGACTTCACTCACAGGGCGGGCTGCCTGGATGCCCATACGGCGCTCAAGTTCCCCTGGCAGTCTAGCGAATGTTCAGCAAATTGGAAGTTCGTAGCTATGTAAAGTACAACAAGGGTAGTACATGCGTTGCAATACAAGATGTGGCGTGAAACAAGAAAGTAAGTACGTGATACAGCAGCAGCGAGATGAGTACAGCAGGGGGGGGGGGGCATAACGACATGCGGGGCGGGGGGGGGGTCTACCATGGAAAAGTATCTGAAGGAGGTCCAAGTTAGCAGATGGCGCTGGAGGGGATGAAGTACTTACCGTCGACGCTAAAAATCCTGCGTTCGTCGGTGACGTCCTCCACCAGCATCACCTTGACGAGCATGCGCAAGGCCCCGTTCTCCAGCCCGCAATGGACGCGCTAGTCAAGTTAGTGGCAGGCGAACGTTAAAGGGACGAGCTACTTACCTTGACAGAGCCACCCACGTCGGTGGTCCACTTGTACTGCGCTCGTTCGTTTCGCGCGTAGACGGCCAGTTGCTGGCCGTGGACGACAACCTCGACGTCCTCGGGCTCGATGCCCGGGAGCTCAAGTTGGAAGGCGAGGGCCTTGCTGACATCCTTCGCCCAGATAGAGCTATATTGGTGTCAGATGAGCGGCGAACGCGTAATCGCGTACTTACGAAGGAGGGAGTACGACGGGCATACGCCCGAGTGGAATGGGCGAAGGACGGGGGGTGGGCGAAGGACGGGGGGTCGGCGATGCTGGTACGTCGCAGTATGAAAGGGCGGGTGATGATGGTTGGACATGGATTGCCAATGGCGAATCGACGAGGAGGGGCGACGGCGATTGAATGCGGGTGGGCGCGGGAGTTGGCGAGTGTGGTACGCCAGACGGCCCTGGCGTTGGCGAATGGCGGGATGGTGGCGATAGGACGGGGGTGGGCCATTTCGCGGGAGTTGGCGAGCGTGGTACGCCAGAGGGCCCCGGCGTTGGCGAATGACGGGATGGTGGCGAGATGGCACGCAGGAGTAGGTCCTCCACGGCGCGGGAGGAAGCCTGCGATGACTTGAGCTGGTCAACCTCCTCCGTTTGGTGTCGAGTTGTCGCCGCAAGAGGGAGACGCGTAGCCTTCTCTGCCTTCTTGGGCTGGCGTGCACGATTGGGAAGGGCGCCCCGCCTTCTCATTTCGTCGCGGAAATATGATGCGAATCTCTGTAAATCAGTTAGTACACCCCATAAGATAGAACAGGCCACGCACCTTGTTCTGCCTGTCCGTCATGTCCCACCGGGACAGCCACTCCTCCCGAAAGTCCACCCAGAACCTCTTGCGCCCGAATTCGTCGTCGATTGTCCGTTGGAAAGCGTCCGCCCTCGAGTTCATGAAGGCGATTTGGGCTGGCGTGGCCCACGGTTCGTCTAATCGTTGTCGAGGCGGCATCGTTGTGGTGGAAGGGAGTAGAGATGGCGGAACGGAAGAGAGAGTGGCCAGTGCGCAGGCGCCAAAGCCCGCAACCCTGAGTCACGTCACATTATGTGACCTGGCCCCTGCGCCCCAGTCACGGTCTCCCCTCGCCACGGGCTATAACATATAACGCGGGCTGCTTGGACGGCCACGTTCACGATGAGAGGTCCTGCTGGTGAAAACAGGTCAGCGCAATGGTCCAGGACTCACCACGACGCGCCAGGAAGGCCGTCCATGCGATACGACTCACCTCCATCGGCGCGGGCTGCCAGGATGCCCACGAGAACCTGAATCATTAAGTCAGTACGTACTCATGCGGCCTCACTCACAGTCGCCTTCCAGGAAGCCCGTGGACGCAGAGGAGTACAAAAATACTCCCCCAACATCCACACGGGCGGCCAGGACGCCCGCGCTCACGCTGGAGAGTCCTGTGAATGAATACAGGTAAGTCCACACGTCAATCTAGTTGTCGTGCACTCACCGTGGCCGGCGAGGAAGCCCATGCGTGCAGGCGAATATGATACACGACCCCCACGCCAGCATGGGCTGCCAGGAGGGCCGTGTTGTCAATGGCAGCGCGTATCTGTCAAAGTACGTAAGTCAGTACATGTTCTATACGTACCACGCTCACGGTGGGCTGCTAGGCCGCCCACGCGCAGAGGCCAGACGATACGGGCGGCCTGCGTACATGTCGACACCAACGGCGGGCTTCTTGGACGCCCACACGTGTACGCAGGCACTACGGGCGACACTGCGCTCACCACGGGCGGCCTGGAATGCCGAGACATATTCTGTGAACGTATAACGGTCAGTAAGTTCACGTTAACGCAACTAAGACTTACCATCACCAGCCAGGATGACCAGGCGTGCAGACGAAGTCGATACGGCGGACTTAGGATGCTGGGATGCCCACGCGGGTAGGGGGAGTACTGGGGCGGTCGACTGCGCGAGCATGGGCGGCCAAGAGGCCCGTGTTAATGGGACCTGTCAAGGTACGTACGTCAGTACGTGTTCAATATGTACCACACTCACGGCGGGCTGCTGGGACGCTCGCACATGCACGTAGACGATACACGGGATTCCCCGCCAACGCGGGCGGCCAGGAACCCCACGCCATACTCTGCGAACGAATGGCAGTCGCCTACGCCAGCTGCGTTGACGATGGCAGCATGTACGCATGTCAGTACATACCTACATACGACACTCACGGCGGGACACCCACACGAGTATGTAGACGAAATCATAGATATGTGAAAACAGTAAAAAGTAAAGTAAAAAAATGTACGCGAGAGTATGTATATAAAAGTACGAATGTATACGATATGCGAAACGACCTACTTGCGACCACGAGCACGACCACCGCGACCACGGCCTCGAGGAGGACGATGCGCCGGGAGGTTGACTCTCGGGACCACCTCTTCGTGCTGTGCCGTGGCAGACTCTGCCATTTGGACTTGGCGCGCGGCGAGGGGGCCGTCATCAGACGACTCAGACACTTCTGAGACGTTGTCCAGGAGGGACGCAAAGTCCTCTCCCTCGTCTGTGCCTGCGGGGCCAGGGATCTCCTGGATCTCGTCGTCGTCGTCGTCGTCGTTGTACAAGGGCATCTGCGAGGGCTCGCCCTCTTGCTTGACCATGGCGATGTCCTCGATGGTGTTCGCCTCGTCGGAGGAGCTGTGGTGTCCTCGACGCGCCGTCTTCGATCGCCTGCGCTCCGTTCGCGGGGATAACTCTGGCGACGAGTTGGGCCTGTGCTTGGAGCCAGCCCTTGGGGGCGTCGTGGGGTTCGCCTGCGTCCAGGGCGGCCCAGTGAGTCCAGGCGCTGCGCGTAACGGATCGACGGCCGCAGACTTCGCCACCTTGGACTCTGCTGGACGCTTGGCGCGTTTTGTCGGATGGGAAGCCACGTCCACATCCATGGGAACGTCCATGGGCGGCGGGGAAGCCCGTTGAAGGGCATGGTCGATCTCCATCGCATCTGCTTGTGATGCTGGCTGCGTAGCGACCCATCCCGCGGGCAACGGCCTCTGCGATGCTGGCTGCGTGGCGACCCATCCCGCAGGCAACGGCCTCTGCGACGCTGGCTGTGTGGCGACCCATCCTGCGGGCAGCTGCCTCTGCGATCCAGAGGGCCCGCTGAGCGCGCCTTCGTGAGGCGCGGGGCGCTGGGAAGGCCGTCCTACGTCTGCCGTCTCGAGACCCATCTGCGCCACGGGCTGCTGGGAAGGTGGTGGTACGTACGCGTTCACGGCTACGGGGGTCGTCTGCGCCATGGGCTTCTTGGAAGGCCGTCCCGCGCCTGGATTTGCTGGACCCGCCAGCAACATGGGCGGCCTGGAAGGTCGTGCTGCGTCTGCGTTGCGAGCTGACCCAGTCGACGCCTCGTCGATGTCCACGTCCATCGCCCCCTTCGCCACCGCGGGCTGCCCAGAAGGCCGCGCAACGCTCCCAGACGAGCGGGCTGTCGACGAATGCGAGGTGGGCCGGTTTGGAATGCCCCCTCCAACCACGGGCGGCCAGGAAGGCCCTGCTGCGTGGCTGGGCGCGTTGGGAGTGCTCCCTCCAACTGCGGGCAGCCGGGAAGGTCCAGCTGCGTGGCTGGGTTCGTTGAGGGTGCTCGCCCCAACAGTGGGCAGCCGCGGAGGTCCAGCGGCGTCGTTGGGTTCGTTTTGCACACTCCCCTCTGCAGTGGGCGGCTCAGATGGTCCAGCGTCGTCGTCGTCGTGGACCTCTGCTGCGCTTTTCACCCTCCCTTTGGCCTTGGGTTTGGGTCGTGGCTTTGCAGCCGTCTGGCGCTTCGCGGCTGGCTTTGCCTTCGCGGTTGCCACTGGCTGCTCAGCTCCTTCGTCCACACCCCCCATCGCTGTCTCCTCCGCCGCCTGTTCCTCCTCCTCCTCCACAGTGGGCGTCTTGGAAGCCCGCGAGGTCGAAGGCGTAACCGATCTCGATATCGACTTCAAGGCTGCGTTCTTCGCAGCGCCCCTCGCAGTGCGAGTCTTTGGCGGCGGCTTAGCCTTCTTCTTCTTCCCGCTGTCGTCGTACTCGTCCTCTGGGTCGCTGTCCTGGTCCGCGTTCCTGTTCGACCTGCCGTAGAAGACCGCCTCAAGTTTCTCGTTCTTCTCCTTCGAGAGCAGGGTCTTCAACATTTCGCCTTTCTGGCGGGCCATGCGCGCCATGATGACGTCCGTCGTTCCAAGCGCGAGCAGGTGGTAGACGTGGACGGCGTTCTCTTGCGTGAGACGCGCAGATCGCCCAATGATCTGCTCTGTCCCCACCTGCGACCAGATCGTATCCTAAGTAGATTAGTTAGTTGAACGTTGGCGAATTATAATAAAGGTTACTTACGAACATGATTACGGTGTCTGCGCATGTTAAGTTGAGCCCGACGGCACCAACGGACGAGAAGAGGAGCACGCGATGCTCGGGCGCGTCAGAGTGCACGAAACTCTGGATAACTCGCTCGCGTTCGTCCTTCTTCAAGAGGCCGTTGAGTACAAGGACTCCAAAGCCCTTCATTCGAAACACCTGCTAACGCCTGTTAGTCGCTGAACTGACCCCCTTTGGAGGACTTACCGTCTCAATCGTCGTCGCCATCATGCTGAATTCGTGGTAGATGAGGATTTTGCGCTTTTGAGGAGCGCGTTGGCCGAAAACGAGTGGTGGGGGCGCGGGGAATACGACTTGGCCGTCGACTAATGTGGGGTGCTCGATGTGGTCGTGGCTGAGTAGATGCAGCACGATGCGCGCGACCAGGTCGAGTTTCGTGCTAGAAATGTCGTCGTAATGGCCCAGTTTTGAGTTGCCTGCCGAGTCGAACACCGGCCAGTCTTCGTTGGCGGCCTTCCAGAACCCAATGCCGCATCGATATGGGAGAAAGAAACTCTACAGGAGGCCCTCGTCAACGCGGGCTGCCGAGAAGGTCACAGTACGTACCTCGCGACTGAAGATGGCAGGCACCCCGCTCTCCGCCGACTCCAACTCGTCGACTAGGAGTCCTAAGTTCACCATTTCACGGTCGCTCAGCTTGAACGTTAGCGTGTGCTCCGTGATCGGAGGCATCTTCGTGTTGAGAGGCTTTCCGTCCAAGTCCACCGACATCAACGTCCGTCGTATCAGGTTCGGCATGAACTTCCCCTGGACCACCTTCACTGCGCCGTACTGGGCGGATCGTACCGCGATTCCGGCGTCGTCGTCTTCGACCTCCTCGCCGTATAGCAGCCTCACTCCTATACTCTGGCCATCGTCTGGCTCCTGGTCCTTCATCTCGCGTTTGGCGGCCCTGATATCGCGATTGAACTGCCGTTCGAGGAGTTGGCCTTTCGAGAGCACGAATTCATCGTGGTTGCAGATGCGCCCCATGTTGATTATATCCTGGATCTTGGTGAAGAGGGGAGTGGCCGTGAGGACGTGCGTAACGCGGGCGCATTGGTGCAGCTGGCAAGCCCCCATAAGCCCGCGAGTTGGGCCGCGAAAGAGATGGGCCTCGTCGATCCACGCGGTGCACCATTGTACGCCGAAAATGAGTTTGTTGACGTCCTCTGAGAGGAACGGGCGCTGACAGTCGAGGTAAGTCCCCTTGGCTTTCTTCATGTTGAATACCTCGCCGGCCATCATCTGAAACGTCTACGTAGCTTATCAGTAGCAGCTCTGACGCTCGAACGAGACTCACTGACCGAATGCGCGCAAATGACAACGCGATTGACCATTTTCTGCCTCGATTGCTGCCATACGCCCTCAGGGTCTGAGAAGAACGTCTCGAGGGCCGCAAACGAGGTGGGGAGCTGGAATATATTGATTGCGCCTCTCGAAAAGAAGCGGTACAGTTCGTCTGCCCACTGCGCGACGAGGGATAACGGAACGACGATGAGGTGGGGCTCGTTTGGCACACTATCCGTTATCCCCATGAACCAGGGCATATTCCCTGGAGAGCTGCGGTTCATTGAGACGTTCGAACGATCGAGAAAGTGAGCTCACGTATTATAGGCGGGCGACCCACTCTAGCCCTCACCTCATCCACCGTTTCGATGAGCTCGACTTGCTGAAGAAAGGCGATCGTCGCCATAACTTGGGCCGTTTTCCCAACGCCCACTCCGTCTGCAAGGAGGACGCCAGGCATCGGCGCATAGGTGACTCTCTCCCCGAAAAACATCGTCGAAACGATAGACGCGACGCCGACGAGCTGGTGCCATAGCAGACTTATGGGCTTGAACCCAGGTCCTCCTGTCGCAAACATGTCGAGCGTGATTTCGATGTCAGTTTGAGAAGGCCCTCGTCGAGTTACGGAGGGATTCGAGGGTGTCAGCCCGAGGTGCCACGGGTTATAGATGAAAAATATAGTTCGTAGGGGACTCCCTACGGTCCTTTTGAACCCTAGGGAGGGGTTCCAAACCCCTAAAATAGGGTTTAAATCAATTCCCATACGGTCAGAACAGCCCCCCAGAGGCATTGTACAACTCACATAAATACTACGGGCACCCAGGTAGCCCGCACTGGGGGAGGAAGCTCTGTAGGCTACATTCTACCAGTCTGTAAAATTTACTACAACTGTGAATGCCCCCCAATCTAAGTTTGAAATGATGTGAGCAACGTACGGGCACCCAGGTAGCCCACAGTGAGAGTGGGTGCCAGTCGCCTCTGTATGCTGCCGCCTCATTCCTCCTATACCACTACGGGCATCTATGCAGCCCGTGACACCCTGTGGTCCCCTTGGCCATTCTCCTCCGCTCTGCGGGCATCCAGGCAGCCCGTGACATGCAGCGCGTGTGGGCAGCTACGCGCCCCGTACATGTCGCTGCGGGCTGCCTGGCTGCCCGTGCATGGCTGTAGGTGCGTCAGCTACTTCCACACCGCCTGAATTATTTTTTTGACCGTTCGTTCTCACACGGCAGCGCTATCAATACGGATTGAGGGTAGTAGTCGAACAAGCAGCGTACAAAATATAAGTACAAAATGATGAACATGTGTGAAATGAAAACGAAGCGGGGGCGGACGCGCGGCGATTGCGTCGAATCAATGAAAAGAGGCCATCTACCATGTGTCTGGGGTGGGATCAGGTTAGGCGACAGCGATGAGCAACCGAAAACACTTACCGTTGACAATGAAGTACGAGCGTCTCATTTTTCCTCTTCTGGTACAGTCAACGCGAACATTGATGCGCAGCTGGCCACGGAAGATGCCAGCGCGGACACTTTGGAGCTACTCAAATGAGTAAGGAGCCTAGGTTAATTTGCTTGAGACTTACATCGCCCCCTACATCTTTCGACCATGTGTATGCCACCGTCTCGGTCTCTGCCGACACGGTGAGCACATCACCCTCGACGAACAGGGAGACGTTGTCGCGCTCGATTCCCGGCAACTCCAGGTGGAACACGCAACTCTTAGTGACATCCCACTCCTGGACCCTGCAGTGAATGAGTACAGGTCGAAGAACGCGGAAGAGGACTCACGAAGGGGGGGGAACCGGAACTGGCATCGATTCTGCCGGGGGAGACTCACCGAAAAGCTCCACCATCTGGGAGTCATTTCGACGGGGGGATTGCGAGCGGCGGGATGGGCCAGCCGAAGGCGATCGGCTACGCGATGGCTGGGGATCGACCTTGGGTCTCCGCCTGCCCATAGCAATCATCCTGGGGACGAACCTGGTGCCCCGCTTAGGGGGCTTGGGGGGGTTCGCGGGGTCGACGGGCTTTTGGTGAGTTCGCATTTTCTAGCGGACGTATGGGATAGACAAAGAGGCAGGGCGTGCGAATGGCACACAAGCCTTGGCTTATCGGATAGGCGCGCCGCTTGTCCACGCGCTTACTCGTTGTTATAGCGCATGGGCGTCATGGCGGCTCGTGGCGAGTGGTGTACAGGTATGACACGTACGAACGTACGTACCTCGACATATACTCGCTTGTCTATGCGCGCGGGCCTGCGCTGATGTAGGTGAGTCCTCTGGTGACCTGCTGCGTGCGCGGCATTCCCATCCTCATGTCTATTGTATGATATACCTACTACGGACAATATACGTGTATGTAACAAACGAAGGTGACATTAAGTTTGTGCAGGAGTCTATGACGGTCTGGGCCGCTGGGATGCCCGTGGCTTCGATGGGCATGAAGGAGTCGCTATCGCGGGCCGCTGGGATTCCCGCAGAGACGAGGGAGGTGGCAGAGGCGAGTCGACGGCGTCGCAGGCCACTGGGATTCCCGCAGAGACGGGGGAGGTGGCAGGGGTGGGTCGACGGCGTCGCAGGCCGCTGGGATGCCCGTGGCTTCGATGGGCATGGAGCAGTCGCTATCGCAGGCCACTGGGATTCCCGCAGAGACGAGGGAGGTGGCAGGGGTGGGTCGACGGCGTCGCAGGCCACTGGGATGCCCGTGGCTTCGATGGGCATGGAGCAGTCGCTATCGCAGGCCACTGGGATTCCCGCAGAGACGGGGGAGGTGGCAGAGGCGAGTCGACGGCGTCGCAGGCCGCTGGGATTCCCGCAGAGACGAGGGAGGTGGCAGGGGTGGGTCGACGGCGTCGCAGGCCACTGGGATGCCCGTGGCTTCGATGGGCATGGAGCAGTCGTTATCGCGGGCCACTGGGATTCCCGCAGAGACGAGGGAGGCGGCGGAGGCGAGTCAACGGCGTCGCAGGCCGCTGGGATTCCCGTGGCTTCGATGGGCATGGAGCAGTCGTTATCGCGGGCCGCTGGGATTCCCGCAGAGACGAGGGAGGCGGCAGAGGCGAGTCAACGGCGTCGCAGGCCGCTGGGATTCCCGCAGAGACGAGGGAGGTGGCAGGGGTGGGTCGACGGCGTCGCAGGCGACTGGGATTCCCGCAGAGACGAGGGAGGCGGCAGAGGCGAGTCGACGGCGTCGCGGGCCACTGGGATTCCCGTGGCTTCGATGGGCATGGAGCAGTCGCTATCGCAGGCCACTGGGATTCCCGCAGAGACGAGGGAGGTGGCAGGGGTGGGTCGACGGCGTCGCAGGCCGCTGGGATTCCCGCAGAGAAGAGGGCGGCGGCAGAGGCGAGCAGGAGGTCAGGCGTAAGCCCCCGAAGGTACCCATTGCGAGCCACCCGGCCGCCCACGCTGGTGTCGGTGACTGCGTTCGTAGTCCGTCTACACACGCGGGCGTCCCAGCAGCCCAGACCGTCGTCGGTACATCGTATCGACTTCGTCTACCCACTTGGTGCGCTGGTGAGTTTTGGATCCGTCAACATGTACGGACTTACCGTTCTACAGTCGCAGAACCAGTGTGGGCTTCCGGGCCGCCCGTGGTGAGGATGGAGCCCCCGTATCGCGCATGGGTGTCCTAGTAGCCCGCCGTATACGCTGTCATCGCCATCGCGGGCCTCCTGGACGCCCACACTGGTGTCGGTGACTGTGTTCGTACTCCCTCTACACGCGGGCATCCCAGCAGCCCAGAACGTCGTGGGTACGTCGTATCAACCTCGTCTACACTCCTGGTCATCCTCGCTGATCATGGTGAGGGGAAATGGGTATAGGGTATCAGACGAGGAGCTGCCCGTCGCTACTAAGTGAGCCTCGACGCTGAGAGATAAGGTAGAGCTTACCAGTGAACCTGTCCATCCAGTTCCCCAATCAGCCCCATCGAGTATCAGCATGCCTGTCCGAGGCCATCGATCCACCCGGATGGTGGCCTGCACCGTTTGATCTCTTGTCGCGCGTGGGTGGTGGTGGGGAAGATTGAACAAGTCCCGTAAGCGCCCGACGTCGAGTCACAGTTGTGACGTCAAACAGGGGTCACCAATCTGGGCAAGGGGTTATTGGACTTGCTCTCTTCCACCATCACCTCGTTCGCATTCAACATGCCGTGGGCCACTCCCGAGCAACTCGAGTACTTGAATACAAAGGCTCTAGCTTACCACGCCACGGAGAAGGGATCTCCTGAGCGTAGAAAGTTCAATGAGGAGCTTCGCAAAGGTTGGTCGGAGCGGTGGCCTCTATTGGAGCAACATACGAAGGTGCGTGGCCATAGAACTATAGGATACCGTACTAAACACCTCGTTAGATGTTTTCCTCATATTTCCGCGACGAATTGGGCAGACAGGGCCTCATCCCAAAGGGTTAGGGTTAGGGTTAGGGTTAGGGTTAGGGTTAGGGTTAGGGTTAGGGTTAGGGTTAGGGTTAGGGTTAGGGTTAGGGTTAGGGTTAGGGTTAGGGTTAGGGTTAGGATT